>OV816024.1:189267326-190492086 GCA_929113105.1 Agrypnus murinus
AATTAGTTTACATATTTCATATAGGAAAGGGGATCACTCCTGGCTTTACTGTGACAGGAAAAGTAATATTTACTTATCAAGAAGTTTGTTTTGTTTGTGAACATCAATCACTAGAAGGAAAATAATGCAACTTTTGAGATTATTAATATTGAGAAGTTCAGAGATCAAATGATTTATGTGTTGAGTACCACTTTAGAAAAGAAAAATGTAGTACTCCGTTACTAAGAATAATTACTTCCGTTTTGACGAATCTTCCTAAATATTTAGGTAGTTGTACTACTTCATTTAGTTCTCTTCTACTTACTAACTACTCTCATTAATCCAAGCGTTCACTAAAGCAGCATACTCAAATGGCATCTCAACACGCACGATCTGTCCGCCAAACAATTAAAATTAACAATAATCAACCATTTGGTCCGTTTGCATTTGTGTATCAGCAAAGAAGCCAATTACCAGACAAGTAGCAAACTAGTAAACTAGTAAAGATAAAGGCAATACAAACACAAAACAATCAATAAATGATTAATACAGTTATAAGCACAGGTGCTATCTATAACAAGCATTATCTCACTTATTTAAATACTTTTCGTATAATACATGTACGCTAATAATTAATTATGATTATTATAATTAATATAATACACTGCGGTGTAATCATTTCACCGAATTGAAAATTTTAGTAACGATCGAACAGAAACGTTAATACAAATATTGTATATCGGATTTAAAATTAAAAGAGGGACATGTTATGTCATGGGCATAATTAATATAAAGGGTATAGATAGGACCACAGTTAGGTTCATTAATGTTTAAATTAAAAACTTAAGAATAAAGATTTCATGTAAACATAACCTAGCTTTTTCATGCATAGTAATAATAGGTTTCATTTTTAGAAAAAGGATATAAATTAGTTAGATTGCTTGATTATAATCATGTTTATGCAACACATTTTACTTTGGGACGGATTTCCACTTGTTAGGAGGAAGTAATTTTCCATATTGAATTTTACACGTTACGATGTTTAACGTCAGATAGATTATTTCTATATTCCAGGAGACCAGCTCAAGTTTATGTTGTTAATTAGCTGAAAATAGATTAATTAGGTCAATCTTATCATGACTGATATAATACAATTAATTTTTGAATTTGTTTACAAGATTTCTGGTCACTACAATTAATGAAGATTTTGAATCCTGTCGTTCGTGTTGATTTGACTCTTATAGACTTTTATCCTGTTTTTTCTCACCATTGTTTTTATGTAAGTGTTTAGAGCATTGTATGCTGGACATTTTGAGCATAATTTGATTAATGTTGATTTTATATTTACGCTGGCATTTGTACAAGCATCAATTGGTTTATTTATTGCAGTTCGTACTGTATAAATTATGTTTATAGTAAATTGTAAAGATGTTTTTATGGAGAAATTGTTAATTTTACCAATATCATGTATTCCTGTAATTAGCTTGTAAAGGATGAACCTTGATTTGTACAATTTTATATGTAATTAGATCGTAACGAGTTTTGTACATTGTCAATCGTTTTTCTTGAATATTTTCGTTATGATACATTTTTGGACCATAGATGTACAATACTTTTGATCCTTGTATTAAGGGCTACAATCCTATAATAATAGAATTAGGATTAGTGATCATCCATATCAGCTGGTTCCGGATTAGTGACGTCACAAGCGTGTTCGATGCTCCGCTGTTTTGAAAAAATGTCATAGATTTCGTTTGTTCTGGCAGAAAGTATATAAGCTGGGACAAATTTTAACAAAGTCAGTCGATAAAACATTGAAGGCAGAAGCTATGCCCAGCTCCGGATAAAATATATCTGTAATTTGAGGTTAGATAGATAACCAAATGTTTTGACGTAAATGTCACAGTATAAATAAAGTTTTAAAATAAATTAAAGTGTTACCTGAACAGCCATGCTAAATTACAATTAAAAATATCACATTCTGCACATATTTCATTATAGACCGTACTCATAATAACTACAGGGGACTTTTTCAATATATTAGTTTTGGAAAACTGTACATAAAAAAATAATTAATTTCTAGTTCCAATCCTCGGAGTATAAAAGTTTAGTTTGGCTAAGAAAATTGGGCATTCAATTTTGCTGCAAATTAATTTAATAATAGATAAGGTAGCTAAAGAAATTGTTTTCCGTCTAAGATCAAAAGAGATGTCGTTTCAAAAATGTTAAGTATTAAATAATTGGGAAAACCTCTGACAAGATGTTCATTATGAAGTTTTCACCAAAGATATTTCATAAACTTTCTCTGGACATTTTCAATGTGATGTATATAATAGTCGTAATACGACATCCAAATTAGGGCATAATATTCAAGGCGACTTTTAAATATAGGGTTCTTAAAGGATTCGTGCTAGTTAATTCTTTGCAATTGCACATTATAAATCCAAGCATTTTGCTTGCATTAAGGACCGTGTTTGATATATATTTACTAAATGACGGATCTTTATCAAACATTACACCAAGATATTTGGTTTCGTTACATGGGGTTAATTGGCTATCATCAAACATATAATAATAGCCAATTCCGATGTCCAGTGTTCGATGTCCGATATCCATCGAAAAATATATAGAAAACTAGAAGACTTAGGAAGCTGAGATTCTACAGGCAGGTGGGCCTTGCCCCAAAGGGGTGCATGAGTATATCTTTAATCCTAAAAAACCTGTGGAGGTCTCAGGGGGGGCATTTCTTAAAAAATTATTATGGCTATATATTTCTTGAAGCTACAAACTTCAAATTTACACAGATTACACTTGAAGCAATTCTGATGATAAAAAAATACAAGAATTACCGGAATTTCATCTAGGGGCGGAGTAAGGCAACATTCCAGAGGGAGAAGAGTTTTCCGCAAAAATAACTATTACAAAAATCTTGATTGTGAGTAATCTGTAAGAGATACGTATCTGCCATCCCGGACTTTATTGTAGATCTTTTTGATAGCTACAATTCGTTCGCTTATAGTTTGCCTTTATCTGTTACCATTTTCCCAGCGTAATGCGTTTTGTCTCTGCTAGAGCTAATTTTCTTAAGTATGTATTTCATACTTTGCTTATTACTGGACTCTCCAAAAATCCTCTCAATAATCTATATATATATATATATATATATATATATATATATATATATATATATATATATATATATATATAGAAACCTTTGCTAAGAAATAAGCTATCAGATGGTGAAAACTGCATCAAAATCTATTCAGTGGTTCTCGAGATTCACCGGTTTTGACAAAAACTGGGCTTAAAAAACTACAAAGTTAATGGGGCCACGCACTGATTCCCAGTGACTCATGCGTTTTCAGCTTCGGTGCCTCCACACGCCGTTGATTTCCCAACGAATATTATGCTATATAAATTACATAATATGTTAATAATAAACTACATAGATATATAATTAAAGTAACTATATGATGTATTCTCTTTGAACACGCCTACCATTCGTTTAAAGTTATTTTGACAAAAGGCCAACTTATGTGTTTTTATAGCATTTATTTGAGCAAAAAAGTGTGGGACTTATTAGTAATTACGAAGAAAGGCATTGTTAATTATGAATCAAACGTAATTATATTAAATCATAGTTCCATGTTATGATCCGATTGACATTATTATTAAGGAAAATATAAACTCTACTCTAGTAGCACATCCTGAGCTACGGGTCCCAAAAAACTAACTTTTATAAGTAGAGCTCTTTTCTTACTTTGTGGATAGCTTACATGATCAGAAGGGGACGGTTGATTTTTCAACGGGTATTATGCTAGTTAATAGTATAGTCCCGAGCTAAGGTTTGACCTTCCTGAAAAATGTTAAAACCTTACACTTAGCAGTATTTAAATCAAGTTTGTTCAAGTTCCACCATTCTGAGACAGTGTCCAGATCAGATTGAAGTATATAACAATTACTTGGGGATTCAATAGAAGTAAATATTTTGACATCATTTGCGAACATCAAAACATTACAACGCAAATCATCACACAAATCATTAATAAACAATAAAAATAAAAGTGGTCCAAGGTTGGAGCCTTGAGGCACACCCGACATTGCAGAAAAACTATTGGATCTAAATCCATTATAAACAACAAGCTGAGATCGATTTTGTAAGTACGATAAAAGTAGTTCAATTAATGGATCAGTGAAACAACACAATTTTAGTTTTTTAAGTAATATACCATGATCGATTCGATCGAAGGCTTTGGAGAAATCAATGTAGATGACATCCACTTGGCCTTGGTTATCCAGGACTTGAGAGAAGAACTAGTTAAAACAACATACATTAGTTGACGTGGAATGCTCCACAAACCCGTGTTGACTAGGAGAGATAACATTTTTTATTTTTTTTTGTATATTCGATGCTATTTAGTGGCCTCAAATATTTTGGTGGTTAGATAGTGTGGCTATAGGTCTATAATTGTGTATATCAGAGGGATCACCTCCTTTAAGTACAGGAAACACCCCAGTGAATTTGAATGTGGACGGAATTGTACAGCTCTTTAAACATAAATTAAAAATTTTCAGTAATGGATCTATCAGCACATTACTACAGTTCTTGATCAAATAAGCTACTTGATTAAGACCAGAAGTTGGTTTATTTTTGAGTTTACGGATAGCAGAAATTATTTCAACTTCAGTAACAGTTTGCCTACTTATTTCAGGAAAGTTGCTAACAAGGGCACTATCATTATGATTTTTGAAAAGACTAAAGTTTTGGTAAACACTGCTAAAATAGTCAACAAACGCATTGACTATATCACTTGGATTACCAAAGTTTATTCCATCATTATGTAATTTTCCTGGAATTCTTGAAGTCCGCTTTTTAGATCTAATAAAAGTCCAGAAGTCTCTGCTGTCATATCTGTTAATTGAATCTTCTGCCTAGGATAAATATTGAGCATAAGCTATTTTAATTTGGGATTTTATCAATGTCGCAGTCTCTTAAACTCAACCAGCTCATCATTATAGTGATAATTTTTACAATTTTTGTAAAATGAATCTTTGATTTTTATATTATTTATAGTTTCCTGAGTAAACCATTTAGGGTATTTGTTACCTACTTTTGTTTTTAAAATAAGACCAAAAATTCATCAAAAATATTATACAATATGCTATAATAAACATCACATACTTCATCTACATTGGTACATTCATCCATAGCCGACCGGTCAACTTGTCTTAGCGCATCATACGTTTGAATAAAATTAGCATTTTTAAAGTTATATTGTTTATTTTTATGAAACGTTGGAAAATTATTTACACTTTTAATTGTCAGGTTAAATGATGTTTCCAACGCACGATGATATAAATCTTCTTTTATTAATGAGTTGCTGTCAAGACAAACCTCACAACTGAAAGTTGCCAAAACTTAAAAATAAAAACTAATAATTGTAATATAAAGAAAACCAGGTAGCACAATAGGTAGCGGATTTTTACAAAACGTATCATACTATAATTCCTTAAAATAATGAAAATAAAAAATTCTCAATTGAGTTTTTACTCATAATTTAACATAATTTCGGTAATTAGAGACATTAGTATCTTCAAGCTCTCAAATCACTGGAAACTTTTGAATAAGCACTCTAAGTTCATCACTGCATTAACATCGCGGAAAAGAATTACGAATCTGATATGAAGCAACCTAAAATCTATGTAAACCAACCTAAATCATGAAAACAGAAAATCCTTTAAACGAAAATGAGTGAGAAAAGCTCATTTTTGAAAAACTGCAAATCAATAAATGGAACATCATAAACACATACGTGTGAAATTACTCAAATTAAAATTGTAAGTATCATTTGAAAATAGCACCTAAATTGATAGGCAACGTTATGAAGCCCAATAGTAACAACACTTTTTACGGTTTTTACTTAAGATAAGACAAATTACATTTCTGAAACTTTTCTTTACATTTGAAGTTGAACGGTTGTAACGAAGTTATTTTGGGTACAAGAGTGAATATGCTTATCATCCGTGCCATCTAAGACCGCTCGGATAAGCGGCCGAGAGCACCTATATTAGAAGAAGCGAGTGCCGATTTATTCATTTCCATGCCGGAACTCCAACCCACCAGCAGGATCAGCCAGCCCAGCAGACCGGACCGATCCAAGGGAATATAAGAGAAAGTCCTCTTATCGTAGTTCCGAGTCGCTTTCCTCCCTATCTCTTCCGTTCATCCCTTACCATACCCTATCCGAGACTTCACTGTGCGTAGCCTGGAGGTCTCATCCTTGCATCCGCTACCGTACCCTTCCCGAGACTTTATTGTGCGCAGCCTGGAGGTCTGATCCTGCTTCCACACTCATTTACCGTACCTTGCCCTAGACCTCACTGTGCGTGTGTCTGGGGGGTCTCATCCTGCTTCCACCCTCTTTTGTCGTACCTTGTCCGAGACAGTACTGTGCGTATGTCTGGGGGTCTCAAACTTTCACTTTTTATCGTAAACTAGAAACCTCTCCGGTTCCCCGCTATTCTACCCTATCAAATCCGCACGTTTGCTTATTACCGTACGCTGTATTGCACTCGCTTGCTGAGGGTACCGTAGTTAATCATAGGCTTTTAGTTTAGCGCTGGAGATTTGATGGTAATAAATATTATTAGGTTTGATAATTGTGTGTTTTATTTGTTAGTATTAAACCCCCTTATTTACTGAGAGTTTTAGAGACAGACAAAGTGATTCAGACTGAGCCGAATTCAGCGGCCCCTGCAGTACTTAAATTTTCATTTAGTTTCACCCTGCCTATAATTAAGATCCATTGCCGTAGATATCCCAAATTACTCTGCGGTTAATCGAGTGTATACAAATCTTTACTTCATGGTAAAATAAATATTTGAGTAATTCTTCATATTCTCATTCTAATTTATAAGAGATTATTACAATTTTATTTCCTGGCAAGTTTAAAGATCCAACGATTTAAAATATTGGATTAGGTTTTACATATCCATGTAACACAAGCTTTTAATCATATTGCTTTAGGACAGGTTAAAAAGCTATTAAAACTGACTAGTTGAATCACGCCTAAACCACATTCGAAGTGCCTTAATGTCATTATTTTTTCAACTTGTTGAATTGACAAAAAGTGTTTTTTGTGGTAGCTTTATCGTTAAATTAACGATCTGGTTAAATCTTAATTCATTCTGGTGAGAATTAGTTGTTTTGAATATAATACCTCAGGTATCATTTTAGGAATTATTACCTGTCCTTGCGTGAACATGTATTATAACCATCAAAAATATGTGAAGGTACTTTACCCGTGTTTTCCCCTTTAGCTAAACATAATTGCATTGCCTTTGAGTCAAATTAGCATGGTTTTCACCCTGAATCTACCTAGAATGGACGAAGAAATAACACCAAATTTGGAACACTATTGAAATGGCATATGTAACTGGATGAACAGGAACTTGTTTTCATTAATTGTTCAAGATTTTGTTATTTACTGAAGAAAAATACTGTGGCAGCCTTTAATTTGTTCAATACTTTATCATGAAAAAACGTAAGACACATTGTTTGCATGAATCATAGAATTACAGGTCACAATAAAACGCAATTATTCTAGTTTTATAAAATTCAGAGCATTTGATTTCAAGTTAAATTCTAAATCATTCTAAATTCTTAAAGTTTAATTTTGTTCAAATCAAAATAAACCGTGCTTATTCTCTCGGAAACGATGTTTTATTAAATTTTATGTCTCCTTTACTGACATTTTTTAAATAAAGTTTTTTTTATAATCTTTGATGTGAAATAAAAATGTCTTTGTATGGTTTTATTCTGTATTTTATTGTGTATTTATGTTTTTTTAATAAGTGGATGTCTTCGGAAAGATTTTCTCATTTAAAAACCGATAAACTAAAGAATGGTTGGGCTTGCACGGCAACTGTAGCTCATTCTGTATATGTCATAATTAGTCGGAACCAAGATGAATTTGTGTAAATGTCAAATTAATAATTTTTCACAAAAGAACTTCGTAAACGAACTTAATTAAGTAGCAAAAAGCAACGTTGAACACCGAAATTGAGTGATTTTTATTTTGAACGCGAAGTTAAAGCTAATAAATTTTAATTGCGCTCCTTTGACGAGCATAAAAATCAAGCAATTTATATCCTGACTCGATACAAATGCTTATTTAACTAACATAAAATGTCAAGGGTTACACAATATGCAAATTAGAAGTGGAAAATAGATGGAAATTAGTAGGAAAACTCATAAAATTATTTTTATTTGCATAGTCAAGCAAGTTCAAATTACCATAAAACTGCATGTTGTGTACCTTTCAAGCAAAATTAATTTCTTTTTCTGTTAATTGATTTGTATATTTTTATTGCAACGGCCAAATAATTGCTGATCATCTATACACTTAAATTTGTAAGGATGATGAACAAATACCGATCTAATCAGTAACGAAAACCTCCTCTTAAAATGGATTGGCTGAAAATAGATTTTATCCGTATTATGAGAAGTAGTACTTCAAATCGTAATTCTTTGATAAGAATTTGTGTTGAGATTTTTTGGTTAACCTGATTAGATCTGAACACCTATTCAGCAATTAGAATATCATTATGTTAACAGATACTGCGTAAACAGTAAGAATATGCAGAATTGGAATTTAGGTACTAGAAATAACTTTAAAAAGTATAGACTAGTGCTATAAAATCAATAAGTATTAACTTTATTAATGACCCTAAACTACTTGCCAAAATCGTGGAGACTTACCAGAGTGGTATTCATACCAAAGCCTGGTCGGGCCCACTATTTACAGGCAAAGAGCTCCAGACCAATTAGTCTTATGTCCTTTTTGCTTAAGACGTTGGAAAAATTGCTTGACAGGCATATTAGGGGAGGTATACTGATACACCAACTATTATACGAGAACAAATTTGCCTATCAAGCTGGTCTTTCGACAGAAACAGCACTTCACTACCTAACAAGGGGCTTTTGACAATACATCTTTCAACTCCATAACCTCAGCCCTGAGGGGACGTGGCCTTGAGGAGACCTGCTGCAGATGGATAGACTGCATGCTCAAAGGAAGGATGGTCTATTCGTCTGTGTATGACGAAACTATAATGGTCTAGGTAGCGGGGGGGGGGTGTCCTCAGTGGGGAGTCCTCTCCCCCTGCTATGGAACCTGGTAATGGATGGACTTTTAAGGAACTTAAAAGACGAAGGATTCTCTTCTGTAGGGTATGCCGATGACCTCGTTGTCTTGGTGGAAGGGAATTTTGCAGGTACGATCAGGGAACGGATGCAGAGGGCTCTGAACGTGTTAACTGAATGGACTGAACGGGAAGGCCTTAAGGTCAGTCCCGGGAAAACCACAATTATACCCTTTACGCGAAGGAAAAAAGTAAAGGAGCTTACACCTCTCCCTCGGCGAAAAAGAAATCGAGTCGTTTTCGATTCTACACTTACTTGGAACCGTCATATTGAGAAAGTGGTTAATAAATTGGTGACAACTCTAGCAGTTGTCAGACGGATGTACGACAAGTCGTGGGGTCTAAAACCAGGAATGGTGCACTGGTTGTACACCAGAGTGGTTATACCCTCTCTGACGTACTCAGCTTTGGTCTGGTGGCCCAAAGTTATACAAGAAACCACCAAACTAAAACTAGGCAAGGTACAAAAACTTGCCTGTTTGGGCATTACAGGGGCTATGAGAACCACGCCTACTGCAGTAATGGAGACTCTTCTAGACCTCCCTCCTCTGCACATAGTGATTCAGGGGGAGGCAAGACTGGGTCACTACAGGCTGCATCATTCACTGTACAAGATACATACCGGTACAGGTCATACTAGAATAATTGATAGTCTGGGGGGGGCCTCTGCTTGAAATGAGGACGGACCACATGACCTTAAAAACATGTGACGACTCTCTATTCGAGGTGATCATGCAGGATCGAGGTAGGAGCGAGACATTTAGACAGGTAATTGCACCGAGCAGCCTAATCTGGTACACAGATGGTTCTAAAACCGAGGAGGGTACAGGAGCAGGCATATATGCTGAGGTTCCCAAGGTAGAGCTAAGATTTTCCCTGGGACAGTATGCCTCTGTCTTTCAGACAGCAATATACGCCATACTACAGTGTGCGCGTGAAAATAGTAAGAGGACTCACAGGAGCATGCGGATCTATATCATATCAGACAGCCAGGCAGCTTTAAAGGCTTTATCAAGCACTGAAGTATCATCTAGACTGGTATCGGAATGCATCAACGAACTCAATGCACTGGCAAAACATAATACGGTGAAACTGTTATGGGTACGTGGGTATTGTGGTATCTACGGCAATGAGAAAGCCGATGAACTGGCTAGGCAGGGATCTAGTGAGGCTTACACTGGCGCAGAACCTGCTTTAGGAATCCCACGAAGTGCTATCCGAAGCTTTATTAAGGAGAGGATACGTACTCATCACGGAATGTACTGGAGGAATCGACCAGGGCAGAATTTCAGCAAAACCTTCAACAAAAGGCCCTGCCAAAAGAGAGCTGCAAAACTTCTTAATCTAAGTAGGCCACAGCTAAAGATAACCATAGGGTTTCTCACAGGACATGCGACTGTTAAAGAACACCTCTGGAAAATTGGTAAATTCAATGGTGGCCTTGCATGCAGGCTCTGTAGCAAGGAGCCAGAAACAGTTTGACACATCCTATGCAATTGCTATGCGCTGTGCAGGAAAAAGCAACACATATTCGGGAGTCCTACCCTAGAACCGGAAGATTTTCAGGCACACCCTGTAAAGGACCTGTATCTGTTGATTCAGGGGATATCAATTACAGATTGATTGTGAGTTTACGCATTAGGGTAATCACAATAAGCCACAGGCTGCAGTGAACATGGATCCACAAGGAAGACATACCCTAAGGGGAAAAACTTTATTAATTTAATTTGTATATTTAGAGCGAGAAGTGATATTTTACCGATCAAGTTGCAAAGCGCGGCTATCTCTCGAGAGCGGTAATGACACTTTCCGCTAGCGATACACTCATGATTTTTTTTCTATGACAACAAGAATATTTAGCGTTTCCCGTGCGAACTAAAAGGTAAAAATTTATTAATGCTTTTTTATAGTAGCCTATGCCCTGGGCAAGAAGTTACGACAATTCGTCTGCTCTGTACAGGGGTATTTTTGTGACGGTTTTAGGTAAAAATCAACAATTTTCAAATCTAGCTTAAATTAAGTAAAATTAGCCATCCAATAATAAGACAACGTATTTGTGGTTTCTGATATCGGATTCTAGTTGGTTGTTTGGCCATGTAAATTACAGTGCGTAATTACCTGTTGAAAAGAACAGTAACTAACGTTGCAGTTATTGTTGTGTGCTTCCGCAATCGATATCAATAAATTGTAATGAGTTCTTTTGTTATTTGTGTTACTTGTAGATATTATTGAAAATAGAGTGCCAAGTAATTAGGCGGAAGTAGGACTATATGTGAGCTTACGTGAAGAAGAACTAATTTTAAATAATTAAATTCATAAATGAAGATTCAACAAGCGACGAAGACAGCTCTTAATTGTGTAGGTTTATTAATCTTAATAATTTCATTTATTGCAATATTTGCAAAAATCTCCGATGACGATAATGTTATATTGATTGAATTTTAATTACCTGCATTACTTGTTTTCAATAATGTACTAAATTTACTAATACATTTGAAATTTTATATAAAATAAATATTTGTCTGCTTATTACTAATTCATTTTTAATGAGAAACTGCTTGTTACTCAGGCATATGGTTGTTATTGTCGCGGCTCACTTCTTGCTGAATGAAGTTTAGATATTTTGCAGGCTCTGAATACTTCACTTGTTTTCCATTTAGTGTTACTGGAGTACGTTATCCCTTTTTATGGAGAATTCTACATGTACTGATTTGTTTTCATTTGCTTTCAGTCTCCAAATTTCTAGCCACTTCTGTATGTTATTTATATGAGCTTTTAGGTTCCTTTATAACATTTATAGGGTTTGGATGAGATGAGAAAACTGCCGTGTCGTCAGTAAAAGGGACCTCTGTGGTTATATCTTAATCTTTTTGGTAGATCTGCTATAAATAGCAAGTACAGTGCTGGCCCCATTACACTCCCTTGAGGTAGTCCAGATAAGACAGGTGCTAAATCCATTGATTACGAAGGGTGGTTCAGTTAAATAGAACTTTAAGAGCTCCTATATAGATTATACGGCATCAATTACTGTAATTATTGGCCATTATGAACAGGGGCTAAATATACTACCATGCCTTTAATGTCAATTATTCACTTATACAAGACAATCTTTGTAACGTAAGAGTTTGACTGACTCTAAATTACTTTTCTGAAAATACTAAATACTTACTGAAATTGCTTACTTTAAACCAAGAACGATACTTACTGTACTTATGCACCGACGGAGATCTCTTTTTACAAATTATCATTATCAGAGTAGGTACTGGTTTCTTAAGCTCATAGGTTTTTGATAAAGAAAAAATAAGGTTTTAGAAATAATAAGAAATATGGGCGCTATTCACTTGAAGTCATTACATCATATGAAAACCGACGAGTGAAAATAGATTCCGATTAAATTGATCAAAATTAATTAAATTAAATAACTAATTATAATTAGTCAGGTTGACGTTAAGCAGGTTAATGTAAATAAATAACTTCAACAAATGAATGAGCCAACATTATTACAATAAGGTCTAGTTTAAATTCTCATTTATCCTTTGATAAAAAGATCTTTAGTCCAAAAAGACAATATTAACAACAATCTTGATAATGTTCTAATAAGGATCCTTAGTTAGAAGAGAATCCTTTCTTTAGTAGCAAAAAGTTTTCATAGAAACGGTACAAATAAATTTTATTTACAAAGTTACTATAGGATATAATAATGTAATATATCGGCTAATCCTTGTTAAAACGGTAGGTTTTATAGTCCAATAAACCACAAATAACACCACACAATAATGCCTTTTTAATCGCTTAAACTTTAGGTACAAAGTACCTCACACATGATACATGTAGAACTTAAGATCACTAATGTCGCGATAAATTTAAATAACTGTTGATTATTAACTAAAGTTGTAATGTAAATTGGCAATATCCTTTTGATAATAAAGATTTGAACCAATATAATTCCAATAAAAACGTTCATTGATTAAAGGTTTTCCACGCTGACACAAATTTCATTATCAGAAAGTGCTTTTCTCAATGAAGTAATATTTCAATCCTCCATAAAACTCTATTATTTATTCAATTTACAATACTATTATTGCAATAGGGAACAAAGAAATGTAGTTTATTTATCTTTAAAATTAAAATTCACTATTGAATATCCTTCACAAATCATAAACCAACGGCACACTGGATTAATTATTATTAATTTTACTAGAACAAAGTACTAAACTTTAATCTAAAACCCTTAAATTCCTTTTCGGTAAACGGAATCAGAAAACTCAAACTTACTCCACTTGGCGGTCCATATCAGAACCTCGCGTCTACTTGGCGAATTATCAGAGATCTTCCGCGAGTTCGGCTTGGCAAACCTTTTTAGACTCCTTTTGACCCCTGCCTTTGACTGATTACACAGTGCAACAAGAAATTCCAGCCCGATTGGCTACAACGCGATATGAAAGTAGACCAACAGACTAACAAAACCCCCGCGGGGTTTGGCTATATTAGCTTGCATTTCTTTTTTATGACCTGCTGAAGTTGGCATGTTTTTATGACAGTTTTTCGACCTTTTGCGATGTGTAAGTCAATAAAATATTTTAAGCTTGAAAAAATGAAAATTTCCTGATTTATTAGCTTTTTGGTGCTTCAAAATTCACATTTTAGCCCATTTTTGGTACTTTTTCAGTGCATTTTTTGCATTTTTACCCAATTTTCGCAATGTAATTCGGATTTAATTTTGTTTTTAGTTAATTTAATGAAAAAAACCAAAGGAAATAAATGAATCGAAATAATTTAAAGCAATCTCTAAAATATGATGCGATATACATTCATTGGACTGAACCAACGCGCTCAATAAACGCATTCATTGAACGAATCAATTTTAACGTAGGTGCCATTTGGTTTATTTGTTCTGTTGTCGTTTGTAAGACGAATATTTGTGACTTTGTGAATTGTTTGTTCTGTTTACGTTTGAAAGACAAATATTTGTGACGCTAAAATAGCTTGCTATATAAACGATTTTTGTTACGTTTGTGGCCATTTCACACCACAACAGACAAAACATGGCTTTTTCAATGAATAATTTAAGTTCGCATACGAAAAGTACTTCAACCAACCAGTTGTTTCCAACGTTACTTGGGCACCAAATGTTGTTTGCAAAAAGTGTTACAGTGATCTCTTGAATTGGATGCGTAAAGGAATTAAAAGTTTTTCGTTTGGCGTGCCGATGATCTGGACGGACCCGATTGGTCACGACCCATCAAATTGTTACGCGTGTGTGAATTCTGGTGGCGGAATGAACAGAAAAGAAAGAGGAATAAAATGTATTTGAGTGTCCCAAGTGCTCAACTGCCATTACTACACGTAGAAAACATTCCAGTGCCAAAACCAGCGAGCCCGGACGTGTTATCAGGTATTACTCTTGTAACTTACTTGAGTGATTAAACGTAAACAGAACAAACAAATCACAAAGTCACGAATATTCGTCTTACAGCATAGATAAACTAAATGACACATACGTCAAAATTGGTTCGTCAATGAATGCGTTCATTGTGCGCGTTGGTTCAGTCCAATGGATGTTCGTTCAATGAATGTACGTTGCATCATGTTTTGGAGATGGCTTTAAATTATTTCGACTTATTCATTTCCTTTTGTACATACATACATAATCTTTAAACCCTTATACCTTTCGTTGTCGAGGTGCCGAGCGCACCGAGCTGCAGAGTAGATATGTGGGTGTGAGATGAGGCAGCAGAGTCATGTGCGCTCGTGGTTTATCCATCCGAGTACTTTCCGGAGCAAACTCGACTTAACTCTAAACTTAACTGTTAAGTGATATAATCCACTATAACCACCCTGCCGACTGCCGGCATATTTCCTTTTGATTTTTCATTAAATTAACTAAAAACAAAATTAAATCCGAATCATATTGCGAAAATTGGGTCAAAATGCGAAAAATGTACTGAAAAAGTACGAAAAATGGACTAAAAAGGGCATTTTGAACCACTAAAAGGATAATAAACCAGGATATTTTCATTTTTCCAAGCTTAAGATATTTAATTCCACTTGTTTCATTCATACATTGATTCATATTATTGACTTACACATCGCAAAGGTCGAAAAATTGGCATGCAAACATGCCGACTTCAGGAGGTCATAATAATAGAATAATATTAGAATAATGCGAGCTAATACAGCCAAACCCCGCGGGGGTTTTGTTAGTATGTTGGTCTACTTTTATTTCGCGTTGTAGCCACTCGGGCTGGAAGCGATGACCCGAAAATTGTTGCACAGTGTTACTTGGAGATGCAAATCTATATCCACTTATTTAAATTAAGAAAGGAAAATATATAAACACCCTATCAAGTACCAAAGTAACACATTTCGCCCAATAAGAGAAATCCTTCTAGAATATTCGTTCGGTATTTACAGCAGCCAGGACTTGTTCTTTAGCATAGAATCTGATATTTAAAAGAATATTGCAAACATTGTTTTTTAACGGTATATTTTGAAGAATCTATTGAACAGAAACGAAAATAAACACGTAGAGGAAAATTTGGCTTAAATGCAGTTTATACATGTAATTTTATTTAGAAAAACTTTATCTTAATATTTTCCTAATTGAAAACAATTTATATAAGTGAGAACACCTAGATAGCCTTTTATATTAACGAAAAGCATTATTAGGTTCGTTAATTGGCAAGAATATATTCATACATCATGTACAGGGCCGTACTAAGATTATTTTTATAAATTCACATTTAACTATATGAAATTGAATCTTGAGCCGTTACTCCTTACAATTTGATATTTCAGAAATAACTAATCCTGATGAACGTAACCATCTAGAAACCTATGCCGGAAACATTAACAAAAAAGTACAAAAAGCGTACAAAGTCAAGATTCGAAAAGTGCAGCTTTCTATTAAATAGTCATAGAAAAAGTATAGTATTCTACTATATTTTTATTATAAGTATAGTATAGTATTATTTTAGACTTGAGGATAATGTAGATTGTTAAAAATAAACTAGAGTTCTGCAAATATGGAAATCAAAAATTAGTAAATTTAAGTTAGCAGTTTATTAATTGTGTTTCCATTGAAATGCTTTTAACGTATATTAACTAGTGAATATTTAATTATAAAATACATAGCTTGCAGAAGCAAAGAGAAATAATAAAACAGTTTCTGCAGAATAATTAATCACCATTTGGTTTTTATCTACTAACAAGTATTCCTAGCAATAAGAACAGAAGAAGTTAGTTAGCAAATAACGGAAAACAATTACAAACTTAGTCTGACGTGATAATGATCTATTAAAGCCTGCATAATGCAACAGTTACAAAACTCTTAAACTTATAATATTAAAGTAATTAGTTATTCCTAGAAACAACTTTCAAATAATTAAACTTAGAATTTATTCTTAGAGGAATATTAAAATTATTAACTTCTTTCTTTTACCTTAAAGTAACAAAATCATTTATAAAGTTTGGCATTTGATTTATTTTGGTAAAAGAAGTTTCAAAATTCAATTGGCAGGCAGCTTCTGTAGAAGTGACTAATTTTTCAGACCACTTCCCTGAACGCTTCAAAGCTCAATTAAAGTTTTCCTTCAATTCTCACTTCCTGCTAGTTCATCCGGAATTCCGAACTCGATTTTTCAGAATAAAACTTTTGAACATTAGTTTCTTGGAACAATAAAAGACAGCCAACATTTCTTTATACATCTTACTATAATTCACTTTTATTTTCACACACACAGAATAATAATATTTCTTGCAGCTGGAACGGTATACTTCTTTTGAAAGTAAGCTAGGTGTTATAAGATTTAGCGAACAGAGGGGTAAAGTTGAAATACTTTTTTCTTAAGGAATATATTTCTTTGGTATTTTAAAGTTTTTTCCGGCCAATGCATTAAAGACGTTAGCATTTAGATATCGTTTGCCAATGTCTTTTTAGTTGCTCTTGTTTGTAAAAAGATTTAGGAAAAGTAATGCCATTAAATATGAGAAATGTGTTTCTTCAAAACGCCGCATCGTCTATTTCTTTTATAGTTTAATTCTTGGGCCATGATGCGAAACTTCGGAATGGCGGGTGAAAACAACACAGGTTGGGTTTAACTTCACTGTGAGGACAATGTTATCTTAAAATAGGTGTCAAATACTTCTATGATTGTAAACCGTTATGGAAATAATATTTAAAAGCTCTGTGTATAAAAAAGTTCCAATCTGCAACTTAATCCCACTGATATACTTACATGAGAATAACCATTTTCTAAATAACAGTAAAAACTTGAAAAATAACTTAGTTTCTTCCCAGTTTTACTAGCTCTGACCAAAAAGTAACAAGCATGACGTACTAAACATATTAATTTATATCTGAATAAATATCTCAAACGATGCTCTATACACGAGTTTGCAATAAGGAGTTTATTCGCTGAGCTCGAGTGAGCTAGGGTTTTGAGTTCGATGACGACGAAAGCAAGTTTCCGGGTCCATAAAATGTAAATACTTTGAATGTTAGGGTGCCGTATTTAAATGTTATTTCTTAGGGGAAGAAAACCTGATAATTATAGCTGTAATAGCATTCAAAAAAGTAAAATAGCGAAGAAAATCAACAAGCTATACTACAAAATATTTTAGATAACAATATTAACTAGTTAATTTTAGGAAAATAAATAGTGCAAAGTCAACTGTGAAAGCTAGAATAGTGTACGACAGTTACACTGTTACATTTGCATAATGTGTGAAATACATCACATGTGAAATACATTCACATAACGACATTTGCTCTACAACTATTTTGTCTTCTACGTATTCTCTGCAGTAGCGTCCTTAAGGTCGGTCAGCCGGGTGTACGACCGAGGCTCCGCACAGAGCTACCTTATTTTAATCAACAACCCAATATAAATCTTAGGCATTAATAAAATAGACTGAGAGACCGACATTTAAACTACTAAAACTTAG
Organism: Agrypnus murinus; assembly: GCA_929113105.1. NCBI lineage: Eukaryota > Metazoa > Arthropoda > Insecta > Coleoptera > Elateridae > Agrypnus > Agrypnus murinus. The sequence continues at coordinate 189,285,456 of OV816024.1, forward strand.
TTTTGAAATAAAGCGCACCGAATTTCCAAACGGTTCACCGCTTGAACGTTTTTATAAACGGGCAAACGAATAGAGGAGGATTAAAACTAGGGATGGGGGTAGAGAGAAAATCCCACTCGCCCGGCCCATCTACTATCAACACTGCTTAGATCGTCACCGCGTTTAACGACAGGGGAGCGTTGCACCGCCAGTCGTCCGAGAACATTTTATTATATTAAAAATTTAAGATTTTATTTATTTATTCACTTTTTTATTTACTGGAGGCCCACTCCATATCTGTGCCAGAGGCTCCAAAATTCAAAGGGCGGAGCTAATTCTCTGTATCATGGCCCTTCCTTCTCAGAAGTAATTTTGAGAGGCTTGACGCCGATTTCCTTTAAGTTAAGTTAAGCACTAGGTGGAGTCAAAGTTTTCCGACATTTTTTGACTAATCTTGTCTGAAAAGTTTAGTATAGGACCCCCATGTCATTTTGCATTGTTTGTATTGATATGTATGGATTTCATCTCATTGAAAACTTATTGAACGATATGATCGTAAACGTAAAAATAACTATTTCATGCAATCAAATAAAATGAAGGATAGATATGCTAGGATGTAAGGTCTAATTATTATAAAGGCTACATGTTAGGCCACAGATACATTTATCAATTTTTAAAATGGAAATCAAGAAGATGAGATAATATCTCATGCAAACATAACCTAAATTTTTATATGTAAAAAGTCTGATTTTTAAAAAGGATATCAATTATTTAGATTGTTTCTTGATAATACATGTTATATGCAACCCAAGTCACATATTAGGATGGTTTTTCCATTTGTCTGGAAGATTTAATTTTACTGGTTTAATCTAAGGTCTACGATCATTAACGTAGGAAGATTATTTTTCTGTTTTCTTGTAACGACTAATCTAGCACAATAACCTTACAAGCTCTCACATAGTAATACTGAGTATTTATTTTAATGAAGGTGTCGGTTTTGTTGATATGTTTGTTGATTTGTTATATATTGTTTTACAAATATCGATTCTTACACAACTTTTCTCATCATTGTTTGAATGCAAACACTTGGAGGACTGTATGCTGGACATTTTGACTATAACTTGACTTCATTTAAGTTGATTTGGAAATGGATTTTGTGTAAAGCATCGTTGGGTTTATCTGATCGTCGAGAGGAATCTTAATTTGTGTTATTCTTTTATTGTAAAGATGTCCTTGTGTAAATTTTATATGTATTAGTTATATAGTGTAATTATGTATTCAATTTGTAAAGGATAAAGCTGGATTTATTGAGTTGTGTGTATAATTAAGCTATAATGAGATTTGTTCATTGTCAATCGTTTTTGTCATTTATCTTCGTTATGGTAGACTTTGGAATATGAGTATCTTATATTGTTTTAATCGTTATTTTACCAGCTACAATCCTATCTTTGTGGAATTAAGAGCAGTGGTAATTATAGTCAGCTGTGTTTGAATAGTGACGTCATATAAAACATTCGCGAGGCGGTTGTTTGGAAAAATTGACATAATTTTCATTTGTTTCGCCAAATCATACATAAACCCCAGCTAAAATTAACAAACTCAGTCGATAAAATGCTTTGAGAGAAATCCATGCTCGACCCCGAATTGAAAATCTGTAAATTAAGTGAGGTTAAAAGTGTTGACCATATAGTTTATGTCAACAAAAAGAAAATTCAACTAAGTTTGAAGAATATTTACCTGAACAATTTAAATTAAAGAAAATTTATTTGTTATTCAACAATTATATGGAAGTGTGAACGAGTTGTTTATTGGATAAATTCAAAAAGATTTTATTTCCATTATTGACTTAAATAATCGACGTATTTACAATACAAAATCATCTGATAGATTTGAATGCAGTAGTACCAATTAATCCAAAATAATATTGCAGTTAAAGAGATAAAGTACATCAAGATCCATTTACTTTATATACAAGGTTGGTCAAATTAAAAGGTTTTGATTTAATTTTTCAAGAACAAAAGTTATAAAGACAAGCTGAATAATTTCAGAATTTTTTCCTAACCTTAAAGGTTTTTAAATAATTAAATTCTTATGAATAAAACAAAGTAAATTTCTTTATTAAAATCTAATTATCATAAATTAAATTTATTTGAACATTTGTAAATATTTTTATTTGATTACATTGATTGATGTCAGTTTGCTCAAGTGGAGAACTGTTATAGCCCTATGTCAGGTTATTAACGACTAATTAACACACTTGAGCAAGCTCAGGAAAGAATTTCCTATTTTACTTTCTTGTTCTGTTAAAAATAATTTTTCTTTATTTTTCTTTGATTTTGATTTTCATTTATTTTCATTAATAAAAATAAAGACTGTGTTTTCAATTTATCTATGTGTTTATTTTATGTGCATACAAGCATACATTTCTTTTTCTTTTCATATTTAGAGTTTAGCTTGCTGTTGTCCAGTTGCGGAAGTCCAAGTGTCTTCATTGTAAGTTTTTCTTTTCTTCCAGGTATAAGAATCAATACGATTTATTATTTTAACTATTTCATGCTCTATCGAATTAAACCTGAGTTAGCCGATTGGGAAAAGGAAAAATATTGGGGTGTATTTTATTTTATTTCATTAGGGTTCACCTTAGATATTTTATGGGTTATCCTGATTGTGGCATTTTAAAGCTCATTCAATACAGATTTAGATTATATATTTGCGTTCAACATCAAAACGCGTTTTAAAACTCTAACGTGGTTAGAATGAATATTAAAAAAATGATTTTTTGCGGTCTAATGAAACATTATTAGAAAAACCCAGGAGTGCAGGAGCATCGGTTGTGGATTCTGAGAAGTTGCGTGAGGGACAGCTTTATGTAACTACACAGGAGTTATCGACGGTACTTTATCTGCCATCACTTTCATCGAATTTGTTTAACGCAAATGACCTAAAGAAGATCTACACGAATCAACCAATGTACTAACCGAGGCAGGAACTGTTCGCTGAATCTAATAATTGTACGAGATGGAAAGAAGGTTAAATTAGGAAAGTTTTGCAGAATTTTATGCTGATTTTAAATATAGATAGCATTTTAATATAACTTTTGTTAGTTTTGGTGATATTTGAGAAAAACTAAATTTATTTTTTCTTTCTGGAATAACGCGAAACCTTTCATTTGGTACAGCTTTGACTGTAATTAAAGACTTTCATTTTGCACACTTTTTCGCACAAAGTTTTCAACACTTTTCTAATCTAACCTTTTTTCCATCTCGTAAGGTATAATAAAGGAGATACCAATGTTGATACCATCTATTTGGGACACACAGCATTCAATTACAAAGAATTATATAAAAGGAAAAAATGCTGAATTTTCTACTTTTACTTCGTTTACAAAAATTTATTTATAAAATTGAAAATAATTAAATATTTTTTAATAAGTACATGTACAGTAACTTGTAGCATTTTTATACCTATCAGAAAATTGTAATTGACCGTTTCTTCATAATTATACTAAAAAAACTAATTTTCAGTTTTTCTGAACAAAATAGTAGAAAATTCCGTTCAAAATCCTCTTTAATAATATTTTTCATACCTTTTATCCACTTCAAACCTTACCTTTTATTATTTTCTTTGAGTTCTTTTATTTTCTTATTGTTTACCTTTAACACTTTCTTGTATCCATTGATTTCCTTCAACATTTTCCTACCTCGGTCTGTATTTGCTCCATTGATTTAATCTAACATTGTTTTTAATTTATTCTTTATTTTCTTTGCCGATTTCCTCTAGTTTCATATTTTGTTCATTATTTTATTTGTTGATTTTTTCTTATCTATTATTCATTAAAATATTTCTTGCATTAAGGACTTTATATTTGTTTCTGAATGTTTGTGCTAGTCTCCCGTTCCTAATTCCTGTTCTACAAGTTCACTTACATTCTTTTCTGTTGTCTTCTAATCTGGTATATCCTTCTATTCACTTTTCTAATATTTTCTGCCACTTGTTAAATTTATATAAAATTTAAAAATCATTATAAATCATATACCTACTTTATAAATTTATGTATTTATGTACAGTTGCGGCCCAAAAATGTTCAACGGTAATTTATCAAGTTAGCACATTTTTCTGATATTCACATCGTATGAAGGTGGCTTGTATGCTATTTATGACATATCAAATGAATAAAAGTGACGTCTCTTATGAGAATTTAAAAGTCGAAATTATGCAGTAGAAATAGAGCGTTGAAAATTTTTCGGCCGCAACTGTACCAGTGGACATTAAAAAGATTTGGTGATGTTTATTTATTACTATTATTGAGGATTTAACCCAAAAATTCAATTCTCAATGGAATTAGAAGGAAATAACATACTCAATTTCTTAAATGTTGAGGTTGTTAAATGTGATAATTGCTTAAAATTCGGCGTGTACAGAAAACCCACGTGTAAGCATATAGTAGTACATGTTAATTGGAGTCAACCCTAGAATATCTAATTATCTAATTTCTATAGTTTAGTTTAGTGTCTGGAAACGTTTCCAATTAATGAAGAGAATTATGCAAAGGAGTTCAACATTATTAAATAGATCGCTATAAACAACGGCTACAAGGACAAGCTAATTGACGCTATGATTTTAAAGAAAAGGAAAGAATTGTAAGCAAAACCTTTTATAACGTCAACCCTAAAGTTAAAGAAAAGTATAAATCCATCAACTATATTCCCCATATTAGTGATAGGATAGTAAACAAGCTTAGTAAAGCAAATTGTAATACAAATTGTGCCAATAAAAATTACATAGGTAAAGTATTAATTAATAATAAAGTTAAAATGGAAACGACGAACAAAACGGGAGTGTATAAAATTTATTGTCAATTCTACAAAGAGTTTTATATCGGACAAAGCGGGAGAAACGTAAAAAAAAGTCTAGCGGAACACAAACGCGATATTTTACATAATAAGAAATCGTCTGAAATAGCCACCCATTGTATAGATAATAATTATTTCGTAGACGCAGATAGAGTAGACCCATGGCATGTACAAAAGAAAGGTAAGAGGTAGAGTTAGATTTGCTAGAACAATATTGGAAATTAAGAAATCCTTTAATAATAACACATTTATTGTAAATGACCAAACAAGCTTCAAGAACACCCCCTTAATAGATTTATTTTCTAAGAAAATTTTTAAAAACAGATTAGTTGGCATTACTAAAAGGGTCGGTAACAACTTCAGTCGGATACGTTGGTTTAGAAGCTTACGCGCAATTCTTGGAAAACGTCTAAGCAACCGAAACACATGTAGAATTGTAGACATTCTACATAATTTATAGAAACATTTAAGTACAACAGTTTTCCTTAAAACTACTAATCGTTAAGCTATAATTAGTACATCTGTATAAAGGTATAAAATGTTACAGATAAAGCAATCCTTGACTTCCTTACAAGCAATATTTCAAATACCCAGTAGTCATTTACTGCAAGACACAAGGAAGCTTTAAATTAATATGAAAATTATAAAATCATATAGTTGTCATATATATATTAGTATTAGTCTTATCAGTAAGTAGACCATTTGAAGCTTTGAGTCACTGTTAACAGTGGCCAAGCGAACGAATTACAGAATTAGGCATAGATTCGTTTTAGATTGTAGCTTTTTCATCTTGAGGTGATTACTTTACCGACATATTTTATGATGTTGTAACAGTCTTTTAAATTAAACGAAAGATACTGTATTAACTGTTTAATAAGACATAAATATCAACAATGACTAAGGTTTAAAGTAACTAATTAAAACACAATTTATGTACAGGGTGGCCCACGGAAGATGATCCTGTACCTTATCTTGGAAACTGTAAGAGTTACGAAAAAATGTTAAATAGCAAAGTTGGTTGGTGTAAGTAAAACAAATTTTAAGTTTATAATAGTTTTGTATATAAAAGTTGAGTCATATTGCTGTGGCTACTATCAACTTTTTTGTTTTTAATGGAACACCCAGTATATTTTTGTCATTTGTCACTGTCATGGTCCTCCAAAATACATAGCAATGCATGGAGGTTATGGTGAAAATATATTATAATCGTTCACTAGTTTATGTTTTACATTAGCAATTTATTCTTTTCCTTCTAATCTGTCGGTGTTTGTTTCAAATAAAAATGTTTTAATACACATCTTACAGTTATTGTTTAGAAATTTGATAATAGCTCTTTAAAATACCCCATTCTGCATGTGTAAATATCAGTTGAATCTTACTATTTTTTGAGATAAAAAATAATCATAAAAATGTTGAACTACACTGTTACAAAACTGTAAAATCATAACCGAGTCTGAAATCTATAATTTTGAAATGAACTTATGCTGTTCCAAAAGAGAATCGGACAAATAAATGGTATGCAACCTTATGATTTATTTTGCATAAACATAAAGGGAAGAAAAATCACTATCGAATTCCACTACTAATAGTTATTTAATAAATTAGTTTGTTAATGAAAGCGATTAATGATCGAAACTGTTTAAAGCACGAACGAGCGATAGGGAGTGAGTGCCTTTAATAGTTGAGATCATTAGTTGCTCATTAACAAACGAATTGATTACAACAGTTTTTCGTTGACCGTAAAATTCTTCGATTTTAAGATAGAAAATTTCAAATAATACCGAATCCAAACTTGTGCGTATATCTGGTTGCCCAAAGTAAAACATCATCAAAACGTCAAAATCACAAACGGGTTTATTAATGAAAAAGAGTGTATTAATGAGGTCCATTAATGCATCCTTTTTTCACAAAACAGTTACTTAATAAAAAAGAGTGTATTAATGACGTCCATTAATACATCCTTTTTTAGAAAAAATCATTCATTAATATTGACATTAACAAACGGTCAACGAAAAAAATCTTTATTGTCATTTAAATTTGGGAGTGTATTATGTTCCTACCTGTAGAAATAAATTTCTGGAAAAAAACTGTTCCTACCGGTAGGCGTTTTGTGTTTCTTTAAAAATTCACCTATCGGTAGGTGAATTCTTTTTAACTAATTTTTCACTTACCGCTTTACCGATTTGTTATATTAACTATCTATATAAAGCTTAAAAGATTTGTACTGTCTGATATAAAAAAAACAAAAACAGATTTTTTTCTCAAAGATATGTAAATATATTTTATTCACAATCATATTGCAATATGCACATTTCATATGTTGTAAAAACCTTGGAAAGTAAGCTATTGCTATAGCAACACCAAAGTGGTTAACAATTTCCTTTATCTACGACCACCATAGAAAGTTACATATTCCGCACAATCTAGTAACCGTGAAAACGACCAATTTCAAACAATTTCCAAACTCAACGGTAAAGACCGTGAGGAATGATTTCTCACGATCAGTAGTTCTATTAAAACGCTATAGATGTCAGCAACTGCAATATTTATAATTTTAATTATTTGAAATAGTAAAAATGTTATAAATTTTAGATAAAGGTTAATTCATTATAATTATTGTTTCACATTAAATTATATTTTGAATGCAAATCCATTTAGAAAAATTCTTGCTTTCACGGGGAATCGAACTCTGGACCGTCTGATTGCTAAGCCAGGCCTCTACCGTTAAGCAACGTAACCGTCTTGACATGAGCTGCTTATTCTCATTATAAGAAGTTATAAAAAAAATTTATTTCAATTAACGTAAAATTGATTAATTTTTTACATTATTATATAATTGTTAATATAATATTATTCATTATTATTGCTAAATTACAATAAAAATCATGAAAGCTTTTATAATTTGCTACACAATTATTCACAAAGTGCAAGCGCCATCTAACTTTTAAAGCTACGTAGCTTTTCATCACAATACCTGGGAATGCATGCGAGAATATTTTGACATTTCGCAAATGTTAATAGATAATTGAATTGTGATTTTTTATATAAAAATTACTTTTTGAAAAGGAGTACAGACGCATAATTATTTAGCTGTAAGTACTAAATAGTGGATTGACTGAAATTATACAGATCGTAAACGTATTATTACTATTGCCTTTAAAAACTTAATATTTACTTCTGTCGTTTTCGAAATTCTCGATGTATCATTAGTGAATCCGATGATGGGGAAATGGGGTGTACACTTGTACACCTCCAAACATCGTGGAAGCGGCTCAGATTATATCTCTTAATTTATTGTCAGAGATTTCAACGTAAAAAATATGAATGCGAATATATAAATTCAAGGTTAAATATTTCTCTTAGCTTTTGGTGGTTATTACTTTTTTTTGTTGTCGTAGATAAAGTATAGTGTGTAACGTGTGCAAATACGCCAATTTCACACTCGTGTGATTGCGGCATTCGACACTTCTTCACACTAGTGAGAAATTGGCACTTTTCTGCACTTGTAACACAATATACTATTACATGTCTGTAAAACTGACATGTAAAGTTATGGCCAACTTGTTTTTCTGAATAATTTAAAACAGGACGTTTTATCCGATTTAAACTTGAGTTTTTATAAATATATTTAACGCTAAAAACATTTTTTATTTAATATTAGTTTTATTTTTATTTTTCCGTATTTTATATTTAATAATTACAATGGAATTAATTAATTTCTAATTTTAAAATACTGAGCGCATACATCGCCATCTAGCGGCGAAGAATGAAACCTTACTTAAAATTTCTTTTGGTCGATAGATGGCTTTGATTGAAATTATGACAGTTTATAAAAAATTTATTTTAAAATTTAAAATTACTTTTTATTTTGATTATCTTAAGTCTAATTATTGTGAATAAAATAGTATACATGTTTCGTTGGTAAAGTTTCCACGCCTCGCGATAATTGTTTGACCTCGACGTACCGTCTCGGTCAAACAATTATCGCTTGGCTTGTAAAGATATCCTTTACCAACTCAACATGTAATATACTATTGTATACTGTACCTACTGCAAAAATAATATATTATGGAAATATTTTATAGTATAACCAAAATAAACGACTGTTATAAGGACCAGACGTCCCGCTTTTGGCGGGACAGTCTCCCTTTTGTTTCACCCGTTCCGGTGCCCACAAAATCTTCAAAATGTCCCGCTTTTCATGGATAATCATAATTTGACGAACATAGACAGCAAAACAGTTACATTACGTTTATTGGTTGCAACAATAAACGTAAATGTAAACTTTTTAATTAATTTTCTTCTAACTTCTAAATTGCAGTGAAGTATATTTAATATTGATATCTAACGGATTTATATTTCTTTTCAAAAACTAGATATCATTTATCTTAATTTAATTTGACCGTGCCAATTATATAAATAAATATCGCACACTTTATTTGGGTTTAAATACAAACGCTGAGTTAACATTAATTACAAGAAATAACCATAGTTGCATCTATATAATGCCAATCACACTTATTATCAAACAAAATTAAAATCTGTAAAATAGGGAAAGCCCACTCAACTAACACAAGCTGTTCTTGGCAATGACGAAGACATGAAAAAGATGTATTTTTTACGTTTTAATTTTAACACGCTAAGAATATACCGAGAGGCACGTAAGTATTACATTCCATTAAGCATCACTTTGAAATATTAATTGTGGCATGCAAAAAGGATTAGAGGCACTAATTTTCATATGAATTTCTATTCCAGCGCTACTTGGGCAAAAGCATCTGGCTACCAATAAGCATAAACTATACTATGTAAATGTCGCTGCCTCTTCTTCTAAGTTACAAGATTTTTCCGTAAAAGTAATTTCGGAAAAGAAAAGCAGTTAGCGTTAGCTGAAGGACTGTTTGAATTTTATACTATTAATAAAAATCAGAGTTTTCGGTCAATGGATTGCACATCTAAAAATCATTCAAAGATTGTTCGAAAAGCTTGCTTAAATAATAAATTATTTATCAGGGTAGGCATCCCTAATGTACCGCCTTATCGATTCTGAAGAAATATGGCCACCTTAGACCACCTTATTAGCATTTACGATTAACACATAACCATTTTTTTGAATGAAGCCTGATCAATAACAACACATGTTAAAAGAAACAAAGTAAGCAACTGTTACATTTTGCTAATTTTGTCTGACAAATTTTAGTGCATTCTAGTTTTGAAATGAGCATGTACAGTTTGATTAATTTAAAAATATGTCAAAATGACCCATGTATGTAGTTACGTTACAAAAACGTATTCGTGATTAGGTTTTGTTCTGGAATTAGGTTAAGTTTTGGTAGGTGAGAAATGATTTAAAAAGAATTCACCTACCGAAAGGTGAATTTTTAAAGAAACACAAACCACCAACCGGTAGGAACAATTTTTTTCAGAAATTCGTTGCCTACCGGTAGGAACATAATACGTTGCCTACCGGTAGGAACATAATACACTTCCTTTAAATTTTTTGTGATGACGTCCTAACTATCAAAACAAATGAAAGTCGGAAGGTGACTCGCACATATTAATGTGTATTATTAAAAAATAAAATCGACCTGTTTCACCGCTTTTAGAAAAACCGGTTGAGTTCGCTTCTTTTTTTAATATTTCATACTTTAATCCCACACTGTATATTATACATTTCCTGTGTTGAATTCTCGAATATTTCCACCTTCGAGACGTCTGTCTCTCCCGGCAGTCTAGATGTTTCGAAACACACAGTGTTTTCGCGATCATTACGATATGTCCACTTTTCGGATATTAACATCTAGAAAACCCATCTCATAAACTATATTAGTAGATCTAACATTTAGGAATGTCTCTTTAAAATCCTCAATGGTACATGGTCCTGGCTTTACGATATTTTCTTTACTCATTACCTGTGAATTTAATTTTTGCGGTCGCAGAAACATTTTGAGCTGACCTGTTCCGACGTGTAATATAAGACTTTATGTACGTTCAACTCTTTTTCGTCTAAAGCCGCGTACAGACCCAAGTGCCAAAGCAAGCCAAGGCACATCTGCCGTAATATAGGAAAATCTAGTAAGTCTAGTTACTATGTTATGAAATATTATGGAAAATTAAAATAATCCCGTAAATCTGATGAGCTTCTTTTAAATATCCATAATATTTCATAACATAGTTACTAACTTACTAGATATTCCTATATTACGGCAGACATGTGCTTACAAATTCGGAATCGTTGGGTTTGGTGTGTACACTGCCACCAAACGCAACGGAACCATTCCAGGGCTTTCCAAAGAGAACGTTGGCGTTGGTTTGCATTCGCATTAACCCAAAGGAATGCTTGATTTGGTTTGGAGTAGATTTGTCATAATTCAGTTGTTGGCGAGCATTTACAGGGTTTGCGGTTTTTATTTTCATAACACATTCTACAAAAATTTCTAAAAAGTCCACCTTTATTTCGAACTTCGAACACCAACGCCGTTTTTTTTCCTCTAAAATTAAAGAGCGTAGAATTAGAAGTCCAGTACTTGCACATAATAAATCATCATCGTCGCTTGAGGATATTGTAATTAGCATTAAAAGTTCGTATTATTTAAAAAAACAGACAAAAAAAGACCGAACCCTAACCAATGACATCCAACTCGAACGTGAAAAGTTGGTGTACTTAGACGATGACAGAAAATCTATTCTAATCGTAACTCCACAGATGTGCTGATGTTGGCGTTGTAACTTCGGTCTGTACATGGCTTAATCGTATCTGCGGCAAAAGTAAACGGGTAGAACTTGCGAGCGTCAAACATGTGTCAGTGCAGTGCTTGGTGCATGTGGAGTGAACATACGTGTGATTATCATGTCGAAAGGTGTCGCGAACCCGAGTAGAGATGCCATTCATTCGTGCTTGGTCAGTTTGTGTAGTGTTAACCGGTGAGTCAATTTTTCCTGGTTACAGGAAGTAGCCTCTCTCCCTCCGATCGACCGTTATGAAACCTTGCTTATTCGGTTTCCAGTGTCCCTATTCCTGTTTGGGTGTTGTAGGATATGGGCGCCACCTCCAAGTGTTCAGTCACCCTCCTTCTTTCCAAGGCAGTTGCCAGTCATCATTGTCTGGTAACTCCGTTCGAGTTTTTAATGCCAGGGGGGCCAGTGGTTTTGCCAATGACTGGCAACTGCCTGTCCTTTTACCTACCTTTCCTACCCCGGTTGTCTGTTCAGTACCTGTAGGGGGGGCCCTTAATGGAATCAGGTTGTGTCGACTCATTGCTTAGTGCTACACAAAGATCTCACGAAAGCCATATTTCCCGGATGGGTCTGACAAGAGCTGTTTTTTTTTGTTTAGCTCTACCAACAACCAATCATCTCAATCAACTATTACGTCGACTGCAAGCCGCATCATCCAACATCAAAAATCTTGAAACAAAAACTCTATACCAACTTATCTACATCATCTTCAAATCTACGTCAACTACAATTAAATTCATCTTCAACCAACGGTAATTAACGGCAACACCTACTTTCTCAACTTTCAACCAATCAACTTCAAGTGTCGTAATTACTGTTATATTCAACAACCTTCGACATTCCAACGTTATCGCCCACACCAACATGCCGGTATGGTCTATAACAATCAAAAGAAGAGCCATGAAAGTGAAATTATCGAATACAACAAGTACAGAGCGATTGTGGTTATCACCAACATTATTATTAATGTTGCTAATAATAACCACAAAGGTCACCCCATTGCCGGACCATTTATTATTAAACTTGTTTAATTATCAGGGGCAACCACATGGTTGCTGAATGGGTAGTTAGTGCACAATTTCGTGTAGTCGAATGTATAGGTATAAAATTACGGTAGGTTACGGTACGGTTAGGTATACATTCGACTACACGAAATTGTGGGCTTAACTACCCATTCAGCAACCATGTGGTTGCCCCTGTTAATTATAAATGTTTGCCAACCCCGGCTGAAAAGGTCTACAGCAGCCTTTATCCTGCAAAGCAGGGTGAAAACTAGCGTTGATTTGTATGTGTCAAACATGTCTCCATAAGACGACGTTCGAAAGATAGTAGTAACTTAGAATGCCCGCAGAATGATTTAAAATATTTTTCTTTCACCCACTGAAAAAACTTTAAAGCTTGTTTAAAAAAAAGAGTGTTATATCGTACTCGAACTTTTATGGAGTCCTGTAAAATTTGATTTTCTCTCGCTGATTGTCAATTAAATATATACTCGGAATGTAATGCAGGTTATCATCTCACTGAGTTTTCAGAAATACGATTGGGTGAAGTGTAGCGCTTTAGTAACATTTGATGCTTTTTTGACGACTTTTTAATCCATTCTAAATATACAACGTTGTTTAGTTCCCTATTCCATCAGTGCAGTCCAAGGAGGCAATGTTAAATACATACAATACAATACTTGTTAAATAAATTAAAAATTACGGGTTTTGCGGATTTATATGCCGTATTCATATTTATATGCTGAAATCACTGCTATTCATATTCATTCATATTCATATCAGAGAAAATCAAATGCTAAAATCAACACAAATCACATAATTACACAGAAAATATATCGCCAACCTATATAACTGAATTAAAAGAAGGATACGAAAGCACTAATCAGGGAGAAATTTGGAATTTATTTAATTACTCTGCGGTTACTAACAAAAAAAAGTTGATTTTGAAAGGGAAATGTGAAAATTGCTGTTAATTCACGTGTGAGTAGGGTCACACATGCGCTGCCCCGGTGTTCGTGACAAGTGAACAATACACAGGGAGGTGAAGAGAAACGGGGAAGCGAAAATGAATTTGAGGACGCCACGCTCGAATTATCGTAATTCCAATAAATGTTCCAGCAAAAAATGAACTTCCACTTTTATTACATACTCAATTGAAGAATAGTTTGCAAATTAATATGTTCAATGGGTTTCTTCTTATTTATGTTCATATATTTTATAAAGTGGGAAAAAGGAAACCAGAAATGAGTGGAGCTTTGCACTTCAAAACACTTCGCTTTGCTGATACATATTCGATAAACTATGAAAGTCACAAACATCAATTGGCGTTGATTTTCTGTATTTTAAGATTTAACCATTCAAATTAATTTCGTTATGCTCAAGGATTCTACTCTACTCAACATAGTACGAACTAATTCTGCGATAATTAATACTAGGTATTAATTAATTATTAGGTGAAAAATAGGAATACCTCTTGAATGTATACTTAATTAATAAGCTATTTGTCGATTATTAACTAAGAAAAATGTATTTGTTGCTAATATTTTCATTGCTGAACCACTGTTTGTGTTCATATGTTTATGTTAGATGGATTATCAATTCTGGGATAGCACATTCGCAATTCATAACTAACCTACAAATTATTTAAATCTTATATTCTAAATATTTCTAGAATTTGGACCATTACACACAAAGCAGGGATAATTATGTTAATTAGCTTTTCTCTTTAGTTGGGTTCAAACATTTTTTTTTAAATAAAAGCCGCATGTTTCCTCTCCAAGTAACTCGTCAGATAACAACACTAACCAGGTGCTCGAGACTTTCCTTTGGGTCATTCCATGCGAAATCGATCACTAAAATGGGTCGATCTCACGGATTTCGATGAAAATCAATTATGAGGTAGTAATCAACTAAAGAACATAACTTTCATTCATCAATTTGCTATATTACGCAGAACTTCGGAAATATTCAACCTAAAAAAATTGTCAACACTGCTTGCACGTCTTTAAAGAAATATAAATATCTCGAAAAGTATTTATCCTAGAACAAACATTTTTTTATAAATTCCTCACAAGAAGACGGGCTTTTTGGACGGCCTAATAATTTTTTGCTACCAAACGTATTTCTATTTTTTTCTTAACGAAATATTCTAAAATTGCAAAACAATCGGTGTGGTCACATTTTTAAAAATCTGAAAAAAAGTGTACAGATTCTTTGAACATTTCTGTATTTAAATGCAAAATGGCAAGCTGGACATTTTAATAGTTTTTGTAGGAGAAATTTTTAAGGAGCGCATTGCAAGCAGTTGGTGCACCATAGCCCACGACCGGCCGGCGCAATCCTATCACTACCTTTTAGTTAGTAATAACATGGTCCCTATAATAATAGCGATATGTCTTACCTAGTGTACACAAGATAAATGCATTTATGTGGATATGATTATATTGATTAGTTAATTACTTCTGTATTTCAGATCGGCTTCGTATTATAAATTCCAACTGTTCCGTTAAAAGGGTACCTATAGTAAATTAATGTTTATGATCTCATAAACTCTTAAAATGTTTATGATGAAGTACTGAAGTTTTATTGGTAGCATGGTATAAAAATTGATATGTCCTGTCTCGGTCCTCTTTTACTACAATAGCATTTAAAACCTATTTGAACAATAGGCACAATAAAACATTTACCTATTTCTACAAATGAGTTTGACGAAGAGTGTTTTTCAACATTCAAACTATGTTATAACGGTACATATAGCTTTGGATCTCGAGTCATAAATATTCGACAGGCAATTTTAGAAAAAAGGACGGTAACGGCATTGACACAGAGTACAATTAGTCTTTTATTCTATCTTTTATTGGTTTTATACTATTTACTTCCCTTTACCGACAACTAAATATAAACTTGGTTTTTAGAAAACAGCAGCAGTTGATAACGTGTTGTTGTTCTGTGAACTTCATGAAGTTACATATCACGAGTTTTCAATAATGCCAAAATTTTATTGTTGTAACCCCCATAAGAAGCGAGGTCATAATCGCGTAACAAAAAAATGTGAGAAAAGTGCCTGGACAGTTACGTGCGTTGTGTGAAGACATTAACTTAGTTTTAGGAGAATATATATGTTCTAGTTGTCGACTAAATCTATGTCGACTTGACTTAAGAATATAGCTACAACAGGCGAAAGGGAGTTAGAAAATGTTGATGTTAGCACATCAAGAGGATCTGAAATTGATATTCCAAGATCATCATCGTCATCATCAAATGAGAATAAAGGATCTTCCACATCAACTACTTCCGCTGTATTTGTTGACCAAGAAACTGAGAGGCAAACGATTATAACAGCTGTTAATAAGGTGCTTCCAATAATCAAAGAGTCGCCAATAAAGGAAGATTTTAGCAGAGATCCAAACAAGCGTCAGAAGATTGATAAAATCCAGAAAGCGCTAAAGATAAAGCTATTCGAAGATAGTAGTGATAGTTCGGAGGAAGAAGAAACGATCGGCGGTACTATCATAAAAGACCTAAAGGAGAAGTTCGTGTCCGTGGCAGATTCCAGTGAAAAAGTTCGAATTCTCACAGTACTTCCAGAGAGTTGGTCAATAAGAAAAATAATAAAAGAATTCGGAACAACTTTTTATATGGCACGTAAGGCTAAAAATCTACGTAAAGTAAAAGGATTACTTTCTTCTCCCAATTTGAAACCTGGTCAGACTTTATCAGCAGCTACAGCAACCCGTGTAGTTGATTTTTACAAAAATGATAGCATAAGCCGAATGATGCCTGGAGCAAAAGATTTTGTCTCAGTTAAGCAGGAAAATCGTCGGATACACGTACAGAAGCGATTGGTTTTGTGCAATTTAAAAGAAACGTATGAGGCTTTCAAAGAAAAATATCCCCTGGAAAAAGTAGGATTTTCTAAATTTGCGTCTTTGCGGCCAAAAGAATGCGTGTTAGCAGGATCCAGTGGTACTCATTCCGTGTGTATATGTGTCATACACCAAAATCCCAAATTAATGTTAATGGCAGCAAAACTAGGCGAACTTGAAACGGATACAGTCGCCTTTCCTACAACTTATAAGGGAATACTAGCGATGGTAATGTGCCAACCACCTTCCACGTCTTGTCATTTACAAAACTGCAGTCTGTGTCCTGGATTTGAAGACATACAATTACGTATGGAAAAATTATTCGATGAACATTTTATAACTCAAATCGAATATAAAGAGTGGACACAAACGGATAGGTGTACCTTGCGAACATCCATTTGTAGACCCGATGAATATGTTGATAGATTATTACAACAGTTGCGGCAGCTTCAAACGCATGATTTTATTGCCAGAACGCAAAGCGACTTTCTGAAAGAAAGAAAAGAAAATCTTGGTATTGATGAATTAGTAGTAATCGCAGATTTTTCCGAAAACTATTCTTTTGTACTTCAGGATGAAGTACAAAGCTATCACTGGACTAACACACAAGCGACTATTCACCCTTTTACTATATACCATCGTAGTAATAATGACACCAAAAGTGAAAATTTTGTGATAATTTCCGACTGCCTTACGCATGACACAAGTGCTGTTCATCTTTTTCAATGTCGGCTAACTTCATTCGTAAAAACAAAATTTGAAAATAGAATTGAAAAGATGTTTTACTTTTCGGATGGAGCTGCTTCCCAGTACAAAAATAAGTACAATTTTGCAAATTTAGTTTATCACCAAAGAGATTTTGGAATACAAGGTGAATGGCACTTTTTTGCTACTTCCCATGGAAAGGGCCCATGTGATGGACTTGGGGGTACAATCAAACGATTAGCCAAGCATGCGAGCCTGCAAAGACCACATACTGATCAAATTACAGATTCTTTACAATTATTCCAATGGGCTAATGAGAATATAAAAAACCTTAATATAGAATACTGCACCAAAGAAGAGCACGCAAATCATACTGTCGAACTAGCAAATTGATTTCAATTATCTGTACCCGTAAAAGGTACACGAAAGTTTCATGGATTTTTACCTCAATCTCAGACAGAGCTTATAGCCAAAACGTTTTCTTCCTCAGAGGAAAGCTCCGTTGTTCAGGTAATTCGTGCAATTCTTTAAATTCATCTTTCCTATCCTCGACTTTCTATTTTTCCCATTTTTCCTTTATCCTCTTTCCTAAACCTTTCCTGACGGAAGGCGGTTCACCACCTTCTCGTGGTTTCCGTCGAGCAATATCATTTAAGACGTGTTATTGGCCAAGAGTGAATCAGTATACATTTTTGTTTACAAACCTTATTAGTGATGTTTACTAGATCAAGCTGTTACTATTTTTTTCTCCGTCCAACCAGAAAATGAGTTGTTTTTAATATTAAATTTAAAAACAGTTTACACTTAGTCCGGAAAAGCTGCACCGATAAACGCTTTTTCCGAGTTCTATTGTAGGTTCTGATGTTTAATAAAACTTAAATTAAATAAGCTATTGCATTATAATATTTTAGGATCTTTATTTATGTAACACACCCGAAGAAACCGATTTAAATACTAATTAAATTAGTAATTAACTAATCAGTATAATCATATCCACATAGATGCATTTATCTTATGTACACTAGTTAAGACAGATCGCTATTATTATATGAATCGTATTATACCGGCCGGCCGTGGGCTATGGTGCACCAACTGCTTGTAATGCGCTCCATAAAGATTTCTCCTGCAAAAACTATTAAAATGTCCAGCTTGCCATTTTGCATTTAAATACAGAAATGTTCAAAGAATCTGTACAATTTTTTTCAGATTTTTAAAAATGTGACCACACCGATTGTTTTGCAATTTTAGAATATTTCGTTAAGAAAAAAATAGAAATACGTTTGGTAGCAAAAAATTATTAGGCCGTCCAAAAAGCCCGTCTTCTTGTGAGTAATTTATAAAAAAAAAAATGTTTGTTCTAGGATAAATACTTTTCGAGATATTTATATTTCTTTAAAGACGTGCAAGCAGTGTTGACAATTTTTTTAGGTTGAATATTTCCGAAGTTCTGCGTAATATAGCAAATTGATGAATGAAAGTTATGTTCTTTAGTTGATTACTACCTCATAATTGATTTTCATCGAAATCCGTGAGATCGACCCATTTTAGTGATCGATTTCGCATGGAATGACCCCTTTACCTACATACGCCCACCCAACAAAACCTTGAAGACTTATTTGTGGCGATAACTTGTAGCAAGTAAAACTTATTTTGTATCGCGTTTCAGCAACATGTATTTTTTTCTTACCTTGTTTATATGCCATTTTAAGTTATCTGTAGCGTATAAGTTTTAAGTTTATGAAATTTAAAGATTTGTACCCTGTTATATTAACATTGCTGTATTAGCTCAGTGGGTTGAGTGGCCGCTCATGAATTGAGCTTCCCGAGTTCGACTTCCGTTGGAACTAATCTGGCTGTTGGAAGCTCTTGTAAATACGGTACACAGCCCACCAAAGATCGACTACGATCATCTACGTTCATGTAAAATTTGGCCCGAGCAATTCTTGAATTTGGGACAGCATATGGATTCAGTTTCCGAGGGCAAAATCGCGATGCCGGGGGTTTGTAGTCTACATTTAACGTAAGTTGCATTTGTTTAGGACCACTTACCTAGACAAAGGTCGAGAAACAGTCGTTAGCTCCATAGGCTGTTACAGGCTAATATACCTCCATCCGTATATCCAGAATTCTTCCCTGGTGTTACCAATTTATATATTTAAAACACGAGACTCATTTTTATTCGAGTTCGTTTGAGAGTTCTGCTGGTCCTTGATTCTTTGTTAATTTATTCTTTTAATTTTATTTGATTTATTCTTTTAAATTTACTTGAATCTTTTTTATATTGAAGCATTCATTGTGTGTATTAGTCAACACTACTTAATATATGTATTTATTTAAGATTTATAATCTTAAATAAATCTAAAGCATTTATTTGGATACGCAAGAAAACGACCATTTACTTGCAGTGCCCTCTCAGTCCACAGCGTTGGTAACTTTTGGAACTAAAAACGACTATACAAGTTTGCATAGTTGAAAACCATGGAAAGCAGACAAATTGTACAAATATTAGGTGATATCCTGATTTACTGCTTATTTATAGGTGTTTCATTTATTTGAACAAAAAAATCATCGTAAGATACATTTGTAAATTGTTGCAAAAGTTGTGGATTGAACTTTTTTATATAGTTCAATTATTAATTATTAAACTATATATTTAAAACACGGCTCATTTTTGTTCCACTTCTTCTACGAGTTCTACAAGACCGATTTGCTTTATTCTTTTTTATACTAAAGTTTTGACTGTGTAGATTAGTTAAAACTACTTTCTATTATTATTTAATTTTTATCTTTTTAAAACCGTTCTTTTCTGTAGTGTGTAGAGTTTTAGTTTTGTGGTTTTTTAATTATTTATATTTTTAATTTATATTTATTTTTTGTGATTGATGCGTTAGACCGACTGTCTCCTTATAGCGCTTGCTTCGCGTTTTGGAACTAAACATCCTCTCCAGACTTGCTTACTATGCTACCAACACAATTGTTGAATATGCTTTACATACCAATGTATGTAAAGCATATTCACGATATATCTCTGTCTGTCTTCGAGGGTGTCAGTTTTTCAAAAATTTTAAATTTTGACTGCAGATTGGGATATTTGATGAAAAAATAGAATAAGAATGTCTAAGCACTAATGTTTTATCTCTTAAGGGAAAATGACTGGTAAAGTCTAGAAATATGCTATATTAAGCATATGATATATGAATTCAATATAAAGTTTTATTGGAAGAATGGGTGGGTAAGTCGGGAGAGGAGTCTGAGCGGGAGTTAGCCGGAGGGAGTAAGTCAGAGAGGAAGATAATTTGGGGGGTGTAAGTCGGGAGAGGGGAGGTAATTCTGTGGAAGAGATAAGTTTGTGGGGTGGTAAGCCGGAAAAAGATGTAAGACGGGGATAACTAAGCCAGGAAGGTTGGGGTTGTGGTGAGGGGGTAAGTTGGGGGTTAAATAACGCGTTCAAAAATTAGCTTAGTATTTTCAACTGTTTTTGTTCGATTGCGTTTACTTAATAAATATTAATATTAAATAATCATTCAAAATTTAGAAAGCTGGCATTTTAAGCATATGATATATGAATTCAATATAGAATTTAGGGTAAGAATGGGTGGGTAAGTCGGAGGAGGAATTCGAGAGGGAGTTAGGCTGAGGGGGCATGTCAGAGAGGGAGATAAGTCGGGGGGAGTATAAACCGGGATAATGGAGGTAATTTTGTGAAATAGGTAAGATGAGTGGGGTAAGCCGGGAAAAGGAGTAAGGGGGTAACTATGGGAGAAAGAGAGGGTAGGTCGGTATTGGTGGAGAGGAAGTAAGTTGGGGGTGTTTGTTAAATAACGCGTTTAAGAGTTTGTCTGAGAATGGTAAGCTTAGTATTTCAACTGGTTTTGTTCGATTGCGTTTATTTAATAAATATTAACATTAAATAATTACGAATATTTAATAAATATTAATGTTA
This sequence comes from Agrypnus murinus, assembly GCA_929113105.1. Taxonomy (NCBI): domain Eukaryota; kingdom Metazoa; phylum Arthropoda; class Insecta; order Coleoptera; family Elateridae; genus Agrypnus; species Agrypnus murinus. Next base: position 189,306,541 of record OV816024.1, read on the forward strand.
AATAATCACACTTGGAAACTTGAAGGATCGTAATCACATAACGAACGTTATATATAAGGAAATCCTTCAATAAATTAGCCTTTTGACCGTCATATTTTGACGGGGTTTCGCTAGTTCATAATAATTTAGCGTCTATAGTTTCACAAACACTACATATATTTTAGATTTTACCATCCTCAACCCAGTAATGCACTACCACCATTTAAAGATTAATAATAATTAGTTTTGGGCTTTCTCGTGTTTCTTCTGTTTCTTGGGTATTAATTTAAACTAGGTTGGTTGTACATATGACTTCTCGACCGAAGTATTTAAATACATATTTATGAATTCTGGTGCCTTCATCTTTCTTATCTACTTATGAAGGGTAGCTTGATATTGCTAGGTTTAGGATATTTAGCTTAATTTAACTTAATTAAGGGTTTTTAGCTTAATGTTTTACTCTTTACATTTAGAATTTTACATCTTGGTTTACAAATTGTGACTGCACATTCGCGGAATCTTCACAATCTCACCTTCTACTGACTGATGTTTTTCGTTACCTTCTGTATGTAGCCTTTTAAGTATTTAGTTTTGTTATAGTCGATCAGCTACGTATATAAATTTTAATTTTTAAGAAACTATGTGCTCGCTATTTGCATGTAAGTCTAGATCTCGAGCTACTTGATGGACGCAGAAATTCTATAGAAATGCATACAGTACTGTAGTGATCTTAGTTGGCGATCACTACATTACTCCTAGCAACAAAAATAAAAAAAATTCTAACAGATAATTCAGAGTATTAAACATGTTTTTATCTCTGTTCATGTCTTTTATTTCATTTAATATAATCATTAGCATTTTATTAATGTAACTCCTTGTTGGTAAACCACTACTCTACCACAACGTTACAGTACTTTTAATACCTTTCTTTATATTCTTTATGTAACATAGCTTATATGTTCTATATCATCTTTGTTTTCTCATTTTTAGTTTTCATCTACATATCCTCCGGTAGCTAAATGTTTATATGAGTTTTACGTTCAAAATGTTTTTTTTGTTTGGTTTCTATTCCTATATCTCCTTAAACTTTCGAAATCCGTAGTTACCCTGTCTTTCAGCAGGGGTATAAATTAACCTTTCAATGTCAAAAGTTCATTTCTGCATCAAATGTTCAATTTTTATTTGCCTATATTTTATTTTTATTGATCACCAATGGATCAAATATGCGTTTGTTCTTGGCAGTTAATACGGGGATGGACTAAATTATAATAATTAGTTGTCTTCACGAAGCGTTTGATGATATTTTGCCAGGGCAAGCACAACCACCGCATATAACACACCGTTTTTGAGGTATTGAGTCTCAAACATGGCAAAAATGCTGTCTTTGCCCAACTTTAGAACCGAATGTGTTAAAAATCTGAAATCAAGTGTTATATGAAGGTTATTGTCTAACAGAAGAAAGTTTCATTTTGTGACACTGTGTGTAGGCATGTGTACAGGCAGGTACACTGAAAAAAAAGTTTAGTTGGCCAAGTTAAAATTTATTTAACTCAACGATACATTTAGTTAGCACAACTAAAATTTTATTTCATTTAACTAAATATTTAGTTGATTCAAATAAAATTTAACTGCGCCAACTAAACTTTTTTTTCAGTGTAGGTAGTTTGGGGCTTGCAATAGACTCAGGTAAATAGAGACCTGTAAGAAACCGTATTCTATTTTATCTTCTCAGCCGTGTGTAACTCAAACATCATAATAACTTTGTATCTTCAAGAATTCCAATTCCAAGAATCTGGAAAGACCTTCAGAATAAGTAACATACTTGCAACGTAACGACTTAACTTTTTCCTATTAAAGGTCATCTTAATTTTATTAGCTACAGAAAAATATAATTACAAATAGATATTCATTAGACTTTCTGCATATTTGAAACAACTTCCTAGTAACAAACAACAATCTCAGTGAAGAATTTTTATACTTATTCAATTTTAACATAAAATTTACTATTAGACTTTTTCTAAATCTTAAACAAAAGCGTTTTCCAATAGTCAAACCAATACTTATTTCAATTTAGAATGCGCGTTACGAATTTTACGTTTCCGAAATAGAGTCCTACAATTTGAATTACAAAGTTGCGAAAACCTTTTCCGTTATCGTTCTACAGTTTTTACAATGTCAATTTTATGTGCATTTTATTACGTAGGTGGCGGTTCCATAAACCAAATACGGAAAAACTTTTAAATATACCTTTCACGAACCAAAAACTCAACGCCAATTCAACTCAGTTTATTATAACGAACCCCATCAAATTTAATATTGTTCAGGATAACATTCGACAGATGTAGATAACCTTTTTTCCTTCATACCCGCAGGATGAATGATGAGTTTGAATTTCCGAATGCAAGAAAATCAACGTTCCGTAGAAATAGTTGTTTCTGCATGAACAGATTGGTAGAAAGCCGTCCGTATTAGATTTCGAATTTTAGGGATAAATTATCAATGCGTGTAATTGCAGATATACTACTACGCAGTTGGTAAGAGTTTTATCAACTTTTCCAATGGATAACTAAAACGATTAGATATACGAAAATACGGCTTTAAACTTGAAAAAGAAGTTTCCCTTTTCTATCCATGGTATATTTTAGAATAAAACTCGTTAACATACGTATTACAAAAAATAATGAAACTGTGAATTTCAATTATCCTTTTCTGTCACCAAAGCTGCTGTAAGTTTAATTAGAAATTCATCGAAGTTTTAATTATCTTCCTCCCAATTTTATAAAGGCAATCTGAATATTAAATGCAGAGCACGCCTCAAAACCCTTTGTAGATTTTTTTGGTCATTTTGTAAAACGGGTCTGAATATTTATAAAAAGAAATTGCAATTAATGGCATCGATAAAGCCGATATTTTACAAATAAATAACTTTTTAACAATTTATTGAAACGGTTAACACGAAATGGAAACACTTTGCAATTGAAATTTCCCGAGTCTAATAACTCTTTTAAAACAAATTAGGTTAACCAGTAAACAAAAGAAAAACTTGTACATACATTCGGTAAATATTTCTGCAACAAAAAAGGAGAGAAGAGTTTAAGATTTAAGTTTATTGAAGATATAGCAGTAATTCTTGAAAATCGATCAGTAAGAAATTTTTAATCATGGTTTAAATTTAATTCGTGAGAAGGAGGCTCTATGCCCGTTGGTTTCCCTCAAAAATAGGGAAATTCCATGTAAAAAAAAACACTGCGAGAAAAACGTTACTGCCCGCAGGAGTGAAGATTTTGAGATGGAAATCAGTTTATTTGCTAGATTTATTAGTTTTCGGTGAAGTTTCCGTCCTTTTTGGACATATAATATAATAGCCTTTATTTGTACATATATATAATTTTAATTACATTTAGAAAAAGAAAACTTGCTCCTAGGCGAAGTTCAGCTTGTATTGCTCTACCACTTAACCCAACTTAAATTACAAATTTCTGGTATTTCTTAAATAATTTAAAGTTAAATGATATGAGTTTTATAGTTTAACAATTTTGGTAAATGAGATAAGATAGTAATAATGTTTCGATAAAGTATTTTAAATTATAAGCATTATTGTATATTAATAATATTGACTTATGTTAGTAGATTAAAATGAGAGAAAAAAAACAGAAAAAGTCGTTACTGTTTGCTTTGTAAATGATTAAATAATTTTTTCGAAATCTTGGTATAGTTAATGTTTTGAAATCGTCGGATAATAGATTATAATGGCGCAGATGGGCAATACAGTATGAAAAAGATTTTCTGAACATTTCTAAATTAAATGTAGGAACACTTAGCTTGCCCCTGAATCTGAGATTTAAATGATGTACATCCGTGAGGAAGGTGATCTTGTTAGATAAATAGGGAGGTGTCGTCGTAGTGATAATTTTATGGTATAGACATAATTGATGAACCTTTCGTCTATTACACATATTCAACCAGTTGAGTTCGTGTAACCTATATGATACGCACTCATATTTTTTAATTCCAAAAATTGGTCTTATACATGAATTTTGCATTTTTTGTAATCTTTGAATATCTTGTGAGTCTAAGCAAGGTCCGTAAACAACGTCGCAAATAATCTAGTTTTGATAAAATAAGGCTATTGCACAAGATTGTTTTAAGGTTTTTATCAAAGCTATGGCGATTATGATATATTAGACGAAGATTGCAGTAGGCGCTTTGTAGACATTCGTGAAACCAAGGTTTTTTGCTGATTCACTTACGGGTATTTGTATTCCATTTATTTTTATGTCAATGCTGTTAATTGCTTTAAGGCGATCCTTTTCTTTACCAAAAAGTAACACAATACATTTAGTTGGATTGACGGCAAGACTGTGATCTATGAAACTGGCATCAAAGTCAAGATAAACCCAAAGTTCGTGACAGAGAGCTGTGGCTATAGTTTATAATTACAGAGACAATGCGCTAAGGCGCATGAATTAAGTTTCATTGCTTGTCGTTGCCAGGTCAAAATGGTGTCAAACGAATCGATCAGGTCTTTTCCGTCGGAGTTATGACGAAGAATTGCACGTCCATTGGCCATCTATAATAATTATTAATAATAATAGCTATATGTAGCTGTTTAATTACTAATATTACTATATCTGAACTTACGTTAATCAAAATTTTCTAACTACCATTAGGGTGGTCCTTATTTTTCGACGCACAGTGTGGCCTTTTCATAATCTAGCGGAACTTAATCAACAATTGCCATATAAATGTTCATATGTGCATTTATATGTTGAAGTTTTATGTTTTTACAGTATATGAAGAATAATTGATATCAAACTTTGTTATTAACATCTAAACTGCCCTTGAGGTTATTTTGAATTTATTTGATGTTTTGTTGTTGTAAAGACGTATGATTTTTTCATAACGAAATGGTAATTACGCAGTTTCATCGTAAAGCAAACAAAAAATTAATTGTTAAACACATTAATTATAACATGTAAAACCTCTGTTTAAGCCTTAAGTGCCATAATGGAGACACTATTGACGCTGTCAAATATACAATCCTTAAGTATATGAAGATGTGGTAGAGACAACTTAAAATGATCCCTAAGTTACACAAGATGTACAATTTCAGTTCTAGAAGAACCTGCGGAGCAGATATAGTTTTTACAAGTATTTATTTATAACTGGTGTATTTTTCAAATACTGTGATTTCAGTAACAAATTCTTTAACTTTTCGTTTCTAAACGTTTGGCATATATTCTTCAAACGATTTTTGAGATCGTCCAATAGCTTTAAAAGTAGTAGGATTAGGTTGGTTAATAGGAAGGACATCCTGTGCAATCTTCGATGGTATCATGAACGAACTCTTGTTCCACGAAACATACCTTGATAAAAGTCGACTATTATTGCTTACGGTCATCTAGCTTGGACAACCCTTAAATGCCGTGGAGTATCAACCGATCTACTTTGTTTCCAAACATCATATAAGTTTTTGTAGGCGAGGGAGCCTTGTCGTAAAAAAATAAACACTTTTACCGTCGCAGCTAATTTTTTGTAAATTTTTAGTATAAACAATAATAGTTAAGAATTTGATAGAGAATAAAATCTCATAAAATTTAGAACATATTTCTATATAAAATTTGAATTTATATAAAAATGAAGGTGGTTAATAAACAAATACTTATTGTTTAAAAAAATGGTTTATATTTATTTGAATTGGTAGAATTCATTGCAAAAATGTTTATTTTAAATAACAGCCACAAAAAAAAACACAAATCTAACTCGGTGTTACAGCACGAATATATCAAAGAGACAGAAACATCTCATTGAGGGATCTATACGCTTACAATATGTATCCATTCCGTGGTACTGTTACTTGGGGTGTATTGTGTTTTTACCTAAACCTTCAACACCCCCATTCGCACTTGTGTCCGATTTACTTGAATTTGACAGTTTCTAAGGAATTTGCGAAAGTTGCCACTGTAGCATTTAGTACCGATAGATTCTGAAAAGGCCACACTGTGCGACGTTTGGATTTTCACAAGACCGCCACCCCCTATAATTGTTCTACCTTATGAGAATGAAATTTAGGCCAAGTTTGGGTTCAATCAGATGATGGCAAATGGGTCCGACGGGACTTTGGAAATTTAATGTTACCGGAGACGCACGGCGCGGTCTACTTAATGTTCCTCCGCAACTGGGACTCTATTTTATTGACAACTTCAACAATTTCAAAAATTGTTTATATAAAAGTTTTTCATATATACTAAGATAGATTGAAAAGTTGCAACACGTGCTACATGCGTACCACGTGGTGTATGGCGTGCTGGACTTTCACCCAAGCGGCCCGCGATAGACTCCCGGCGCCGGCAGATCTGGTTAAGGTTTTCTGCAGTTTCCCTTAGCTGTGACACAAATGTGGGATTTGCGCTGTTCCATCTGTAAGTCGGCTGCAGCCGCACATTGGGACTACATAATAATAATAATCGCCCCCTCCCTCCCGCACAAGCTTATAGCTTCTGGGGCCTAGGTTTAGGTTATGGGTTGTAGTAGTTATTATTATTATTATTATATTATTATTATTATTTTAGCATTCTGTGTTAAATAGTTTCCAAGATATAAGTGATTTTCTGGTATATTAGCATTGTAAATCAGAAATTCGTTAATAGTTATTACCAGGTTAGATTTAGACATTAGATGTAAATGCACGAATAATTATTAGGCACAGTTTCATGGAGCAAATTCACTCATCAGGATGTTACCCAAGTAGCACATGATATTGGCTAAACATTGTTTTCATATTGACCTCATATTCATTTAGTTTCATTGTTATTACAATATCTTACCAATATTGATGCAATATTGTTTTAAAAATGTTGTAAACCAAAAGTATCCCAACATTGATTAACTAGTTTCAGCCGATGTTTGGGTTTATCAATGTTGGCCCTAAATGTGTTTTTGTTGGTGTGTGCACTATTGCTTTAATATGGTATATCAATGTAGGGTCTATATTTAAATGGTCATTTATGCGAAGAATGCAATATTGATACAGAGACATAAACATAATTACTACAATTGTTTCATTGCTTATAATTATGACGTAGACAATTTATCTCAAAAATAGTTTTGACTGAGAATGTCGGAATTAACATAATAATTCGAATAACTTGATAGGGCAATTGAATGTGCAGAAAATAAAACGTGGCATCTGCGCATCATGTGATACCGTTTCATTTGTAAAACATAAAAGTTTGGTAGTTACTAACTCTTCCGGTTGATAGCTGGCGATTCACCAAGTAGTTTCATGGTGGTTTAATGAAAGTGTTGTTCGTAAACAACAAATCTTGTTTTTTCTTGTGGTTGCTGTTGTTGTTAATTATCAAGTTGTGAACATTAAGAAGAGAACTACGACTTCTGTAATTTTGGTATTAAACTTTATTAATGGGGGTATCTTGTTGGGCAAATATTGGAGCATGTTGTTGGGCCAATATTGGCGTATGTTGTTGGGTCAATATTTCAGAATGTTCACATTTTTCGTTGGTTCAATACAGAGTAATTAGTTTTAACCAATATATCTTCGGCACTGGCCTAATAATGGAACAATATGGTTGTGCTACTTGTGTACGATTGCTACCGATTACACTATGCATGGAAGAAATAGATAAGAATTTTCCAAGGAATTTATTTTTATAAAATCTTATTAGCCATGACAACAGTTGTCAAATTATTTTAAAGAATTTCTACAGCTTTGTCATTTAAACTATTCAATTATTACCTTTATTGATTGATAGGTAGCAATATTCTGATGAGTGATTTTGCTACATGAAACTGTGCTTAATAATAATTCTTGCATTTACACCTAATGTCTAAACCTAACTAGTGATAATTGCCATCATCAAACTTCTGATCTGCAATGCTAATTTCCTATACCTAAAAATCACTAATATTTTGGAAACTATTTAGCACAGAATGCTAAAGTGGTGGTTTTTTAAGGAGTATTCGTTAAGATCTATAACTTTACTACAATAACTTTTCTTCTACAATAATTAGGGGATCCAATATTTGAGAAATTGTGTTTTTGCATACTATTCGTCTATGTAACAAAACTGATAATATACCCTGTATATATAATACCATTAGAAGTATTAATGCACGTAGAGATATACAAGAAAGGGTAATAATCATGGAATATCGATCAACAGAGAAGAAGGAAAAAGTTAGTTCCAGCCGTCTACACGTGCTTCGCACTTACTAGTGCTCATCAGGACGGCATAGCAGATAGAATGAAATAAGCAACAAACTCAAAAATGTATATAACACAAGGTTTCACAGATAGCAGCCAACTGCCGATACTGCAAATGTGCGGATGGTAGCTTGCCACCAGCTAGCTGGATTCGGAGATGAGAGTATGAAGTCAAGCTATGGCTGTGCAGTTTCAATCTTGTGATCCGAAGAAACCGCCTCGAGCCATTAGGTTTAAGGGGTATTGATGCGAATACAAAGCCTCTCAATGCTCAAGACAACTTTAGTTCCAAGGGTACACACCGGGGTTCTGCTTAGGTGGAACTAAACGAAGCGCTGACGAGGGCAAACCAGACCTATAACTGGTAGAGCGGGGTGGCATAACTGCCCAAGCCTGTCACATTGAGGTTCGTTTCGGTCGGGCAGTGGTCCCACACAAGTGTGTAAAGTCCGAAGCTGTAGTAGAGGCCGTCTCCTGTGCCGGGAGAAGGGTCTCGACGAATGAGTACGTTTATAACTCTGGTACTAGCTAGGTACAAAGGATTAGTGTACTAATTGAGGGTATCTTGATAATACCCTCAATGATTGTGGAGATTAGGTATCTAGGTGCGCCAGTTAAAATAACACTATCCCATGCTTGTTGACTCTAGTTCACAGAGGTAGTTAACACAATAAGCCGGAGACTTTGGAAGCCTTAAAATCGAGTATACGAGAGCAAATATCCAACATACCGTCTACGGTGTTTTCTATGGTCATGAAAATGCTTTAAACTTTGGTTGATATTTTATTCGGCACATGATGTAACTTCTAACTTCTAAAGTTGAAATAAATATTTAAGAGCGACAAAGTCAAATCGAAATACTTTTGTTAGAAATCAATTAGAATTAGTAAATAAGCTACAAAGCATACATCTTCACCACATTCCAAAACTCGTTAGCTTTGACGTATCTAGTATGTTTTCTAAAATACATCCACAGGAATGTATCCCTTTCTTAGACAGTTTCTTGATTGATAGTAATATAGAATTAGTTGAAAGGAGTTAATTCAATTATTTGATCCTGGGATTCCACTCACACAGTGTGATTCTAACAAAAAAATCTCAACCATTAAAGAACCAGCAGATGTGAATATACAAACATGACTGACACTTTAGTTAAACAAAAAGATTATAGGTTAGTTATCAAAAGAATATATCCCATTGACAATCAAACAAAAGACACAAATTACATATGTATAACACATTTTGACAAATATCAAAAAAAAGTAAAAACCAACAATTACAAAATAGTCTTTAAAACCAACACGAATACTTTTTTATTTTTATTTAATACTAAAGACAGAACGCATGAAATCGGGCATTTACCGTTTGAATTGTTCTTTTTGTAGTTCGGTATATATTGAACAAACACTTATTGCAAATTAGAAACCAGTCAATTTTGAAAGGGTCCCCGTCGTTATGATTCATCAATCATAAGTTCTGCTCTCCCTTGACCTTTAGTGTATACGATAATGTATTATATACTCCATTTCTTACTCCCACCCCCCGAGTGACGTTAAGCAGCGTGTGAGGGGTGCGGTTCTGAGAAGGACATTTTTTGTGTTCCCTTGGTCACCGTCTCCCTTTGGGGGGCGATGACGTTCCCCTTCTTAACCGTAACCAAATAACTATTCGTTCAATAGCCAGACGACGTCTTCATGCGTCGCCACTATCAACAGCACCACCACCAACAGCCCACCCAGGAGAGGAACCAACATTACCTTTGCCAACCTTCCTTCGCTGGGTCCTCTTGCAATTGGGGGTTCGGCGGGAGCTGCCTGGGAGCATAGAGAATGCGAGTATCACTCAAAATATACTGTATCTACTCCACACGGATGAAGAGGAATAGCGAGCCTATAGCAGTCACTGCCCTGCGTAACAGGATACAAACTGTTCACATGCTAAGTTCCTGTACTGTTTTACTACTGTTTAAATATCCCCTGAAGATTCTCCATACAACTGCGAGTGAAACATTGAATTCTCCGATTGTTTTTCAACATGACACAGTTCAAACCCGGACGTCGCTGGTTATAAAAAGAACATTCGCTCTAGATAATTTTTAAATACATTAAAAAATAAACGTTTGGTTAAAGAATTTGACAAAGATGTGCACCATTTATACATCCGATCTTTATTAAAATTGTAGTTATTATTAAAAACAATAGAATTATGTATAACAAAAAAAAGATTAATTCAAAATTCAGAATATGAAAGACGATCTTTTACCAAAAATGCAATAGCTTATGTTTTCATTTTGCGTTCAAAACGATTGGTCATCGTTTCTTAAATAGCATTTAATTTTTTTTATTTCCATGCATGTTTACAGTTTGTTGCTTTATAATTATGAACAATAAGGATGCGTAATTTAAGATTTAACTAAAAATAACATAATCAGACCAGCCCTTTGATTGTTCTCTTTCTAGTAAAAATGTATAATGATTATACAACCAGGCGGTTCCTTTGTTTATAAGTAATAAGATATACTGTAAGTAAGTAAAATCTACTTAGTTATTGTAATAAATGGCTGTTAAAAATACTTTATATTATTATTTGATAATGCCACAATTCAGATTCAAAAAATTTAGTATGTAATTTAATAAAAGGTTTTCATTCATGCTCAAGAATAGTATAATACTATAATGTAACTTTAATTTAAACGACGAATTTCATGTTTACTAAGTATTATGTACTCCTGTAAAAGCTAATTTAATTTTTATAATATTTTGGGCGTGTATAACAATTCTATAGTTGATTTTGATATGATGACATATACACATCGGTTCTAGGTCAATTCGCCCCCGCAAACTCGCCCCCGGACAACTCGCCCCCGCAATCTCGCCCCCGGGCAACTCGCCCCCGAACAAACTGGCCCCTGTAAATTTCGCCCTCGAGCAAACTGGCCCCTGACCTTTTCGCCCCCAGTAAAATTTGTCCACAAGCAATTAAGTTCTCAATCGATTTTGTAGGTTCATTTTTTTACACAATGATTCAATCTTCGAAGTTAATCAGATAATTATACGAATTATTCGTATAAAGCGTGATCAAAACTATTTTCAAATTAGAGAAGTATGGAAATATTTCGCATGTCTTAGTTTAAAAATTCCGTCAAAAATTCAAACTTATCAAGCTTGTATAAAGGTATTTGAAAAACATTATTTTTGAGATTCAGAGCCCTCTCACGCTTAATATACAGTGTGGAAATTAAGTAAGGAATAAATTCTATAACTCCAATACTAGTTGCGCTAGAGATAAAACCTAAAAAGCATGTGGTAATGTTAGTGATAGCGCACACGACAAACGTATACCAAGTTTTTTACATCTTTTTTTTACCAGTTATGACGCCATCAGTTAAATTGTTTAATGGCAACCTATAGTTTTTATTTGACATTCGCATAGAGCTTTTTATTCTCGTTTCAACGGTATACAATACTCAATAGCTGACATCAGAAACATCTAGATGTTGCATTTTTTTTGGAACGCAGTGTAATAAAATAATATACTATTATCGGTTTTTTCAGTGATCCTCTCGGTAAGTTCAATTGTTAACGGGCGTTTGAAAGGTTATGTTTTTAAACAGAAAAACAGGGGAAAAAAGAAATCTAAAGGCGTCAAATCACATTAATCACAAGATCGGTTTATAATTTAATTATTGAACTAACGCGCAGGATCACCCAAAAATTTAACGAAAAGCATGTTTTTTTTCTTCTAACTTCTGTCAGTACTTCAGCTTTTACTTTTGGTTTTGAAAAAAGTGAATTTTTCACAGAATTTCAAACTAAAACAAGAAAAATAAATCCACAGCTAACTCTAATATCCGTTATCAGTCAATAAGCTCTAAGAAAATGTAATTAGTTGTTGTTAATATTTCTCAAAACTGGGAAGATTATACTGAGCCACCGGAAAAAAACACAAATGTACATAGACGCTAATTACACTGGCGAAGAGATTATTGTTCAAGTCAACTTACCTAATCTCATTATCTTATAACTACCTAGTTAAACCGCAAATGGCAGAGCAGTTATCGGCTTATCTTTGATGAACGTTTAGAAGCTCCAAAACAGTACTCAAAAATCAAGTTTGAATTGACAAATTGACAAATTTGTTTTTTCGAAAACCGTCAAAAAATGTTGACATTTTTGTTTTGATTTCAGCATGCAAAACGTCACATTGTGGAACTCACTGCGAACTACTTTTATGTTTTAGAACGTTAGAGTGAGATTTCAAAATTGCAAACATGAGTTTTTTGTCCTTTCGCAAAGGGGTTCAAGAAAATTAGTGCACGAAAATTTCGTGTATGTTTCTTCCAAAAAAACTGCAGATGAAAAACATTGTATCTGGGTTTGTGAAAAACGTAAACAGTGCAACGGTCGTGTATGGACTCTTGGAGAATCAAGTGAAGTTGTTCGCATCGTAAGGCAACACGAACATGCAGCTCAAGCAGCCAGACCGGAAGTATTAAAAGTTGTTGGTGAAATCAAACAAAGAGCCACGGGTACCATGGAACATCCACAACAAATTATTGGTAAAGCCTTCCAAAATGTACACGAGAATGTAAGTGTATTGATGCCAAGAAAGGAAGATGTTAAAAGAAGCATAAGACGCGTACGAAACAAACAACAAATTCCATCACTTCCGGCGGACGTTGAACATTTAGTGATTCCTGAGGTAAGAAGGAAAACTCTTTAAATATGTATAGAAATAATTATTCTACATAATATGTACTCCTACTTACTTTTTTGTTTTCTAGGAATACAAGACAATACAAATAAATGGAGTTACTGAGGATTTTCTCCTTTATGATTCAAAGGAGAGTCTGCTTCCACAGAGGATTTTGATCTTTTCTACAAAGATAAATTTAGATTTGCTTGAAAAAAGTGACCAGTGGTATGCAGATGGTACATTTAGTACCGTTCCAACTTTATTTTGCCAGTTATATACAATACATGTAAAGGCGTTTGGCACAGTGCTCCCAGTAGTATACGCTTTGCTTCCTAATAAGAAAAAAGAAACATACATACAATTTTTGAAGGAATTAAAACAATTAAAGCCTAACTTGCAACCGCGTCGACTGATTACAGACTTTGAAAAAGCAGCAATGAAAGCATTCGAAGACCAGTTTTCTAATCTGGAAATCAGCGGCTGCTTCTTTCATTTTACCCAGAATATTTGGCGCAAAATCCAAAGTGAAGGACTTAAGGTATTGTGTATTTTGATTCTAAATCAACTCTGTTTTTAATTATAAATGTTATGTTTTAGACTGAATATCAACAAAACCATGTATTTGCAACTTGGCTTAGAATGCTAACGTCTCTAGCGTTTGTGCCACCACAAGACGTCGCTGCAAAATTCGACGAGTTAGTGGAAAATCCTGATTTTCCAGAAACTGCGCACAGTATTGTTGACTACTTTGAAGACACGTATATTGGGCGTAGAGGTCGGCGGGAAAGAAGGGCAGCAGTGTTCCCAATTAATTTGTGGAACACATACAGTGCTACGATGAATGGTGACCATCGTACGAATAATCATGTAGAGGGATGGCATCGTGGATTTTTGTCAACTTGTGGTAATTTCTACCCAAATATTTTTAAATTTATTGAAGCATTAAAAAAACAACAGTATATACATAATTATGATATAGCCCAAATGCTTACTGGGGTACAACCAAAGATAAATAAAAAATATAGGCTCAAATCTAACCGGTTACAGCAAATAGCGTCCGAGTTTAATGATAGGAATGTTATCGATTATTTAAAAGGTATTGCCCATAATTTTAAGATACCATGATTGTATATATGTATATGTAAATATTTACTTGTAAAATAAATAGTATCTGTAAGTTTGGAGTTTTATTTTATACAACATAAAGGTAAATACAGGGTGGTCCCGATATAACCTCGCAAAAAAAATCTGGGTCATCAGAAAGATCCAAAGAGTCTGAAAAACCTCTTTGTAGTAGGTCGAAAATGATGGCGTAAAATTAACCCTTATCCACACATAAATATTTGAGGCTACTGACCACAAAAATACGTAGTCAATAGTAGACAATAATAAACAAACGCTTACTGTCGTCATATTAATGATCAAAAATGACATACAACTCTTGTCAAATGAGTCATTTTTCCAATTTTTTTTCTTCAATTTCCACATTATATAGGTAATACAAGTATAATAAAAAAATACCGTATAATATGCGTGTATAAGAGCCTCTAAAGCACTTGCTCCATTTAAAAGCATTCCGTTGGGCGTCGTGCTCTTAAACGTATCGTGCGTGCTTTTAACAATTATATTATTTTCGCTTTAGGGACGACGTGAATCGACCGTGGGGGCGAATTGTCCGGGGGCCAGTTTCCTCGGGGGCGAGTTACCCGGGGGCCAGTTTACGCGGGGGCGAGCTGTCCGGGGGCGAATTTGCGGGGGCGAGTTGTCCGGGGGCGAGTTTGCGGGGGCGAAATGGCAATAACCCATACACATCATATCGTTCTATACGTGTAAAACCTGCCAACAAGTTAAGCTACATGCTTCATGCAGCGTTCAGGGGTACTGGTGGAAAATATCAAAGTTTCTCTGAATCTGTCCCACTCAAAAAGAAAGTGTGGTGGGGGCCAAGATCGAGAAGGTCTCCTAGCGTTGTTCCCTGTACCGCTGCCCCCCAGATGATGGTTCGGGACTGTTTGAATAAAACCTTAAGCTATAACTTAACGTCAGCCTAAAAAAACTTCAGATAAATATTTATTTTCTTACATCGAGTACTTTTATGTTGTAGTTAAAGTTGTTTCAATAAATACTAAGATGATAATATGATAGAAAAATATGTTTGTCACTTCTTCATGGCAGTTCTGCGCTGTTAGAATTAAACTTTTTTAACTAGTAATGCTAATACAGAGTTAAGACAACCGCGTCCCAACTTGAAAGAAAAAATGCTACGTAAGATCTGCAATACACAGGTTTATAGAAAGGGTCATACAAATAATCAATTGGTATTGTATGGTCTGAAATAACCTTACTTGCAACTTTGAACTGGCACTGCTCTTAGTAATATGGACAATAAACTATGCAAAAAATACATTTATGTAAATATATTAAATTAGGCAAATTCCAGACATAAAAGTATCCTTATAAAACTAGAAAAGCACTTTATTCTCTACAAAAAAAGTGTTATTGTGAATTTAATACTTTCAAAGCAAAATAGGGTGAAAGGTAGGCTACAGGTATTCGCTGCTGCAGTCATATTTAAAAAATAATGCAAAGTTGAGGTAGGTCCCTATATTTCGGACCTTCATTGGGACTTGATAAATAGCCCCTTAAAAGTCACAACCTGTAGGTGATAATGTGGATAAATCACTCCCCCTAATGTTTTTTTTCGCGGTTTCTCCTAAACGATTTTATTTATCCAGATAAAGTCTGCTAGATAATGTAAAGGAGATTTAATTTCTTACAGAAAAGTTCAAAACATTGTTTATATCTTGTCTTGTTTGTGAAATCCAAGAAAGAAGATATGTTATCCGCAGACCAACAATTTGTACCGGTACATTTGCTTGAGAAACTTTCGGACATATCTATTTGTGACTTCATATTTGTTATGAAGTTGCTAGAAAAATCGTTGAGTGCCGAAAGCGATCGTGGCTCAGTCATCTACCTCAGCACCTCTTAAGCAAAATTCATAAGGCGAGATGGTATTTCGTATTGGCAAGGTAATTTTTAGGAGAGTACCTATTACTAGTCGATGTTTTTGATGAACCGATTCGATATTTCAGGTAATGATGGTTTGATATTCGCTATAATGCAAGAAGTTATTTAAAAAAATAATCAAATGGTAAAAAAATGGAAAAAAATAAATATGCAGATTAGTAAAAAGAAAACAAAAACCATGATTCTAAGGAAAAATGAGCAACAACTACACCACGTACAAAAATCCAAATATTTAGGATACATTATATCAGAGAATGGCAGAACAGAGAAAGAGATAAAGAAAGGAATAACAGCTGGAAGTAAACTATTCAAAAATATCTAAAATACATTCCTAGGAAGGAAAGAAGAGTTTATATATTCGAGAAAGTAATAACTCCAATACTGATTTACGAAGCAGAAACATGGACAATGATAAAATGTCAAAGAGGAAAAATTACAGCCACAAAAAATATAAACGTGAAAAAATAGAATGAGGACAACTTAGACGGTACGGGCACATGGAAAGAATGACAGGTGATAACATAGTTAGGCAGGTGTTCAAGCAAAAAAAAAAGGCAAAAGAAAATCAAGAGGATGAACAAGAAATAGCTACAAGAGATGAGAAGTGCAATCGTAAAAATATGAGTGACATGGGAAGAAACAAAACAAGGTATGCAAGACAGAAATAGGCGAAAGAAAAGGTGGTATCTTGTTTTTTGCGTCGCGTTTTGACCAACGACCGAATTGTAAAAACCTTCTCGTTTCGCGCAGAATAAAAATGATGGCGTTTATGAATTCTTATTTGGTAGGTTCTGCTCTTAAATGAATATCAAGCATTCGATGGAGCTTTAAGTTCCTTTTAAAAATCGCACTTTATGCACGAAGTTTGAGTATGTTTGTAAAAACAGCAAAAGTCATGAAACGAAACAACTTTGGATTTAGATTAGACCAGTAAATCTTAGGTTAGGTAAATCTAGGTTGAGATTGGTCAGGCAGTCGATATGGTTTAAAAAAATCACAGGTTACTTAAGAAATTTATGAGAAAAATCATTTTTTTAGTATAAATTAATACTTTATTGATATGTTGTATTTGGCGTGAAAAATATATAAAATACTGAAAAGCATTCAATCAACAACTTGTATGTAGGAACCTTATTTTATAAAGTATCCAAATAAAGCAGGTAATGAGCGCACAAAACTAGAAGTCATTGGTGCCAAATTTTATTGTGAAACAAACTTTATTTTTCCCAAACAAAACAAAGCCCCGCGATTGGGCGACAGTCAAACATTACTTTTCTTACTCTAAATTATTCTAAATACTTACAATAATGCTCATAACTTTCTTACTGAACACAAAATACTTGATACTTCTGTACAACTCAAGATTGCCTTGGCTTGAGATATTTACACAACAAATTTAATTTCAGGTCGCAGGTATTGCTTTTATAGCTTACTAATTATAACAGAAACGGGTTATAGGTTTATAGACACAAGAAAATGCATATTGTTGACCGCCATCTGTTTAGGAAAGTCCGAAAATTTTATAAAAATAATGACCTGATGCTCGCAAACAGAAATCGGCATCAGATCTATTAAATTTAATTTAAATATTAGTCATAATCAGTTATGTCAAAGTTAGGTTGAATAAGAAATATTTAAAGACTTTCATAAATATATGGTTCAATATTATTCAATATGGTTAGGTGCAAAAATAGGTTTATTTATAAACAAAATAAAAATAAGAAGTTTTTATTCAGGACATCGTTATAAATTTAAATATAAAAATGATACCCAACGTAAGAATTCTTAGCAACAGGAAATAATGCACATGCAAATAGTGGTCAAAGATATTCGATACATAAATAATGGTTCAACTTACATTAACAGTAACAAAATAAAATCCATCAAATCGCAATACCGTATTCAAATAATTCAATCCGACTTCACTTTACAAAGCAATTAATACAATATTGCCTTTTTAATCACAAACAAACACTCATCACCAAACTCAACCGCTTGATCAAACTAAAGAAATCTGGAAATCATCTTAATTACTGACACCGCTACTGAATTTGAGCCAAAGAATTAAAGTTCACAATAACTGTCTTTATTTAAAACTATTGGTTAATAATAATGTTCGCAGAAAAGGTTCCTCTTTATTTTAAAGGTAACGCCACGCTTTACTAATAATTACGTTTAATAATAATTTAGTTTTAAAACTTTCGATTTTAGATTACATTAAAACGAAGTCACAGAAGAAATCATTCAACAAACTAGAATGCGACAACAAAATAGTAACTGCATTTTAATTATAAATCGATAAATCGTACGGAACTAATTATTAGGTTTCGGTAAGAATGATTCCAAATTAATCACTTAAATTTCTGTATCTTTCACAACTTTTAAAGAACGGGAAACTGTATGGTTTGATTAATTTATTAACCTTGAAAAGTCTACGATAAATTGAAGCAAGTAAGCTTCTGATACGATATCGGAACTAAACACACAAAACGGTAATAGTACAACTTAATTATACTCTTTAAAACGATAACTTTGTTCTGTATTGAAAATTGTAATGTTAAAACAAAAATTAACATAAAACTCACCGGGGGCTTCTCTTGAAGAGAAAGTCCCAGGACAACGCGAGAAATTACTCTCCGCTCGGTCCGTCTATTCTCTTGTTCACTGTATGGGATTCTATTGTAAACTGTCCTAAACTAAAAATATTTCGACGGTAGAATAAGTTTTGAGAAGGGCAAAACTTTAAATAAACCAATAAAAATATGGCGGGATTCTTTTTAGCCAATGAGGTATATTTACGTCATTTTATTCCAGAATAATTTCAACGAAAGTTTCGGAGATTCCCTTTAAAATTTGCCTACTAGAAAACATGATGTTATTTACAGGTGGCCGTCTAGACGAATTTATTCTCGAATATTCTGTTTGTCGGCATCTTGTTTACTAGTAGAAATTTCAACCCAGTATATTTTAAAGCTGTAAATTCGAAGTTTCATAGATTTTAACCATAAGAAAACTTTTATTAAGGCTAATATTATATTTTAACCCTTATGGGCACGGAATTAAAAAACAAATTTGTTCTAGAACGTTCTATTTCTCATAAAAGAAGCATTTGGTTAGCGTGAGAACGCTTCAAAATAAACACTCGTAGCAATAAAAATTTTGCTGAAATTATAATATTGCTTATGAATATGTTTCGAGGTGACTCGTTTGTACTTGAAGGATAACATTATTTAGCTTAATGCAATATTTGCAGTTTTAATATTTATTAATTTCAAAACACGTAACGTTACAATTGTCCATCGGGTTTACAGACGAAACGAGAAGGTTTTACTGCTTTGCACGAAACGCTTACAAATCGGAAAGAAATATGAAAGAAATCAACAGTTTAACTTCCCCAAAAGCTTTACATCCGTGAAGGTCGATAGGCTTAAGGATTAAGTAGGTAGAATATGTAAAAGTAAATAAGTAAAATTTATTCTATCATGATTTCAATCCTTTTGTTGTAGTAAGACGTGTGTATTCAATTTAATGTATATTGTCACAAACGGAAATATTTACACTTAAATATTTTATTCAAAACTCAACTTCTCTTCCGTTTGTACAACATAAAGCGTGCAAGGCCACATTCAGTTGCCTACGCTAGTTCAGCAGCTGCGGGTTCGCCACCGACAACTTGGTGCAAGGTCTTCTCAGAAGCGCGGTCGCTTCGCCCACCATTACGTCCGTTGGCATGCAATATCTACGCCTACTTACTCCGTAGAGGCGAGGCATCCTACGAGATGTGCATTCAGGTGCACATTCCTTCAGAGAATTCTCCAACACTTCCGCACAGCTGCAGGTTCGTGCCAGGCACCAGCAGCGCGCATGCAATCTACCCACAAGCCTGCTTACTGAGAACTTCCGCCTACCGATACTAATTACTTCCTCGTTCGGCAGTATATAACCAGCTTGCTTGAGCTATTCAAGCCAGTCAGTGTCCATGGCTCCAACACAACAAGCAAGCTGGTGAGTACTCTTTTAATTATCTTATGCTTAGTGCCTAGTTGAGTGGGCGGCGCTAATCGCCCACTCTATGCAAATTATGGGTAGTTGTGTCCAGGCTACCCGGCTTAGTTACCAGGAGGTTATCTCCTATGCTTAGTCTGTAGACCTAGTGCTAAACAGGGTTGGTTCCAACCTCCCCTGGATTGTATTAGTTATTGTATTAGTTTAGGAGGACATATTCGTCCTCCCAATATGTCAACATGTAAACCTTTTGTACTCTATTTATTGTCTTAGTATATAGTTGTTTTTACAACTTGTGTTTGATTTCTTTCTACCTCTGACTACGTTCCCCAGTCACGAAAACCCCACGTGACAATATTCTGTTCACAGTTTTCATATTCTCTTCATTATTATACATTATTATCATTATTATACAGAAATGTACAACACCATATACTGAACTGAATTTATATTGTTTATAACCCTCTTGATGTTTAGTGGCTTTAAGGTGGCTCTCTAGCTAACACAACAGTTTGAAACTTTTCAAATTGTTTTTGTTATTAGTGACAGATCAATAATATTTTATTTATTGTTTCCAGCCTTACTTTGTGGAACTCCATAATCATGAAATAAATAAAGATTAGTAAAAAGTTTCACAGTATTTATTAAAATATAACCTGACAATATTGTTTCGACAGCTAAGGCGTCATTATCAAAGGTAATATAACTATAATAATAACAAACACGTCGCAAAGGTAGATACAAAAATAGGTAACTAGATAAAAAGATAAAATTAATAATAATCAGAATTAAATATCTAACACTTCCAGTAACGGAGAATTACTGAGCTCAAGTTGTTCATTCGTTAAAGGTACCCTGAGTTTGTGTTTGTATATCTCAAATGCTTCTAAAATGTCTAATTTGCGTTTGTTATTACAAAAATGTAGGAATTTAATATTATTTTGAGGAGTCGTTGTGTGACTTTGTTTTAAAAGGTGTTTGACATAATTAGATTTTTCAGGATGTTTATTTTTGTAATGACGTACGTGTTCTTTATATCTTATGTCAAAATTTCTAAGTGTTTGCCCAATATATACCGAACTACAAAAAGAATAATTTAAACGGTAAATGCCCGATTTCATGATATCATGTGTTCTGTCTTTAGCATTAAATAAAAATGAAAAAGTGTTAGTGTTGGTTTTAAATGTTATTTTATAATTGTTGGTTTTTCTTAGTACATATGCAATTTTTTCTGATATTTTTCAAAATATGGAATAGATATGTAATTTGTGTCTTCTGTTTGATTTTCAATGGGATATATTCTTTTGATAGCTAACCTATAATCTTTTTGTTTAATTAAAGTGTCAATCATGTTGGGATTGTAATGATTTGCATGTGCTAGTTGTTTAATGGTTGATATCTCTTTGCTAAAATCTGGCTTTGTTAGTGGAATGGTTAAAGCTCTGTGTACTAATGATCTGTAGGCTGCTATTTTTTTATGTGCTTTATTATGGTAACAAGATTCATTTGGTATTGTTATGTCCGTTTGTGTTATTATTAATTTTATCTTTTTATCTAGTTACCTATTTTTGTATCTACCTTAGCGACGTGTTCGTTTATATTTATATTACCTTTGATAATGACAGCTTAGCTGCCGAAACAATATTGTCAGGTTATATCTTAACAAATACTGTGAAACTTTTTACTAATCTTTATTTATTTCATAATAATATTTTAGTTTTGCTTTATTAAATTACATATATCTTTAATGCTACGTCGCGTTTTTTATTGTACTTTCTAAATAATCTTTTTAATTAATTAATAACCGGCAGTCGGCAGGGTGGTTATAGTGGATTATACCGCTTAACAGAGTTAAGTTGAGTTTGCCCCGGAACGTACTCAATGGATAAACCATGAGCGCAGTGTACTTGCCTACATGGCTCCGTTGCTTCGTCTCACACCCACATATCCACTCTGCGGCTCAGTGCGATCGGCACCTCGACTCCGAAAGATATAAGGGGATAAAGATTGTGTACAACTAATTAATTAATTAACTTAGTTACAGTTAAATTTTCTCTGTAGCGACAATACTATAACAATTATTTACACGTTTTTAAAAAATTCATCGCCATTCTAAACAGTTCGTTTTATTTGTGGTGTTTCAAATGAAAGTTTCAGTATGCAAGCCGCTGCTGCGTTCCTCGTTCGTCACAAAATCAAAGATTCCTTCAGAAAATTACACCCTTAATAGGCAATAATGGCGGGAACTTAAATTGGACAAGGCGCATAATGTACAGCTTAAACTGGTCTACATTTCCTTATATTAGTTATATGTAGGTACTTTTTGTCTACAGTTGTTCAATATAGTGTTATTTAAAAAACTGTAAATATTTCTGCAGCTTTTCTTTTAGAACCACCAGCGTTTGACCATGCTGACCACACCAGTTTGAGGGTTACAAAATTAGTATACATATTATTTAAGACATTAAAGTACACAAAATAATAATTTGCAAAAAGTTTGAACATTTCAACCTACGCTTTTTGAAATGCTCTTCCTCTCTGAAACACCGGTCTTCGAAATCAATGGGATATAGTCCAGTCAAATTAGAGAAAATAGCGGAAAGTTGAGGTAAATCGCTGGATTTCTGCATAGGGCTTCCTTGTGAGTTGCTAAATAATCCCCTAAAAGTCAACACCTGTAGCAGATAAGCTCAAAAAGATTATAACGGTAAACCATGTCCCCTAACGGTTTTTGTTGTTTTTTTCGGAAACTGTTAAGTTTATCGAGATGAAGGAGGTTAGGTAAAATAAAGCAAATTTAAATCTCCACTAAAAATGTCCAAATGCTTTTTCGCACCTCTCCTTCTTTTTGTGATATCGAAGAAAAAAGATATGTCATACATTGATTAGCAATTTGCACCAGTAAATTTACTCAAGAAGGTTTTGGACGTAACTTTTGTTGGTGTCGTATTCGTCATGAAGTAACTAAGAATAATTTGTTGGAAACCGGACGCCATCGTGGTCCAGTCATATTTTACCGTAGCACCTCTCCGGTAAATCCATCATGCGATATTATTGATATTCTTAGTGACAGTCGGCTGAAAAACTCGTATTAGCAAGTTAATTCTTAGGAGAGTGCCCTGTACTATCAAATTTTTGTATCCAACCCAATATGTACAGGTTCGCCTTTTTTGAAATCCTAATTTTCTTTAATTTACCTTGGAATCGAGTAAATTTTTTTTCTCTAATGATTTTTGATGAAAATTAAAATACACGATTTAATTCCGGGCCCCACAAGGCAACGTTTTGTTTTAAATCGTGTTTCTCAATTTCACCAAATATTATTCAAGAAAAATATTTACTCGAGACCAAGGTCTTACAAATAACAGAAATTAGGATTTCAAACTAACGAAATACCTGTACGTAATGAACTGAATACAAAATTTGACTAGTACAGTGAGAGCATAAAAAGCTCCGACAGTTCCTTGAGCAAAATTGGTGCAAATTGCTGATTCATGTATGATATATCTTCTTTCTTCGATAGCACAAAAAGAAGGCCAGGTGCGAAAAACATTCAAACATTTTTGTAGGGATTTAAATAAACTTTATTTTACCTAACCTTCTTCATCTCGATAAAACTAATAGTTTCCGAGGAAAACGACAAAAACGCTAGGGGGCGTTGTTTACCCATTATCTCTTCGAGCTTGCCACCTACATGTATTGACTTTTAGGGGATTATTTAACTACCCACAAGAAAGTCCTACGGAAAAATTCACAAGCTTATCTCAAGTTTCTGCCATTCATCAAAATTTATTCTAAATTGACTGGACTAATAAGCTTCTTAATAAAGCACCAACTTTTTATTCTTAACTGCTACAAAAGAAAGAGAATCAAACCCAAATACTACAACATAATGATTAAAATAGTTAACGTAAAAATTAAACCTATTATATAAACATAACTGCTGGCCAAATCCTGGTAAACGTTTAGTTTAATAAATTACAATATCTAAGACCGTCTCGGACAATTAACGACATTCGCCAACATAAATGTTTAAGCAGGATATCAATAAGTAATTCGATTGCTATTAAGGAACCCCTAGTAATACTCTGCGGAATCATAAATTATTGCTATCTGAAGTTCCAAGTTATTGCAATAGTAGCCAAAATTATACATATCAGCTCTACCCATCTTGGCGTTCCTTACATTGTTCTACATACAACCAAAACTGTAAACTGAAGGGTAATAGCGTCTTTAAGCTGTTTTATTAGTTAAGTATACTCCAAACAACTCATAAACGTAATAAAATATCTTAAAGAAAAGTTTGTAACAATGCAGCACCAACGCGGATTTAAAAGTCTTATACAAGAATGTTTATGCGATACTTTGTAAACTAATTACAAAAGGAAATTACATTTAAAACAATTCGCATCTTTTAAATTAAAAAGCTTTGATAACAATTGTTTCAGAAACCAACAACTTCATTGTTGTATGTTTTAATAACAGACTTTATTTTCTAGTAGAAGTGGTTAATAAGCAAAATCGATTATGTGTTAGCATAAAAAAGATAGAAAATGTTTCTACTAACCATACTAAAACATTAATTAACACAAAAGCAATAGTTCCTGAAAGTCTTATAAGCGGACTTGAATAAATGGTAAACTACCGTCAATAATGCTAATTGAATATTGTTGAACTGGTGCATTTTGATAAACCTTAACTTAATTCAGTATTAGTTTGGATTTCCATTAAAGGCTGCTCGGGGAAACCAAGTAATCTGCCAAGAACTACAAACTTTAAATTAGTAAGTTACCATTACTGCCAAGTTTATTGCGAGAAATTGGGGATTTATGTCACTTACTTGTTGATCGAGTACACTTTATGTAAATTAACGTAAATAAATGAAAATGCTGAAGCAAGGATTATTTATGTTAAACCTTTTTCAGTGTGCCACAAATATAATTGTACGTAATTGTATAATTACGTATAATTATTGTTACCTTTCTAAATTATTCAAAAGGGACAAATTTGTAAAGTTTTAAATGATTTAGTTGTTTTATCAACTTTCTTTATAGTATGTAAACTTTGAGAATATAAATACCAAAATAAACGTTTTATAAATTTAATAGCAACGTAAAATCTAGACACGCAAACTGTACTTGTATTTAATCAGACAAAGTATGTGCAATACGTTTTTCAAACTTATGATATAGAGATGCAAATTAATTTAAATTTATATATGATTAAAGTACAAAGATGCCACTCCATTAATACAATAAATTGTCTGAAGGTTTGCATATTAAAAACTTTACTCTAATTATTGCAAGACGAGTTTTTACCAATACTTAAGAGTAGTGATGGGGTCTCGATACTACCCGAGTGTCGCGACACTTGAGAGTCGAAACAATATGGCGTGAGAAGTGTCGACTCTTCATGATACTTTAACGACACTTCGCCTTTGCATCATGCATGCGCTAGTGTAAATGTAATCCAATTGAAATGAGAAGCAGTAGATTCATAGCTACATAAATCATAAGCAAACTATGGATTAAAAAACAATGGTGTCACGCCTAAATATCACAGACGTAATACCATCCGACGAAATACCACGATTAAAATATCACAAAACAAAATATCATAATAAAAAATATCCCAAGAACAAAATATCATAATAAAAAATATCTCAAGAACAAAATATCAAATGACGTTATATGCTAATAATTTTAATAAAATTTTATTTTTAGTTAAATTTTATATTTAATAATAATTAATTATTCGATATACCGACCCTTCTGAACCCAGGTAAACCAATGATACTGAGTTGTAGAGGATAACTCAGAGAACAATATTTATATCAATCGCTATTTTGAGGTTAGAAGGTTATGATGTTAGGTTACAGTTAGTAAAAAAGTTGACTGTATTTACTTAAAAATTGCGTAAAAATGGTGTTTGTGTCATATAACAAAATTTTATAATTTTTACCTGTTTTTATGACGTCTTTCCAACGAAAACCTTAGCGCTTTGGTATTTCCTTAAGTATGAATGCACGATAGGGGTCAGGATATCGAATAATTACCTAATAATATTTACTTCCGGGTGTACTACATGGAAGTTTGCTATAGGATGACATTATATAGATGTCTCCAATTGTAATTGTTACTATTAATGTAAATCCGAGATTTACATATAAAGAAGCAACAGGTACAGAGGTTCAGGGTTTCAGACAATGTCTCCCATACTGAGGAGCCCAAAGTGAGGGCGAAATAACTGTCTAAGGGTGTTTTTTAGGGTGTGAAATTATGTGCCTCTCAATTTGCTGCTATACCCAAGATTTAATTTTATATGTTTAAATAATTTATTTTAAAGCAAAAAGAGAAAATTTTATTTTTAATAAAACATTATAGTAAATATGTATTAATATAATAAGAAATATCACATGGAAAAATATCTTAAAGTTAGTAAGAACTACTGTGATACTGTATTTGTTTACGCCCAAGTTTTCATTAGTTTATTTCGTAAAAGGAAATATTTGTTTGGTTTTATTTTCTCCTTAAATGTCTTCAAAATTTATCATTTTTGGGATATTCGACGACGTTAGCGTCGGCGCATATGTTAAATAGTGGGAATGTAATCTTTGTATAGTTTTTAAAAGCAAAATTGAATTTTGAGTGAGTTGAATAAAAGACGCAAAATTAGCCTGACTTAACGTCAAAGTGTTATTAGCTAATTTGAAATAGTAAGTTTGCATAGGGGATTAGATTCCCATTTAATAGTTAATTATAGCGGCAATTTCCCTAAATCTCTTCCTTCTGCCTACTTCATTTTTTCCTTGCCATAATGTTATAGTAATGGTTAAATCTCTTCAATGAAGCAAGATCAGAAGCAGCACTTGTCGGTAAGTCTTTTTTACATACAGTCCATTATTGTTGTTATTATTAGCATTTGAAATATTTTGATAAAGTATAATAGCATTCGTTAGCTTTTTTTGAGCGACCAGTTGTCATACAAAACATTTGGTCCTTCGAGCCGGATATTCGATAGTATATTTAAACATTTTTATTAAAACTATTATTTTAAATTGATTTAAAAATTAAATTCGTTGTAGACTACATTGCCACATAAAAAAATGTATTGTTCGAATTATAGTTAGTCTTTACTTTACCTAGTTGATCTTTTTAAAAAAGATACTCTTTTAGAATATTTCCAAAAATATAGTAGAGGAAATAAATCTCAACAAATATCGTCGATTAGTATTGATACAGGGCGTACTAGTAAGTGTGGGATATCCTTAAAGCTTCTTAAATTGTTTTTAATTAGTTTATTCTATTCCAGACTTATCTACATTAGATTTTAGTAGGCTTTATTAATAATCTTAAAATATTAATTGCTAAAAAACAGCAGTATTTTGTAAGAATACAACAGATATATGATGCTAGTAAATCAGTGCAGGATGAGAAACAAAAAGATTTTTTCAGAGTTAGATATCAAGGTTTGGAGGCTGCTAAGGAATTTTTAAGCACTTTAGATGAAATAATTGCTTTGTCATTAGGATTGGAGGATGATTATGTTCCTGATTATTCTTCTTTAAATACGGTAGAAGAAATCTACTGGTCAATAGTTGATGTTGCGCGAAAAGTTTTAATAAATAACCCTGTTGAAAATAATTCCAATAGCAACACTTTACAAACCAAATTACCCAAGTTACAAATACCCAAGTTTAATGGTGATTTTAAAGAATGGCCTATCTTTATAGAATGTTTTGATAGCCTCGTACACAAAAATAAAGACTTGGAAAATGTCGATAAGGTACATTATTTAATAAGCAGTTTAGGAGGTACGGCGCTTAGCGTATGTGCAGGAATTCCTCCTACTGGCGATAATTATTCAATAATTTATCAATCTTTAAAAGAAAAATTTTCAGATAAACGTATTTTAGCTAATAATTACTTGGATCAGATGTTTTCTTTTAAACAGGTCCCTAATGAGTCTGTTAATAGTTTAAATTCATTTTTGGAAAAATTCGATACAGCTGTACGAGCTTTACAGCAATTACACATTGGTGATTTAGCTGATTATATTTTATCGTATCTGGCTCTAAGTAAGCTTAACATGGAAACACAACATTTATTTGAAAATATTTATAGAAAAACCAAAATGCCATTTTATACTGATGTAATCACTTTTGTTAAAGAGCAAGCCAAGATTTGCGCACGTAGTCAAGTCACTAAGATTCAAATTCATAATAGTAATTCCAAATCTAGAGTTACACATTCATTTGTCGTCCAGGATAATAAATCAAACAAATGTAAATTGTGTAAAAATGTTAACCATCTGTTAACTAGTTGTGCAGAATTTAAAAAACAATCTCCGCATGAACGCTACAAGTTTATACGTGCAAATAATTTCTGCTTAAATTGTCTTGGAACCCACAGGATTATTAATTGTCTTAGTCAGAATAGCTGTAGGCAATGTGGACAGAAACACCATTCTATGTTGCACTTTAATAATTCGACTGCTAAAAATGTTGAGGCGCCATATCCACATGCTTTAGTTCCTGTGCCTAGCACTACCAAAAATAGTTCAATAGAAACCATTCAACTCTCATCTCAGCCTCAGTCATCCACATCCTTGGTCATTGATAACGTAAATTGTTGTGCAGTTAGCAACCTGACTCCTTTAGGCACCAGCAACACTATTTTGCTTGCAACAGTTCAGGTAAACATTTTAGATGCCTATGGAAATTTACACCTTGGTAGATTTCTTTTAGATAGTGGCAGTCAATCTAATTTTGTAAGTTTGCAGTTTAGCAATCGTTTAAAACTACAGTTCTCGCAGCTACTATATGAAGTCAGAGGAATTGGGGCTTCTAGTAGCAAAGTTATGGGTAGTACAAACATAGTCATTAGTTCAAAGTTCGATCATTCAGTTAAATATTGTCTTCAGGCCTTAATTATGGAAAAAATCTCTAGTGATTTACCAACAGTTATGGTCAATGCTGAATCATTTCCACACTTGCAAGGCATTTGTTTAGCTGATGATAATTTTTATGCTCCAAATCAAATCGATGGTATTATTGGTGCTGAAATATTTCCACATTTGCTAGGATCCAAACGTATAGTAGGCCCCCCTCAAACACCAGTAGCCATTGAGACCTTGTTAGGTTTTGTAGTAATGGGAGAGGCTCCTGTAACTTCGACAGTTGTCTCTCATTCATTCTGTGCAACCGTTGAACCCACTTTAGATGCTTTGGTAAAAAGATTTTGGGAACAAGAAGATATACCTTCTTTAACTTTGCCAAACCCAGATGACGTAGAATGTGAAAAACTATTTGCATCCACATATAGTCGTCAGCCTTCTGGCAAGTATTGTGTTTCGTTACCTTTCCGATTCGATCCAGTTTGTCTAGGTAATTCTTACTCCACAGCTCTTCGTAGATTTCTCAATTTAGAGAAGCGATTTAGGTTATTCCCTGAATTTAAAGAATCTTATGTTGAAATCATTAAAGATTACTTGGCCCAAGGCCATTTAGTAAAATTATTTGATGAGGTGACATCAAATCCTTCGTACTTTATACCTCATCACGCAATTTATAAACCCGGTTCTACTAGTACTCCTGTGAGGATAGTTTTTGACGCAAGTGCAAAGACGGATTCCTCTTACTCTTTGAACGACATACTTTATACAGGACCTAAATTACAATCTGATGTAGTTAGTATGTTGTTCTTCCATTTTAGATTATTTTCTGTAGCCTGTATAGCTGATATACGTCAAATGTATCGGCAAATATAGATGAATTCTCCTACAGATGAGATCTCCGTTTATGAATTAAATACAGTGTCATTTGGTGTAAAATCTTCGCCATATTTAGCCTTGCGTACATTACATCGGTTAGCTAACGATGAGAAAGATAGTTACCCATTGGCGTCACAAGTAGTACTACGTGACATGTATATGGATGATCTAACTTGCAGTGTTCCCAATGTTGAGGAAGCTGTTGTGCTTCACCAGCAACTCATTGACCTCTTTAAAAGAGGAGGGTTTCAGTTAGTAAAATGGGTCACAATTAGTGAAGATTTTCTTTATCATATAGATCCTAACCATAGAGCTACACAAGCCATTGACTTCGAAATGGATAGTTTGAAAGTTCTTGGATTGCAGTGGCACCCAAAAAATGATATTTTTTCATTTTCGTTTAATTGCTCGAATAGCTCCTGTACTAAACGCAATATATTATCAGTTGTTGCTAGATGTTTTGACCCTTTAGGTTTTCTGGCCGCTGTAACGCTTCAGATTAAATTGTTGATTAAAAAATTGTGGATGTTGAAAATTGGATGGGACGAGTGCCCTCCTGCGTTTATAACATCTGCTTGGAAACGGATTCAAAATGAACTCTCTTTATTGACCGAACTTAAAATCCCTAGATTTACCGGAGTTTTTCCGGGTTCGCATATAACATTGGTAGGATTTGCAGACGCGTGCACGACTTCCTATGGTGCAATGGTCTACCTTCGTATTCAGACTCATGATGTTGTCACTTGTTCATTCCTCTGCGCTAAAACCAAAGTATCACCTCTGAAGGTTATATCGATTTCTAGGTTGGAACTTTGCGCAGCACACTTATTAGCAAAAATAGTAAAATTTGTTTCAGATACCTATCGCTTTCGCATAGACATTCACGATATCGTCGCATTATCCGATTCGATGGTAACCCTTAGTTGGATTAATGCTCCTGCCCATAAATGGCAAACTTTTGTAGCTAATCGCGTCTCTCGCATACAAGAAGTAGTTTTATCTTCTAATTGGTATCACATAGTTGGCAAAGAGAATATATGTGATGGACTTTCCCTAGGTTTGTCTCCTAAACACTTTTTAGAAAACAAAGATTGGTTTACCGGACCATCTTGGTTAAAAGAACCTAAGAATTGTTGGCCTATTAGATCTCTTAATGATCAAGATAGTACTAGTTTAGAAGAAAAATTAGTAGCGCTGGTTTCTATACCAGACGAACCTAATCCGTTGTTGTCTCTCATTGAACGATCTTCTTCTTGGCTAAAACTGTTAAGGTCAATGGTATATATATTACGAGTTTGTACTCTGTTATCAGTTTCGCCTGAAATCAGTTGTACAGATTTAGAAAAGTCTGAAATATTTCTTATTAGACTGGTTCAGAGAAAACATTTTAGTAACGAGATTCGTTGGTTGCAACAGAATAAGGATCCTTCTCCTTCCTTCAGAGACCTACGACCGTTTTTACATGATGGCATATTACGTGTAGGTGGTCGTCTTCATAATTCTAAGCTACATTTCGATAGTCAACACCCTATTCTGTTGCCTAAAAAAGATTATTAAACGAATTTAATTATCGATTATTACCATCGTAATAATCTTCATACAGGTCCTCACCTTGTACTTTCGCTCTTACGTCAACGCTATTGGATATTAGCCGGTCGCAGTGTTGTACGATCGCGTATTAGAAACTGTAATATTTGTTTTAGATCTAGTCCAGTTCGTACTTTTCCACTCATGGCTAGTCTTCCTCGCTGTAGAGTTCAAGAAGCTAAACCCTTTCTCCACACCGGAGTGGGTTACGGGGGTCCTCTCCAAATTATTCCTTACAGAAGGAGAGGTGTTAGGCCTTACAAGGCGTATATTTGTCTTTTCGTGTGTCTCGTCACCAAGGCATTACATCTGGAGTTGGTGTCAGATTTATCCACTGACACCTTTTTGCAGGCTTTTAAGAGATTCTTAGCTCGTAGAGGGCTTGTGGCTTATATGTACTCAGATCAAGGTACTAATTTTGTGGATGCTAAAGCTTACTTAGACGAGTTACATCGTTTAGTTAACTCGGAAGCATTTAATAGTAAAGTAGGCAATTGCTTAACTAGTAAGGGTATCATTTGGAAAATGAATTCCCCATCCTCTCCACATTTTGGTGGATTATGGGAAAGTAACGTCAAATCTGTAAAATCCCACCTCTACAAGGTCATTGGTTGTCAACTTTTGACTTATGAGGAAATGGTCACATTACTTAATCAGATTGAAGCACTATTGAACTCTAGGCCCTTATGTGTCTTAAGTTCTGATCCCTCAGAACCTCTTGCCCTTACGCCTGCACATTTTTTAACACTCACTCCCTTAAAGTCGGTTCCTACACCAGAACTTAATCATATTGAAGTTAATCATCTTAATCGTTATCAGCTTCTGGATAGCATGGTTCAAAACTATTGGAAGCGATGGCGAATCGAGTACTTGCATACTCTTCAACGCAGATCGCGATGGAGTTCCTCTTCTGACCCTATTAAAAAGGGCACCGTCGTTCTTTTAGAACAACCTAATGTCCCTACACTTCAGTGGCCATTAGGCATAATCGTTGAAACTTTTCCTGGCCAGGATGGCGTGACCAGGGTTGTTTCTGTTAAAACAAAAACTGGTGTCTATCAGAGGCCTGTGGTAAAGATTTACCCGTTGCCTACACAGTAAGTGTTGAGCACATTTACGTGCTCGTAATTAGTAATTTTTAGTTTTAGCTACTTTTGAGTAATAGTTATAATCTATTTATGTATAATACTTTTTTGTTTTGGGGTTTTTTAAGTCGTAACTACGCATCATCCTTCAGGGGTGGGGGGAAATGTTTACGCCAAGTTTTGATTAGTTTATTTCGTAAAAGGAAATATTTGTTTGGTTTTATTTTCTCCTTAAATGTTTTCAAAATTTATCATTTTTGGGATATTCGACGACGTTAGCGTCGGCGCATATGTTAAATAGTGGGAATGTAATCTTTGTATAGTTTTTAAAAGCAAAATTGAATTTTGAGTGAGTTGAATAAAAGACGCAAAATTAGCCTGACTTAACGGCAAAGTGTTATTAGCTAATTTAAAATAGCAAGTTTGCATAGGGGATTAGATTCCCATTTAATAGTTAATTATAGCGGCAATTTCCCTAAATCTCTTCCTTCTGCCTACTTCATTTTTTCCTTGCCATAATGTTATAGTAATGGTTAAATCTCTTCAATGAAGCAAGATCAGAAGCAGCACTTGTCGGTAAGTCTTTTTTACATACAGTCCATTATTGTTGTTATTATTAGCATTTGAAATATTTTGATAAAGTATAATAGCATTCGTTAGCTTTTTTTGAGCGACCAGTTTTCATACAAAACAGTATTTAATATCGAGGGATATATTTAATTACAATGTTAGGTTATGTTTAAGGAAATATGGTTTGTACGCATACTATAATTACATTTGTAAATAAGAACGTAAATGTAATTATTTGTATATGCGCATTTAAATGTTGATAGTGGTTTTTACTGGGTAAAATAAATTTTTATTATATTTTAAACATAATAGTGATATTTTGTATTAGGATATTTTTTCATAAGATATTCTGTTCTTAGGATATTTTTGCATGTGATATAGTAGCATGTGGTATTTTGGCCATAATATATTGTCGTGTGATATTATGACTGTGATATTTAGACATGTAACCAAAACAATTATATGAGTAAATTCTGTTATGGTTATATATTTATGCATTAAGTACATTAAAAGACATTAAATTATTTATAAAAGCAAATACATATTATGAAACAGAAATTTAAAAGAAAAGAAACAAATTCTATAAATAACTTGTAATTCAAGTCTATACATTGAAATTATTATAAAAACTATTTAAAAATGTAATTTCGCTGACGACGTTGGTCTTTAGTCGAGAATGTGTTTTTGTTAACATTGAAGATGATACTTTTATTTTGGGTTTTCAGTAAAATAAATTGAGTTAATTAAAATGAATGATCATTGTATTTATTTACACGTGTTTCGACAGTAGCCTTTCTTCAAAATACATTATAAGGTATACATATAAGAAGCTGAAATAATAATTAGGTACATGAGGAACTTATTCAACTTCAATTATTGATTTTAATTTATTTCGCTGAAAACCCAAGGTAAAATTATCACCGTCAATTTTATACTAATACAAAAGAAAAAAATCCGCAACAAAATATTTTTATATGTACGTCTCATTCAATGACTGTTGGCCAGTTCAACAAATCTGCCTTTAATTTCTTTCTAAGAGTGATCAAGTGATCAACTTCGAATTACACTCTAATAAGAGCGATATTGTTCGACACTAAGAGTCGTGACATTTCAAGTGTCACGACCACGAATAGTATCACGACAGTCGACACCCAAGTTCCCATCACTACTTAAGAGCATAAGACGCGACCACACTTTAAATTAATTTATCTTAACGTATTCATTATTCTGTTTCTCAGAAAAACATCTAGATAGATATTTCTCATATATTTCTCTTTGTTAATCCTACCGTGCGTTACCTATTCAAACTGAGAAGAACACTCGATTGCAACCGGCAACGGCGGCAACCGAAGCCGATAAGAATGAGCGACGTTATTATTTTGACGTTATATGAACGATTGTAAATTTTATCCACACAACAAACGCACATCTAGATTCTAGATACACGACAAAGATAGAGCATTAGCCTAATAACTGAGGGGAACTGAGATGGGCAATGCAGCTTTTTATTTTAATTCGTTATTGCTATTTAATTAAACAAAATTTGCATAAACAGAAATTTGGGCAGTTACTTATATGTTTATAGATTAGGTGAAAATACTTGATGCGATTCAATAAATTAAATGTAGTGAGTCTTGAAATTTTTAGAGAGTTTTTGAATACATACAGCAACGAAGTTTTGTTTTTAATGCTATTTATTAACATAGCTGTTGCAAATTTGTTTAGTTTAACATATTTTACACAATCTTTAACTATCCAATTGATTAAATTTTTTTCTAATAAACATTTTTCTTTGTGCTACATTTGTATTTGTATGAAAGTACATATAACTGAGTATATTTTTTTCTGATGTTTCGTATATGGACGTTAGTATAAGTAGTCGCGACGCAGTACGCGCCTAATGATGATCGTTTAATGTAGAATAAGCGTGTTCTATCACCTTAAGAACTAGATGACCAATGAGTCAATTCGTATGAAATCATCCAATGATGATGGTCGCATGACCGTTACAGAAAATTTTTATTTTTTAATTGCATATTCCCCTGTACAAAAAAAACCACATATAAAAATTTTTTCGCCTTTCGTTTATTAATGTCGGTCATTTTTCATCGCGGTTGGCACTCAATTTCTACAAAACTAACGTTTACAAAAACTCGAATATCTTTTGAAAGAAACCAAAGAAAGTCAGTAAATTGCAGATATATTACTTTTTCAGTTGATCAATAATATATTTTATGGTTCACTTGCATATTATTTCTTGTTTATACATTTGATACGAACTACATAAACAACTCGATAACAACCAGGGCATTATAAGTGGGCGTTATATTCTATAACGTCCACTCATCGTTTGCTTTGCAATCGGAGCAGGCGTTACGTTCAATAGTAATTTGAATCATTAGACCAGAAACGACATATTTACTTACTTGCCTTGCAACACAACAAATAACGAGTATTTGCAACGTAGTTTCTAGGCGCGTAATCCACAAATTCTTTTGTGCCGATTTCTGCAGAAATTTCTTAAATAAAATTAATAATTTATTCTTTAGATGACATGTGCTATTAGAACTTTTTGTTTCCATGTTGGTAACAACCAACGACAAAAAGATTTTAATTTAAAATTTCATATCTGTTTGATTTTAGCAAATTTAGTAAAAGTTGTTACTATCCGACAAACATAAAAATTCCTAGTTTTATAAATGTAAACAACGTCCTTGGTAACGCGAACAATTATAAATTGAAACTAATTTTCTACTTGTACACAGTGGCGTAGCAACATCTAGTGTTTCACAAGACAAGACTTCTTGTCTTGTACGACTACTTTTTGTCTCGTCTTGCAAACCAAGACAAGAAATTTAATAAACACTTGTCTTGCTTCATTCTTGCCGACAAAAATCTTGTCTTGTCTCGCAAGACTCTTGCATTTTCTTGTCTTGCATGTCTTCCGTTAAAATTTACGCTGGGACTTCCCCGTTTCTCGGTTTTCTTGGAATTCTTACACTATTGCGACTAGGGGATTTACTTGTTAATTAGCTGTGCCGTGCTGTTAATGAATCAACAAGCTTATTTTCAGTAATCAGTCGGAATTCACGTGTCGTGGACTCTGTAGCGTACATGTGGACTCTAAAACGTAATTAATTCCAGTAAAACATTTTTAAAATGGACAAAATTAGTATAAGTGAAACGTATTCGGACCTGTTTGAAGATAGTAGCAGTGAATATAGGCCAAGCAACGATGGAATAGAAATAGTCATTGATAAAAGCACCAGTAAGAAGCCGAATAAAAAGCGAAAGATGCAGATTATTAAACCTGGTAGCAAGGAACAACATAATGCTACTCCAAGGTTAGTATTTTTTAAATTTTGGAAGTGGAAGTAATACAAAACTTTTTCTTCAAACATAAGAAATTCGTGACAATGTTACGTGATCCACAAAGTTATTTTTAAAACGTTTAAAGCATAAAGCACACTGATCCGGCCGAAATCGGCCAACATCAATCAGCATCCGTACGGAAAAATTCCGGTCTGGTCTCATAAGCACACTAGTCCCGTGTTTTTGCCGACGGAGAATTCCGGAGAGTGATTAAGTACATTTATGTTCATAATAAACGGTTTATTAGTATTGTTTAAAATTAAGAGACGAGCTATGAACAAGATTTGTTATTACCTAACTAAAATAAAATATTGATAACAGCCTCCCTAAAACTTGTTTTCTTAAAACTGTCACACTGATCATGCACTTATTAGGGTCATACAATAATAACATTCATTTGGTTCGTTTTATAATAATAAACATAATAATATAATAATCAACATATAATAATATTACTTAAATACATTTTTGTCCAATAAACAATATATTAACATAAAAGCAGTTATTTTTATATCATAGCAAAATGATTGTTATTAGAAGAGAATTAATATTAATTAGTATTAAAGTTATTGAAGTGTTTCTAAATAAATTAATACAGTATAGGTTGCAAATGCAAACTTTAATAATTTATTATAAAACTATTTCTTATAATGATGCCCATAGCATGTAAAATAATGAACATTTGAAGTGTACTAATTTCTAACAATGGTAAAAATCCGCTGATTTTGGTATCGGAGAGGTCAACGGACAAATTATACATCATTTTGTTCGTCTTGATGTGTGGATTCTAATGGTACCAAAATAGGATTCCTTTTCCTGTCACGTCTTTTAAATGGCCGATATCAAGTATTAAGTTAATCAAAATAATACGTCGTGTGTATAAAATATAGTACGTAAATGCTTTTACTATGCATCTCTCTTATTTTTATTAATTAAAAATCATATCTGTTATCTTTTATTAATAGTAGTAAAAGCATTTGCTACGTTTTATTCACATGACTCATAATGCTGATTCTGGTAAAATAAACAATTTGTCACATATATTAACTAAGGCCGTTTAACAAATTGAACCAAATTTGATATAAACTGATTCATTGAATGAAAAACTGATGAACATTTGAAGGCTAAATAATACTGTAGTTTCAAACATTTATAAAATATTTTACATAAATAAAATTATTTTTTCAGACAGTACCTATAAAATTCTCAATATTTATTTTCCTATTAAACAAGAAAATAGTGGCATCAAGTGTTCAGGTGACAATACAGATTGTAATTATTATCTTCCAAGGTTATGAGTAGGTATAGGATTTTTATGCATTTGCATGTTTTTTCTGCTTATAGCAAACATATGCAGAGTTATATTTCTACATGTTTAAGCCACATATGAATCACATATGTCAATTTAAAAGTGCATATAAATGCATATTTAGGTGTTTTTTATAAATGCATGCATATTTTAGCATTTTTAAACGAGTGTGCATATTTTACCGCTTTTTGAGCGTTTTACATGATTTAATTATGAAATTTCTAATATCTTTTAAATAATTTTAGTATTTTAGACAACCAACCAAGGGCGGCTTAGTTAAGCCTAGGTGAAAAACCCATAATTTAAGATTATTGTTAAATACTAGGCTTTAAAATATTTTATTGCCTTAACCATCTGTGTACTTGTTAATATTTTCTAAGAAAGAAAAAGTATTGTGATAAATAGGTATTAGGAAATTCCAAAGACACTTTGACAATTTCCTGTTCATAGAAAAATTTGCATGTACTTTTGTTTACTAATCTTGTAATCTTTCAATTAAGACAGCTCAGAAATTGCAAAACTGCATTTCCGTTTGAAATTTTATAGTGTAAAGATGGGTAAAGAAAAACGGTCTGTGTCTGTTACACTTCGAAGTTATGTTAAGGAATTCAGTGTTCTTACAACTGACGATAAGGTGTTGTATTGTACAGTGTGCGACGATAAAGTGACTGCAAAGAAACGCTTTCAAGTTACACAACATCTGAACACGGTTCGACATCAAAAGTGTGTTGCCCTGTAATCAAAAAACAAACATTGTTACCGGGGTATCTTAATAATTCGCGCGGTGAGTCCAGCAAATCGATCCAATTTAATAAAAAACTATGTAGTGCATTATTGGCTGCAAATATCCCGTTAAGTAAAATTAATCACCCAGCATTTCGTAATTTTCTGGAAGAAATTTCAAAAATGCCAATACCCGACGAGTCTACACTCAGGAAAAATTATTTACCTCGTTTATACGAAGAGACCATAAAATCAATTAGAAAACATGTAGCGAATAACTACATATGGGTTTCCATTGACGAATCTACTGACACTACTGGAAGGTGCCTAGAAACTTCATTTCCTTTGTTTTGTTAGTAAAATTTAACTAATTAAAGACAGCAGAGCAATTTACGGATGTTTTATTTTCTATTTTGTTAGTTACATATTTAATCACAACGATATTTTTGCTTGATTAAAATATAATTTTTTTTAAATAACTGTTTTGCGCTAATTGTTTGTAACCGACTAATTATGTAGTTCGATAAAATAAAAATCAAATTTTTGTTTTCAGATACGTGGCTAACGTTATAATTGGCGTTTTAAATTCCGAGAACAATCTCAAATCCTAT
The DNA here is from genome assembly GCA_929113105.1 of Agrypnus murinus. NCBI lineage: Eukaryota > Metazoa > Arthropoda > Insecta > Coleoptera > Elateridae > Agrypnus > Agrypnus murinus. The sequence continues at coordinate 189,345,502 of OV816024.1, forward strand.
ATATTAGCAATGGACGTTTTCAAGAGCTCCAATCATTGTTCTGTGGCAAAATTGTTTAATGATTCGATGGTTATTTTGCGGCCGGACGGCATACAGTACAACGAAGTGCTCCTGTTCGTCACCGACGCGGCACCGTACATGATCAAGGCTGGAGCAGGCTTACAAGTTCTGTACGAAAGAATAATTTCAGATTTAAAAAAATTGTTTGTAAAGCTCCATATCGCATACAAATATTGAGGGAAACTGCTCAAGAAGTACCTCTCCCACCTGAGCCTGTAATAACAAGGTGGGGTACTTGACTTTCTGCAGCAGAATATTATGCAACTTATTTTGATATTATTAAAGTATTTGTAAATAAACTTAATAAACACGATGCACTATGCATACAAAGCGCACAGGATGCTTTTAATACTAAGGAGGTGAGGGCAGAACTATTGTTTGTTTTGACAAATTTTGTGCGTTTAGCTAAAGTAAGTCAGAAATTAGAAAGTCAGGGAAATTCATTAGATGAATCTCTTGAGCATGTAAAATTGTTAGGTGTTTCTTTGAATAAAGTAAAAGGGCCAAAGGGTTTGACTATAAAACAAAAATTTAAATCCGTTATAGACAAAAATCCTGGTTTTCACTTAATTAAAAGCATAAACGATGCATTATCTGGCCAAGACATTTTAGACGAGCTAAAACATTATTCGCTTGTAGAATTAAACAATTTTAAGTATGCCCCAATTACTCTTGCGATGTGGAACGGAATTTCTCAAAATATAAAACAATATTTAGGGATAATAGGCATATGTTTACTTTTGAAAATTTAAAAATGTACGTCATTGTGAACTGTAACGCTCTATGTTTAGAAAATATAATTAATTAAATTATTGCATAGGATGTCTAATTAAAATAATTTCTGTAAATAAAATGTAAATAACGCTAAACAGGTGTTTTTTTAATAATGAAAATGCATATATTTATTAAAAATTTCTAATAAAGACATATTTCATGATTTTTAAGTGCATATTTCACGTTTTTATAGTACATAGGTGCATGCATATTTCAGCATTTTTAAGTGCATACAAATCCTATACCTAGTTATGAGGTTATGACCCATATAGTAAACATGATTTGTAATTTAATTAAGAATCAGTTTACACCAAATTCGGTTCAATGTTCAATTTATTAAACGGTATGTACAAATGTGGTAAAATACTTATTTTACTAGAATCAGCATATTATTTTGATTAATTTAATAATACATTTGATATTTGATATTGCACCATTTAAAAGATGTGATTGGAAAAGAAGTCCTATGGATTACTTCCGTAAGGTTCCTTTTCGTCTAAACCCACAAACATGTTTAATAACTTTTGCTCCCTCGGGTGTCCTTGTTTTTGATGCCATTAGAATCCTCACATCAAGAAGAAAACGAAGAAAATGATATATAATTTGTCTGTTGACCGCTCTGATACCAAAATCAGCAGATTTTTACCATTGTTCTTTTAGCAAAAATGCAAGAAAATCTTGCTATTCTTGCACATTTCTTGCAGAAAAGAATCTTGTCTCGTCTTGCAAAACTGATATCGATTCTTGTCTTGTTCTTGTCTTGCAATTTGTGCAAGAACAAGAAAAACGCAAGACTCTCGTGAAACACCTCGTTCGTTCGATTCTTCCTCGGGGCCCTCATGAATCTCTCCAAATATAGGTACTATATACCAGCGTTCCACAACCTTTTTTATCTAGGGACCCAAAAATATCAATAAACTTATAAGGCAACCTATACGAGAGGGAGAAGGGAGGGAACTTTGGCGACCCAAGATTGGTTCGCTGCAATATATACTATAAAGATTATCCGCACAGTCTTTTAACAGAAAAATCAGTGTCACCCACTGACAATAATTTTTATTATTTTATGGTTGTACGATATAACCTGTGAAAGAAAATTTTTTATCTGTGTGATATTTAGGTATTTACGAAAATTAAATCGGGTTGATGAAATTACTATAATTTCTGTCATTTTTATTGATATTAAAAAGGAAAAGATAGAAATAGTGATGTGACCGAGCTGATTCAATTTTCGTAAACGCTTATTGTACTTGTATTATGTAGTTTCTCTAATGTACAATTTTTAATTTACTCACTGTGATATTAAGAAACCTAACCATAGTAACCTTAACTAAATTCGCAATGTTCAATTTTAAATTATTCAGTACATTCTCTGTATAACAACTGCCATTATTATATAGATATGGGGCCCTAGGCTAAATATACAAAGCAGACTATTGCTGTAAAAATGAAAAGTAACATAAAGGTATTTGAAGAACAAGATTAATATAATATTTATTATTATAATTCATATTTTGCATAAATACAATAAGTACACTAAGTAAGTTTTAAATCGAAACAGATTATTTAATATATAATTACTCTCTTAAATATATACAAATACTACCAGAAGTTAAATTCATTAAAACTTAAAAACTACCGCAACGTCAATGCGGGGTCCCTCGAACTTGGGGGCCCTAGGCTGAAGCGTTTCAACCTAATGGCAAATCCGGGACTAAAAATTATTCTGTCACAAAACTGGTTAAAAGTATTTTCAAATGAGGTTAGTAAATATCCATTAACACCATTTAACATCCATTTTTGGAGAGAAATTCCATAGTTTGTAGAAATTACCTACGTATAATATGAAAGTTGCTTATTTTTTAAATTATTTATTTAACAGTGAATTTATTGACAATTCTTTTGGTCAGAGGTAAAGAGAAGTAACCAAAAATTACAAATAAAAATAATTTACTTTAATATTTCCTATAGCTTAAAAAACAATTCATCTTGTGGTTTTATCTTCTTTTCAGGAAAGGTAATTGTTTATAATCATTATTAAGTGTTTCGCAGTAAGGATTCCTGAGTTGTAAGTAATATTGAAAAATATGAACATTTAAAATTTAAATTTTAAAATGTTTACAAAAAATGTGTAAAATTAAAAATATTTTGGGGCCCCTCTTAGGCAGGGGCCTGGGGTGGACCGCCCCCCACGCCCCCCTTGCTACGCCACTGCTTGTACATATTCTCGTGAAAAATAAATTTTGTGTGCACCACGAGCGTTACTAGATGTTAATGGCCATCGGAACAAAGTCGCCCTCCTAGCATTATCATCTACTTGACACTCTTGGTACATAAATTACTATTTTATACTCGACTTTACTTTTTAAAGCTGTGAGCTCATGGATATTGAATAATTAATCTAAATATGCTATCTATCTAAGTTATTAAGAATTTTCATCATTACGTCAGATTTTTAAAAGAAATCCTACAGTTAGGCTAGTATCCTCATGTGAAATAATTGTGAGAATTGTTTGTTTTCATTTATGATAAAAGTCAAAAGACTATCTAATATTTTATATCAAAAGTTTGCAGAAACTTTCTATAGAAAATTAATATAAAACCTGTATTCATTTTTGTGTTATCGACTTTAGCAATCCCATCAGCTTTTATTCTTACCCTTCATCACTCGCAAAAATGATTTTTTCCTCCGGTCCATATACTTCCAAATTTTCAAAGACGCATTTCCTGCGTTAGATAGCACCCATTATAGAGAACATTCACAAATATTCTCACTTTTTCACCAAAAATCGAAGCTTATACGATAAGACAACGCATTTTATTTTGTTGTACAAAGAGGTCTAATAGAAAACTAAAAAATATTCAATATTAAGAAAAGACGTCTTAAGTTTATAAATGTATGAAAAATGAAATAGAAAATACAATAACAAGCGCTGTTAGAGGTATACTTACGAATGTCTCATGAATTGGACCATTATATGTTTCTGTAATTAATAGTAGTTTATTGTTTCAAGCCTTACTTTGTGGAACTCCATAATCATGAAATAAATAAAGATTAATAAAAAGTTTCGCAGTTTTCATAAAATTCTAACCCGAAAATATTGTTTCAACAGCTAAGCTGTCGTTATCAAAGGTAATATAAATATAACAAACACGTCGCTAAGGTAAATACAAAAAAATAGGTAACTAGATAAAAAAATAAAAACAATCATATCTAACTTAATACCTAACACATAATATCTAACACTTAAATATCCAACACTTCTAGTAACGGAGAATCACTGAACTCAATGTGTTCATTCATTAAAGGTACCCAGAGTTTGTGTTTGTATATCTCAAAAGCGTCTAAAATGCCTAATTTGCGTTTATTATTATAAAAATGTAGGAATTTAATATTATTTTGAGAAGTCACTGTGTGATTTTGTTCTAAAAGGTGTTTGACATAATTAGATTTTTCAGGATGTTTATTTCTGTAACAACGCACGTGTTCTTTATATCTTACGTCAAAATTTCGAAGTGTTTGCCTAATATATACCGCACTACAAATTTAAGCGATAAATGCCCGATTTCATGTTATCATGTGTTTTGTCTGTAGCATTAAATAAAAATGAAAAAGTGTTAGTGTTGGTTTTAAACGCTATTTTATAATTGTTGGTTTTTCTTCTAAATATACCTATATTGTTGCACGTAGACTAAGAAGTTGAACCAGTGATCAAGTTATTATTTAGTTCGATTACAGTTGGTTTCTTTGGTTAAACTGAAGAATACATATTAATAAATCAATTTACAAAGTCGATTCAGCTGTGTTTATACAATGTAGGTATTTAGTCAGTGTCCTAGAGAATCTCACGACGATGCCGAGAACCAATAGAAAAATTCAAATTACAGGCAAAGACAAAACGGCTACCTTCTTATTTTTTATATTTAATTAATTCTCTATAACAAAAATGCAAAAGCAAATTGCCAACTTTACAAGAAACTGCAATAAACATCCCTAAACAGTTTATATTCAAACCAAATCGTTTCTATTCTAAATATCATTTACATGTCTCTTCCCTGTACTTGTATGTAACAACACAGCTAAATGAATTGACTATTATGCAATTTGTTTTGTAACTAAAAGACTTGCTACAGCTACTTTTATGTACTTTTGGTTGACTGTAGTTCTGACAACTACAGCGCCAGCGTTTTATATATAAAATTACGTATCACCTAAGTTTATCGGCTATAGCAAAGCAGCAAATAAAATTAAAAGTATGTTTATTTAAGTTGGCCAGGTGGAATGTAAGAAGTGACGGTTGTAAGCAAAAGTTATGCAGGACGTTGGTAGGGAGAACGCTTCCATATAAAGTCATGGCTGCTGCAGGCTGAGATTTTAAAAATTCTTGATCATTCCCTGCCAAATCCCCTTTTTTATCGATTTGAGGTTATATCTTGGGCCGTTTTTAGATGATTATTTTGTCGTATAATTGTATGTTTCACAAAGAAGTAACATATAGACACTGATATTAAAATGTTGCCAAATGATTTAGAAACCCACATTTATATCATATTATGGTCATATTAAGCGAACAAAGTCTAACAACCTTTTCAGTTGAACAAGTCCATTCATAATAAAATGTTACGGAATGTTAATAGAAAACTGAAACACTCACTAACGTGTGCTGTAATTTAATAAAATGCCATTATGTCGGACAAATCGGTATTGATCCAAACATTGTGGTCGCAATTTTCAACGCAACACTCAATTTTGCATAATTCAATTCAAGACCAAAGAAAAAAGTAAAAACTACCCCTACTGCCTCCTCAGCATTTGCGAACTCCTTTAAGCCCACTTCTATTGGATAAAGTACCTATATTAAATGCAATTATTTTCAACGGCAAGATATGCAGTAACTTAATTATATTTAATAATAATATATAATTATTTCATAATAAATACCGAATCTCAAAGAGGGAATTCAACAAAGTTGTTCTTCAATTCCCCTCTTGTACATTATTTAAAACATAATAATAAGTTATAATTATAAGAGAAAAAAAAAGATAAAAAACGAATAGTAGTAACCTAATTGACATTAATTAATATTCATTAGTCAGACTGTTTACGATTTGGTGTGTCAATGACGATTTCATGTGAATTGTTCTATCAAGGTTTTTTGAATTGCTCGACTTATAATGCCTTGAAAGATGAAGGTACATCATTGTAGATTTTTGTGACATTGTAACTAAAGGATCACTCGTAGAATGTAGTATTGTGCTTGGGTATAGTCAAGAGATCTCTGTACACATATCTTGTCATTTATATTGTGTACATCTGTTCTATACCTTATCTTATTGTATAAACAGGGTGGCTGCCTATTGATTACTATGTTATGGTAAAATGTTGCTATCCGAATGTAACGTCGTTGTTTCATATCTAGCCAACCCGCTTCTAGTAATTTTGAATATATATGAGCAAACTTAGGAACTTAATGCAGTAACTTAATTATATTTAATAATAATATATAATTATTTCATAATAAATACCGAATCTCAAAGAGGGAATTCAACAAAGTTGTTCTTCTATTCCCCTCTTGTACATTATTTAAAACATAATAATAAGTTATAATTATAAGAGAAAAAAAGATAAAAAACGAATAGTAGTAACCTAATTTACATTAATTAATATTCATTAGTCAGACTGTTTACGATTTGGTGTGTCAATGACGATTTCATGTGAATTGTTCTATCAAGGTTTTTTGAATTGCTCGACTTATAATGCTTTGAAAGATGAAGGTACATCATTGTAAATTTTTGTGACATTGTAACTAAAGGATCACTCGTAGAATGTAGTATTGTGCTTGGGTATAGTCAAGAGATCTCTGTACACATATCTTGTCATTTATATTGTGTACATCTGTTCTATACCTTATCTTATTGTATAAACAGGGTGGCTGCCTATTGATTACTATGTTATGGTAAAATGTTGCTATCCGAATGTAACGTCGTTGTTTCATATCTAGCCAACCCGCTTCTAGTAATTTTGAATATATATGAGCAAACTTAGGAACAGGTACACAATAATTGATGTGTGATTAATACAAGGGATTCACTGATTAAGATATTTGCGTCTTTACTTAAGTAGTCTTTATGCGGGTAAAGAAGATTTAAAATTATAATAAGCTCTTTGTATATACTTTTTGATTTGTTTTGATCTGAATGTTTTGTCAAGAACTAAGCCTAAATTCTTGGCATTTTCAACTATTGAAACATTAACATCAATTAACATTAACAAGCTTTGATAATATATCACCTGTTATTATCACAAACAGAATTATTTCAAATTAAATCCTTTTTGTAACTTTTCAACTTGTATTCATTGAGTACAAATCTTGTCAAGGGCAATGCAATAACTACCCACGTACATTCACGCGCTTGCATCTCATTAGAAATAATTTATACAGTCCGCATAACCTTGGAAGCAATGTATGCAGTCTGCATCTCATTAGAAATAATGTATACAGTATGCATTTATATTTGCATCTCGTTATGCATTTATTATTCATCTCATTATATGAAATTTATTCAATTATACAGTAAGGCTTCCGCAATATTCATGAGAATATGGTATATAAACAGCTTGCTTTGAGTTTACAATTCAGTCAGTGAAGATGACTCGAATACTACATCTCCAAGCAAGCTAATGGGTACCTTTTAATTTATCTACTGCTTAGTTATGGGGGGGTTCCGCAAAAGCCCTCTCTCTGCTTAGTTATGGGGTAGTTGTGACCAGGCTCACTTTTTCGCTTAGTTTGTAGATCACCAGGAGTTCGACTCCTACACTTAGTATGTAGATTTAATGCTAGAGCAGGGTGGTTCCGACCACCTTTCATGATTATGTTAGATTTAAGAGGACATGTACGTCCTTACACTGTATAACCTATGTGTGTAACCATTTGTATTTTTTATTCTATTGTTAGTATATAGTTGTTTTTATAACTTGTGTTTATTTTCCTTTCTACCTCTGACTACGTCCTCCAGTCACGAAAACCCCACGTGACATTATTTTCAGCAAAGCGGTTGTGTAGCTGTACTCAGGTTGCAATCCTGACTTGCTGGTAGCTAACTATTATGCGCTAAATATTCTCTAACTTGTTAATTGTGAATTTATTATCTCCTTTACCTGTTTTCTTTATGCTGCCAAATTTACCTATCCTAGAATTTATTATTCAGATTTTGTTTTACAAGGGCCTTAATCCTAAATATAGTTACACTCAAATCAAATGATTTGACGCAGCGAAGAAAGATTCTGGTACTCGCCTCCACCTACAATACTAACACTAAACTATGGTATAACTCTTGGCCCTTAGACAAAACATTATCTAGAAACAAGTAGTAAAATAAAAACGACTATTACTACGAATATGATAATTACTAAACATGGAAATTTTAAAATTTTAAAAACGTGTTCCTTCTTACAGCGTTAGAGTCTATCAGTTAAAGTTTATAAACAAGATACAAATAGTTTAAATTCACTTTATGCACTTTCCCATCTGTACCGTTTGTAAAAAACTTTGAACGTCATTTATATTTGTAATATTTAAATTAATTAATCCAGTTTCCAGTATAGTGGACTTTTTATTTTACATTATGCTATAGGTATACTTTATTTTCTTTTTAAAAATTATAATAAGGTTGCTAGCATCTTGAAATCTATTTTTAATACACATCTGCAGCGAATCCTCGCTAGTCGCCTGTTATTCGTTTGTTTCTAGAAAATTTAGATATGAATTAATTATTAACTAGGGAAACCTCGCCAAACATGACGGTCAAAAGCATCGAAAGATTTCCCTATATACAATATTCGATGTGTGATTACAATCATTAGGATTTTCGTGAGTGATTATTTAAATAAACGCAACCAAACATAACCACTTGAAAATTCTAAGCCTATGACTCCTCTCTCCCAGCTTACCCTCCTCTCTTCCGACATATCTTCCTCTATGGCTTACCCCTCCTCTCCGGTTTATTCTACATACATACATATACATACGGAAATTCTATCTTACGAAATGATAAGAATAAAATCAAAAATCGATCTTGCTTAAAACATTCTTAAAAACGTCTATCAGTACATATTTCATAAACCTAGTGTTGGCAGATTTCCTGCGTTTTATACAAACAATATGAAACTGCTCTGAATAAGCAATTACCATCAGCTATTATTTGTATAATTCGTTTATTGTCCATAATTATCAACTATGCGTGTTTTGTCTACGAATCCTAACAATTTTTTAAACATTAATCACGTATTAACCGTTTATTAATGATGGAAGTGGCCGGCTGCATCACCCTTTTACATTTATGAGCGGGAGTACTTACGAAACTCACCACCGTAGAAAGTCAGAGGGCGCCCCAAGTAAATGTTTGATTCGTCCGTCTCAAATTAAACATTTTAGAGTTTTTCAAATTAAAAATATAAACATTAAAAAATATATAAATTAAATAGTGTTGACTAATCTACACTGCGAGAGCTGTAATTTAAAAAAAGAATCGCTTAGATCGGCCCGGTGGAACTCTCAAACGAACTGGAACAAGAATAAGCCTTGTGTTTTAAATATATAATATATTACAAAGTAACGAATACGTCGAATACGAAGTATCAGATACGTATGTGTTAGTTTTGGTCTAAAATATTCTAAAATAATATGTAGTATGGTCTTTAGCAAATGTCTTGTCCCGAGTAAAGGCACTGCTACTTTAAGAATTAAAATATCCCTTATATACTGCGTACGAAAGAGATCGAATTAGATAGAGAATGATAATCTCGATCTAATTCGATCTCTTTCGTACACAATATACTATAAGGAGTATTTCTATTCTTAAAGCAGCATAGCTTAGCATTTGCTAAAGACTGTACGTCCGTATTCTGTATGAGTGCTTCGCACCCAGTGGGTACACGTACCCAGATGCCTCCATGGAATCGGCGCGCCGTTGTTTTGACGTGTTATTTATACGAGTATACAACGGCTGCTTCTTGTATGATCATCTTTTCTTGCGGTTTCGAAACCATGGAAATCTTCCAATCACATAATTAAGCCAATTATTCTTTGTATTTATACTTATCAATGAAATATTGCTATCAGATTCACAATTTATTGTGTAGTAGAAATGAACGAGTTTTTAAAATTTGATAAAACTTGCGACTATCGATTGTAATCGCAGAAAATTTAAAGCTCCACGTAATTAATGTAAAATCAAAATGTAAATTTTCATTGAAGAACTTTATTTGACTTAAATACTACGTTCATATTCTTCGATAATAAAAGAAAAAGCTGGTAATTGAAAATCGATTGTACTAATATAATTTAACCCGAAGAAGTTCCCGAGCGAGCTTTAATGGTATCTGCAGCCGATAATGCTTTCGGCTAAATCGCAACCCTCAACTTCATTACATGCTTCAATCAACTGCTAATTCAACAATAAAGGGAATTGTCTATTTTCTATAATAAATTATTTTTTAACAGCTGTTCTCCGTGAAAACTTAAGACACCTCATTAAACACACGAATGACCTAGGAACGTAAAGATGGTGAAAGCTTTTTTTAACTTTCTCACTTTATCTCAGTATCTACAAAACTAACAACTAGAACATCTAAAACACAACTCGGTCACATGAGCGTCCCTACGGACATTGCGACAGTCTTTCCCTTGGAAAACTGGGGCATTCTCTGGAGAAAAGTATCTCATTCTCTATGCGTATATCATATAGAAACGAAGTTTATTGTATTTCCTTGTCGTAAACATTTATAGGAGATACAGTAACAGAAAAATATAAAACACATCTTTAGAAGAAGGAAAATGTTATTTCCGTGGACTTCGACAACTTATTTATTTTTTAATGCATCTCGGATTACATTGTCTGCATTTGTGCTGAAATCCTTAAGACTTAACTTCAAAGCTTATTTTTAGCCGATAGCACTAGATGTTTCCAAATCATTCTGTCGGCTTTAGACCCATAAAGCAGTTAGCAGTTATCGCACTCCAGATTTTGTGTTTCCAATTCGCCCTTCGTTTAGCAATACCCGAAAATCCCTGCATGTGATGCCACTTACAAACTACAACAGCCCTTGAGGCCCACCTGTTGCCATGACTACAACATTATGACGCCTGCAGGATTTGCGTCGTAATAACGGAGATATACACAGTTTAATATCATTACGAACCACCTCGAAGCAATAGGTCGCACCTAGACGAAAATATAATGTGATAACGGGAAGATGACGACATTTTCTCCTGATTAAATCTAATCATCAAGCGAAGCGAACTGTACTGAAAATGAAGACGTATTAAAGAGAAAACCACGGGATGACAATTTTAAGCAAAAATTGAGAATCCGACAATAGTTAATCGCTTTAGAACGAAATAAGAAAAAAGTTCAATGCATTTTAGTGTTACATAAGTGATATTGAATTCGCGATAGTTTAAAAAACTGTAGTAATTTAAATGTCAAACAATTTAAACTTAAATATACGGAAATGACGGGTGTTAATAAATATTGGAAAAGGTATCAATTGTATAAGTTGATATTGGTTAGTTTTAGAGGTTAGAGGAATTTCAAAGATGAAGGTGATTCTATTCGCAATTTGATAGGCTTTGGTAATAATGATACTTTCATATAGATGTAGATAACTTTGATCTGCCGAATAGGGAATGGTTAATGTTGTTTGATGGGACAAGTGTTTAGAAATATCCTTTAGATTTTGAATTAGTTCAATATTGTCAATTAATGACATATGCATTTGTTGATTCTGTGGGAAAGTTAACGCGTTTTCGAGTTCAAAGTAGGTGTTTATAAGAAGTTGTTGTTGTTTTTTGGGATACTGTAGCGGCATGTTTTTTCACCTGTTCGTTTTCTAAAATAATTTTGTTTAGGTTTTCATTGAGTAGCATTTGATTGTTGGCTAGATTGTTTATAGTGGAAATAGTGTTAAGAATTTTAGCTTGTTCTAATATGACGTTAGTTTGTGTTTCACTAACTTTTTGTAATTTGGAAATCAATGTTTCATATCTTTGACCATCTTTGGCATCCAGATTGCCAGTTAAGAATTTAAAAATGGTTCCTAAACCATCTACGAGTCCTTGTTTTTGGATTGTATGTTGTGTTTGACGGAATAATTGATCGATAAGTTTGTCAGCTTTGTTTAAATATTGTGTAATTATTAATATTATGACTAATTAATATGTCAGTAATATTAGTGAACTGCCTATGTTCGATGGGGTATTGTTGATTTTCCAAAAGAATAATGATTTTTATTAAATAAATTTTATTAATTAAATTTTATTTCTTTAAGCATACCATATTGAGTAATGATAGGTGTATAATCTATAGTCTTAATTAATGTAAATTCACTTTCTTTTAGAATCGCGTTACCTAAGTTTAATGGATAAAGTCCAGGATTGTCATCTAAGTTTTCGATAATTACGTCACTGGTCACAAATGGGGTGGTGAGGATGTAGCAGGCGATAATGGTTAACCAGAAAATGGTAATAGTACGTTTATATGTAGTTTAATTTGAGGTCCTTCATTAGGGGGTGTTAATTCATAAGTATCATGTTCAAAAATTTGGGAAATAGTGTATGCTCCAGAAAATTTCGGGTCCTTTTTATTTCTAGTGTTAGTCGTAATGAAAACTTTACTTCCTAGTTCAAGTTTTTTTGTTCAGCGCTTTTGGTTTAATTTTATATTTCGTTTTTCTTTAGTATCCGTTTGTTCTTTTTGCAATGATTCATATAGATAGCGCATTCTTGTTTTATGTTCCGACATATAATCATGACAATAGGTTTTTGTATAATCTAAGTCGAATGGATTTTTGCTTTCTGTGTGCCCGAACATTATTTCAAAAGGGGTTAGCTTAAGGTTTGAATGGATTGTGTGATTGTAAGCCAAGATACAGTATTGAATTTTTTGGTGTTCTGGTATATTAGTCAATATACGGGGCGGGGGTTGTAGTGTGTAGTTGAATTTTGTGAAGAATTAGGAAATCTTTAAATATGTTTTTATTAAATTCTCCATCAGCAATAATTATATTTGGGGTTGTGAAGACGCATATATAAGTTAGTAATTGTTCAATAACATCTATCAGGTTATGATATTTAATAGGATAAGCTTGAGCAAATCGGGAAAAGGCGTCGATTATGGTCAAATAACTTTTATTGCCTATTCGAAAGATATCTAAACGTACGGTATGAAATGGTCTATTAAGAGTCGGTGTAAGTTGAAAAGGTTGTTTAATCGGATTACGATTATATTTTTGAGTTTTACAAATTTGACATTTATTAATAAATTCAGTGATGTCTTTATTGATAGATTTCCAATAATACTTGCGTTTAATATGTTCTAAAGTTTCGTTAATTCCGAAATGATTGGTTTTGCCTAAATGGTAACTTTGAATTTGATTTTGTCTTTCTTCGGGGTCTATAATATATGTAACTTGAATGGTACAGCGATGGAATTTGGGTGTGTTTTCATTAGTTATTTCTGCGGTGAAATTTGAGAAATCAAGGTAAAGTTCGTTATCAGGAAAGTGACAGTAGTAATGAGTTTTAGGTTCACAATGTTCGATTAGTATTTTATTAAACATATCAGTTTTATTGTGTTCATTGATAAATACAGTGTAATGGATGTTTCCATAATATTTTGTACTACGGATTCTTCTTGGAATTTGGACTCTTATGAATTCAATTTGATGTTTAAAATGTTGTAGTGGTTTGTCAGAAATATCTATTACTGGGGTTGATGATAATTGGGTATGTCTTGTATCTGTAAGGGATTTACTGTCTTCGTCTTTGTTTTTAGTACTTGGTATGTTGGGGTGATTATCAGGTGGTTTTACATGTACATCAGAAAGTATTTTAATACGAGGTTTATCTAACACAGGAGGATTTATAATTGGTATGTCGAATAATTCGGTAATATCAGCTCTGCTTGCTAGTCTACTATCGATATTGGTGAAAGTTTGTGGTTCGGGGGTTTCAAGTCTATCGGTTTCAACATTCATAGGATAAATTTGAATGCGTGATAAAGCATCAGCTACCTTGTTTAGTTTTCCTTGTAAATAGTTTACGTCAAAGTCATACTCTTCGAGTTTGAGTACCGAACGGGTTAATTTTGAATTTGGATCTTTTAAATTTCTAAGCCAAATTAACGGTCTATGGACTGTGTATAATTTGAATTTTACACCGTATAAGTAGGGGCGAAATTGTTGAGTTGCCCACATTATAGCGAGCAGTTCTCGTTCTATTGTAGAATATTTTTGTTCAGCTTCGTTAAGGGTTCTTGATGCATAACAAATAGGTTTTCCATCTTGTGATAATACTAAACCTAAGGCATATTTAGATGCACCAGTGGTTAATTCAAAAAATTTATTAAACTCGGGATATTGAAGTAACGGTTCATTAGTTAAAATTTGTTTGCAATGTTCGAGATTTTTAAGAAATTCAGGGGTGTGTATAATTTTACTATCCTTTTTGAGACAAACAGTTAAGAATTTAGTTATTTTAGCAAAGTCTTTAACAAATTCTCTATAATATCCGAATAATCCTAGAAATGATTTTATTTCTGTTTTGGTTTTTGGGCAGGGAAGTTTTTAATGGCTGAAATTTTAGAAGGGTTAGGTTTTATTCCTTCCGAGGTTATTATATGACCAAGATATTTTACGGATTTATCTAATTGAATTTTGATATTTGATTGTCGACATCGATTAAAAACATTTTTTAAGCGGGTTATGTGTTCTTGTAAAAAAGTAGAGTAAATAATAATATCCTCAAGATAAACGAGGCATTGTTGGGGGGGTTAGTCCTATGAGAGCATTATTTATAGCTCGTTGAAATGTGGCTGGAGCACTTTTTAATCCAAAGGGCATACGTCGAAATTGAAAGTGGCCCTCTTCAGTCGAAAAAGCTGTTTTCTCGCGGTCTGATTCTTCTATTTTAATCTCGTGGAAACCAGATGCGAGATCTAAAGTCGTGAAGTAGTTGGCTAAACCAAGGTGGTCTAAAACGGTTTCGATTCGTGGTAAAGGGTATTTGTTTTCTATCGTCTGTTCGTTTAATTTGCGGTAATCGATAACAATGCGCCATTTCTGATGTCCTGAGGCGTCTAATTTCTTAGCAACGACCCAAATTGGAAAATTATATAGACTTTCCGAAGGTTCTATAATTTTGTCATCTAACATTTTACGAATTTGATTTTTTACTTCTTCTCGGTGCACATGTGCACGGTGCTCATGGATGAATTATAATAAAACGGTATTGTAGTGCTATCGGTTTGGATATGCAACCATTTATAATCAATTTTGGCTGATAAATTGTTAAGTAGATCTGAGCCAATTAAGCCTACGTATTCAGAATGAAAATCGTATAAATAGCAAAGATGAAATCCATCTTCTGAGAAAAGATTTGGAATAGGTAAATTAGCAACTAAATTATGTCTGGTGGTTCCATGAGAAGTGGTAATTTTAAAGTTAAAATTATAAACGAAATTAGGGAAATGTTCATTAACAAATTTAGGGGAAATTATGGTTTTAGAGCTACCAGTGTCTATTAGGAGTTTTTGTCCGGTGGACGGTATGATCCATCTTCTGAAAAAAGGTTTGGAATAGGTAAATTAACAACTAAATTATGTCTGGTGGTTCCATGAGAAGTGGTAATTTCAAAGTTAAAATTATAAACGAAATTAGGGAAATGTTCATTAACAAATTTAGGGGAAATTATGGTTTTAGAGCTACCAGTGTCTATTAGGAGTCTTGTCCGGTGGACGGAATGATAATATATGGGAGATTAGATTTGGGGTTAATACTAAAACTTTCAATATTTTCCGAGGCCGTTAATGAAAATTTTCGGCATCTTCATTGTCGTTATTTGAGTATTGATAATAAGAATTCTCCAATTCTTCAGTGGATATTTCTTCTTCGGTTGATTGTTCAAGGTACTGTTCAGACCTAGTGATAGAATCTTGATAGTCATATTGGGAGTATGTGGAAGTTTCAGGTTCATCGTCATCATGATAGAATAATTCTTCGGAGATAAAAGTTCGTTGTGGACCAGCTGGAGTAGGCAAAGTCCTTATATTTTGAGAATTAGCTCGAAATTAATTATGGTTGGTTAATTGTGTAGTGGGAGGTCTTTTTACTATTGTGTTTGCTTCCATAGGTATAGGTTTATTGGTTGGCCTATAAGTTTGTTTTGGAGCGAAGACATTTCGATGTTGATGGCTGGTTGGATTGTTTTGCCTATTAAAATTAGGATTACATTGTCTAGGGACAAATGATTGTGGAGAAGGTTGAGGTTGTATAAAAGGTTGGGGTTGCATGAAAGGTTGGGGTTGTCTTAGTGGATAAGCGGTCCTAAATAAATTATTTGTAATTTGTTTAAAATTATTTGGCGAGAAATTAATAGATCTTCTTTGATTTAAATTTAAAGATAATTTTGAATTTTGAGCTTGAGAGTATCTGATATCGAGCTCTTCTTTAATCATAGTAAGGGCTGCTTCTAATGAATTTGGGTTACGGCAACGAATAAAAGTTCCAAAATCGTCATTGAGTCCACTAGTGAATGTCCTCAATGCTAAGTCTTTATTTGATTGAAGTTTATAATTTTTAATGACTTGGTTTTCGTTTCCTAAAGCAATTTTAGAATTAAAGATTGCTAATTGTGTTCTAATTTTATTATAAAATTCGATTGGAGAATCTTTTCCTTGTTTAAATTTAGTTAAATCGATTAATAAATTTAATTCTGACCTTTAGTCTCCAAAATTTTCTATTAATACTTGCTTTAATGCATTCCACGTAGCATATTCGTATCCAGTATTTATTTCTAATGCTTGACCTTTTAATCTATTTCTGATTGCTGAAATAATCAATTGATTAATGTAATCTGCTGGGTTTTCTGTACAAAATTGACCTGTGAATGTATCAACAGCTCTAATAAATTCAGGAAGTGTCGATGGATTACCATCGTAATTTGGAATTTCATTTAAAAGGGAAACATGAAAATGTGCAGGAAAAACCATATTTCTATTAATATTATTGTTATTTAAAAATAACAAAGGAGGGTTGTTCAGATTTACACGTTCTACACTTCTTGATCGTCTTGGAGATCTTGAGCGATTCCTTTGCATTAATAATACACTTTTATTATTATATAAGATTTTTAATTATTATTCTTATGTTAGTGGGCTTAAAAATCAAGGGCCCTACGCATACATGGCAAGCATGAAAGGCTTTATAATGTCACTAGTTGACACTACCTATCGGTTTGGCGTCTACCATGTACGTAAATTAGAAACTAAAATGCAATTATTAATTACCAAAGTGTCCAACTATTCTTTTCAGTCGAAAGGAATATCTATCAAAAGCAAATAAATTGAAACAGATTGTATAATTAAATGCTCTTAATATTAGCTTAAATTAATTGTAAAACTATGTTAGTAAATTTAGATTTGAATTTAAATTTATTTTTGAAAACTTTAAACTTTTCACTTTAAGATTATAAATTTCTCTTACATTTTCTTGTAATGATGAATTATTGATCGCGATGATCAGTCGTCGCCAGTTGACGGGAGTTCTCTATGAACAGGGTCCTAACGCAAGGGACAAAGCGGTTGTTGTTGAAGTAGGTGCTGTAAAGATGCTTGGCCGGGGCGATGTGTGTCGTCGGGGTCCCAATGCAACGTCAGCGGCGGTGTCTACTTGGAGCGGATGGTTTCTTCAATTGACCGTTGAAACGAAAAATAAGGGTACTTGGTGCCTCTAATTTTTGATGATCCCGACGTTAACTGCGCCAGTTTCGTTTGTGTTCAAATGAAACGAGTTTTTAAAAAGATTTTTTGTTTTCCCTGGATCTTTATTTTAAACCAGCGGAAGTAATGACAATTACAATACACAAGAATATAAATGCTCGTTAGAGCTTAGATGTAAACTTAACTATGAACTGATCAAAACTTAATGAATCTACTGTATAAATTCTTTATATATGATTAATATCTTATCTTATCTAAATAAAATATTACTATGCAGTTCCCACGAGAAAAGTAATACAATATTATCTGCATGATAAGCAATTCTCATGAGAAAGTTAATACTGCATTCTAAGCAGTTCCCACGATAGATAATACTTTATTCTTATCTTGAAATGTAATATGATATTATCTGCTTGCTGATAGTAAGCAGTATTTCTACGTAACTTACAGTCATTAGCAAATGTGTTGTCCCGAGTAAGGACGTTGCTGCTTTAAGAATCGAAATACCCCTTATACTGTGTACGAAAGAGACCGAATTAAATAGAGATGGACAACTACCTGGGCAAGATATTTAAATTCTATAAAGCTTGTTTTGAAAACACGCTTGTAAAAACTCTTGTTACTCATTCTATTCAAAATTTCTTAGACACTTTATAAAATAGTCCTTTTAAATAGAAGCATCTACTAGTTAAATAAAGTTATATAGCGTGTTTGTGTTTCATTCTTTGCCTTTAATAAAAAATAACTAAACGAAAATAATAATGAAAACAATTATCAAAAAATAGAGGCTTAGGAATATTTCAAATACTTAAATAATCGCAGAAATTAATGTAAGCGATAAATAAAGATAAAGTAATAATATAGGCATTTATTTATGTAAATACGTTAAAATTTTAAAAAGTTATTAAATATTCAGTTGTTTTAATAAAGATACTACAAACTAAGAAAAAACTAGAAAGATAGATATAGTCAGTACTAAAAAGAAAACAGACACAAAACAAAAATTAAGAAACACCCTTGGCAAAGCATAGAAGCTTAGATCATATATATCATTAATATCTGTTTACCTAAAATTTTTAGAAAATATTTGTGAAAGATTACAGATTTTTTAAATCCCGCTTCCTTTTAAGTAGATTAGTCAATGGGTTTAATCTTTCTCTTTAACACATTATTCTGTCAATTACCCATCTCTCTCTTGCATGTATTACCTGAGTGCAAAAGTTGGACCCTTTCGCATAAACATTCCACTAACTACTTTCAAGATATAATCCTGTGAATATACCCAAACTGTATTTATTATTAAACTTAATTTATTTGACGGCAACTACTGGGAATTTTACCTGAAGGTGAATAAACCGGCCCTTAATGTTTAAATATGCCTCGTTTGTATGCCCAATCTGATTCTACTTTGGAAACTCAGATTATTAGTTTTGATTATTTATTATTTTTACTAATTTTTGCAATAAAAGCTGATTACAGTTAGTACTAAAAATTTAGTTTTTTTTAGTGTTTACAAAATAATTAAACTTTGTAAATAAACAAATCAAACTCGTAAATAAATTAATAGAGTTTATAATAAAGTAGAAAAAAGTATACGATATTTATTTCTTAAAATAGAAGAAACGATAGTAGAAGTGAAACGGCTGTTTTGTATTCCAGTAAAATAAGAAACTCACTTGAAAATAGCAGTTTTTATTACTCTATTGTTGTTATACAAAGCCACTCTAGGTAGGGTAGCAACCTTTAAAACTGGTTAGATTTGCTGTGTTGTTTGTAAACAAAAGAAACTATATACCGAAACGTACGTCGTTTCTTTTACCAGACTTGTTAAATGTGTTGCCTACTCGGGACAAGACATTTGCTAATGTCTGTACATACAAAAAATGTTCGTTATTTAATTCTGCATCACAAAGGTACAAAATATACAGGGTGTTCCATTTGAAAAAGTTGTGAATTTTAGCTTTGAATTTCTCTAAATTTAAAAATTAATTTTGAACACCCTGTACATGGTGGGTCCATTTTCTTTAAGAAGAGCACCCTACAAGCCCCTGTAACAACATCCCTACTTAAATCCGTCTACACAGTTGCGACCCTGAAAGCGGTAAACTGTTAAGTGCGATAATGTAAAACTCAATTTTTTTGAAAAAAAGATTTATAACTTATAAACCGGTCATTAGATGGCGCTAAAATTTTAGATATGAATAAACCTGCCAAGAAAAGTGTTAAATAAGCAAAAATATTTGGAGCATTCTATTTAAAACAAAATTACCTTAAGCGTGCCACACTTTTCTGCAACACCCAGTATATTTGAAAATAATTTCTCTAGATGCTCCTCTATCCACTGATTACATCCGTATTAGAACGATTTTTCTAGCTGTTACCGTTTAGGAGCTATCGGACTTTCCCACACTATTGCCCCACCCGGAATATAAATGACAAAAGTACCCAAAAACCTTGCAAGAAGCGGTGTACGGAAACCCACTGATAGAATTTTATGAAACGTCGCATGATGTAAATGGAGTTGCAGTACTTCATTTCTGTCAACAAGAAATAAGAGTCACTTTCTAGAGCAGAAGAGAATGTTGAAGTAAAGATTGCGGGGTGACTTTTAGCAGAAATGAATGCCGACGAATTAATATGCATCGGGGCTCGTATAGGGTTATCGGGTTATACACTCATGTATTTGGTAAAACAGAATTTGTAAGACACTTACAAATAAATTTCTAGAATAAATAATTTAAAAGAAAGTAATTCTTTAATACTCTTTAGACAAGTAAGAGTGACAGCAAATTCATCAAGGGTTGGTGTCAGCAGAAAGTTGGTGTAATTGCGTATTTTATTAAAAGAATATGTAGTAGGTAGTGACATTTAGTAAAAATCCGTTTTTTTTTTGCTTATTTTTATTTTATTTCGCAGTAGAGACTTCTTCAAATTAGTGTTATACATTATTTTATTACATACGATTTCAGTGGTTGGAAAACAATGTAACAAATAATGTTGTGGGTAATACCAGCTGTGATAACTGTATTATAGTCAATATGATTACAAAATATTTTATGGTGGTTATTTGAAATTATTTGTGTGTTTAATTAAAGGGCTGGCAGTAGTTTGAGCCAATGCTGAAAACCGTGAGTAGAGAACCCTCATAAGCAAACATGCATTCCTTGTGTTTTAGATCTCGAAATTTACTAAAAGGTTCACCAGTCTAGCGATGCGGTTTGATAATAATAATTATTAGAAAGCGTATATGTATATATGTACACCAGAAAATTTAACTCCTTGTCATTTGAAATTTAATTTAGAAAAAAGCATAGCACTGTAACAAATGAAACACCATAATGACAAAAACAACAAAATGTAAAAACTTTTCAAACTCTAAATTTATAAAGCAAAATGAAAAATGTATATTGTCATGTTGAATGAAGGAAATATTACATAGGTTGTTAAGAATTAATAGTATAGGAATAATAAAAGGTAATGATAACATAAAATTGTTATTGTAACATAAAAAAACGAATATTAATAACGCAATCAATATCACCAAAAGTAAATAGATTTGGGGAAAGTTTGATCGCATGTATCGCGCTTTTAATGGGTTTTGTATAGTTTTCTTGTTTACCCCAACTTTTTGGCATATTTTGATGTTTTAGAAATCTTGAGTCAAGAATTGACTACAAGAAAATAATCAAGCAAGCCGTTTAAGCTCTTGAGTGGGTGATTTATTTTTTATTTTACTAAATCGTCAGCTAATATATTTTCACAGATTTTAGGGTAATATGTAGATATATTCTGTAAAGCTTCCTTTTTTTCATTTTTTATAATTTTCTGGTCGCATTTTTCTATTGGATTATTTACCTTCTTGGTAACCCCCTATTCTTCTAACCCCCTACTTCTTCCAACCAATCCAACCCAATAGCAAAATCTAGGCGATAGTCACTCTGCGTGGATTTGATAAGGTGGCATAAAATTATTTTTTACTCATGACATTGAAATCACTTATTTTGCAATCGATAACAATGGTTAAAATCGCATTTCAACCTCTAGAGGTTGAAATTATCGGACTACCGCGATTTTGAATTTCAAACTGTTTGACATTCAATTGTTGACAAGAGAAATGTCACTTTAATGTCATGTTTTGTCACTTAAATGTAATATTTTTTTCTAAAGTGCATTAATTTACTAAAAATTCGAAGAAAAAATAGTATATGGAACGCGTGGCTGATAAAATTTCAACGTCTCGAGTTACTTTTTTCAACTCGCTATCGCTCGTTGAAAAAAACCACTCTCAACGTTGAAATTTTATTTCAACCACTTGTCCCATAATACACTATTATATACATTAAATTATTTATATACTTTCGTGACAATAGCGACCACTATCACAAATCGTGCTTTAACTGAGGATTTGCTCAAATGTTTGCTTTAAATATAAATTGTTTAAATATATGTATATGAAGTAAATTGCAATGCTTTTTACTTGTAAAACTGGTATATATTGTAACGGGTACATTTTCCACCGGCATTTAGTATATAGAATTTGGTATTAATTCTTGTTAAAAATCCTAAGTTCGGCCCTGTGGACCTCGCTTAACTTAAACAAGCACGTCATCAAATAAACATTTTAAATAAAAGGCACCTTTTAAGAAAGGACTGGTTCGTATTTGCTATAATGAAATAATGTAACGTCATATTGATGTCGCTTTTTCGTATCTTGCTATCTGGCATTTTAAAATAATATCAATTTCTTCATAAAGAAACCTTGAAAAGAAACCATGAGAAGCGCTTAGTTAACTCATTTATTGAAATATTTTGGTAAACATTTTGAGTGTATACGATTCTAAATACACTTTCCTTTGTCTGTTATTTTGCGCTTCAAATTTTAAGTCAATGCGGTGTAGGAATATTGTTGACAAGTCAGCGTGTTTTAGTTCACACGTGTGTTTTGAGCGGGAAAGAATGGGCACTGCTTTTTACACGTAAGGTCGTGAATCCTATAGTAGGGCAAGCGATAAGCACCCTTGCCGCCTAAAAACAGATGTAGTCGCGCGTAGCTAAGGGTTGAGAGTTAATAAAAGCGCGAGATGATGTTGAGATGAGGGCTGTCTTCAAAAATCGCACGCCGAGAGCGTACGTCCGATCTTGTGTTAAAAATGCCATTTTGTTGTAGTAAAATGGAGTTTGAAAGAAAACTCTAAATTCAGTTTTTCATATTGTTTGAACAAGTACCGACTTTCGGATGGTCGGTGCATTTAAGTAAAATCAACATGTAATAGTTATCGTTTAAATAAGTGTTCGGAAATTAACCAATAATTCATGGTTAACAAAAGTTAGTTATTCCGTTAAATATTTTCGCGGACGTTTGTGCTTCAGAAAAGTGGGAAATTCAGTTTCCCTTATTACTGTGTAACAATGTTACGACAGCCTACAGTACCGTACTCTCGTCTAAATAATTATTGTACAGAAATAAGTTAATATTTACAGACGCTTTCTCTATAATCGAAATTTCGGTTAAATAATAATTCGTGCTGTGTGCCTTCTAAATTCAGTTCAGAATTAATGGTTATGTGTATTGTTTTATTGAAAACAATGAAATTATGAAATGGTTATCAAAACTAATAGCCAAATCTTTTATGGAACTCTTTGGTTGCATTTTGTTACTGCCGTTTGGGGTGAATTTGCAAATTATAATTCGCCATATCCAGTTTCTACGAGAGTTATCTCGTACATCTTTAATGTATGAAAGAAAAATCCCAATCTTCCAGTTTCCATTTGCTGTGACGTTGTCGTCAAATTTTGTGCAGTTTATCGTTGATTTTGGTTTGTGACTTACCAAAAATAAAAGGTATTGTGACTATTGTTTTTAGTGTTATTCATTTAGGTAAATTTCTTGCTTGAATTTCCAGTCATTTTTGTTATTGTTTCTCAATTAATAGAAGTTCATTATAAATTTTTGCTCATTAAATTCTATTATCAATAGAGCTCTCCTTGATAGTTAAAAATCTTTAAACTTTAAATTAATCACAATTCATTTAAAATGATATTTTTGAACTGATTTAATTTGTCTAATCTCATTTAGATATTTGTGTATAAATTTTTGTCCAGAAAAAGACCAGTCAGTATAAATTTTAATATTTGTGTTAATGCATTTGAACATTATTTGTGGTCGATTTAATCAAATCTTTTTGAGGTATTTTCATAATTTAATGAAAAGTTCTGGGTGAATTTCTATTGATTAATTTTGGTATAATTATAACCTACTAAATGTAGGGTGGACTTGTAATAAATATACGATGTGTGTTTTACTTTTATTTATGCAAAGTTGTGTTATTATTATTTTCCTGCTAATAAATGTTATTAATTCAAAACTGAATGACCTAAAAAACGGAACCATATTGGTTATGAATGCTTAAGTTCATTTCTTCAAAAATTTTAAGTAAACAAAACTTTGTTTTAACTAAATATTCTATTCATTTTCTGGTTAATGAATTTAATAAATTTTAATGCTTATTCAACTAACATCTTTGAATGGTTAATTAGTAATTAACTAAGCTCAGAGCCAGATGGCGCCCTTTTAAGTTTTTATTTGTGTTTGAACCCTTATCTATTCCTTTTCACAATTTATACAGCTGTGGAACCAATACCTACGACTTGATTAATCAATTTGTAAAGAGAGAGTTTAAATCTCAAGCTGTGGCAGATATTCTTTGAGTTTTCAGTTACAGTAAGTATGATGTATTTTTCATAACTTTTTATAGCTTTTATAGTTATTTTCGTTGTTTTATCTCGGCTGAAAAACGTTTGCTTCATTGGCGCCCAATCGCGGGGCCTAGTTTTGTTTGTGAGTAATTTAGTTAGTTTATTGTCATTTAGTCTGACAGAAAAACGTTTGTTTCAATATTCAAAGGTCTCTTTATAGATATTTTAGTTGCACCCTAATCAGATTATCGGAACTAAATCAGTTATGTATTTATCTAGTCCGAATTACTTAAAAATTATTTTCTTCTTTTCTTCGCGCATGAAGTAGTCCTTAGTAACTATTTGGGAGTCTTTATTACGCGTTTTTTGGTTGTTTATGGATGTTGGATTATTTATTTTATCGTTTCTTTGAGGCATTTGTTATCAAGTTATCATATTTAAACCTTTGTTACCTTGTTTTTATAACAGCTGTAGTAAAGGTTCACTGTAAGTTGATACAAGATTTAGAGTATTTTTTTAGTATTTATCGATAGCGCCTGTCTCCGATGGCGTGAAACCGTTAAAGAACTTTTTTGTTTAGTGGTTGACACAGTAGCGCCTTATGTTTCTCTCACGTATACCGAACCAACATCTAGAACTTGTCTGGTAAATTAAAAACTCCTTCTGTAATAACTATTCCCTCGTAGGACCTTTTTATATCTACCTAAGTAATCCCGCAAATGCTCTAAACAATTTTAATTGCGTTTTTGTTTAAAACGGGCGTTACAGGTTAAATACAATGTTGTTCATCAGATAGATTAAATATAAATGTTTATACTACGTAAGATTTCTATAAACAGATAATGCATAATTAATAATAATTAATAATTCAGTAAATAAATGAGATTTCCTCTTATATCTTTATTTTATTCTGTTATGAAATATTTCCATTTTGTATTAGTATGTTTTTTTGTTTATCATTAAATTAAACAATTGTATTAGGATTGTTGTAGGATTAAGATGTAATATATTTTTCTATCTTACATGTTTCTTTTAGTAGTCCTTTTAACAAAATCCTATCTGAAATAGCAAGCATATAATTCCAAGAAGAGAGTTGTTGTCTTTTAAATATTCTAGACGCACTGTTGCTAAAGGAACCTATCAAACTTATTTGCTTCATGCTGTAACATTATACTAAATCGCTTTTCACTGCCGCCGCTAACCAATGCATGATTTTCTCATATACATTTAGTCCAGTCAATGAATGTATTGTAGAATGCATGGAATATGCGAGAATTTTGTACTTCAGGACTTTGATAGGAGTAGTTAGTAGGTAAACATACTACAAGTCCCCGCCCCGAGAGGTGAGCTAAAGGCGGGAGGAGGGTCGAAAGGTCTCATTTTATGGGTTTTTGCTTATATCTCGGAAACGGTACATGTAGAAAAAATGTTTCAGATAAACATGAAAGCTGATTAAATTTCCTATAAAATTGTCTGGATACATATTTGTCGAATTCCTAACGGTTTCCGAGATATACGTTATTGAAAATCGATAATTTTCGGAAAAATCATTTTTACCTCACTCTTTTTGTCGATCATTTGCTTCTAGTGCCTTTCACGATCGTTTCTCAGAAAAACTTTCGTTAGTAGAGTTGTAGAACATTAAATTTTCTTCAATTTGATATATCTTTTGCCACTTTATCTTCAACCAATCAAAAGTTATATAATTTTTAACATGTACGCTCAATTGGCAGCCATCGAGCAAATGGGCAGTAGGCACGAGAGGAGACAGTTGGTAGAGTGAGAGTGGGGAGTTTAAAAGGCCCCACCACCTCAACCATCAATCGCGCCCTTGAGTGCTACTCCCCACCCTCACTCCCGGTTCTTCCAAAAGACCGGGTGGAGGGGATGGGGTTCCCGCGCACTTTCTCTTCAGTTTCAGTCCACTTCAAACGTTCGTCGAGCGTTGTAGAGATAATACAATCTTATGTCATGATGCAGTTACAATTGGCAAACGAGCAATGGCAAAAATGGAAAACTTGCCATTTACAAATATTAAACTGTCACGTAAAGGTCGCGCACTTACTCTTTCCTCAATGAATTCGACAGTCAAGATTGACAGCGAAAAAGTTGTCGCGGATCCATTCTTGCTTTTTCAGTGAATCTCCATCACCAAGAAATCGGAAGAGGATTTGAAGAATTATATGCAATATGAACTGGCTCCCTACCCCCTGGCATTCTTCAACGAAAGTGGAATGAGGAAGTGCAGAAAGTCAGCGCTATACACACTGTTTAAGCAAATTGATAAGAACGTTGATTGAACTACCTTTGAATTTGTTGTTCATGGGAGATTCCTAGTCCACAAATTTGTTTGGCAAACAGAGACAACTGTATCAACCATTTGTGATGGTTAAGTTAGATTTCTGAGGATCCATTAAAATTTTTCTGGGAAACGATCGTGAGAGGCACTAGAAGCGAATATTCGACAAAAAGAGTGAGGTAAAAATGATTGTTTTCGAAAATTATCTATTTCAATAACGTATATCTCGGAAACCGTTGGGAATTCGACAAATATGCATAGAGACAATTTTATAGGAAATTTAACTAGCTTTCATTTTTATTTGAAACATTTTTTCTACATGCGCCTTTTCCGAGATATAAGTGAAAAACCATAAAATGGGAACTTTCGACCACCTCCCGCCTTTAGCTCACCTCCCAGGGGCAGGGACTTTTACTACCTACTAACTACTCCTAACAAAGTCCTGAAGTCAAAAATTCTCGCATATTCCATGCACTCTACACCCCTCTTTTGAGCACTCATTGACTGGACTAATTAACACCAACAGTTTTAAAAAGCAGCGAATATTCTTCAGAATCAAATAAACAAATCTTTAAATTTAGTAGCATACTGTTTCATCTGCAGAAATCTTATGTCAGTTACCAACAGCTTACTCAACTTTAATACTCATCGAATCCGAAACTGAATATTTTAATAATACGTACTTTTACAGGTTACTGACATAGTCCTCCCTCTATTGTGATTTCTTTTAAGTTTTGTTTTGTTTCTTCTCGGCCTCTGATTAGCAGAAAAGCGAAAATACCTTTTATTCGTCCTTTAGTGCACACAACGAATAAATCTATCCGGCAGAAGTTTGGTGAATTCTTTACTTTCTGGATTTACGCCAACTTTATAGATTTTGCCGTTTAACTTATCTGTTTTGTCCGCAGTTTGGGGATAATTTGTAACTGTCGTTTTAAGCGACTTTCTTAGCTAATATATTCTTCTCTTTTCCATAAATTTAGTGTTTGGATGAGGCTATCATCTATCTCAAATTATTAAGCATTAGAAATAAATTGTAAACTGGTGGACTTACACTAAACCAGTTACATTAAATCTGACCTCTCAAGGAGTTATTCCCTTCTCAGCAACCAATGACATATCCACCTGCAGCCGCGTGTGTAAGAACAAAAACTTTATTTACATTCTCGTTACATCGCAAACTATAATTCATTGTTTAGCTTGTATACCATTGATAATTTAACTAATTACCTTCTTTTTTTTGCGCACTTAGCATAAAAATTGTCAATAATAACACTGGCCAACACATTTTTTGCTGACTTGTATATGAGACTTGTTCTTTACTAATTTGGGTGTGCTGAATCCGAAAATCATATTAGTTTTTGCGTATCACGTCAAAATTTAATTCTATATCATTTTATGCTCTTTGAAGAATTGCAAATGCGGCCAAGTTGTAACTTAAGAATTTATACGATATAAACAAAGTATAAAATTATAATAATTCATTTATTTATTTAGGTACAATATTTACACAATGCTCATTCAAAAAAATACAAAAGTGTTAGTAATAAAGAAACAACAGTCAGGGAATAAATTTTCGTTTGTAGCACTTTCTGCTGTGCATTTTGGTTTGGCAGTCCCTTTGAACACTCCAACAGTAGTCGGCCATCATATGAGAATCCCATCTTCCTTGGCACCGAGTTTCCATGGTTTTTAAATCTTGATGAAATCTCTCGCCTTGCTCATCGCTAAATTTTCGGGAAACCTATCAAGATGGCTATGAAGGAAATGAAGCTTTATGCTCATGTTACAACCTAGGCGGTGAGATTTTTCAAGCATTGATTGCACTAACTCTTTATAATTGGATGCTTTTTTGTTTCCAAGAAAATTGTTCGCGACCATCGTGAATGCAGTTCAGGCTTCTTTTTCTGCTTCGTTCATAGAGTTGATGACATTTGGATCTCTCATTAAAGTTCTAATTTGAGGTCCATCAAATACCCCAGCTTTGGTTTTTTCGTAACTTAGTCGTGGAAACTTTTCACATATTATGTATTGGAAACAGTCACTTTGCAAATCTAGTGCTTTAACATATTGCTTCATAAGACTCAGTTTGATGTGAAGAGGTGGAAAAATTTACTTTTTCGCTGTCGACTAAAGGTTGACTTATAATATTCTTCTCTCCAACAACTAAGGATGTTCTAGGAGGCCAATGTTTCTGAATCCAGTGTTGGTTTCTATCTCGACTCTCCCAGAGGCACAAAAAGCAAGGAAATTTTGTAAATCCTCTTTGAAAACCAAGTAAAAAGTTTACCATTTTGAGATCCACACAGATGACCAGTTATGATCTGTATATTTTAGTAAATCTATCACCTTATCAATATCGTCATATGTTTCCTTTAATTGAACGGAATATCCAATAGGAATTGAACCGAAAACATTTCCGTTATGTAGTAGGACACACTTGAGGCTTCTGCTGTAACTGTCGATCAACAAACGCCACTCACTTGGGTCATATTGTACAACGCCCATTTGAGTTAGCAAATCTGGCACATTGGTACAATAAACAAATTCACACTCTTGTTTAAAATATTGCACAAGATCACTTTTCCTTTTACGATAAAAAGTTATCTTCGTACCTTGCTTGAGTAAGTTCTTTTCATTTAATCTTGAAGCTAGCAGTTCCGATGATTCCTTTGATAGGGCCAAATCCCTCACTAAATCATTTAATTCTGCTTGAGTAAAGCGTTGTGGTCCATAATTAGAAACTATATCTTCATTGGCAGAATCTACATCTGAATCATCTTGCTCTTGAATAACATCTGACATGTATTCAGCATCCGAGTGCTCAAGTGAAGGAAGCTCTTTATAAACGATCTCGTTCACCTGCATTAGGTTGGTCCTGATGCTTAGGCTGTTAGATTTAAAGTAGTCAGACTAAGGCTTCAAGCCCAAAGCTATGTTACGTTTAAAGTTATTAGGTTAGGTATTAATTATGAATTTATGGCGTATTGAATGGTCAAAAGCAATGCAGGTAAACGAGATCATTTTCAGCGCATTAAATTACGTCGAAAATGCTACGTCTGGATGGAATCAAACTAAAAAAATTAATTTTGGTCCATTTTTTGGTCAATTTTCTCTCAAAATTAGCATTTTACGTTATATTGAAGGATCCAGGGCAAATTTTGACTACGGGATCGTGTTCAGCTGGTCAAAATACGGCGAAAATGATATGCCTGACCTTTGTATTTGGACTTTTTGAAATTCATGTAATTTTCGGTTTTAGGTGCCATATTGGCACGGCTAGGATTCATTATACACTCAATAATACACTTTGGCTGTATTATGATCTATTTTTAACTTATTTTCGCTTCCTAATGAATTTTTAAAAATCTTTCTCAGAGTTTATATGTTCTGGTTGCCATCTTGTACCGCCATTTTGTTTTTTTTTCAAGGGCCACATTGCATTTAAAACATAACGTTTCAACGAAAACATTGACACCCTGGAATATTTTTTTCGTAGCTTTAATTTTTGGCTATTCAGATGGCCCAGTTGACGTGGAACGTCCCATATATTTTTTAACTGTACCATTATTTGTCACGTTATCATCGCCGGCCTCAGCGATCGCTTTTACCGTTTTATTCATTTATAGAACTTCGATAATTGAATTATTTAGTCTTTATGGTTGTTTAATATATTCACAAGTTATACTCCAAGAATTTTATAGCTCTTTGTTTATATGAATGATATTAGTGATTAAATTTGTTATATACATTTGCACGTTGGTACAGTTATGGCCGAAAAAATTTCAATGGTAGTTTATCAAGTTGGCACATTTTTCTGATATTCACATCGAATTAATCTGGCTTGTATGTCGTCTATGACATTTCAGATGAATAAAGGTGACGTCTCTTATGAAAATTGAAAAGTCGAAATTACGCAGTCACAATAGACGGTTGAAGATTTTTCGGTCGCAACGTACATTATTTATACATAAGTATATATGTTTTTATATTTATTATTTATTTTTAACTTGCGCCTTTCGCACGTAGTCGGTATTAATTAAATGAAAGTCAATGGCAATCGTCTTTTCCTTTGTGTGAACCCAACTTTGCCTAATGATGGACTCGAGCCGAGTTGAGCCGAGCTTTCCTAAAAAGCTCGACTCGACTGGAAAAAAATATTCAAGCTCGACTCGAAATAATCTGTTTCAACTCGACTCGAAACTCGGCTCGAAATCGAGTCGGCTCGTTAAGGAATCATAGTTATTTTCCAAATTCATATAACAGTCGCGAAAACTTTTTTCTCCTCTCAGTCAGAAAACGAGCCGCTTGCGGCGACTAACTGTCGTGACTGTCAAAGTCTGCCATATTGAACATAAAAATCAAAATCTCAGTAAACAAGAAAAAGATTAATGTTTGCACTGATTCACCACTAAGTCTATACGTTAAAACAAATCGTTGTTAACAACTTGAAAGAAATCTGTAGACTGGCTACAGATATTTACTACATATCTTTTTAAACTTTTGTCGGTTCTTTTTATTACACTTTAAACCAAAAATATGAATTCTTAGCCAATTTTAGGTAGTTTTCTTGTGATTATGTATTTAAGGTGCTTAAGTAAACAATAAATGTGTCAGTAAGTAGCCGGTGATAGTAAACAGGTTTCAAAGAAAGGATTAAGGGATGATTCATTGCAGCTCCTTTTCATTACCCATCCGGTTTAAAACCAAATATTAAACAGATTTTTAGAAAATCCCGAAATAAGTAGGTAAACCTTTTTAGATAAAGTGTTTAATTGATTTGTTGTTGAAGAAGATTCTGGAATCCGGTTTGTTTCTTTGACCTTGTCCGTGTACTTACACCAAGGTGTCATTCACAATTTTAAATAATTTTACCGTAAACAAATTGTACTGCAAATGATAGAGCAAATGGACAACAACCAACAGCTTAAAGCAATAAATGTTCTCGATGCTGTGCGTTTGATACGTTTGTCATGGAGTCAGATTAAACCAGAAACAATTAAGAATTGTTTTAAGAAATCGGGTTTTTACACAGAATTTAAGGAAAATCATTTGGAAGAATGTTTTTCTGATGAGGAGCTGGCAAAGTGGAATACAATAAACTCTGAGATTTCCTTCAATGAATACATAGAAATAGACAATAACGCTGTTATTTGCGGTACACTTGACGAAAATGATATCGTTTCAGAAGTTTCAACTAACAAAAACTCATTGTCTGAAGATGAATTAGAAGATGAAGTCAGAATCCCACCATCAAATAATGAAGCAAACAATGCAATCCTTATATTGCAACAATATTTTGAAAATTAAGAGTCCACTGAAATATTAATAAATTAAAAGTCATCATTAATCTTAATAAAAAACAAAACAAACTAAAATTACTAATTTTTGTAATATAAATTAATAAATCCACGACGTTATCAACAGGTTTTAAACATAAAGGATAAGATCAGATTGCAAGCAGCAACTCTTGTTACTTCAGCTGTTAAAAACTTATCAAGTAGCGCGCAGGAGTTTTACTTTTTAACATTTTGTTTGTCATTGATGAATACATTACACCCTAACAACGGGATAAAATAATTATATAATAATTAAAAATTTCATTGTTTTAAGTGTTATAGTGTAATGAAGCCATTTAAAGAAAGGTAATTGCGCAAATTCTTAGTTATAATCCGTTAAAGTGCAAAATAGGGGACATACTGTAAAGTGTACAATTTTCTCGAGCCGGCTCGAAAAGCTCGAAAAACTCGAAAAACTCGACTCGACTCGGGTTCGACATGCGTGAAGCTCGACTCGACTCTAATAAAGAATTTTTCAAACTCGACTCGAGTCGAGCTTGGCTCGGGCTCGAGTCCATCACTAACTTTGCCTCTTTTCTATTTTTAGCACCGCCTTCGTTGACAATAATTAGTGTGTTTTTAGTAATGTACAATTTGCAATCTGTACAATTTACAATAAGCAAAGCATATGACGGAAGTTATTTACAGCAGAGTTAATACTGTGTGTTTTTCATGTTTGCTGTATAACACAATTATGAAAATTTACATATTTTACACTAAAATATATGTGGTAAATCTAAAGGTTTATATCTATGTATATGAGCACTATTATCAAATAGATTTAGAACCAATGCATTTGAATGAGTTTTTAATTTACTCAGATATGCTTCACTATACAGGGTTGCGATTATGTATGGAACCGGGTTCGTTCTGCTAAAACGGTTTGAGCTAGAATCCTGAAACTTTAAAGAGACTTAGGACTCAATAAAAACTACTTATTAAAATTTAAAAAAAAATTTTTGATCCATAAGTTTTCAAAATGCAAAGCCAACTTGATTTTTTTTAAATGGGAACATGGGTTAAATGGGACATCGTTTTTTTTCATTTTTCATTTTTATTTTTTTTTCTGAAATTCTGTCAAACAAATCATCAAACCTATAATACCATTCAATTCGGAAAAAAATAACCTTTTAAACGATGTCCCATTTAACCCATGTTCCCATTTAAAAAAAATCAAGTTGGCTTTGCATTTTGAAAACTTATGGAACAAAAATTTTTTTTTAAATTTTAATAAGTAGTTTTTATTGAGTCCTAAGTCTCTTTAAAGTTTCAGGATTCTAGCTCAAACCGTTTTAGCAGAACGAACCCGGTTCCATACATAATCGCAACCCTGTATGTAACGATCACAGTTTTGACCGAATCCACTTTTAAGTAATTAGTGTATATAAACAAAATGTATTTGCAACCGGAGCGGGCCGGAAGACTATTATCCTGTTTATACTACATTTTCACTTGTCTTCAATCAGAGATACGATCAAAAAATTTTAGTTTATGTATATTATTTTGGTAGTCAACATTCAAGTACCTAATAATAATAATAGTAATTACTACTATTACACAATGCCTGGCAAACCAGGCCCCAAGAGCTATGAAGCTGGTACGAGATGGAGGAGCGGTTATTATTATTACGCAGGCCCAGCATGCGGCTGCTACCGACTTACAGATGGTATAGCACAAATTCCAAATTTGGGAGATTCTATTCCTCGTGTAAATTCTTATTCTAACTATTGCAAATATTCTTACATCGAAGATTAAATCTCTTTTAGACGCTAATCCCAAGTTTGCGATAGCTGTTTAAAATTGGGATTATATTAACCACTTGATAGAACCCATTGTGTGAAATAGTTTGTGTTTGAATTTTTGCTAAGTTGTTTATTAAAAAATTGTTATGGTCGTTCCTATGACTAAAAATCTCGCTAGAGGCGGATCATGTTTCATCGTCTCCCGCTCACTTTTAAGTAGTAAATGGATTTTAGTTACTTCTTTCTTACAAGCGGTGTTATTACTCTATAAAAGTAATTATATTGCAGTATTTCTTGTAATAAATGTTTCCTACTTTAATGCAGGAATTTAAAAATATGTTTATCCTTTTAATGGAGGTTCATATTTTCTGAAGTCATATAAAAGAGGCTGACCACGGCGTGTAGCTCCCGCTTAAGTCAACTTGTCTACTCATCTTTGCAAAATAATTTTATTAAAAGATAATACTCCAATGAATTCACATTTACATTACAGTTTCCAACATCTTCTCATTAGGTTTTACCACAAATATGAAACTATTTTCCCAACGACTAAATGTCACCAAAACCAGTCTGTGTAAGTTCTAACGATTCTCATGTCTTTCGTGTGCAATTAAAGCTGTATACACAAAGCTCTTTATGCCGTTTGTGATGTGCTAATTTATGCAAACTATGACTTGCTATAGCAAGTCTAATAAGTTTCGGAATTAATTTCGCTTTCTCCCGTCAGAGCACGCAAACATTTTCCGAAGACACGTTTCGTTAATAACTTTATATGGAGCACACTTCAGCTATCAAAGCATTACAAATTAAATTCGAAAAATCATTCGAAATCATTTTTAATTTACTTCTAATTCTTTTTAATACAATTTCTAATTTACTACATAGTATTTCCAATGCAGAATCTTCTTGTCAATATTATATGTAAATGTTTCACGAAGTCAGCTTTGAAACTTTTTTAATTTGCCTAATTTATTCCAGATTTAAATACACACGTTTGCGCATAACAGAATCTTCCTTTAACTTGGTTTAAAAATCCTTAAGTAATTAATGCAGGACAAGAAGGTTCGCTTACAACAAGAGTAATAAGTTCCGTAAACTTTTAATGAGGTTACTATTCAGACTAAAAGTAATCATCAGTATTTGAACGAAATATAACTTAAAACGTGGAAAATCTACTCAAATCTTTGAACTCAATATAAAGTTTTAGAAAAGTAATTAAAATTTTACTGTATCCACAACGGAGTTTAGTGAATATCAATGAAAAAGCGTTTCACAATTACTTTTAGATTTCGATGCTGTAATGGCAACTGAAGAATTAAAAGCGATTATTTGTTAAATACTGTAATAAACTGTAAGCGAAGTGAATGAACGTATGAATTTAATAAATGTATATTTGGAATAGTAGGCAACTATTATTAAGTTAATTTTTTTATATACTTGCCTATATCAAAAGACATATCTAATTTTATATTGGATAGAAATTTACTTTGACTAAGGTTCTTGCATTTCCTTGCACTATCTTTATAAATAAATGATTGTTGACTGAAGGGGGATGCTATATAAATAAATTCTTGTGGGGGCTTATAGGCGAATTTTTATTTTTCTGGTATTCCCTATCATTTAGTGAAGAGCGGTTGTGATTTCCTTTCTGTAAATTTTGCTTTATAGTATACTTATGCAAGTTACCATCAGGGATTTTCCCGGTACCCGGAAATTTTATGTCATCGAAAGTGAAACAAGAAATGTTTCGATACACAAAAGCCCCACGATTAGGCGTCATTCAAACAACAATGAAACAAAGCTTTTTTGTTACTCTAAAATTCAAAATACTGGACACTTACTGTACTAAAATGCTCCGGCTGTTAAGATCTCTTATTCTGCAAATTTAAATTCAGGTGAGGGTGTTAATCCCAAAAGCTTCTAATTAAGTAATAGAGTCAGGAACAAACGAAAAAATAAAAAATAGTGGGCGCCACCAAATTGATGTTAACAATACCTAGGAGTCTCAATTTGGAATGATTCCTCATTTAAAATTGACGTCAATTTAATCAAACACATATCAATCGATACTAATGAATGGATGATTTTAATTGACAAAAACATCAGCAATTTGTTGAGCCAAGCTATATCATACGATAATTAAATTTGAAATTCATATATTGAATAAGATAAAAATTTGAAAAGATAATACACAAATGAAACATGTTAGTAAAGTTTCCTCTTCAAAAAAAATACAATAATAATTCATCACATTCTAAAAATTTCGGGATCCCAAAACAACTATTAAATTAAACCTAACTCAACTTACATAAACGGGAACATATACAATATGTGTATGTAAATGGAATACTAATACAAATCTCCTCAATATCTCTACATTTTCATAAATCTCTTAGCACAAACAGAAGGCTGAAAACATTTCACTACAACACAAAAATATGGCCGTAAAACAAAATTATCACATAAACTGCAAACTGAAGCGGGAATATTTATTAATTTTAAATTCTTAACTATTTTAACTTAACGAGATTCATTGGACTTTTGCCATAATTGCTATTAATAATAAATTCTTTATTATTATTAGTATTAACGGGAACGATAGTTAAGTTACTTGCGTATTACTCGAAGATAATTATTTTACATACTTACATAATCTTCAACCACTTATACCTTTCGGTGTCGAGGTACCGGGCGCACCGAGCCTCAGAGTGGATATATGGGTGTGAGACGAGGCAGCGGAGCCATGTAGGCAAGTACACTGCGCTCGTGGTTTACTCATCCGAGCACTTTCCAGAGCAAACTCGACTATAACCACCCTGTCGTACTGCCGGCTTATAATTATTTTACTTGTTGAATAACAAATAGGGTATTCATATTATTGATTTTTCATTAATTAAATGAGTTAATGTGTTTAATTCAAAATTCACTGTTTATTGAAATTAAACAAATTCTATTAAACCAATCAAAGGTCAAATAAGCGGAAATTAATACTGCACTTGTGAATCGACAAAGTGATGGAGAGTTACATACCTTATTAACAGATATGGCTCCAAAACTGGTATCTTCGCTGGAAGGAGATCCGTCATCTAAACGCAATTAATAGCAACGATAAAAGGACTGTAAGTTCCTGTTGTTAGTGAGAATTGGATTAGAACAAAAGGCAAGACCAATTATAAACATGTATTGAATAACATAACATTGCAGATAAATATTATATACAAAATATGGTAGTAACGTCGGGCAAAGGAACTTCCAAGTCAGATCACAATACGAAACTATGGTTGAAGGTCATACAATATTCTATAATAGAATTTAGGTGATTTGACTGTCCGGATAGTTAAAGGACCGACTTATCAAAAGAGCGTTGATGATGAAAGGAGATGCTTCAGATCCATTGGTATAGTTTAATTGATGTTGCAGCTTCGTCACTTATTTGTCAAGGTATGTTGGGAGTGGACAACCATTATTGCGTTACCTTGTCATAGGATGACAATCACAGTTGCACTTCTTGTGTCGTTGATTTTCTTAGTCCAATATCCAATAATAAATGTACAGGCCCCACGCACTGTATCTATCCTCGATGAAATCGAGGGTTTTCTCGAGGTTTTTTGCTTGACGTGTCTTTTATAATCAATATTTTCTGTTGACTCACGCTCTCTTGGATCGTGCGATTTATAGCAATTTTAATGCGATTTATGGCAATTTTAAATTAACAAAAATGAAGACGGAACAACTCGACTAAAGTTGCGGAATAATCCTCCACTGGATTAGTTTTCTAACAACAAAATCGATACTCTATAACACTTAAAGTAGTGTTATTCTAAACTGGACTATAATTATTTAACTGTAAAATCGCTTACACACGATAATAGCACCAGAAACCAAATGCTAGGGCAAATCTGCCAGCTTGACTTTTTTTATGCAAATCTGTACTACTTTTAATTTTTAAAAGAGGGAAGGTATTAAGCTAACCTATGGCGAAATAGCGTGACTTTTTAACCCAATCAGGAAACAAGCAATTGAAATCTTTTAGAAGAATTCTATGTAATTTTTAGGGACTTCACCGCAACTAAAATCTGCTTACGGAAAAGAACTCGATATCCACACGTGGCCTTCTTATTGGAAGATGTTACTAGATTTGTGCCATTGATATGCGTAGACATCAAACAACATGATTGTCAATGCTATTGACAATACTATTGACATAGAAATCACCAAAACATCGATAGTGTATAGGATACTAGAAAACTGTCCTAATAATAGGATAGGAAGTTTCATTCATTTTCTAATGTCACTGAATGATGATGGAAATATCAGCAAAAATTGATTCTTTGAAAACTGTTCTACAGCAACGAAATTGATTATTTACCGCGTCGCACACGCATCCTCACCCGCACTGCATTGTCTCTTGGCGCTGCGGATAGCAAAAGGTAGTATGGAAACGTTTACTATATACTACACTCGCTCAATTCTTCTACTTCGCGAATGCATGTTAGCACTTCTGCTAAAAGCAATATTGGTTGGGAACTTTGATACCACATTATTAACTCTTTTTTTTCAGTAAGTTAAATTGAACTAAACTAACTTGAATATTTTCTGTTGATGTCCAAAATACTCTACAGAAGTAATAGTTTCCGTTACCTTTGGAGAATGACCACATTACATTATTACAAAATTTACTGAGCTTATGTATATAAATATGAACAGTCATCTTCATATGAACATGACTTCGAAATTCAAATTATGAGTAATTCAAATTTTCTTATAATACTTCAATTTAATAGCATAGAAATATTATGAGAAGCAAGCCAGAGGGAAACTTTATGTAGTACTTTTGAGTAAACAACTCGACTGAAAGATGTGGAAAATAATTTAATACAGTAATTTAATTTAATAATTTAACATTACTATTATAGAAGTCATTACTGGATAGTCGATCGATGTTTAAAAAAGCCCTTTCTCTAGCTATTCTCTACTCGAAGAGCTACGTTGACTTCCAAACCGTTTTAATACTAGTACAACAGCTTTTTTTTTTTTTATTAATAGTTTATTGCCAGACCAGCACATAGTGCTATTACATGGCAGAGTTCAATTACATTTTAACTGTTATTTCACTACTCACTATATGGATTATTCAGTTTACTAACATTAGTAATTCCACAAATAGTTATTCACTATCACCATCACTTATTAATAGGTCTATGGGTAACTTACGTTTAAGTCTGGTGTGTATTGATCGTTGGCCGAGATTGTAAAAAATCGCACCCTCGCACTGATTAAGATTATCATAAAATGATTTAGCTGCTTTCTTTATGTGTAGTTGTATGGTTGGAGTACTGGTTTCACGGTGCAGTTGGGAATTTCTAATATACCAGTCAGCATTTGTGATAATGCGCAACACTTTGTTTTGCAGGACTTGCAGTTTATTTATATTAGTTTTAGAGGTGGCACTCCAGACATTGCATCCATAAGTGATGATAGGTCGTATTACAGACTTATAGAGTAGGGTCCCACACTCTATTTTAAGGGTGGATTTCCTGTTCATAATTGGATATAGCATTGCAAGCCTGGCGTATGCTTCAGTTAACTTTTTATTTATGTGGAAGCTCCATGTTAGCTTTCTGTCCAGGTATATCCCCAGGTATTTTACGGCTCTATCTTTTGCGTTCCACTGCAACTCAGTGTTATTTATTAATATATTCGGTGGATCTGGTGGTCGCCGTAAGGTGAAGATCTTTGTTTCACATTTGGTTGCGTTTATTTTTATGCACCATGCATTGAACCACTGTTGTAGTTGATCAATGCTTCTCTGGATATTATTCGCAGCACTACGGATATCTTGATCCTGGGTAATTATGGCTGTATCATCTGCATACATAGCTAAATCTGCATCTGGGGGTGTGGGTATATCATACATAAATATATTAAACAGGATAGGACCTAGTATTGAGCCTTGTGGGACGCCTGCTCGTATGCGGCGAGTTGTAGAGGTATGTGTGTTGACTCTGACCTGAAAAGTTCTTTCTGTTAAGAAGGAAGCAATTATTTGTAGTAGGTAAGGAGGTGTATCTATTCTTATCATTTTATGTATTAGTCCTTTGATCCAAACTCTATCAAATGCTTGCGCTACGTCTATGAAGGCAATGAGTGTGTGCTTCTTAGTTTCGAAGCCTTCTTCTATTTTCTCTGTGAGTCTGAGTAATTGATGAGAGGTTGAGTGTGAGGTTTTGAACCCAAATTGGTGTTTCGGAAGTATATTGTTATCATCCAGGAATTTTTTTAACCGCGATAGTATGGATCGCTCAAGTAGTTTGGAAATAGTAGACAAGAGGCTTATAGGTCGATAATTTATCGGGTTATCATGTTGTTTTCCTGGCTTTGGGATCATTATTATGATTGCTTGTCTCCAAGCGACCGGGAAATATCCGATCCTTAGACTGGCATTAAAGATGGCTGTTAGGTAGCAAATTACTTTATTTGGTAAATTTTTGAGTAGCAGGTTTGGGATCATGTCCATACCTGGAGATTTCTTGTTTTTCAGTTTCTTAATATTTTGCATCACTTCGGATGGAGTGACAGGTTCTGTGAGTGTTATGTTGATTGGGTCTGTATCAACCAGTTCCCCATTTATTTGTTCGTAATGATCAATATTGTCTTGGTCGACTGATGTAGTAAATGTGTTTTCAAGTTGTTCTGCAAAAATCTCACTCTTTTCTCTATCCTGTGAATGTATTTGGTCATTTATACGAAGCGGAGGGATTAGTGTCGGTTGCCTGAGTATTTTTCTAGTGGCTCTCCACATATTGGGGTCCCCTGGATTAAAAGATTCTATATAGTTCTTGTACATTGTAATTCTATGTTGTTGTAGCTCATGTTTTACAGTTCTAATTAGTCTGTTTAGGTTGGCTTTAACTACAGGATTATGTGTATTTTGCCATTGTCTACGGGTCTTGTGTTTTTCTCTAATTAGGGTGTGTATGTACGTTGGTAGGCTTTGGCCATTTGGGAGGTGATGTGGGTTTGCTTTCTTGGATGCATTTTGAATGGCTTGAGCGGCTGTAGTGTTGAATAGTACTATTGCATTGTTAATATCTTCAGGTGATGCAAGCTTAGTAGGACATACTAGTCTATTTCCAATTTCTGTTCGAAATCTATCCCAGTCAACTGGTCCGTTAATTAGTCTTGGTAACTTAGGGTAGTGATATGGAGAGCTGTGTAGGGTGAATACAACAGGTAAGTGGTCAGAGTCTAACTCTGTAAGTACCGTCTGATTAATTGGATATTTTAAGTTTTTATGCAGGATAATATCCAATATATCAGGCAGTTGGTTTTGTCTGTACGGGTAATAAGTATATTCCGATGGAGCTGAAACTTGCAGTCCTAGTTGTGAGGTTATGTTCACGAGTTTCACACCATTTGGGTTGGTTTTTCTGCAGCCCCAGTTTTGATGTTTACAGTTCAAGTCGCCTATTAACATTGTGGAAGATTGGTTGTTAAATACCTGCTGTAGTTCATTCTGGAGCAATTGGTTGTTTGGTGGTTTGTAACTTGATACTATTTTTAGTGTACTATTGTCTTCCATAACGAGGTTTACAGCTACTGCCTCCAGCTGATGAATATTTAATTCGATTGGTATAACGGTTAAATTGCGTTTTACAATGATTGCTGAACCTCCCCATCCTATAGCATTAGCCCTGTCTTTCCTAAAGATGTGATACCCCGGAAGAGAAAATTTCTCATTTTGGATGAGATGCGTTTCTGTTACGCATGCTATGTCGATGCCATGGCGTGTCATGAAATCTAAGAAAGTTGCTCGTTGTTGCTTCAATCCATTCGCATTCCAATTTAAAAGTGTTAACTTATTGAGATAATGTTGTTTATTTAGAGTCATTTTGGAAGAGCATTGGGATTAAGGACATGATGAAGCTTTTGATTTGTTCAATATATGGGGAAATCATTTCTAGAATTAATTGTAGAACATTCGAGGTAAAGGAATTGTCAGCTGGAGGGATAGTGGTACTTTTGTTGGGAGTACTTGAGTTGAGAGTGTGAGTATTTTTTTGAAAGAGTGAAGCGTAGGTTGTGTTAGATGTGACTTTCCCAGTGATCAAGGCGTTGGGGTTGGAGGGTCTAATTATGGGGAATGATGGCTTGTTGTTGTGCTGTTTTATGTAGGGACAACCTCTGTAGTTTGCAGTGTGTTCACCTCCGCAGTTGACGCAATTCGGCTTGTCAGAATCCTTTTTTCGTTGACATTGAGAGTAGTGATGGTGTTCTGTGCATTTCACACATCGAGGCGGAAGGTGGCAATAGTTTTTTGTATGCCCAATTAACTGGCAGTTGGTACATTGCGGGGTGTCCGAATTTTTGCGCCGCGGTTCGACCGTTACGACGCAATGCAGCAATCTGTTTAGATTAAAAATGTCTTTAGCCTTTTCTCGTTGACTTAATTCAACTGCTACTATTGGTAATGGTACTTTGTTATGGTTCAAGAGTCGAGTGACTTTATGTACTGGATATTCTAATCTGAGTAGTTCTGTGTTAATTTCATTCTCTGTTATGGAGAGAGGGACATTACGTATAACTACAGAGATGTTACTGTTTTCCGGGTTCCGATAGGTGTAATAATTGACGCTATGATCGTCGTAAAATTTCGTTAATTTGCGGTAATCGTCAGTGGTATTTAGATTGATACGTAATTCTTTCCCTTTATAGGTAGTGGTGAAGTCATCTGGGATGACAGTTTTAATATCGTGGATGATGTTTTGGTAGTTTGTTCCAGCTGGTAGAAATATTGGTGGTACTTTAGGTTTTTGCACTGTTTCGTCACTTCTTACCTGTGCTTGCAATGTACTCGGTTCCTTAATTTGTAAAGCATAATATTTATTTTGAGTCAATAACGAGTCTTTATTAAAGAGGTAACGCTTGTTGTAATCCGTTTCTACAGGAGAGGACAGTGGACGTTTATTTGTGTTTGTTACATAATCCATATCATTTGGGTTAGTGATGACTTTGTTGTCTTTGTAAATTATATTAGGTGGCTTTAAACTAAATTTTCCGGATTCACTCATATTTATATAGTGTTATTCGTTCGTTTGTATGTGATATTCGAATTTTTATGGTTATCGGCAGAGGTAACTGCGGGTTATCAGCTGGGCTCGCCGCAATCAGCTGATTGCAGCGAGTGTCGTTGCACTTATACACTTCCAATATAATATTATTATGTTAATTAAATAGTTCTGAATACTCACTCACGTGGTTTATGCACTGGATTATTTTAGGTAAAATCAAATCGCGTCCGCACTCGAGCTAGTCTCATACGGGACTCAGTACAACAGCTAAGCACTACAACAGCATACAACAAGCAACTAGTAAGCAGCCTTTTCTCTCATCTCACGTATTGTTACTATGCATAAGTAATGAGTATACAGGAACTTAGATGTAATAGTTTCCAACTTCCTACTGAATCTACGATCAAATTAAGTGGTATTGATTAGTGCAATAAACTGCTGCCAATGAAATTATTTTGGGATGCTAATTTTTGCTAATAATCTCATAATCTCTGTTATCGCAAAAATAACTTATAAAAGTATATACCTTTTGTATATGCAAAGTGGCCCACCAAAAAGGAAACTGGCTCGTTTTGAGGCACT
Organism: Agrypnus murinus; assembly: GCA_929113105.1. Taxonomy (NCBI): domain Eukaryota; kingdom Metazoa; phylum Arthropoda; class Insecta; order Coleoptera; family Elateridae; genus Agrypnus; species Agrypnus murinus. The sequence continues at coordinate 189,388,844 of OV816024.1, forward strand.
AAGCTGCAATTCGAAAAACCGCCTGACACGTCAAAATTATTAGGAAAGGGGACATGTCATATGGCTATTTCCGTTCATCTATTCTCAACCCTAAAATTTTTAAATGGTATGGGGTGGCAAAATCCATACAGTAATTTTAGAATTTGTACTGTTGTTTCCTTGAATTGCATTTTCGCAGGAACTAATACACGAAATCTAAAAAATAAAAATACTACTCTAAAGCAAATTCATTGAGCTTTCAAACGGTGTCTTTTGCCTTCCCATGCCATTTAAGAACTTTAGAGTAAACCTCTCCCCAATTTTAGGGTTGGCGGAACGGAAATAGGCATATGACATTTAGTGCCTCAAAACGAGCTCATTTCATTCTCAGTGGGGCTCTCTGCATAGGTTATAAAATATCTGAATTTCTTATGATAATAAAATTTCTTACAAGAACATTCAAAACCATTTTGTATTATATTTTTTATCATTAGGTAAAACTCAAACAGTAGAAAAACAACAATTAGAGAAGTGATTATACAATCAATAAACAATACGTATAGCTGTTCTGCTTAAAACATTTATCAGAAAGAATCGCGGCGCTAATCCTTTAACGATGTATGCTTGACACGTACTACATTAATTAGAGCTTATTACCCCTATAGGAATTTCAGCCACATATAGAACGAAAACAAAATAAAGATAGAATCAAATGTAAACACAGTTGCTCTGATTGTTTTTTTTTTCTTAATTTACATAAATATCGTTTGCTTATTTAACTAATAACTGATAACTAATAACTGATTTTTCTATAAAATAATTTTATTAAATCTATTCCATTTAAGCTTCTAGTGGTTTATTAAATAATAAGGTACATAACATCGCACACGAATTTGCAGAATTACAGGGTGTCCATTTTTCTATGTCGGAATAGGTTTCGATTAAGACTTTGTTTTAACGAACGGACTTTTTTATGTCAAACAATCTGAGCACAACGCACGACAGGGCAGCGTTTATGCATATCATATAGAGTTGGCACATTAAATTCAAAGATTTGTTAGAAGGTCTAGTATACGTCACCTATCTTTGAAGAAGTCAAAATATAGCAAATAAAACAAAAATCATAAAATTTTATTCCATTATCCATCAGACAGTGTCGGTTCCAAAGGATCATTGAGACTTATAAACCACTGAACCTAAGCTGAAATATTCTTAGTGTCAACTGTCAACCTAACCTCGAATAACCTCCAAATGTCATCAGATACCGGAGCTAACCTCGAATAACCTAAAAATGCCACAATCATGCGAATCTAACCTCAAAATGTCATAATCGACTGAACCAACCTGGAATAACCTAAAAATGTCAACTTAACCTATAATAACTTAAAATGTAATCCGAGACCGAACCTAACTTAGAATTACCTCAACTTGTAACAATCGACCTAACCTCGAATAATCTTAAAGTGGCATAATCGACCGAACCTAACCTTGAATAACCTCCAAATGTCATCCGCAACTGAATCTCACTTCCAAAAACCTCGAAATGTCCTTCCGGGTCCAGATCGGCGTGTATTTTTGGCGTGTCACACCGTTAGTGACGAATAAATGAATGGCGTCTTTTAGTCGCTTGTTTTTAGTTTAATCAAGGCAATGACGTCATCATACATGTAGCCCTCGTCCTTGTTGTTCAAAGCCTTGCAAAATAAGTCTCTTTTTTGTCACATGATTTCTTCTAGCTCATATACAATTGAAATTTGGCGCGGAGATTTTTTTGTTGGGTTCTTAACTTCCTCATCACTTGCTCTTGTCTCTCATTTTGATTTTTTCTACTTTTGCATGGATTCATTCTGCGAATCCCGCTGCATTGTTGAACATCTTAACCCGTTTTCACAAAAGAAATTACAAATCTTAAGTTTTGTAACTGCCATATTTTGTTTATACCTGCGTTTGAATAAAACTCGCTGTAAGTCTTAAGACGATACCACGCACAGTCGCTTCTTACTCACGGTTGTCTAGATAAACCGCCCCATTGCCAAAAACGTTGGTTCACTAGTTCACAATAAAACAATTAAGATTTTAAGTTAAAACCAATCCGAAATGTTCTTCGTATATTTAAATAGAGTGTGCTGAAAGCTTTATCTATACCATGCACAGTCGTGTTGCACTTACAGTTGCCGAGATAGACTGAGTCAAACGCGGCTGCTCGCCTAGAAAACGTATCTTATACGATGTGCTGCTCGTACTATTATGTTAACACGATTACGCTCGATACATATTTTTAACGACATAACGATTTCAATTAGAACCTATTTTTGTCACATGCGGTCGCCGTAAATCACCTCATACTACCGCGCAGTAAAACGTAGTTCTACATGTCGAAATATGAGTAAGACAGTTCTTTTAATAAAAATTTTTTTGAAAGCTGTTTATATACAATTTGATATTTTTATTGCTATACAAAATTATAAGTATGTCTATAATTGTATGTGGTTGCGCCCTTTAATAAAGTATTTTTAAAAAAGGATAGTCGCGTTAAATAGTTATTCGAATATGTAGTATCGACTATCTTTTTATTATCATTATTGTGTTTTATCATTTTGCGCCAGTCGTTGTTGGTTCGTTTTACTCGCGTGTTGGTTAGTTTCGTGAAAATATACAGAATTCTGAAGACGCCAGCTTCATCCTTCTATTCCTTATTTTTTCCTTTCCCCTTGTAGTATTAAGAAGCTGTTTTTCACGGACAAGAAGAATCGTCCCGGTAAGTTTTGTTTTTAAATCTTTAGTTGTACGTGAGAGATGCGCTAAGGTCGCTATCCACGCCGCTTCATTTGGCGCCCGAGCAGGGACATATTTAAGTCCGTTTCGCAAATATTAATTTGGGAATTCTGTCTATTATTGCGTTTATCTATCTACGTATTAATAGTTCACGGTTTAATGTAAATTGTAACCATATCCATAAATTGCATTTAAACACAGTTTAGTTTCGTTGTTAATAAATAGTTATTTATTTCCATTTCGGAAATATATGTATCTGACTTCTATTGTAATACTATCGTTTTTAATATCTATTTTCGTCGTAACACCTTTTACTATTTGAGATATCGATAATTTTGGTGTTAAATATATTTTGATTGATAGCGTCATTACATAGTTGTTTTATTATTAATTGTAAATTGCGACAAGATAATTAAAATCTACGTGTTGGTGTTATCAACTCAATTTAGTTATCAATTTTTCGTTTTGCTATTTATTTGTGTTTCCTGGTAAATCTAATACAATGACCGAAAGCGAAAGTCAATTAGAATTAGATCTAAATAGATTACGCGCTAGAAGAGAAGCTCTTTTTAGAAGAGTTCAATTATGTTATGATGCAGGTAGAGCCTTGAAAGTCGATCAACAGAATATTAAAAAAATTCGTAATTAAAATTCGTTACTGCGCGATTAGTAAAACCGTTGAAGAGTATCGCGAGCTTGCTGATCAATTTGTTTGTTTAAAGCAAAAGATCAAACCTGAAGAAGCGCCTTCGTTCGCGTTTTTAGATGCATTTGAGGACTTACGAGATAATATTGAATATATGGCGATGGAATTTATTAAACCATCTTTAACTAATGCTAACAATAGTAACCCGAATAATGATCTAGAGATTCAACGTCGTATTCAAATGCCTAAAATAGAATTAATGAAATTTGATGGCGAGGATTTAACTCTTTGGCCACTTTTTTATGAGAACTTTAAACACTTTGTTCATATCAAAACCGAATTTTCGCGTGCTGAAAAACTTCAGTACTTACTAAGTAGTTTAACTGGTAAAGCACTAAAAACTTGTAGTGGTGTTGAGCCCATACCGGATAATTACTACACTATCTGGAAATTATTGGAAGATACCTATCAGGATCAAAAATTTCTAGCAAATCTTTACCTCGATCGTTTATATCATTTTCGGATCACACCTAATTCCAATCAAAATGCTTTGCAATCATTTTTGGAAAAATTCCATACGAATGTCACCGCCTTAAAACGGTTGGAAATTGCTAACCTAGGTGACTATATGTTAACTTATTTAGCTATGACCAGATTGCCCCCAGAATCGGTTAGCGCATTTGAATTAATTAGAGATAGTGGCGATCTCCCCACATACGATGAATTAATTGAATTCATACGTAAACAAAGCAAAATGGTTAAGTTTGAAAAAACACGTAATAATTTCGCTGCCAATGCCCGTAGCCCTTTTAAAACTAATAAATCTTTTTTCGTCAGTGAATCTAAAGTTCAGAAAGTGCCCACAAACAACATCGGCAGTACCAAAAATAGTCTGAAATCTAGTTGTATCATTTGTAATGATAATTTTCATATTGTATCGCAGTGTTCTAAGTTTTTAAAGAAAACTCCTAACGAGAGGTTTAAAATAGTTAAAGACAAAGGTTTATGCATTAATTGTCTAAATCCAAATCACAAACTTTCGTTTTGCAAATCTACTAATGTTTGTAATAAATGTAAATCGAAACACCATTCATTATTGCATTTTAATTTGCAGTCAGAACATCAAACTGTGCCACCTAAATCCGAAATATTGCATATTCTTAATAATACCTTGAAACAAACAGATCAACCGCATTGTAGTACAAATCAAGTTCTGCATAGTTTAAGTTCTAATACTGCTTATGATAGAGACAATCATACTTACCGTAATACTACTGTTCTATTAGCTACAGCTATAGTTTCTGTTTACGATGTTTTTAATGAGAAACAACAAATTCGTTTGTTATTAGATACAGGCAGTCAATCTAATTTTTTATCTCGCAACTGCGTGAAACGTCTAGGCTTAGATTTTAATAAAATCTCTTCTTCGGTACAAACCATTGGTGCCGCTAGACAACCTGTTATTGGTTGTACCAATTTGAGTTTTTACTCACAGTTTGACGAACACATTAGCTACTCAGCTGATATGTTGATTATCGAGAAGATCACAGATAGACTTCCGTCTGTAGTGGTCGATTATAATGCGTTGCAACATTTGGCCGATTTAACTTTAGCTGATAGTACTTTTTACATTCCTGGTGAAGTAGACGCCATCATAGGTGCTAATCTAATGGCACACCTGTTAAAATCTGGAAAAGTAACCGGTACTTCAAATGCTCCACTGGCGGTGGAGACCACATTGGGCTATGTCGTTATGGGTAAAGTTCCTATCTTACCGCAGGGCTCCATATCAACAGAAAACTTTTGTACCTTTGATTCTTTAGAAATGACTATATCTAAATTTTGGGAAATAGAAAATGTCCCCTCTCCTTCTATTCTAAATCTAGAAGATGCGGAGTGTGAAAAAATTTATCTTTCCTCGTATAATCGGGGTGATCGTGGTCGTTATTGTGTAGCACTTCCATTTAAAGCATCGCCCGAAAAGCTTGGCAATTCTTATAATATTGCTTGTCGTAGATTCTTCGCATTAGAAAGAAGATTAAACGGAAATCTGAACCTTCGTTTAGCTTGTGATGACATTATGCGTGATTATTTGGAACAAGAGCATATGTCGTTATTACCTAACCTAGATTTGAATCAGTTAAGTTATTACATTCCGTTCCATCCTATCTTTAAGGAAAGTAGTTGCACACCAATTAGGTTAGTAAATAATGCTTCTAGCAAAACTGATACCTCTTTATCATTAAATGATTTATTGCACGCTGGCCCAAAATTGCAAAAAGATATTTTTGTTTTGTTATTGGATTTTCGACTTTTTTCTGTGGCTCTCACTGCTGATGTAAAACAGATGTTTCGTCAGATCCTTATTATTCCAGAGCACAGGAAATTTCAACGCTTAGTTTGGCGTTTTTCACCTGATCAACCTTTAACGGCTTACGAAATCAATACGGTATGTTTCGGCGTAAAGTCATCGCCATACTTAGCACTGAGAACTGTACAACAACTAGCATTGGATGAATCCAAACGTTTTCCTTTAGCTTCCAAAGTTGTCCAGAATCATTTCTATGTTGACGATTTTGTATTCTCCGTCGACAATGACCTTGAAGCCGAAACGCTGTATCATCAGCTTATGCAATTGTTCAAGTCAGGACAATTTGACTTAATTAAATGGGCTAGTAATTCCCAATCTTTGATGAATAAAATACCAGAATCTTTGAAATTAGTACAACATTTAGACTTTGATCAAACGTTTAAGATTTTAGGTCTTACATGGTATCCAGTCAACGATTATTTTTCGTTTAGGCTAGGTGAATTTGATGTAAAACCCACCAAGCGTAATGTCTTATCTGTGCTTGCACAAATCTTTGATCCGTTGGGATTAATTGCAGCGGTTACAATGTATGCAAAATTGCTTATCAAAGATTTTTGGCTTTTAAAATTAGGCTGGGATGAAACCCCTCCTGAATCTCTTGAAAAAAGATGATTGACCTTTAAAAACGAATTGCCTCTGTTATCCGGTATACAAATACCAAGATATTTAAATGTGAAGTCAAATAGTATAGTTTCGCTAATTGGATTCGCAGATAGTAGCGAAAAAGGATACGCTGCTGTTGTTTATCTTCGTTCAGTTACCGATGGCCAAATAACTTGTTCGTTGGTTTGTTCTAAATCGAAAGTAGCACCAGTAAAAAATTTATCTATACCTCGACTTGAGTTATGTGCGGCATTGCTGCTTTCCAAATTGTTAAATTTAACCCTTCAAACATATAGTTCTCGCATATCCTTTAACCATATAATAGCGTTATCCGACTCTACTGTAGTACTAGATTGGATTAGTACTTCACCTCATCATTGGACTACCTTCGTCGCTAATAGGGTGGCTAAGATACAACAAGAATTACCAAATGCAGACTGGTATCATATTTCTGGTACTCTTAATTTGGCAGATGGGGTATCTCGTGGTATGAGTCCAGGACAATTTATGTCTCATCAAGCTGTTTGGTCCTCCCTGGATTTTACAAGATTCAAATGAGTGGCCTATAGCAAAAATTTCTTCAAGTGAAACGGTTTCATTAGAAACGAAATCTAATACAATTTCGTTAGTTGTGGTCAAAGCATCATCTACTCTATACGATGTAATCGAAAGATGTTCATCTTGGAATAAATTAATTAACGTCACTATTTATGTCTTACGTTTTTTGAAAATTTTACCTAGAAATAAATCATTTTCTTTAGCGGACAGACTTAAAGCCGAAGAGGTGCTTTTTAAAATAGTACAGTCCGTCTATTTTGGTGCAGAAATAAAACAATTACAATCCGGCAAACTTAGTTCCGGGAATCTCCTAAAATTAAAACCCTTTTTAGATGATAAAGGTATTTTACGTGTAGGTGGTCGGTTATCAAACGCGAATATTGCCTATGATCATCAGCACCCTATATTATTACCAAATCATGGTCATTTTGTCGAGTTAATCGTAGATTATTATCATCGACGACATCTACATGTTAGTGAATTTCTGTTAACTAATTAACTTCTGTGTTACGCCAGAAATTTTGGATATTGGCTGGTAGGAAGTTAATACGTCGACGAATCCAATTATGTAATTTTTGCTTTCGAAATAGACCTAAAGCTACTTTTCCCATGATGGCCGATTTACCTGCGCCTCGCGTAAATGAGACCAAAGCTTTTCTGCACACCGGCGTGGACTTTGCTGGTCCCTTTCGTATAACCTTTTCTAGACATAAAGGACATCGTTCCCAAAAGGCATATTTACGTCTGTTTATTTGTTTAACCACTAAAGCCGTGCATCTGGAGCTGTGCTCTGATCTATCTACGGCTAAATTTATGGATGCTTTTAAAAGATTTTTATCTCGTAGAGGTCCAGTTAGTATTATGTACTCGGACCAAGGTACCAACTTCGTCGGGGCCAAATCAGAATTAAAAGATTTATATGCTTTTATTAAATCTACAAACTATGAGGAAGCTCTTCAAAAGGAGTTACTAGATAATCAAATTAGTTGGAAGCTGAATCCTCCTCATTCACCCCACTTTGGTGGGCTTTGGGAGAGTAACATTAAAAGCTGCAAATCTATTTTACTTAAAATAATCGGGGATCAGATCTTAACTTTTGAGGAGTTATCCACGGTGTTGACGCAAGTGGAAGCTTTAATGAACTCAAGACCATTATATAATTTAAGTTCGGATCCTTCAGATCCAATTGCGCTAACTCCTGCACATTTTTTAGGAAATGCATCGCTGTTGCATTTTCCAGTTCGTCCAATTAACTTACAATTTCATATTATCCATCGAAAACTACTTTTAGATCGACTAGTCCAATCTTATTGGGAACGTTGGCATGTCGAATATTTAACGACGCTTCAATCCAGGCAAAAGTGGAATACACCTGCTTTGCCCATTAAGGTGGGTATGGTGGTAATTCTAATAGAAGAAAATTTACCCCCTCTAAAATGGCCGTTAGGGGTCATAACAAAAGTTTTTCCGGGTACAGACGGTGTCGTACGCGTTGCTACGGTTCGTACCAAAGGCGGCACTTATAAAAGACCCGCTGTTAAATTGTGTCCATTACCAACACATCGATTTTTTTTATTTTGTTTTATTAGCAATGCCATTTATTTATTATATTGTTGTATATAAACCTTATTGTTTTGGGTTTCGGGAGTATTGTAGTTATTAGAAGTTATATACATTACTTTTAGTTTTCTTAATACCTTTCTTTAGTGATTGATTGAAAACGGTGTTTTCAATGCGGTGGGGAATATGGTTGCGCCCTTTAATAAAGTATTTTTAAAAAAGGATAGTCGCGTTAAATAGTTATTCGAATATGTAGTATCGACTATCTTTTTATTATCATTATTGTGTTTTATCATTTTGCGCCAGTCGTTGTTGGTTCGTTTTACTCGCGTGTTGGTTAGTTTCGTGAAAATATACAGAATTCTGAAGACGCCAGCTTCATCCTTCTATTCCTTAGTTTTTCCTTTCCCCTTTTAGTATTAAGAAGCTGTTTTTCACGGACAAGAAGAATCGTCCTGGTAAGTTTTGTTTTTAAATCTTTAGTTGTACGTGAGAGATGCGCTAAGGTCGCTATCCACGCCGCTTCAGTATGCATTGGGCCAAAAATATTTTTGAGGTGACCATGACCCTCCCAAAACTTATTATTATTTGTGAACAAATATATTGACAGTAAAATATATACTCTTTTTCTTCAAATGTACATAATTATATACAGTGTGTAAATAAAGTAAGGAATAAAATTCATATTTTTTTTATTATCACTGTTTGGAAAAAAACTCGGACACGTTAATTTTATTGTTTTCCTGCGGATTTTATGGTCGTCAATTTTAATTTTTTAGTTTACTACTGTGGGGCCTATGACGTAATCGATTTTTTTTAAAATAGAACCCCCTTATTTTTTTGCTAGAAATGAAAAGTATATTTTTTTCCGAGTTCAGCAATTAAATTAAAATTAATCTTTAAGTGTTATTATTATTTTCGTGAAAGTTATCACATTCGGTCCTGCATATTTCAAAAAATACTAATTTTAAATACCACATATGGGGTATTGTTGAACTCAGAAAAAAATCTACTTTTCATTTCTAGCAAAAAAATGAGGGGGTTCCATTAAAAAAAAGTCAATGACGTCATAGGCCCCACAGTAGTAAACTAAAAAATTAAACTTGACGTCCATAAAATCCGCAGGAAAACACTAAAATTGACGTGTCCGAGCTTTTTTTCCAAACAGTGATAATACAGAAAATATGAATTTTATTCCTTACTTTATTTACACACTGTATGTATATTGTTAATAGATTTATGGCAAAATGATTCAGAATATAAAACTGTACATTTGAACCTTTATTGCGCCTTGCTAAATGCATTTTTTTATTTCCTCAGATTACCTTTTGCTCTTTCTGTAATTATAAATCAGAAACTTGTATATTTAAGCTATGCAAGTTATAAACAGACTCCTACGAAAATCCATCAGAGCAAGTAAAGACTGAATTTCAACTTAGCCATATTAGCAGATCTATCTCAATGCACGTTATATGATCGACATTAATTCAGAATTCATAGCAAGTTTCATGAAAATCTAACTTTCAAATAAAAATACGATCTAGACGCCAGGTAACACAAATGGATGGTTCAACGAGGTAAAAGTCACGTTTACTCCTCGCCTTTCTGCAATATATTTGAATAACAAATCAAGCTTTATTGTTATGTACTGTACATTTATTACTGTTTCTCTATTTTTACAAATAAAACAAACTTATAATATAATCAATCAATATCTTTTAATAGTCAGTAATTCAGACTAAATGATTCTTTGATGTCACTTTATTTCTTCGTAACATTCGTAGCATACGCATACCAGCTTTGTATACGTAAATGAACAGTACTCGTACAACAGTACTATATTAATTTTTTTTATTCCAGCAAAAATTTCAAAACAAGTATGTAAATGGTTTATTCTAAGGTAATATTAATTAATACGTACGTGTAATACAAAATTACATTAAAACATTAATAATAATTAATTAGTAACTACTGTTTAACTTAACTAGCTTAAATAACCCAATATTCCCAATAATATATTGCGGTGATCTATTAAAATAAAATATAGTATGCCCACCATTCCAAATAAAAGATGAATTATATACGGTGGATTGAAATAAAACTACACCACAGATATTTTGCGTTATTCCAATCAGCCAGATCAGGATTACTCGGTAAAGCATAAATTGTTTGAATTACGAGACTCTTATTAACTCTGTAACGGTATATTTTCTATCGGTTTTCAATATGTGAATTTTGTATGTATATTTACTGAAAAATCTAAAGTTCGGTCCTTCAAATTTAAATAATTATCGTGCCGAAATACAGTAACATTCACAGACTTTCTCTTCTGTAATCGAAATCTCGATTAATGAATAAATTTGTATGTGCCTTCTAAATCAAGTTCAGATATAAAGAATATGTGGGTTGTTTTATTGAAAACAACGAACTTTTGTGATGGTTATCAAATAGCTATTTGTACAACAAGATAGGAAAAGTGAAATTTTTCCATTCCAGACGTGAGATTTTTTATCGAGGCGTAGCCGAGATAAAAAACACGTCGTGAATGGAAAAAACACTTTTCCTATCGAGTTGTACACATGATTTTTTCTATTAGAGTTTGGAAAAATATATAAAATTGGAATATTACAATAATTATTTTTAATTCAAAAAAATGGGATCAAGATATGCACGTTCGTTACTATAGAGAGAGAATTTTGTTTTACAAACATAATTTGTGAACGCCAGAAAAATTGACAAGAATTTTTAAAAATGTCTGATTCAAGCGAAGCTTCTGATATAGAAGAATCGGCAGCAATGGCGGTTCAGTCTTTATTGCCCGTGAAGTCCAAGGGAAAGTATGAAAATGCGTATTGTCAATTTGATTATTGGTGTAAAGAAAAACGAGTGAAGGTGATCAACGAGGAAGTGTTGCTAGCATATTTTGAACAAAAATCTAAGGTGTATAAGAGTTCTACATTATGGAGTATTTATTCAATGGTAAGGACGACATTATCCGTGAAGAAAAATATAGACATAAAGAAGTTTCCAAGTTTAATTGCTTTTCTTAAACGAAAGTCAGTTGGACATTATTCAAAGAAATCCAATGTTTTCACAAAACTAGAAATAGAACAATTTCTAAGAGAAGCTGACGATAGAACCTATTTAATGATGAAGGTAAAGCTTTAAAATTGAATTTCAGCCGAATATGTATGTATGACATTTTTTATTTGAATTATAGGTAGTGCTGATTGTTGGTGTCAGTGGAGCATTGCGACGAGAAGAATTAACTTTTCTTCAAGTTCAACACATCAAGGACATGGGCTCCTTCATTTTAATCGATATTCCCAACACAAAGACCAACGTGCGAAGAGAATTTACCATTTCGAGTGGGAACATAGAAAATGTGGATCTGCTTGTAATATTTCGCAAATATGTTTCTCTTCGTCCTTCACCGATCGAAAATTCAAGATTTTTCTTGGGATATCGAAGCGGAAAATGTACAAGACAACCTGTTGGCATCAATAATATTGGAGGAATTCCTAAAAGAATTGCAGAGTTTTTAAAATTACCGAATCCTGCTAATTACACGGGACATTGCTTCAGAAGGACGTCGGCCACGATACTGGTCGATGCAGGAGCGGATATAACAACTCTTAAGAGACATGGTTCATGGAAATCAACAAACGTTGCGGAAGGTTATATCGAAAACTCAGTTGGATATAAACTGCAAGTAGCAGCAAAAATACTGGGAAATAAAGAAGAGGTTAACATCAACAAAAAGTCTGTTTCTAGTTCGAATAAAACTTGTGCCGGAGTGTCATTTGAGAATTGTGAGAATGTTACTGTTAATATTTACAATAAAAATTAAAAATGATATGTAGGTACATATACATTATGTAGAATTTCAATAAATTGAGTTTAACTTTTAGTGTTGAAATATTATTTCCGCACTTGTTAGTAAATATTTCACTTTTCCTAACTCTAATGAATATCGAAATATTAAAGTTTTCCAAACTCTAATAGAAAAATTAAATTTAATAACCAAATTTTATGGAACTTTAATGGTTGCATTCAGTTATTGCATTTTGGGGTGAATTCGTAAATAATGCTTCACCATGTACCGATACTACGAGGGTTATTCCCTTACATCTTTAATTTATGAAAAGAAAAATCCACTAACCTTCCAGTTTCCATTTGCGGCGATTGCTTGATGTATGCTGTAGTCAAATTGGTGCAGTTTACCGTTGATTTTGTTTTTGATTTACAGACAACTAAAGGTATTGTGACTTATGTATTTTTTAGTGTTGAACATTTATGTAAACTCGTTTGAATCTGGTAATAATTTTTACAATTTGTTTTTCATTTAAATGTATTTCAATACAATTCTTTTTTATTCATTACACTTTTATTAGTAAAAGAGCTCTTAGGCAGGGACTTATCATTTAAATTTTTGAATTTAAAATTTGTAATCTTTTATATTTTTTTCTGTGTTTTCTCAAATAAATATGATTTTAAAGTTAATTAAAACCAGTAAGACAAAACCATATAATTATGAAAGTTTTTATTCATATCTTCATTAAACTAAATTTTTGAATTTGTCGAAATTAACTAATTTCTTTGCACTAAATTTTTATCGGTCTGATTTCATTTTCTGATTAGTAATTTCAGACAGATTCATTAGATTCATTTAATCTATTCGATCTATTTAATTATCATAATTAAGCTTCATAATCAGATGGCGCCCTTCTTGTGTATGTTTTTGTGTTTTTTGAAACCTTTATCCATTACTTTATAAATTATACAACTGCAGAACCAATACCTACGACCTGAATTAAACATTTGTAAGATAGAGCTAAATATCAAGCCGCGGTAATCTTGAGCATCTTTCAAAGTAAGTATATGTTTATTGTTTTTTATTGCATTTTGTTGTTTATTTAGTCCGGCGAAAAAAAGCGTACGTTTCAATTGGCGCCCAATCGCGGGGCATTATTTCGTTTGTGGATTTTGGACGTTTAAATTTAAAACACATAAACCTTATTTAATGAATAAAATAAAAATTCAAATGAAAAGTCAATGGCAAGAAATGTTGTTCAAATTAATACAATTAATAATTGAGAAATAAATTCCCAGGCTTGCTCAAAAGTGATTAAAAGTTGTAATAGGGCCAATACGGTCATTCACTTGAACAGACCAACACAAATCAAAAATTGTTTATAAATAAAACTGTTTATCTAATAAAAACAAATTGAAGTAAAAGAAATTAAATTGTTTTATTTAATTGAAGGCAAATAAGTTCTCAAAAGAACCTTAGAAACTAAACAAAATAAATTTGTATTATTAAGGATAAACTTTATAAGTTTAATATTATTAATGAGATTAAAGAACCCATTTATTATGACCTGCTATATTTTATTAAAAATAAATTCCTTTAATTAAATCCTCAATTGGTAACATTGCTGTAGTATTTATCAGCTGATTTCTTGTCTTCATAAACATCCATACGTAGATCGATGACGAAAATAAATTCTCCCAGAATTTATTAAAATAATCACATTCACTTTAAAAAATTATGTAACAACACTGAAATCTTCTTTGAACTCTTGAGATTGTTCAGGTAACACTTTAATTTAATTCAAATTCCTTTTATATATGACATTTACGTCAATCACATGGTTAAAATATCTAACCTCAAATTAAATTACAGATTTTTATCCGGAGTCGGGCATGTCTTTGCCGTGAACGTTTTGTCGACTGCCTTTGTTAAATTTTGTTCCAACTTATATAGTTTATGTTAAAACAAAATCCGGCAATGACATATTTTCAAAACAAATACAAATCATGTAAGATTGATGACGTCACTGACCCGCACAGCTGTTCTTAATCATCACTAATCTTAATTCTATGATTACAGGATTGTAGCCCTTAAAACAAGGATTAAAACAGTATAATACAACCCTTGTCCAAAAATGTATCGTAACGAAGATATGAGAGAAAAAATATTGACAATATACAAATCTCGTTACGACCTAAATACATACACAATTCAACAAATCAAGGTTTATCCTTTACAAAATAGTTACATAATTACACAATACAAGTAGTACATATAAATTCTCCATATGAACATCTTTACAATTTACAACAAACATAATTTTACAGTGCGATGCTACAATGATTGACCAATTAATGCATTTGCAAGTTCCAGCTAAAATATTGATTCAAAATTAATCAATTTATGATCAAAATGTCCAGCATACAGTTCTCCAAGCGCTTACATAAAAGCAATGGTGAGAACAAATAGGATAAAAGTCAATAATCGTCACAATGAAGCAAAACAACAAGATTAAAACCTTCAATAATAAAAATGGTCAGAATTTTTATAACAAAGTTTAAAAACTAATTGTACTATATAAGTCATAACAAGATTGACCTAATTTATCTGTTTTCAGTTAACTAACTGCGCGAAACTGAGTTGGTCTCCTGGAAAGTAGAAAAATTTACCCTACGTTAAAAATCCTCTAAATTAAATAAGAAAATTCTTCTTCCTTACAAGTGGAAAACAATATGTAACTTGGGTTGCATAAACATGCATTATGATAAAACAAACTAACTGATTGATAACCTTTTTTTTAAATCAAGCATTTTGTATGTATATGAATTGAGGTTATGTTTGCATGAAATTTTTATTCTTGATTTCTAATTTAAATATTTATGAGCCTAACTGTGACCCTATATGTAACCTTTATATTGATTATGCCTATCACTTAGCATGTCCCTATTTTAATTTAAATCTAATGTGTGAAATATTTGTTTTCACGTTTCCGATCTATCGTTAATAAAATTTTCAATGAGGTGATTTGATATCACCGCAATATTAAATATGAAACTTAATTTTAATATTAAACTTAAGGCCTTTAATGGCCTTGTTCTAAAAGTTACTTTGGCATTGACAGAAGTGATAAATGGGAAAATTGAAGACGCTATCAAACCATTGCTGCGAGAAATTACCATATTAAAACAAAAAGTAGATAATTTAGAACAGTACTCGGGAAGAAATAACATACGAGTGTTTAGAGTGAAAGAAAACCAAGACGAAAAAGTTGAGGATGAGATTTTAGATATCTCTGAGAAGAAGCTTGATCTAAGAATTCCTAAAGAAGCTATAGAATTCATAGGACTTGGAAATCTTATATAGGAAAAAGTAGATCTATTAGTATTATTAAATTTATAAGCTACAAGACAGGGCAATTAATATTAAATAACAAAAGGAAACTTGAAGTAGTTCTTATGTAATTCACGAAGATCTAACGAAGGTTCGTCTAAGTATGTTACAAAAAGTGCAATCTAAAATTGGCTATCGTAATACGTGGACTCATGATGGAAACATTTTTTCCGCCATGAAAATAAAATAATTGCAATAAGGTCGACTGAAGATTATGATAAATTCTTCAACAATACAGCTGACCAACAAACACTGTAAGGAAGAATAATAACTATAAAAAATATATTTTTTTTACTTTTGTTGAATTCCAACTTCATTCATGCATATGTCGCAGACAGATAGTCAAATCCGGCAAGTACCTATCTGCCTAGTCATTTACTAAATGACGGGGCAGATAGTGAAACGAAAATAAATCTACGATTTTTCTATATGCCTAGGCATTTACTAAATGCCGTTGTTTAGAGCAGGTAGTTAGTAAATGACTTCATCTGCTGTCGCAAATAAGGTAATAACATACACATTTCTTTGCAGAACATTCTTTTTTACACGAGCGCTTGTAGAAGCTTTGCCCATTGTAAAGAGGGTACTTAGAAGTTGATGCGTCTTGCAAAGAAACCTGCTTATTTGCAGGAACATCTTGAATACTTATTTATTAACTGCCTGTTCTAAATAACTTTTTTCTACAGTGCTCATGTAAAAAAGAATGTTCTACAAAGAAATGTGTATGTTATTACCGTATTTCCCGATATCACATTAAGCCATTTACTAACTGCCTGTAGTAAGTAATAGGCATTTAGTAAATGCCTAGGCATATAGCAAAATCGTATAAATTTATTCTCGTTTTACTATCTGCTCCGTCACTTAGTAAATGACTAGGCAGATAGTTATTTGCCGGGTTTGACTATCTGCCTGGTAATAACATACACATTTCTTTGCAGAACATTCTTTTTTACACGAGCGCTTGTAGAAGCTTTGCCCATTGTAAAGAGGGTACTTAGAAGTTGATGCGTCTCGCAAAGAAACCTGCTTATTTGCAGGAACATCTTGAATACTTATTTATTAACAGCCTGTTCTAAATAACTTTTTTCTACAGTGCTCATGTAAAAAAGAATGTTCTACAAAGAAATGTGTATGTTATTACCGTATTTCCCGATATCACATTAAGCCATTTACTAACTGCCTGTAGTAAGTAATAGGCATTTAGTAAATGCCTAGGCATATAGCAAAATCGTATAAATTTATTCTCGTTTTACTATCTGCTCCGTCACTTAGTAAATGACTAGGCAGATAGTTATTTGCCGGGTTTGACTATCTGCCTGCGACATATATAATTCAATTCATTCTCTTATTATAAATCGTGTATCACTAGTATTATTTCTATCATTTATTATCAATTATTGTCATTCTTTGCTGCTAGTACTTCAATTGTATTTAGTATTACTGCTACTTTTTCTTTTTTTATTATTTCTTTTGTTTATTCCTCTTTCTATCCTAGTTTATGTGTATGCTATTACCATTTTGTTTTAGTTTATTTATATGCTACTGAATTGTTTGCGAATTGGCCACTTTAAAGTACGTTCACTACTACCAAAATTCATGAAGTGAAAGAATGAATTACAAGATTTGAGTTTCTGGTCGGCAGTGAGTCATGGCTGTTAGAAGATATACCTTCTATTGGGCGTCTCACTTTGGGACTACAGCGTGTGTTCTTATGGAGAACAGGGTTGCCAAACATCTTGTAAGCAACTCTTAAAAACACTTTTTAAATATTGTAGTTGTAACTGCATAAACCTTTATAATCCCTATTGTTCGAGCAAGTTATATTTGCAGGTAGTCACTTCTTCTGACAGCGGTAGTAAAACAAAATTTCAAAACTTGGTGTTTACATGAGTTAACGCCAGTACTATTACAAAACTAATAATTTTGAGTAAAATTAAAAGTCAAACGCTTTATTTCGAGTTTTTGAATTTTAGGTAAATAAAAAAGTTCAACACAAGTTATAGTTATTTGGTTTTTAATAACTAAAGAAACACTAAAACTAATAAATTATTGTATACTATCAAACCACACTTTTGTAATTGTGCAGCTTTTATATAAAATAATAATAGATTGAAAACATAAATAAATAATAAGAGTATAAAAGATATAAATAAAAGAGTAGTTCCACGAAGTAAATGTAGAAAAATCAGAAGGGTTTATTGTTTACTAAAATTCTTTGAATTTGCTGCTAAACCTAAATTTCCGTTTTTGCAAGTTTCTTTTTAAACAAGTTAAACAAATGAATGATTTTATCATGATTAATCATTTTACCGTTAAAATTTCGTTTGGGACTGGGCTTCCTTTATTTACCTGCGAATTAAAAGATTAAAAAGATCATACAAAGCTAACCAGCAGTTTATTTTTATTTTGAAAGAATTTGAAGATGAAAGAATTAAGCAAAAAAGTATAAGTAATAAAATATCGAATATTTAGATACATGTACGATGTAAGAATCCCAAGTAACGTTTAATAAAATAACAAATACATGTTAATAAGACTATCTTTTAAATTCTCCTTTTGTATGGTTACGATTACACCTTTTCGATTACTGGTTTCAAAGGTTTATTACTTCTGGAATTTTAATCTATATTTCTATAGATTCGTACAGTGAAATAGGTGGCAACAACGAAGCACAAACTCCCATAAGAAATACATTGCCTATCTTTCCTTCGCTGTAGTCCCAAAGTGAGACGACCAATAGAGCAGTTCGTAGTGAAAATTACAAGTTGGTATGTAATGATCGTGGCAGTAGGGGAGGTGGGGTACTTTTGTATATACAACGAACTCTTTTTAAATGTGTTATTGATACGAATGATTTAATAGAACAATTGTGGGTATTAATCAAAATTAATAATGAAAGTATTGCATCGGGAGTGTTTTATAAACCGCCAACTTTCAACTCTGAAAGCTTTAAAGATGAAATGAAACTCCATTATGTTGTGTACACTATATTGTATATGTGTAGCTGTAGGGGATGGAAATGTAGACTTCATCATGGCAGGTAAACCCTCTACGGAATATTTTAATAACATGTTAGAATCTTCGAATTTTACTCAATCACAGTACCTACTAGAAATAATTCTTTATTAAACATCATTATAACTTCTCATCCTTTACGTATTCAGAAATCAAGTGTTGTAAATTGTCATTTCTTAGATCATGACTTAGTAACCTGTGAAATCTCGTATCAAAAAGCTATATAACCTTCCGTAGCTCATAATTATAGAAATTTTAGAAATTTTAACTGTGATCAATTTTATGCTTAATTAATAGAATTAATAAAATTTAAATAGTCGTATATCAAACCTTTTTAATAAACACACTCCGTGGAAAACTATTATAGTAACAAAAAACAATCTCCATGGTAAACTGATAACACAGCCCAACACACATTTTGGTGTCAGGGTTTTTGTAACTGTTTCTTTGTAAGTTTTGGGTGCAGAATCTAAAACTGTCCTCAAATTTGGTCTATCAGATCTAGTTTTTGAGATACTGTATATTGGCCTTTTTTTAGAAAGAAATAGTCTAATTTTTTAACTTGTATACTTTTACGTTATTACTATTACTATATGCTCCAATTGCCAGTAAAAAAACACAAAAATCCAAAGTATGTTAAGATATTTATTTCATAAAATAAACAAATAAGTATATATTTACATATCATTTAAAAATTTTCTTTTATATGACTTTCTAGCATGGTAGTTACTAGGACAGTCTCGCTGAAGGCTCCAGCAGTAGTCGGCCATCATGTGGCTACCCCATCTTCCTTGATATTTGCTTTCCTTGAATCATAACATTTCTTCAAGTTCAATTTCTGTTAACCCAGTGCTGATCCTTAGCTCTACTGTCCCAAAGACATAAAAAACAAGGATATTTTGTATATCCACTTTGCTGCCCAAGCAGGAAGTTCACCATTTTTAGTTCGACACAAATCACCCACTGATGTTCATACTTAATTTTTTTCAGGACTAGTGATATTGCCTCATATTCCTCCTTCACGCTGGTAGAATGACCAATGGGTATTGAGCCATATTTATTACCATTGTGTAAAAGCACACTTTTCAAACTACGTCTTGAACTGTCTATAAAAAGGCGTCATTCGTCTGGTGTGTATTCCGACAAACCAAAACAAACATTTTTTGTAAGAGTCCTCTTATATCGTTACAGAATACCAGGTTATTTTCCTCAGAATAAAAGGGCAGCAGATCCTTATCTCTGTTACGATAAAATGTAATATTGGTACCTGCCTGAAGTAGATTCTTCTCATTTAATCTGGAAACGAGTAATTCAGAAGATTCCTTTGAAAGATTCAGGTCTCTAGCGAGATCGTTCACTTCTTGTTGATTGAAACGTTGGGGACTAAATCTGCTTCGAAATCACTGTCGTTTTCTGATTCCATACATTGAATTTCATCAAACGTGGGTAGTTCGAATGATGGAATGGGTATTTCTTCACCATGCAGTACAGGCCTCTTTGCTGAATCTAGATCAGGATATGTCCATTTCTGTCTATTGTTCCGATTGATTCCTTTGATATTTACGAGACAAAAATAGCAGTCATCGTGATGGTTTCTTGGTTCTCTCCAAACCATTGGTACTCCAAACTTTAGGCATTTTCTCTTTCCAATTGTCCACTGACGCAAATGTTCAACACATGTTTTACATACGAAATGTGGAACCCAAGATTTATCCTGGTCTCCCAAGTGAACACCAAAATAGGCCAGATAACTTCTTTTCACAATACCAGAAATAGGTTTTCTACTTTCTTTAAAAGTGTACTCGCCACATACATAGCAAAAAACGTTTGGATGATTCACACAACTACGTTTGCTTCTGAATGCCATGGTTTTAGTTAAATGTTTTATCACTGAACAATACAAAATGATACCACAACTTCACCTACGTAAACTAAATAGGTAAATGTACTTCGTAAAGCAGAGATACGAGTTAATATAGCTGTAACTATAAGAATGTTGGGTTTTACACTAATGAATAATATCAAGTAACGCAAACTGGCTAATTAGATTCTAATCTATATATATAAAAGGGAAAGATTGTCTGTCTGTCTGTATATATGTATGTATGCGATTTTCTCCGCAACCACTGGACCGATTTGGATGAAATTGGTATCATTGGAAAGGTCTTGGCCCAGAATAGAAAATAAGACCAAATTGGACTCTGATAATAAGACTCTGATCGGCCATCGTGGTCCGAAATAACAGCGAAAAACCCATATATGGAAGTTAAAAATGGGTACTGAGATTGATGTGAATAGATATGTTGTCAATTGTCAAATTTGGTAATTTGACAATTACAAAAAGTAAAAACATGTAATTTCAATAAAGCGTAGCAAAGCGCGCCTGGTATTTGCTAGTTTCTTTATATAAACTGTACCTCGTAAAGCAGATATATATATATATATATATATATATATATATATATATATATATATATATATATATATATATATATTACCTGATCCAAGATTACTTGAACAATAGAACGCAAAGAGTCAAGGGACCTACAGATGTCTCTATGCCTGTTGCTGTAACAGAAGGGTACCGCAGGGATCTATATTGGGACCTCTGCTGTTCACCTTGTATACCAGAGGTCTTTGTGATTGCGTAGGAACCTGTAACATTTACATGTATGCAGATAATACGCAGATATACCATTCCTTTCAACCTAAAGATATTGGAAATGCGACGAACATATTAAATAACGGTATACAAGCGGTATCTGTATTTTCAACACACCACACATTAATTTTAAATCCGTCTAAATCTTGCACCTTACTGTTGGGTATGCCAATCGGCAATTATCAACTACCGCCCATTAGAATTGCAAATATCAGAAACTGCTAAAAATTTAGGATTACTTATTGATAAAACATTTAGATTCAAAAAACCAATTATTAAATATGTATATACAAAAAGCTTAGTATCATTTAAAACTGATATATAATAATAATAATAATAATAAAGTTTATTTGTATCATCAGCAAGTTATCCCAATCAATAATACATATACAATAGTACGAAATTTGATACGAACAAACATAAAGTTCCACAAAGTAAAAGCTGTCTGTGGTTTGTTAGTTTGTTTGTGAGAATTAAATCTAAAAACATCCACAAGTATTATTAAACTATACATTTTCATAATATCACAATAATAATAATTAATACATATTAGTAACGAACACAAACAAATAAGCATGCATACACTTATAAGTAATTACGTTAAATTACGTTAAATATTGAATAACATATTATATACTAATATCTAATCGAAAAAGATTGCTATATCGTGCCTTGATTTAGTTAATAAAAAAGTTCTAACTTTATTTCTGAGATACACATATGAGTTAGATCTATGAATAGATATTTCTGCAGGAAGACAGTTCAGAAAACGCGGTCCCAAAGATAATGCACTTTTGTGACCTACTGCCTTTTTTGCTCTAGGTGTTATTAATTTGTCACAACCTTTGGCTCTGGTTTCGTAACTATGAGTTATATATTTTAAACCAGCTGATTTTTTTTCCTTATATAGGAAACATACTAATTTAAAGAAATACATCTGTCTTAAATCAAAAACTTTAGCTTCTAAAAATAATGCATCGGATGGGTAAGTTCTATCTCTTTTTAATATAATTTTTAAAAACAATTTTTGAATAACTTGCAATTTTTTTAGGTGCGTGTTTGTCACTCCTCCCCATCCTGTTATTCCGTATGAAAGGCGAGAGTCAACTAATGCATAATAGAGCATTTTTAGCTGAGGTAAGTCTAAGATTTGTGATAAGTACTTAAATTTACCTAGTAGAGTTCGCAATGTTTTTGTGACATTAGTAACATGATGGTCCCATCTGAGATGGTTATCAATAGTTATCCCAAGATACTAGACTTCTTCAGTTTGTTTTATATTTATAATATTCCCGTGATTGTTTATTTCGATACTACTGTAATGGGGAAGATAATTTACATAACTCGTTATAGGTAGATACATTGTTTTGTCAAAATTTATTGTTAATAAGTTATGGTTAAACCAATCTATAACATTATTTAAATCTAGTTTTATTTTTTGTTTCAGATCATCCCAGGAGTTTGCTGTATAAAATATGACAGTGTCGTCGGCGAAACTCATTATTTCTCCGGAAGATTTAAGGGTCAGTAAGTTGTTTATATATAATGTGAACAGAACAGGACCAAGTACTGTTCCTTGTGGAACTCCACAGTGAACCGTTCTTTCCGAGCTTAGATATTTATCAATTTTTACACATTGACTTCTACCATCAAGGTAAGATTTAAACAAGTTATAAGGAGTTCCTCGTATTCCGACATCCTGCAAAGTCTGCAACAATTGTAAGTGATCCACAGTGTCGAATGCCTTTGCAAGATCAAGGAATATACTTATGGCAGGATAACTATTGTCAATGGCTGCATACATTTTTGTTGTTAAATCAATTATTGCATTTTCTGTAGATCTCCCTTCCCTAAAACCGTACTGTTTATTAGAAATTATATTGTTTTTTTGTAAAAATGATTCAAGTCTTGCTTTAATTATCTTTTCAAAAATTTTAGAAAAATTATTAATAATAGAAACAGGTCTATAATTTGAGACGTTCGTTTTATCCCCTTTTTTATATAGAGGTTTTATAACAGCGTTCTTAAATTCAGAGGGACAAACACCTTGCTCTATTATTGAATTAATAATGAAACACAAGGGAGAAGATATTTCTAAAGAGATTTTTTTCAAAGTTTCCGCAGTTATATTGTCAAGTCCAGGACTTTTGTTATTTTGTAAATTATGTATTGTTTCTATTATTTCTTTATGATTTGTAGGTTTTAAGAACAGAGAGTTGTTATTTATAATTCTAAGTGGAGAAGGAGTTGGGGGTTTTTTAATACTTTTGGCAAGATCTGGACCTAGGTTTGTGAAGAATTCATTAAATGTATCAGCAATCTGTGACTTATCATGTACAGTAGTTCCTGTCTTAGTTACCACCTCTTTTATGTCTGTATGTCTATTATTAGAATTTGTTATATTTTTAATAGTATTCCATAGTTTTTGTGCATTATTTTTATTTAATTGTATTTGTTCTTTATGATAATTAAGTTTAGTGTTATTAATCAGTTGTTGTAAAAGATTTCTGTAATTAATAAATTGTTGTTTTAATATTGTATTAGTTTTATCTTTTTGATATAGTTTATACAGTTTATCCCTTGTGGCTATTGATTTGATAATACCTATAGTTATCCATTTTTTCTTTTTTATAAATTTAGTTTTTTGGTTAATTGTAACTGTGTTTTCAGAAATAAATTTATTAATAGTTTTCAAAAAGTATGTTGTTGCATTTTGTGCATCTTTGATATGATATAATATATTCCAATCATAACTTTTCAATTTTTTATAAGGTTTTTGAAATTAATCTTTTTAAATACATTAGTTCTATTCACAGGTTCATTCATATCAAATCCATGTAAATTTATAATTGTTGCTCGGTGATCAGTAATAAGTGTATCTAAGACAAAACTAGAACAATAATCCTTAACGCCTCCATTTTTAATCTTTATAAACATACGATCGAGGCAAGATTTAGAGTTACCTTGGATTCTAGTGTAAGTATTTATTATGGAAGTGTAACTAAACTCACTTAAGGTATCTAAGTATTCATCAGACACACAATCATCTTCCTGAAGTATATCGATGTTAATATCTCCCAGAAATAAACTAATATCACAATTATTTCTCGAATTTCTTAGATATCGATGTAGTTCAGCTACGAATTCCCTTACATTTGTTGAGGGGGGTCTGTAGAGTGATATAATTTTAATAACTTTGTTCTCTTGTTTTATAGTTAGTTCAATAACTTTACATTGATATATTTGCTTAATTTCATAGTTGTAATTTAATGTATTTTTTACATAGACTACTGTTCCATCACATTTATTAATATTTCCAAAGTTTAATATCATATCATATCCGTTTCTTTGAACTAAGTCTAAGTCAAAATCGTTTCTAGTTTCTGTTAGTATTACACAATCAAAGTTTATCGAAACCTGATCTAAGAGTTTCTAGGATATCCAAATTTTTACTGATGCTTCTGATATTTTTGTGGAAGATTTTGAAAGTACTTTGATCTTTTTTAGTCATTTTATTGTATTCAGAAACATCTTTTAAAACTTTGGTTGGAAAGGCAACATAATTATAATTTTTAGTAAAAGAATCCATTATTGTAATTAGTTCATACAGTACACGGTATATAGAAAATATAGATTAGCTTTATAAAACAATTACAATTGACATATATTTTTTTTGTTAAGATAATTTTTAAAACTAATAATTTAAAATACTTAGTATAGCCTACATTAGGGTATGTTAAAGGAGAATCATTCTAAAGATTTCTTATTTATTTGCTGATCGTAATCTTGGTTTCGCTGCACCCTGTTCTAAACATAGTTTTTTTCTGTTTCTTCTGTTTGGTGGGATCTGTAGACGAAGTTGTAGGATTATTAAAAAGTTGTTGGTGTACATTCAGTTTTTCTACGAGATTTTCCGGCGGGATTATTAGTTCTTCTGGAACTATTTCAGCGTAGATATTTCTAAAAGTGGGCGTTGCTGGTGCGCTATTAGGTCGAGGTTCTTCTTCAGTATCGGAATTTTCCGAGTCTGTATTGGTTAGTTCGTCTGCTGTGTAGGCTATATTGTTAATAAATATCCACACAAAGATTAGCAAAAAATTATCTCTGCGAACCTCTTATTTTATCGCAATTTAATTATTGCATACCCGTACATGGCCATTGATTTACAAACAGCAACGTTAAACCATAACATAAACATTAACCGGCAGCCACCCTACCTATGTAATAAAACAAGGTATAGAAGAGATGTACACAATATAAATGTGCGACACAGAGGTCTATTGGCTATACCCAAGCATGATACTGCATTATTCGAACGCTCATGTAGAAATTTATAATGTCGCTAAGATTTGTAATAGTATATTGCCATCAATATAGTATATTACGATACGAGACAGATAAGTGCTTTATAACAGATAGAGAAAAAGTTGGAAAAACGAGACCTGAAGGATTGAGTTTTTCCAATTTTTGATATCTGTTGTAAGCTCTTAACGATGAGTATTGTACAATATTTTTTGCGCTAACGACACTGTTTAATAAATAAAAAAAGTATTTATTATAAAAATGTATGAGTTCTTTTTTAATTTGACGTTGACGTTGGCTGCGAAACGTTCATTGTGGACATACCGAAAAAAAAACTTAACCTTAGTTTTCTAATTTTGTAATGTCAAATTCTAACGTTAGCTGTCAGCAAATTACAAAAGTAAGGTTAGGTATGTCTTTCGGTATGTTCACAATAAATGCTATTGTAATCATTGTGTCAGCCTTAGTTATAGTCATTTACACGCATGTACATCTGACGTGGATTGAACGTGTATGATTTTACATGAAATGCATATTCATAAACATTTTACACGGGGTTATAAATTATGGATGCGTGTAAATTTTATACTCATTCCGACCCTAGTTTAAGTTACGTGTAAAGTGACAGTATTAAAAAATGTTTGCGATTTTTTTTATCAATTACGTAAGAGGTAGACTTAGATATCGAAGAGATTCAGAATTAATTAGATGAAATTCCTGGTATACAAGAAATGGAAAGACCCAGGACGACCAAAGCTTATAAAAAGAGACAAGACCCTTTTGAGACGTATACGAAAAACGAATTCAGGGGAAATTATCGGTTATTATTAGTGGTAAATCTGCGTTTGTTTTAGCTTCTGAAACACACTCCTTTTCCTTGTCTTTATTCTCATTGTAATCAAATTCTGAATAAATCATTCTCAAAATCAGCTGGAGCCAGATCTCTAAGGATCCAGTTAAAATCATTAGGTGGATATCTCGTCTCTCCTCTTGTTTCGAATTTTCCTTTAAACATTGCGAAACCCTGCTTTTTGCTTCCCTTTTCATTCTTAGCTACTGCTCTTTTGGCTTCGGAAGATCTCTGTTGTACCCCGAAGTTTCAACTGTGCTTTGCTAGATCATTCCAAGTTGCTTCTCTTCTCTTATTCAGGCTATTATCTGTTTTTTTCTGCATTCTATCACATCAACTTTCTCACGCAATAAATCTAGTAGTATTGACTTCTCTTCTTGTTCCAAGTTCGACCTTTGGTCGTTTGATGGTTTTTCCTTATTGATGGTTATAGTTGAGGGAGTGTAACGACTAGCATGCTAACCTAGTAAACTCACCCAAGCGGTCCGGTATCGGCAGATCTGGTTAAGATTTTCTGTAGTTTTCCTTAGCTGTAACACAAAAATGTGAGATTTGTGCTATACCATCTGTAAGCCAGCTGCATCCACACGTTGGCCCTGCGTAATGATAATAACAACCCCTCCCACCGCACAAGCATTATAGCTTCTGGGGACTGGTTCGCCAATCAATGAGTAGTAGCAATTATTATTAACAATTATTAGGTAATCAATTTTACAAATAGCAGCGTTGTCAAAGATTTCTGTCGTGTAATTTATACGCGTGTAGTTATATCATGTGGAATTACCTATACAACTATAACAAATCCACGTGTTATCCACGCGTGCATATCCGCATAGATTTGAGATTTACACATCATTTATGCACATGACTAAAACTAAGGCTGTGTATAGTCATTTATTTTCATAACAGAACCGAGACACGTTATCAATTAGAACAATTCTGTGTTGCCATAGCAACCGGAAACGAATCGGTAACATCAACTTACTGGGGAAAATAACAAATCGGTAAGACCGAAGCGTAGCGGAGGTCTCCATATTAGCCGAGACTGGTGGTACCTAACGCCCGTAATGCTTATACTATTTTTTACCCGATCGGATCCATGGGTTAATTTTAAAGTCATTAACAGTAAAGCAATTTAAAAAAGCGTTAGATAGATGGCGCTGACAATGTCGAAAGCACGGAAGAGGTCAAGAATTATCCCAGCACATTCAAATCAGCAAAATCAAACAATTGGGGCGATAGAATCGTGTGTTTTTTTAATGAAAGCAATCAATCTATTGTAAAAGACTTGTGGAAAATCCAAATTCTAAAGAAATATTAATTAAATATGTTAGCGGGATGTATATTTTATCGCAAATTTCCTTTATCAGAAAAAAGGGAACTTCGTCTGTTCCTGTTTATCGTTTTTTTGCATACGCTACTGGACTATCTGTGAAATCTCCTCATAATCAACAGGAGTTATAAAAATTCAATTTTTAATATTTAACCGCACATCAGTTAGATTTGTTGCGGTATTTGCTGTAAGGGAATTTATAGACTCCACAAAATATTTATTGAATGCCAGTTCCTTCTTCATACACAAAATTACCATCTTCTATCTTCAGAGGTATTTCTTTTTATTGCCTGTGTCCTTATTCCCGTGACTTATTTTCAGCTTGAAAAATTTTACTATCACAATAAGCCTTTTTTGTGTCGCTAATAATGAATTTAGGCTGTTTTTTTAATGTTCATTCTAATTTTTAAAACTGGATCATTAGATGATTTACTTACTGCATGAAGATCTCGTAAATGCATGTTATTTTAAACGATTTGTGGTGTATTCCACGACTTATATATTTCGCTCATATATTTTTTGCTTAACAAAAGGGAAAGCTCTTGGAGACAAGGATCTTGTTCTAAAAAGACATCTGATCATTGCTCATCAGACAGCTTTTGTTTGAAAAACGTTACATTCTCTTTAGAAAAGGATTCTAATATTTATGAAAATAATAGTTAATTCGAAAATATATGTATCACTGATTTTACTATATTGGTGTAATTTAGGTAACAAAAAAATGTCTGCAACACACTTTTGCTTCAATATCCTAGAACCTAGATGATAGAAAATGAGAAAGAAATTTATAAACTATTTTAGAAACGTCCAGACCAAGATTTTATATGAAATTTAAAGGGAGTGTATATTATGTTCCTACTGGTAGGTAACGAATTTTTGAAAAAAAAACTGTTCCTACTGGTAGGTGCTTTGTGTTTCTTTAAAAATTCACCTTTCGGTAGGTGAATTCTTTTTAAATCATTTTTCACCTACCAAAACTTAACCTAATTCAACAACAAAACCTAATCACGAACACATTTTTGTAACGTAACTACATTCTTGGGTCATTTTGACATATTTCTAAATTAAGCAGTAAAGTTTATTAGACAAAATCAGCAACTTTGTTTACTTTGTTTCTTTTAACATGTGTTGCTTCATACAAAAAAATGGTTTTGTGTTAATTGTCAATGCTGATAGTCTAAGGTGGCCAGCGGTTTCTAAATCAATAAGGCGGTACATTAGGGATGCCCTCCACAACAAATAATTTATTAAGCAAGCTTTTCGAAAAATTTTTGTATGATTTTTAGATGTGCAATCCATTAACCAGAAACTCTGATTTTTATTAATAGTATGGAATTCAAACAGTCCTTCAGCTACCGGTAACTGCTTTTCTTTTCCAAAATTACTTTTACGGACAAAACCTATAACTTAGAAGGAGAGGCAGCAACATTTACATATACTTCATGCTTATCGGTAGCCAGATGCTTTTGCCCAAGTAGCGCTGGAATAGAAATTCATATGAAGATTACATTCCTCGAATCCTTTTTGCATGCCACAATTAATATTCCAAAGTGATGCTCAATGGCATCTAATAGTTACGTGCCTCTCGGTATATTTTTGATGTGTTAAGATTAATACGCAAAAATACATCTTTTTCATGTCTTCGTCATTGCCAAGAACAGCTGTTGTTAGTTGAATGAGCTTCCCCTATTTTACAGATTTTAATTTTGATAATCAGTGTGATTGGCATTGTGTAGATGCAACTACGGGTATTTCTTGTAATTAATGTTAGCTAAGTGTTTGTATTTAAATTCAAATAAAGTCTGTGATATTTATTTATATAATTGGCACGGTCAAATTAAATTAAGATAAATGATATCTAGCTTTTGAAAAGGAATATAAATCCGTTGGATAGTACCACTGCAATGTACCACAGTTTGCTGCAATTTAGAAGTTAGAAGAAAATTAATTAAAAAGTTTACATTTGCGTTTATTGTTTCAACCAACAAACGTAATGTAACTGTTTTGCTGACTCTGTTCGTCAAATCATGATTATCCATAAAAATCGGGACATTTTGAAGATTTTGTGGGCACCGGAACAGGTAAAGCAAAAGCTGTCTTGCTTTACGTGTGATGGACGTGTGGTGGGACCTTATAATAGTCGTTTATTTTGGTTATACTATAAAATATTTGCATAATATATTATTTTTGTAATAGGTACAGTATACAAAATATATTTATATCTTTGAGAAAAAAATCCGTTTTTGTTTTTTTATATCAAACAGTACAATTCCTTTAAGCTTCATATAGATAGTTAATATAACAAATCGATAAAAAAGCAGGTGAAATATTATTTAAAAAGAATTCGCCTACCGAAAGGTGAAGTTTTAGAGAAACACAAAACGCCTACCGGTAGGAACAGTTTTTTCCAGAAATTTATTACCTACCGGTTGGAACATAATACACTCCCAAATTTAAAACGACCTTGTAACCCAATAAACATTTTATTTGTATAGTAGTAACCGCAAACTTATGATCACTAAAGTAAGTGATCGTGAATTTGTGCCAACTATTATATAACTAAAAAGTTTATTTATTACGTACCAAATAATGCCTTTTTTTTGCCTTTCGTAAAGGGCTAAAGCAGTATGAATAGTGATGGACGACGGGAATATTCCCGGTGAGGAATATTCCCCGCCGGGAATTCATAAAAATCTACGATAAATTCCCGAAACATGGAAATTTATTTTTTATACTCCAGTAAGTGAAATGCAAATAAACGCACGTCAAAGCGGACACTGCCTAATACAATTTTGCAAGTTAAGACCTGTTAGAAGCCATGGTAGCTCAGTGGGTATGGCACTTGACTACCAGTCTTGAGGTCCTGTGTTCGAGTCCCAGGAGTGATAACATTGGAATTTTTAAATATCTAAGGCTTCCAGGTCGACTCAGCCAGTGAAAATGAGTACCTGAGAAATCATTTTCTGGGGTAAAAATGGCGGTCGGTGCGTAAAGCTAGCCATTTTACCGCCCTTGAGTACCGAACGGCTCGCATCCCAATGGGCCTTCATGGCCTGTAAAAGGGCACTATTATTATAAGACCTGTTACCAACACGTGGCCGGTTCTAGCGTTAATTTAACGTGTTAAATGTAAATTTATCTTTGCTGTAAATTCACATGTAGTGAATTGAACTTTTTTTCCAACAATTTCTCTATGTTGGACCTTTTTTTAAATCAAAATATAAATTCCCGATTAAGTGGGAAGTTCGGGAATATTCCCAGATATATTTCCAGGAATATTCCGCAAAAAGTAAATTCCGGGAAATTACACATCACTAAGTGTGAATAGCCAAAAATCGAAAACAAACATCTCTGTCCTCTGGACAGGAAAAAATGGAAAAAGCACCAGGGTTTTATAAAGTATTCGTTAAACAGGTCAGTTACTAGAAAGTAAATTGTAACGTCCTCTTCGAATGGAAAAGAGGGAATCTCGTAGGATTTACTATTGCAGAAGAAGTATTTCCATTTATCTAGATCATCAGAAGAGGAATAAATCCAACTTTCTGATTCTGAGTTTAGCTTTAGGATGAAAACATGCTCAAAATGTTAACTGCCTTTTACTAATGCCTTGAATACTTAGTTTAATTAAATCGCCTAATTAGTTGTACCTGTTAACAGTATTTTAGTAAATAGTAAAAAGATATTACTGAATGCCACTTTTAGCACTTCACAGAGATCAAATGGTTAGCGCATTGAATAACAATTTATAAAAGAGAAGCAACGCTATATTATGAACTACTTTAATCTACTTTTTTACTAAGTTTATGTTTAATACTGAATGGAAATGATACCAATGTGCGAAATTCTTATTTCTTATTGTTCTTTTTGTAGTTCATGCATGTTAGTCTATAGTCTGCAACAAAATGTTAACAATTAACTAGTTAATTATGAATTACAAAAATTACAAATTAAAAGAAATTCTTGTTAGTTTACGAATTTTTGCACAGAAATCTATTTAACAAAAAATTGTACAATTTATAGATATCCTTTAGAACGAGTTCTTTAAAGAAATCTACAAGATTATAATCACTACACCTTTGTAATAAAATTATAGATTACTATAGCCCCTAGTAATAATAAAGATCCACAATTTAAAGATATCTGTGATATCTCAAGTGCGCCATCAAGTATGTATTCGACTTTAATAGTACTTAACTTCACCTAAAGAAAGCATTTATAGGACTAAATTTGTTTCAGGAAAAACATTCAAACAGGTGATCAATAATAAACTTGTTACATAATAATGACGCTACTTCCCCATAGGGAGCGCTAGTAGTATTGGCTTACAATTATTATGTTTGAAAAGCTTATTAAAGAATTAGAAAGGTTTAATACACAGCACTTACAAAAATACACTTGTGCCTCCACACTCAAGTCGGAGAGGAGATCTCTTTCTTCAGTTATAAAATTCCAAAAATTTTTTAAGTAGCTGAAACAACTAAATAATTTCCATTTCGATTTCTTTCGTTCTTCAGCTTCAGGTGAAGTAACATTTATTTGTTGCAGTTCGATTAATTGTTCATTGGAAGGATGCATGTTTTCTTGTTTAATCTGTAACAATAGATAAAAATGCGTTTAAGAAAGAATGAACAACTACTAATTTTTAAAATAAAATTTTCTTGAAGGAAAGCTCTGCAGATGGTTAAAAAATTATTTTTTCAGATAGTATAAATTCATTAAAGGAAAATTATTCTACCATTAGCTTTCCTTGGCAGAACAAAAAGGCAGGACACATAATCACTTTTGAATTAAATTCAAACAACTATTTTTGTTCATCTTTACACAATTGTTTATAATTCACAAAACACATGTAAACAAAAAAATAGTCCACACACGATAAAAAAATCCCGCTGTATCTCTACCAAAGTAGAGCAAAACTAACAAATTCTTGTTCGTTGGTGACACTGGCAATCAACCAAGTTATTTTTGAACCACAGCGTTTATTCGCAGCTGTATCTTCAACAGTATCATTTCATCGAATTAATGACCTATTAAAGATTTCAAATTTATTTTTTATTTTGGCAATTAAGGTATTGTAGTTGGCTAAAATTAATGCATGTGACTGCAAAAATGCAAGTGCGTGACTTTATAAATTATAGTATCTTTTGAATGCTCTAATTATACAGCTACCACCAGCTGGTTATGTGATTACGCATAGTTTTAGAAAAACTTTTAAAAAAACAAACAATTAAATTTTAACTTAAATTTTAATTTAAATTTAATAATTTTGATAATTTATAACTATTCGTAATTAACTTTAGTGAATAACTCATTATTACTTAAAGCAATTTAATGTGTAAATAAATAATTCCATAAAGTTTATTTTCATTGCAGCTGGTCCAATTTTAGCATCTTTTGAATAAGCTTAGCATAAATTTAATGAAAACAAATATTCCTATTAAGAAGAGCCATAAATACTCAAAGAGATTGAATTCATTCGTTTGAAATGGTACATGCAGATATAAATTTTTATTAACAGGCTTTTCCTACGCTTCAAACAACTATTGCAAATCTTGTTTATTGTTTCCAGCCTTATTTTGTGGAACTCCATAATCATGAAATAAATAAAGATTATTAAAAGTTTCACAGTTTTATTAAAATATACCTGACAATATTGTTTCGACAGCTATGCTGTCATTATCAAAGGTAATATAATTATAAACAAACACGTCGCTAAGGTAGATACAAAATAGGTAACTAGATAAAATAATAATAATAATAAAAATTAATAATAAAAATCATAATTAAACATCTAATACTTCCAGTAACGGAGAATTACTGAGCTCAAGTTGTTCATTCATTAAAGGTACCCTGAGTTTGTGTTTGTATATCTCAAAGGCTTCTAAAATGTCTAATTTGCGTTTGTTATTACAAAAATGTAGGAATTTAATATTATTTTGAGGAGTCATTGTGTGATTTTGTTCTAAAAGGTGTTTGGCGTAATTCGATTTTTCAGGATGTTTATTTTTGTAATGACGTACGTGTTCTTTATATCTTATGTCAAAATTTCGAAGTGTTTGTCCAATATATACCGAACTACAAAAAGAACAATTTAAACGGTAAATGCCCGATTTCATGATATCATGTGTTCTGTCTTTAGCATTAAATAAAAATGAAAAAGTGTTAGTGTTGGTTTTAAATGTTATTTTATAATTGTTGGTTTTTCTTAGTATATGTGCAATTTTTTCTGATATTTTGCCAAAATATGGTATAGATATGTAATTTGTGTCTTCTGTTTGATTGTCAATGGGATATATTCTTTTGATAGCTAACCTATAATCTTTTTGTTTAATTAAAGTGTCAATCATGTTCGGATTATAATGATTTGCATGTGCTAGTTGTTTAATGGTTGATATCTCTTTGTTAAAATCTGATTTTGTTAGTGGAAT
This sequence comes from Agrypnus murinus, assembly GCA_929113105.1. Taxonomy (NCBI): domain Eukaryota; kingdom Metazoa; phylum Arthropoda; class Insecta; order Coleoptera; family Elateridae; genus Agrypnus; species Agrypnus murinus. The sequence goes on from OV816024.1 coordinate 189,423,130, forward strand.
AGTTAAAGCTCTGTGTACTAATGATCTGTATGCTGCTATTTTATGTGTATTGTGGTGACAAGATTCATTTGGTATTGTTATATCTGTTTGTGTTGGTTTTCTGTATATGGAAAATTCAAAAAGATTGTCTGCGTTAATCTTGATATTTATAATAATTGATATTTATGGACAAGTTTGAAGATCGAATATTTGAATTAAACCTCTCTAAACACATTATCTTCTGGTTTCGTTATGTTGATGACATTTTAGCTTGTTTTGACAGTTCTTTTGAGGTTATCAATGAATTTTTAATTCTTATAAACAATATCCATCCTAATATAAAATTTACACTAGAAACAGAACAAAACAGGGCTATAAACTTTCTAGACTTAAATATCAAGATTAACGCAGACAATCTTTTTGAATTTTCCATATACAGAAAACCAACACAAACAGATATAACAATACCAAATGAATCTTGTCACCACAATACACATAAAATAGCAGCATACAGATCATTAGTACACAGAGCTTTAACTATTCCACTAACAAAATCAGATTTTAACAAAGAGATATCAACCATTAAACAACTAGCACATGCAAATCATTATAATCCGAACATGATTGACACTTTAATTAAACAAAAAGATTATAGGTTAGCTATCAAAAGAATATATCCCATTGACAATCAAACAGAAGACACAAATTACATATCTATACCATATTTTGGCAAAATATCAGAAAAAATTGCACATATACTAAGAAAAACCAACAATTATAAAATAACATTTAAAACCAACACTAACACTTTTTCATTTTTATTTAATGCTAAAGACAGAACACATGATATCATGAAATCGGGCATTTACCGTTTAAATTGTTCTTTTTGTAGTTCGGTATATATTGGACAAACACTTCGAAATTTTGACATAAGATATAAAGAACACGTACGTCATTACAAAAATAAACATCCTGAAAAATCGAATTACGCCAAACACCTTTTAGAACAAAATCACACAATGACTCCTCAAAATAATATTAAATTCCTACATTTTTGTAATAACAAACGCAAATTAGACATTTTAGAAGCCTTTGAGATATACAAACACAAACTCAGGGTACCTTTAATGAATGAACAACTTGAGCTCAGTAATTCTCCGTTACTGGAAGTATTAGATGTTTAATTATGATTTTTATTATTAATTTTTATTATTATTATTATTATTATTTTATCTAGTTACCTATTTTGTATCTACCTTAGCGACGTGTTTGTTTATAATTATATTACCTTTGATAATGACAGCATAGCTGTCGAAACAATATTGTCAGGTATATTTTAATAAAACTGTGAAACTTTTAATAATCTTTATTTATTTCATAACTATTGCAAAATTTACACCCAATAAATTTAAATACGTCTGCCCTCGATAACTTCTGATTTTTATAAGATAATTTCTAACCAACTATTACTACAAGAGCTTAAAGCGAACGTGTTCTAATTTTAAATCACGTGTCTTAATTTTTCTTTAATTCATAATGCTCAAATATGCATGTTATATAATAATTTGCTTAATAGTTGTTTTCTTAAAACCGCGGAATAACTTATGTAACCCCTATTTCTGATGCATATTTAATTTTAAATTATCAAGGCTTTAGTGAACTTCTAATAAAAGGTATCATCTATTATTTGAAGATGATTCCTCAGTAAAATTAAATCAGAAATATCAGGTTAATGCTACTGACATATGGATAGATACAGGTAATTTATGTGACATTTATCAGAAAAGTAACCATTATTCTAAAATAAATAATTATGTTATGACCTACTGAACCTTCGCTGTAATTGTAGGACTATTTGTTACTCCTAATTAATAAATAACTAAATCATAACTCGTTTTTAAAACACAGATATTTAAATAAACGATAGATTCAGGAAAATTCAAGTTATCTGATAATGACCCACTTATAATAGAATGAATGTAACATCTAAAGTAATACTCTCATGGAGGGATAGTAATAGATGTAATGACAAAATCTTACAGTAAATAAACCATTATAATGTATTTTACAAGCAGCAGATGTACTTAGTTTAATTACTCTAATAAGATTTTTTTAATTTTTGCCAAACTATTTTAATCATTCTATACTAGAGCTCTTACTCTGCTAAATATGAAGATTTAAATATAGTACTGTATTTTACAAAAATCTTATCTTCTATCATTTTATTCAATAGTTCAGCCATTACATTGGTTTACTAATTAGAGTGATTCAATATAGTTTGTTAGTTTATTACTGTACAATATAATGATGTGTGCTTGTACGCTGTGCTATTATCTGGGTGACTAGTATTGATTGTGAGCTTGGTTTTGCTTTTCTGCATATGCTAGTTTTTATATTATTTGTCCTTGAATAAACGAGATGCTGGAAATGTTTCTGAAATCTACTATCCATGTCTTTTCTAGAGTGCTCTAACTTTGAAAGCGTAATGCTCGTAAACTACTGAGCCTTTCTACATTTAACAGTAAAATATTACATTTCCAAGTGATATACTTTTGTTTTTATTGGACGATACGTAATAAAAGGTATCCATTTTTCGGGACAATTGTATTAAAAGTAAGTCACATAATTTTTTTCTCATAATATATAGGCCATATATCTATGAGATTTTTGTAGGGGTTAGAAAGAAACCTTACGGTTCTTATGTTATTAATTTTCAGACAAAAAAAAACGTTTTATTTAAGATTTACATAAAAAAATAGCTAAGTATTATTTCTTGTCTATTAATAGAGATAGCTTCGAATTTTTTTACTAAATCAACACTTTTTATATGTTGGCATTATTTTCTTCAAAGATATGTTTCTATTTAATTTCAACAATAAAAGTGCAATAACAAAAAAAACATTTTTTATCTAAAGCGCTTATCACTAAGAATCGTTTTTGGTTACTGCATTTTTATTGTTAAAATTAAATAGAAACATATATGTGAGAAGAGGACAAATAATTCCGGATTTGGATGTGCAATAGGGAGCACTCACCTTGATTTACGTAATTATTAACAACTGGATACCTGTGTTGCTTTTGTAATCAGTTTTATGTAACAATTACTCATATGTTGTTTTATTGATATTTTTGTAAAATATATTATGATTTATTATTAAGTTAGTTGGCGAAGAGTAAGGTTTATGCTTATTTATTGTAATTAAAAATAGACGGGGTTTATTTAGAATTTCTTTTTTTATTAGTAATTAACCGTATAACCCACATCAGAAGTGGGATCAATCTACTAAAAGTACCACAAAGTGTAGTGTTGTGAAATTTTGGCATTATGGAGCAATTGACGCAGGTCCTGACTGAAACCTTACAACAATTGAAAGATAACAACTCCGGGCAGAATGTGGTGAATGCGACTAGTTCATCAATTGAAATTCCAATATTCGACCCTTCTACAGATGATATGGGGGCCGCAAAGTAGTGTGAAGAAATTGAAAAATTAAGTCACACCTTTAATTGGAGTGAATTCGAGCGAATGTTCAGGGGTGCCAGTGGACTAGCAGGAGATGCGTTGGTTTTCTTCGTGGCAACCAACAGAGAAAAACTGGGCGAATTTTAAGGCAGAGATCACCAATTTGTATCCAGTGAAACGAAACCTTAGTGAGCGATTCCGTAAGGCAAGCTTGTATACCAGTAGTAGTGCGACCGGGTACTGTGAATATGCTAGAAAAAAAATATATTTAATAAAGGCATTGAATTCCAATCTCTCAGATGCACAAATATTAGAGCTTGTAATTGGTGATATAAGAGATGCTAATGTTAAAACAGCTGCATTTAATAGTAATGTTTCGACCGTAGCCGGTTTGCTAACGTTACTAAATAATTATAAGATGAATAAAAATTACGCTAATCCTTTGTTTAGTAAAAAATTAAAGCGTTCATACCCATTCAAAAACAAAGATGAATTGAAATTATGCTACCATTGCAACAAACCGGGTCATTATAGCCGAAATTGTTGGGAAGTTCAAAAAATAAATTCTGTTAAATCCGGAAAACCCTTGACTGATAAAATTGTTTGTACTTTCTGTGCCAAAACTGGCCATCGTATTGATAATTGTTTTTACAAAATTAAACGGGAGAGACAACCTAACGTATCAAACGTTCATTATTTTTGTGTGAATTTGGTCAATGATTTCTGCACTTCATTTAAAATACAAAATTTAGCAATCAATTGTTTAGTTGACACAGGAGCAGAATGCAGCAGTCTGCTTTCCGATAAAATTGTAAGACGGTTACATTGTCATTTAGAACCAAGTTTTACCATGTTGAAGGGCATTGGAAATAATTTAATCCCGACCAGTTCCAAAACAACATTGATTGTCGAAAGGGATGGTGGATGTACTTACAGTCATTTAATTTTAGATAAAATTGTAAGACAGTTACATTGTCATTTAGAACCAAGTTTTACCATGTTGAAGGGCATTGGAAATAATTTAATCCCGACCAGTTCCAAAACAACATTGATTGTCGAAAGGGATGGTGGATGTACTTACAGTCATTTAATTTTAGATTTGAGTATCGGAAAGGAAAATATATTCCGCATGTCGATTATTTTAGTAGGAACCCGAAAAATACCCCAATTATTGCCCCAGTAAACGTAATAACTACAGATAATTGGCTCAAGATAAATCAGCGAAATGACCCGGAAACGTAGGAAATAAAATTGCAATTGTCGGAAGGTCGAATGACACACGATTATTTTTGTCAAAATGATATTTTGTTTAGAAAAATTAACCCTGGAGAAAACCCACCAATATATCACGCTTTTGTACCTAAAGGCAGTCGTATTGGCTTGTTGAGAATGTTTCATGACGAGCAATGCCACATTGGTCCTCATAAAGCATTTGCAAAAATTAATCATTATTTTTGGTTTCCTAGGATGGCACGGTTCGTCAAGAAATATTGCGATCATTGCTTAAAATTTATCTCAGGCAAGAAATACACGGGTTCCAAGCAAGGACTTCTACACCCGATTGACAAGATACCAGTCCCTTTTCACACATTACATGCTGATTGTGTGGGACCGTTTCCTCAATCTCCGGAAGGATTTAAGCACATCCTTCTTTTGATTGACGCATTCACCAAGTATCTCTTTTTGATTCCGTTAAAACACTTTCTGGTCCAGAAACATGTGCAAACTTGAATATTTATTTAAACATATTTGGAACAACAAAAAGATTGATTTGTGACAAAGGCACTAATTTTACCGATCGAGTTGTTCGGGAATTATTGTCTAAGTTGGGTATTGAGCAACATCTGATTGCTAAGAGCGCACCGCCAAGCAATGGCCAAGTAGAGAGGTATGTCTCGACCGTGTTAGACTTATTAAGGGTTGAAATTGATAAAAAGTCAGAATGGGCGAGCGCCGTACCGAAAGTACAAATGACACTTAACACTACGGTACAAAAAACTACCGGGTTTTCACCCATTTATCTCTTAACGGGACAGCTTGTTGATGATCCAAACATACAAGCTCTAATTAGTAATATTTTAGTACAAATGAACAATAACTTAGAGCGCGATCGAAAGCTAGCATATGATCGTACCCTTCAACAATCTGACTATTCGAGGCACTATTCCAATAAGACTCGAAGAGTAAACAAGAAGGTGAAGGTTGGAAACGTTGTCTTCCACCCATCTGGCAACTCTCATTTATCCAAGTTAGACCCAAGATATGAGGGACCATTTGAAGTCCAGCAGGTGTTGCCAAACGATCGTGTCGAACTAAAAAATATGGTGACGAATCGAAAAAGAGTTGTTGCCCTAGACATGCTGAGGACTTGGCCTGGTGAATTTGATGGAAATTTTACCTGATTATGATTGTAAGGATTAGTGCGTAGTTATTGGCATGCCTTTGTGAATAATCTTTAAAAAAAATTAAAAACAAAAAAATATATAGTTTATTTGATATGTAGAGCCATCACACAGTGTCTGTGTAAGCTCTTAATTTTTGAAGTTTAGCTATCACGCAGTGTCTGTGTAAGCTCTTAATTTTTGAAGTTTAGCTATCACGCAGCGTCTGTGAAAGCTTTTAATTTTTGAAGTAGAGCAATCACCATGAGTCTGTGTAAGCTCTTAATTTGTTTTAAAACCTGGTTATAACGCAATATCTGTGAAGCTTATAGTATTTGAAGCCGGGCCGTCACGCAGTGTCTGTGTAAGCCCCCAGTTTCCGACAATAGTTTTGATTTTTGCAAAGAAGAAGAATTGATGACAGATTAAGCTATTCAAGGTTTTATGTTCATCTAAGTTTTCAGACCGAAATCCAACATCTTAATTCGAGAGCGAATTAATTTTCATGCTGGCCGTGTGAGAAGAGGACAAATAATTCCGGATTTGGATGTGCAATAGGGGGCACTCACCTTGATTTACGTAATTATTAACAACTGGATACCTGTGTTGTTTTTGTAATCAGTTTTATGTAACAATTACTCATATGTTGTTTTATTGATATTTTTGTAAAATATATTATGATTTGTTATTAAGTTAGTTGGCGAAGAGTAAGGTTTATACTTATTTATTGTAATTAAAAATAGACGGGGTTTATTTAGAATTTCTTTTTTTATTAATAATTAACCGTATAACCCACATATATATATTTAAAGAAAATAATGCCTACATACAAGTAGTGTGTGAATAAAAACTTTGACGATATCTCTATTAATAAACAAGAAAACATTAGTTTGTTATTTTTTCATATAAATCTTAAATAAAACGCCATTTTGTCTAAAAATGAATAACATAAGAACCGCAAGGTTTCTTTCTAACTCCTACAAAATCTCATACATTATATATGGCATATACTTTCTGAGAACAAAAATTATTTAACTTACTTTTAATAAAATTGTCCCTAAAGCGGATACCTCCCTAGTCCGATAAAACCCTAGTCCGATAAAAACAAAAGTATATTATTTAGAAATATAATATTTTACTGTTACAGTAGAAATACATTTACTATTCGTTCATTTTAAAAATATTTAATTTAGTTCAGTAGTTTACGAGAAATACGCTTTCAAAGTCAGAGGACTTTAGAAAAATATGGATAGTAGTAGCTCTAGTGGTGCCAGCGTTTTTCAGCTGTCATCATATTCATAAAATCAGACTTTCTTCGCCTATAATTCAGTTGACAGTTTGTTTCCAAACGTACTAGTATTGTTTACACGTTTTTAAAGTAGTTTTGTAGCTAATGTTGGTACCACAGAAACCAGGGTTCAGAATGTTTCAACCGTAGCTTCAGGCAACGAAAATCGCTCACCATGCATGTTATTCATGATGTTTGAGAACAACAAGAAGTCATATGATGATAAATCAGGCGAACACGAAGAATCAGTCACTAATTCAACAATTTTACTGGATAAAAAATAACGGTTTCACTTGCTGAGCGACAGCTTGCGTTGTCATGATGAAGAACAATTCACCGATTTCGATTGTTACTTCTTATTTCATCGATGACTTCCGACAAACAAATTGTGGTACATCATTCATTCATTCTAACCGCACTGTGCCCCAGAATCAACTGAATAGCTGGCACCGTTATTTTAACGTGGCGTGCCTAGAAGCTAAACACCACGGTCCCCCTTATGGAGACACGAATTGTGATACGCTCAATTAGCGCGCTAATGCTATTGCAGAACTGGTAGGAGCGAGGTATACCTATCCAGACCTCTACTAGCTCTCCAGGCTATTACCGGAGTTATAAACGTACTCACTCGTCGAGACCCCTTCTCCCGGCATAGAAGACGTCCTCTAGTCCAGCTTCGGACAACTGCCCGACCGAAACCAACCTCAATGTGGCGGGCTTGGAACGGTTATGCCACCCCGGTCTACCAGTTATAGGACTGGTGTGCCCTCGTCAGAGCTTCGTTTAGTTCTACTAGCAAACTAACTATGCAGAACCCTGGTGTGTACCTTTTGGAGGTGAAGTTGTCTTGAGCATTGAGAGGCTATGTATTCGCTTCAATACCCCTTAAGTCCAGCGCTCGATACAATTTCTTCGGATCACTGCACTGGAACTGACAGTCAAGGCGTGATCCTCATATTTTCTTCTCTGAATCCTTCTGGCTGGTGGCATGCAGTTTCCTATCGGCCAAAGCTTGCCCTCCCCCCGACCAGGATAAACCTCACTTGAATTCCCATTCCATCAGGCTTGTCCAAACAGCGGGTGACCAGCGGTGCACCATATTTGGCTTCCCCTTCAGGCGAGTATCCAATCCACCCACACCGGTACTCATGTTAGAAGAGCTTCCTCCTCAACGTTCATGAGTCCCCGTCGAGAGCACTTGCGAGACACTCTACCACACATTTTTATTCTGGCTATATCGCCCGTTGCCCATTGTGGTACATCAATTAGCGTTCACAGTCCTTCGATCCACTATAGCCACTGTTGCTACATGTCCAATTAAACCAAAGAAACAAGCGACCATTTGCTTCGTTTGTTGGTTTTGACTCACTTTGAAATACCCAAAAGGTATATTGTTGTTTACTTTCGGACTCGTACGAATGAGTCCAAGTTTTGTTACCAGTAACGATGTTGTAGACGAAATTTGCATCATTTGATACAACCCTGTTTTTGCGCTTTTGTGAAATTGTGTGGGACCCAACGACTACCAAGCTTCCTAACGTTCAAATAATCATACAAAATCGTGTGTATTTCTTTCATGTCAATGTCCAAAGAAGCTCGAATCTCAGGATATGTCATGTCGCGCTCAGCAATTTACGCAGCGCATCTACATTAGTAGCAACAACATATGTTAGTGGACAACCTTCACAGAATTCGTTACTGAAATTCAACAAACCAATTGTAAACACTGCTTTTGGATGGTGCTTTTCTCCAAAAGTCAAATGAAGTCGATCGATGTATTGTTTTGGCGTAAGACTGCATTTGAAATCGTAAAAAATCATGGCACGAACATTTCCATTTTTACACAACACTACTTTAAAAAATGCAGTGTAAACAAAACTAGTTCACTTGGATACGAACTGAATTATAAGTGAAAAAAGTCAGATTTTACAAATATGACAGTTGTAAACTAAAACTACTAGATTCCAGATACATTTCCAGCATTCGTCATAATGCTCTTGGATTGGATGTGACAACTTCTTTTCTCAGTCATGAGTATAGCTTTCCATGTAATTGCTTATGTAGAATGCACCCATATATAATTATTATAAAATTATATATAATAATTATGTATAATATATTTATGTATGTATAGTTTGCAGTGTAGTTTCCATTTGCAATTTACACATTTTACTTGGCCATCTTTGGTTTGTCTTGAGCACTATACTGTAGCATGTGATCCTCTGCATTTTACACATTTGGGATTGGGTTCCCAATAGTTCTTAGTATCCCCATAACGTTGGCAGTTTAAGCACTGCGGTATTGCACTTTTTGAATATTGTACCTTATTAGTCCACAGATCGCAAAAAAATTCACAAACCAATCGATTTGTGTATCATAAAGGGGTTAAGCACCAGACAGTGTGAAGTAAAAGCTTGTCTAGGGTTATTGTAGAACATTCGTCCTTTACAGTTAAATATACACTCAATTATAAAATGCAAAAACAACCTACACTCTGGGAAAATACAGATTGGAAATACCTCCGTGACAGAGTTGAATATTTACTTAATAGTTTATAAGTAAACTTAAGTAAATCTCCGGCTCCGACACAGACAAGCAAGCACAAAATAAAGTTACCAAACAATTAAAAAACTTTTTCTGAAACATTAAAAGGAAAGCGTACAATTTTATCTAGAAAACCTTACACTATACAACAAACGGCCTGACTATGGAAAACGGTTCGAAAAATAAAGAGACTTAAATTACACACACCACCTACATAAAACGAGGCCGCCAACTGAGTCCGAAATCCCAAACACAAAGCAGCTGCATTTGCCGAACATCTAGCCAACGTTTTTGAACCATATTCTTGTCAATGCCCAAAAGAAGATCAGAAAATACTACATTTCTTAGATTCGCAAATTTCTAATGAGTTTATTAGTCAATCCAGTAACAGTTACTGAAGTACGAGAAGTGATTGAAAAGAACTTAAATAAATATATAACGCTATATTTATAAAAAACTTCCCGAACGATTGAAAATATGTCAAGATAATCATGATACCGAAACTAGGAAAGTCTACTGCCAATCTAAAGTGTTTGAAAAGTTGCTATTGAAGAGAATAAAGCCAATCTTGGATAAATAAAATTTAATTCCAAAACACCAATCCAGCTTTCGAATTCACCATGGAAGAATCGACTAAATCCATCAAGTTGAAGCCAAAATTCATAAAGATCTTGAAAGAAAGAGTTACTGTTCTTTTGTTTTTTGGATGTGATCCAATATTTTGACAAGGTGTGGCACCCGGAAATTATGATACAATATTACAATATTATGTTAAAATACTGTTTGTTCTATCAGGTCTATGAGATATTGAAATTTTACTTGACAGGAAGAAAAAAACCACGAAGCTCCAACCTATACTGTCAGGAGTCAAGATAGTACGTTAGGACCTGATTATCTGCTATAATCAGACGATCTGCCAACAACGAGACTAACTACACCAGCAATTTTTGCAAACGATTATATGCTGTTTTAGCTAAATGTATCTGAACAAAATCCAACAATGGCTTAAGGTATGGAGAGTGAAGAATCCAAGAGAACGAAACTAAATCCACTGGCGAGTCTCAAATAATCAACAACTCAAAAATTGCAACAGAAACTGCAAAGTACCTACGGCTACATCTAGACCGAACAGTGATGTGGAGAATACATATTTTTAATAAACGAAGATTGGTCTCTTTAGCGAATACAAATTCAGAAAAGTATACTGGCTCATTTGAAGAAACTGACAAGTATTTCTAGAAAATAAGTAGATAATCTACACAGTCGCTCTAAAACACATCTGGTTTAATGGGATTCCCATATGGGGAAAATCCTCACCCCCCCCCCAACTCAAATGGAACGGTTCCAAACTAAAGTGCTCCGAATTATAGTTAACGCGCTTTGGTACGTACCCTATAAACTTATACAACGATCTGTGTGTGCCAACAGTGAAACATGAAATACAAAACTTCAGAAAAAAATACAAGACAAGGTTGGGTGCCCATTTCAACCAATTAGTTAACAACGTAATGGACGAAACTGGCGAACCAAAACGATTAAAACGTTTTAAACCATCCGAATTACTATATCTTTGTGTAAATATATTTATGTAAATTATGCAATCGGCTTTTTAGTGATTAAGTGCCACATTTGGTGAGTGTAAAATAGTATGCAATATATAATTCAAGTCGGCAGTACGGCAGAGTGGTTAATAATGGATTTCTATCGCTTAACATAGTAAACTCGAGTTTGTAGCGGTCAGTAGTTGGATGGGTAAACCACGAGCTCAGTGTACTTGCCTATATGGCTACGTGCCTCGTCTCACATACACATCCACTCTGCGGCTCGGTGTGTCCGGCACTTCGACACCGAAAGGTATAAGAAGTTAAAGATTATGTATGTATATAATTCAAGCATACTTTTTTTCAAGTTCATATTCTTTAGTCCGCATTTTTTAAAAGGTTTTCATCAAAACCGGGTTTTAGTTAGGTTTTCGTCAAAAGGGTTAAGGTCCTCTGCTAAAAGACATTACGTAATAATTTGTTAAGCAAATTGTCAGTGTTGTAAGCTAGTTTAAAAACTATACAGCTACAATAGTTACTTTCTTGGATTATCTTAAAAGTTAAATCATAGCACCATTTTTGAATTTTTGAAGATAAAATTGGGTACTATACTCTGTAATACACGAACTCAGTAAGTACTAAAAATAAAATTTAGGCGAACAATAATTAGGAAGTTATGATATTTGTCACATCACTGATGTAAGTAAAAATAAAACTTCTCTAGTGATTAATTCTTGTCAAAGGTATTCGATATGCGGTATCGGCGCTCATTCAAAATTTCGTAAACTCAGAGTAAACTAAGAATCTCTTGGTTCCAGAATTTAAGGAAATGGTTTCACATGACAACAATATGCCTTTTTCGTGCACCAGCTTATAAAATATAGATTTCCATAATGGTCGCAATATTTGTTAAGAAAAGATGTTCGTCAGTCTTGTATCTGTTTATAAACCTAGATTGAAAAACAACTTTGTGATTTCATAGCGTTGACGCTCACTCTGCCAACTTGAAGGGTTTCTAATGTGGTTGAGAGAGCCGCAAAACACAACTCCACATACTTGGATATGTTAAAAAATAACTAGTATGTAATAATTGTGAAGAGTAAAGTTGTTTATCTGTGGACTGCTCAGCTGTAGTCGATATCATTCTAGCTTAATAAATACAACTTTTGCTTAAAAGGCCTTTTAAGCAAAATTGGCTACATGCCAATGCTTACAATTGAGTACGAAGAACACAACGATGTTGACAGCACCTCATCCTGGAAGCAAAGAATTTGTTTATGGTATGAATTTGCTCTTGAACCTTGTCTGGCTATGTTTAAGTGATCGCAAATAAGGCAGCGTCAATAGGAAATATTTTTATTAATGAATTACTGTGGTAATAGAGTGTACAAGAATGATGAGCAAAGTAGATAGAAAACAAATATTGTAATGAGACCGTGATATTTCTTTTATTTTCAAGTAGTCCGTCTGGTTTAACAAAAAAAAATGATATCCACCGAGAAATATCTCGAAAACTAAAAGACTTAGTAAGCTAAAATTTTACAAGCAGGCCAACCTTACCCTTGCCCGAAAAGGGAGCATGAGTTTATTTTTAACCCTAAAAAGACCAAGGGGGTCGCAGAGGGAGGCATTTCTTGCAAAATCATTCTGGCTATACATCACTTGAATGGCGCAAGCTACAAGCTTCAAATTTTTACTGATTATACAGAAGACATGAAAGAGGGCTGAAGGGTTCTGATGTCCGTAACCTGGGTTGGGGAATAGTCCGAATGCTGGATCAGGAACTTAGCTGATTGGGCGTATCTTAATCACTTCCTCTTGGAAGGAACGTGGGGATTAGGTTATTACAGGTGCCCCACGTAAATAAATTATTCAGACTATACTTGAAGCAATTATAAAGGTAAAGAAATACATAAATTACCAACGTTTCATCCAGGGTGGAGTAAGACAACATTCTAGGGACATTCCAGGGAGAAAAGAGTTTTCCGAAAAAAATATTTTTAGAAAAATCTTGTGAGTAACCTGTAAAATATACATACATACCAGCAGGGACTTTTTTGTAAATTTCTTGAGACCTACAATTCGTTCGCTTACAGTTTGCCTACATCTGTTACTGTTTTCGCAGCGTAACGTAATTTGTGTTTGTTTCGCCAGTTTGGTTTGCCTGAGAATTTCTTTTACATTTTGCTCATTATTCGGCTCTTGAAAGAACCTCTGAACAATCTATTGAATGGTGAAAATGGCATTAAAATCTATTCAGTGATTCTTGAACTTCACCAGCTCTTACGGAGATATAAGTTAATTGTAATGATTGGAATGCGCGTGCACCTACGAATGATGCGGAGTAGTACTTGCACGCAGCACTCTTTTCTTACTGATGAACCGTTGATTTTTCAACGGGAGTTATGCTAGTATAAATAATATAAATATAATAAATGTACCATATACATCTAGACATATATCCACCGACATATGACTATGGATCATAGTTACACTATTGCAATCTGAATATTCATGTCCACTCCATATTCCATTTTAAATGGACGGGCCTTGATCTCTCAAAATGCAATGCAATAAATTCAAGACAAACGAAATGTGACAAATATAGGTCAATTATTGTGAAGTACGTTTATAGATGTCAGTATGATATTGGATACACACTAAAGTCTTTAACACGTCCAAGAGACACTCAAAGAGCCCCGCTTTTCAAGTCAGCTTGCTTATAATACAACCTGAGACGCAGAAATCTTGATGTTTGTCTTGAGAACACGATAATATGTTATTTTTATAAACGCGTATATTATTTTAATGTTCGTTTTCAATGCGTAAGAATACTATTAAAAATCTCTTTTTTTTAATTTTAACATTAACATAATTAAACTAAATTTTTTTAGGAAAATTAAGGACAGCAGCTTGAGCGATTAACTTTTAAAAATAAATCTAAAGTATCTCTTTACTAATTAATTATAATTGACGATTAATTACGTTAAGGATCTCAATATTTTATCTGCAGCAATAAAACCTCGTTAATTGTGTGAGAGAAGAAGTCACCCACTTCTCGACAACATTATAAATTCTCAATTACCTATCCAAATTTTAAAGTTTGAAGACATATTTAGATAATTGATGTCTAAAATTTAATAACCATTAAAAATAGTTTAACGATTTTTAGCAATGAGATTCAACTTGGTTAAATGCAAACAAAAAGATAAAAGTTTAAGTAATAAAAATCTAAACTTAAATAAAACAATTAAGAAGCTTTTTTAATCAGCAGTCAACGTTTTATTATTATTTTACAGTTTATACAAATTAGTTTACCAATATAAAAAAGGTTTAGTCTATGTTTATATAATTTTACGATCCGAATTTGAATTCCTTTCCTGCCGAATTTGAAAGACACTAAGTAAAAAGTCGTAAATTCTTTAAGTTTACTGTCGCAACCAAACAATTTTAAACAAAATAATTAAGAAGGAAATGCGTAGTGGGATCATAAAAATTAAACAACTGAGAGGTAGGTAGCGATTATATAACACCCATCAGACAAATAATGGTTTCATTATTAATATTTATTAAGTACCGTAAAATGCACACATTCACCCTGAAGAACATTGATTTCCAGCGGAAATAACAATCAGACTTGCAAAAAGTTCCCAGGTAAGTGAATCCGTCTATTAATCACGAATTAAATTAATTTTTAACCGCAAACTGAACATATATAAAAAAATCTTTGGAAATGGAACATAAAAAAGGGATTCATAGAACTCAAAATTGGAGTGTCTTATATAAAAGAAAAAACTGGAAATAAAAATTGTTGATTCATTATAGAAAGTATGCACCCAAAGGAAGCAGTCGATAGTCGGTCTAAAAATTTTTAGAACGAGATTTAATACAGGAAAACTAAGAAACTGCAAGTAAAGACATAAATGACTTATTGTTCATATTCGATACTTAATTGGGGTGTATATTTTAATGATTATATAGTAGGATCTAATGTAATTCTTATTTGCTTTGTTTTATTATGCATTTATTAGTTATATAAGTACCTCTCAGAGGGTTTCATTAATGGTAGATTACTCTTTGATTTCGTTGTTGTATTTTATTCTCTTATGAGGCTTAGAGTGTCCAATGAATGTCAAACTTAACACTTGTCTTTCCTAGCCTACAAATTCTGTTGTTACCTAAAGAGGTTCAATTAAGTTTTGATGTTGGTTTATTTGTTAAATAATTATAATTGACTTTTATTTATTGTAGAATAAATGATTTGTCACTTAAAACTTTACAAGGTCCTATGAAAACTCAAGGTGAGTTCTTAAGTTTAATATGAAATCGTCTTGAAGAATTTGCGACCTACTTTATTTTTCTGAAGTACAAAACACTAGCTTTGCCTTTTAATTATTTGTTAGCACTGTTTGATGAAACTCAAACGAGAAGACTTGATTTCTTTCTATGCTCCTTTCTTATTTTTCACAGCTTGCTGTCAAGGAAGACTGATGTGTGGTAGTCTGCATATAACATGGTGCTCTAGAAGTTCTTTCGGGATCAAATGGACGGTTGGTGCTAAAACGCTGGAGTAATTTGCACGAATTTCTAATTTACCTTTATATAACTTATTTTGGTAAAGTTCAAGAATAGCTTTATTTTTCTTTATTTTTAATTAGACAAACTGGAGTGGAGCTTGATTCGAACAGCTGTCATTTTGAATTATACAATTTTTCTTCGTGACTTTTCTTTTTTAAATTGTTTAAAACAAAGGTAGGCGAGTTATTTATACACTTCTTAAAATTGTCAAATGATTTATCTTCTTGTCATTCTAATTCTATTTAATTGTCATTCTTGTCACAGACATTCTAATTAATCACAAAATGTTATACATTTCTGCATATTCTAGCTTGGCAGTTACATAATCAATTGAGTTAATCATATTAGAAGTTATAGAACGATTACAGTTATTAAGTATTAAATACCTATTAAGTAAATCATAGATTTTACAAAAGAAAAGCACAAGTACATCTTAAAAAATTTTTTTCGAGAGAAAAATTGGTAAAGTCTATGATAAAGTACTTGTATGGTTGGAAAAGTGAATAGAGAGTATGGCATACGACTTATACCAAATATTGGTATTGCAATTACTTACAAAAAATTTTTCTCATTATTTATTTTTTTTTTCAAAAAGATATTTTCATATTCTCCAGTTCCAATATTATTGTTTATATCTTTAATACCCATTTTTATGTACATAACATACATTTCCGATTAAAATGAAATGAACAGATTACAGGTTGAAGAATCCTTAATTGCCAATATAATTGAAAAAAAACAATCACTTGCGTTTACTTTCTATTTTTTAAATTTTGCTAGCTGAAATTGGCTAGTATAATTTTTGTTAAAGCATATAACTCTAAAAATAATTATAAAGACTTTAACAATATTATAATCAAAAGTAACATTCGAAACCAAGATAAAAAAGTTCCACCCTGCTCGTCCCTGTTATTTTCTACTAAAATTGGTTCTAATGGACATTTATCAAAAACGCATTAATTTTAACTTTTACTCGTGTTTCAGGTTCTCAAACTCGATGCGGTGTGGAATTTAAAAAAAGAGTGTATAATATTCCGTCTTTCTTGCCCTTTTAAACGTTGATATTAATAATAATGTAGTTCAGGGTGATATTTGGATGAAAAGGGTTTTTCAAGTATTGATCAATCAGTCAATATCTGGGTGTGTTTAAGGTCACTTCAAATAACTTATTTGTTGTCAATGTGCTATCAGTGTTCATTCCTGATATAAATAGCTATGTGGATTTTTATTCACATATAAAGATAATAGATATAAAACATCCAAGTGACATTTTATTGTATTGAGTTTTGGCGTGGCTTGGCTTGTGTTTGTTATGTTTTTTGGAAACACTAATTTTAAAACACGAAGGCAAACCACTCAGAAAATGAAATCATTGTTCGGTACTTCCAGACGTTCCTACTCACAAGCTCCATTTTGCAACGGTGTAAGTAGATATACACATATAGAAAAACAAGTTGGAAGTATCTACGAAACCATATGTATGATAAAGAACGCGCTAGTAAAATAAAGAAGGGTTTATATCGGGTCACGCCTTTGCTCTTCTCAGATTGTGTTAGTGGGGGAATATTCGAGCATTAAAGTGGTTTAGTAAACTACAAACCAAGCATTGGTGTAGTTGTTTGTAATTGAAAGATAATTTCATGATATTAAATTTTCCCAGAACTAAAAAAATTATTTGGCAAATTAGGATCAAATAATCACTTGCTTTTTAAGTAGCTTACAATCTTTAGCCATAATGACTGGAAATAAAATAAATATTCTTATGTTCGAGTATTCTCCCACTAACACAAACTAAGACAAGCAAAGGCGTGGCCCGATATAAACCCTTTTTTTATTTTTCTAGCGCGTTTCTTATCATACACACATATGGTTTCGTAGATACTTCCAACTTGTTTTTCTATATCTGTTGCGGTGATCTTTGAAGATAAAATAAAATACAATATATCCACCGTTCCAAATATAAACATAAATTATATACAGTGGATTGAAATGAGAATACACCACAGATATTTTTCTTTATTCCTCTCATCTAGCTCAGGTTTGCTCAGTAAAGCATAAATTATTTGAATTACGAGACTCTTATTTACTTTTATACCTGGAAAGAGAGAAAAACTTATATCGTAAGCACTAAATCTCCTGCAAGCTGGACAACTGCTACTAAACTCTGAATTTAAAAGAAAAGAACGCTGGATGCTTGTATTAACATCAATTAAACACATATGTAAAATTGAAAACACATAAACTTTATTTAACGAACAAAAGTAAAAATCCAAATGGAACGTCAAAATAAAAAAATGTTATTAAAGATAATGCAATTGGTAATTGTGAAATAAATTCTCAGGTTTGCTCAAAAGTTAGAAATAATTGTAGTGACCTGACATAGGATCAGTACGGTCATTCGTTTGAACAGACCAACACAAATGAAATTTGTTTATAAATAAAACTATTTGTCAAATGAAAATAAATTTTATATAAAAAAATTTAATTGTTTTATTTACTTCAAACAAATAAACTCTAAAAAGAACTTAATAAACTAAATCAAATAATTTTATATTTGAAGATGAACTTTACAAGTTAATTATTATTTATGAACTTAACAAGAATCATTTATTATAACCAACCTTGTATATTACGATATACTTTCCTTTTTAAAAGTTAATCCTTATTATTGGTAACACTGCGATGAAACCAAACAGCTGACTTCTTGTTTATAAAATATCGATGCGTAGATCGATGTCAAAAAAAATAAATTCAATCAGAATTTATTAAAACAAACACTTTCACTTTATATAATTGTTAAAGAACACTAATATCTTCTTTTAATCCTTTTAAGAAAACGTTCAGGTGACACTTATTTACTTTACTTTAATTTATTTTACTTTGTTTCATATATGACATTTATGTCAAAACATATGGTTAACTATCTAACCTCAAATTAATTACAGATATTTTATCCGGAGTCGAGCATGGGTTTTGCGTTGAACGTTTTATCGACTGACTTTGTTACAATTTGCCCCAGCTTATATAGTTTATGCCAGAACAAAAGAAAACTATGACACTTTTTCAAAACAATGAAACATCGAGTAAGCTCGTGACGTCACTAATCCGGCACAGCTGATATTTTTTGCACTAATCTTAATTCTGTTATTATAGGACTGTAGCCCTTGAAACGAAGATCAATACAGTATAATATATTCATTATCCCAAAATGTATCGTAACGAAGATATTCGAGAAAAAAGTTTGAAAATGTACAAAACTCATTACGATCTAATTACATATAAAGTTCAACAAATCAAGGTTAATCCTTTACAAGCTAGTTACAGGAATACATGATATAGGTAATACAAATAATTTCTCCATAGAAACATCTTTACAATTTAATATAAACATGATTTTTACAGTACGCAATACAATGAATAAGCCAATTGATGCATATACAGATTCCAACTTAAATATAAAATCAACATTAATCAAATTATGCTCAAAATGTCCAGCATACAGTACTCTAAGCACTTACATCAAAAAAATGGTGAGGAAAAACAGGATAAGAGTCTATAAAAGTCATATCAACACGAACGAGAGGATTCAATACCTTCATTAATTGTAGTGACCAGAAATCTTATAAACAAATTCAAAAATTAATTGTAATGTATCAGTCATAATAAGATTGACCTAATTAATCTATTTTCAGCTAATTAACAACATGCAACTGAGCTGGTCTCCTGGAATATAGAAAATTTATCTAACGTTAAACATCGTAATATGTAAATTTTAATATGGAAATTACTTCTTCCTAACAAGTGGAAAACCGTCCCAAAGTAACATGGGTTGCATAAACGTACCTATGATCAAGCAATCTAACTAATTGATATCCTTTTTCTAAAATGAAACCTATTATTATTATGCATGAGAAAGCTAGGTTATGTTTGCATGAAGTCTTTATTCTTAAGTTTTTAATTTAAACATTAATGACCCTAACTGTGGTCCTATGTATAGTCATTATATTAATTATGCCCATGACATAACATATCCCTCTTTTAATTTAAATCCAATATAAAAATATTTGTGTTAACGTTTCAGTTCCGTCGTTGATAAATTTTCAACACGGTGATTTGATATCACCGCACTGTATACCACTGCTTCGTACAATAATACTTTCCTTCGGCCTGCGGTACGTACAACGCTTTGTGCACAATTGGATGCAATTGCAAGAACTTATTCTTCTTATAAATACATTCTTGAAAATATAATGTTGTATAATTTGTATACTTACCACATAATGGTAAAAGTAAACAAATAGTTGTACGTAAAAGACTTTTATTAAAGTGTATAGCTTACGAATACTATAATTGATATGAATCAATACACACGAAGACTTTCACAGATTGAGTCAATGGACAAAAACGACTTCTGGGTTTGAACCATGTAGTAAAGTTTTTAAAATTAACTAAATTTTCTTAATACAATAAATAATATTGAATCTTTCATAATAAAAACCAATAATCAGTATAGAAGAAATGATTGATGCAAAAAAAATAGTTTGAGTTAACCTTACGCTTCTTAATTACTCAGATCCCCTAAGATGAGATTTAGTTCACCTCCAAAAGGACAAGGCATGGATAAGTGACCAAAGCAAATCTTGTAGGCCAGTAACCGGGTAATTTATTTCTGCAATCTTCTACAGAATTGACTTTCTTGTTGGAAAATGTTCGGGGGTGTGCCCTAAATGTAACGTCAAGTTGGCGGGACGGTACCATTCTTTTAGAAGCTACCACCTGGTTCAAACTTGAATTTTACCATTATCCTGAAGAATGGGGTTGGAAGCGGACTACAAATGGACTTCAACCAATTCGAACTACTATGGCTCCCGCACCATCAAGTTTGCTGCAAATAATATCTTGCAAATTCACAAGAAATTGCGGGGCTGCCTGTGGATGCCGAAAAGCTGGCTTAAAATTCCATTATCTGTTCGAATTGTAGTGGACACACATGCGACAATGTGCCAGATATATTGCATGCCATCGAAGACGAAATCGATGAAGATGAGATTTTCGATTCATCTCCTACGGATATAGCGGTGGCAGAAGACAGGGATGTGGAAGACGATGAGTGTCTTCCTTCATCATCTAAACAGATGAGACTTATGACGTAAAATAACGTGCCACTTTTTGTATAAATAAATATTTTAATCCGTTTTTTATTTAAAAAAATTAATTTGCATTCATTGAACTCTGTTATCCTTTTCTCCGCCTTTCCCTTCTCATGATTATTATTATCATCATCATCATTATTATTATTAATTTTGATGAAGTACATGATGATGTACAAACAATTGTATCTTGCTACATTGACAGTTTTTTATGATACTACGTTCTACCCACGTAAGTGAGGAAAGATCATAAATTATGAGTACTTCTTCGCACTATTTATAATGTTAATAGATTTACTACACAGTATTGTTGTTTTTATGAACACTTTTCGCCGTTTTATATGTTATGAAATGTTTACCGTGTACTATGACCAACGTTACCACTGATAATTCACGCGATGCAATAGTTTACCAAGCTATAGCTCTTAAAGTATCAATTTTATAGAAAAAAACTTCTAATAAATTTTATTGGAAATTTTGTGTTCTACAAATTTGGTTATTACCATTCTTAATGTATCATCAACCGTTAACTATATATTTAGCAATAACCATGTTGGAAAAAGTTTGGCGTGATATAAATATATACCTATGCACTATACAGAAAAAAGTTTTGAATAAATGTTCTTGAAAATGTTATTATCTACGAAGATAATCTCTACTATTTTTGTCCTACGATGCACGGTTCACTAGATATTTGATAAAACGTGTTCTCCAAGATGGCGGCTAACGCTCAACCCCCACCGTCCCGCCAACTTGAAGTTACATTCAGGGGATACCCCCGAACATTTTCCAACAAGAAAATCAATTTTGTAAAAGATTGCATTATGAACCTACTTTTTTGCTCTGGTGCTTGGACGAACGGAGAATATTTGAAATTGTTGTCAAACTAAATATGTTAGTTTTTATATGCTTTACATTATTGCTTAATGTAGAAAAGTATCAGAAGATCAGTAAATGCTTTTATTGGTATGACATTCTAACAAGAAAATTAACCCAATTTAATCCTAAATAGCAAAGAGGAAAGTATTTAAAAAAAATAACAAATTACAATAAAAATTCATATCTGTAAATATCTCGGGTTCTTGAATAAATCTAAGCCAATGAATGAATTATACCAAAGAATTAGGTATATTTAAATAATTTATAAATTTAAAGTGGATATGATCTACTTTATTTATTGACAGAAACAAAACAAATGGGTTTTGAGTATAAATAAGGATTAGAAGAAAAACAAAGATTCGTGTATGATACGCGGTTAATAAAGGATATAGTTGGGAAAAATACTACCTAAACTGAAGTGTGTAAATAAGATTTTACTTAATTATGCAGTGACAAAAAATGAACACTTCAAACAGCTATTTGTTCCACATAATCACGTGCACATACGCCACGGGGCTGACGGACCACCGAGCCTGCCGTGGAATGTCTGTTCAGGTTCTTTGATCCCATTCGGCGGTGCACATACCCTTATTCTAGCTATTAACACATATGTAATTATACACAATATATATCCTCTTCAGCCCGGGGCAAACCCCTTCTCGTGTATTTTTTACTCGTGTGCAAATATAAACTTTAATTTATAAGCCGCCGCTGCCGTGTTTTCGGTCAGGTAAAATTGTTAGTTAACTGACCGTGTGCTTGTCTTCTCGTTTACAATGAGCTGATAGTCGGAGTCTAGCGTTAAATTATAGGCCACATTTATCGGCGATGACAGAAGGGTTAGCCGTGATTCATATCGCCCGCAACGCGGCTCCTTACCGGAAATAAACGTATTCCTCGGGCAGAGACGGCGGCTTCTTCTAAACGATTTCTCGCTTTATTAAAAATGGAACATATAACAAGGAATCGCATTTCAAGGTTCATTAAAACGAATGAAGTGTTATGGAAGGTGCTGCTGCATAGGTAGCATACCGCAACTCTACCGACTGATCGGAACAACCCTAATCCATTGGAAAACACCGACAAACATTCAAAGTCAAAGACGATATAATATAATCTGTTAAAATATAAATTAAAAAGGAGTTAATAAACGAAAGTAGTTTTATGACTTGGACACTAAGCGTGTGTGTGGCCGCCTGGTTTATGATTAAAAATCAACTTTAGATCATCAAAAGAAAACTGGCAGTTAAGAAAGTATTTTATTTCGGAAACACTAAAGCGCCGATATCTATTTAACAACTTATTCATCAGAGCCGGTCGCTTCATCGTCGACCCTCACAGGTAATGAAATTAATTGTCTCGTAGTCTGCAGGAGCTACTATAAAACTTTTACTGTTCTATTTCTTCTTTCTTTTGTTTTAAATACATATAGAGTTGTGGATACACATAATACATATTCGAATAGTTATGTGAACCTAAAAAATTAAAATGTGTGGGATCCTGTTGCAAAGAAAAACAAAAAATTATTCATACCACAGGATAGGTTCCGTATGATGGAGCTTACAAAAGGTTCATAAATTACTTTTGTGACTCACACTTTATGGTTTTTGATTAACTCGGTTAGTGTATTAGTAATGTGTGGTTTGGAAGTACATTATACTATACATAATATGCAGGAATAACATAGGTCAGTTCTTTGTTTCGTTTCTTTATTTAATTTGCATATTACTGATTACTAATGCGTATCTGAGATAAATTAAAGGAGCGATGCAGATAAATTAGAAAACTGCTAATTTGCAATGTGACCTATTTTAAAAGGTGCGATGCAGAAACCTAAAAATCTAATGTATAATTAATTATTATTAATATGGAGTACTCGAATTAAAAATCTAAACTATTCTACTTAAAAATAATAATAATAATAGGATTACACGTACTTGCAAAGTTGCAAACACTTAACTTTCAATCACGTAATTATTTAATTTATTAATAAAAGTAATCTGTAGTGATTGTCTTACAATCGATTTTTAAAACCAATTTGAAAAGACATAGCAGATTTCTAATGTATTTTGGTCATCAGCAGAAAACTCTAAATTTTTGTAATGTTGTATCTCGTACCGACAGAAGACTTTGTACTATTTTGCTAAAGTCCTAGGTCTACACTCTGTATGTCCTTTAATATCAGTCATCAAACTACGTTAGTGTAAATATTAATAAAATTTTAACGTGAGCTATTGGTTAATCATTATGTGCAATCATATTAAAGACTAGTCTTTCAATTTTTGATTAACTTTACCTGAAGATATTTTCCGTGTCATGAGTACATATGTTTGTTGAAATAATTGTTTTCATTATAATTAAACTGCAATTGGTGTTAACCAGAGATGACAATACCGACCCTTTATTAGTGTGTAAAAGTCTCAATCGATATTGATACAGGACTTTGATGGCTTTGATGGGCACATTTAATGCTCACTTGTTCGCTCAGCTCAAATTAAGTCATCTAATGATCTTGAATTGAAATGCTCATATTTTAACTGTTTTATATGTTAATAGATAAATTTCTTTTTCCTACGACCCCATACGAAAGTGAACAATAGCAAACGTTACCGACATTAAGAAAGTGAGTTATATAACACGCGTATGTTAGGAACATAACACACGTGTGTGTTATGAAAATACGTCACGCTAAGCAATACCTAGAAATCCATGAATTTTGTTTACATTAAAATGATGACATTAATGTTTAATCCAATTTTGAGAAGCATTTTAACCATTATGTATCTATTCTTTTCTTATAAATATAACTTTAATTAATGTTTAATTAGTTATTTTAGCTATCAAAAAGAAATATCTAATAGATTACACCTAACATAAACTCACTATAATACACGAAAATTATTGAAGCAAGTTTGCCAAGATTAAAATCAGCGATGCTAAATGGGAGAAAAATAAAAGTAATAATTTAGTTAGGCAACCTCTTTCACACATGGCATTATGTTATTAAAATAGTTGAAGTTATATTTGTTAATTATGAAGATATTATTAAATATAAAGAAAAAATAAATTATGTGCCTCTCAAATTATATTATAAATTGTAATAGTAATTCATTTAATTAACTTTGCTGCTAAACCCAAGGTTTAATTTTATACTATGTTTAAATGTTATGAAAATATGATTTTTTAAAATTGAAATTTATATTTAGTAAAAGAATCTATTAAATAAAATGTTAACAAACACCCATTCACTTTAACAATTGTCATAACAATACTTTTACATTTAACTTTATTCAGCTCCAGAAAAATAAAATTAAGTTATCAAGATAACTTAATTTTATTTTTCTGGAAATATTTTGATAGAAATCTCGTTATAATTATTCATATTGTAAAACTAAGTTGTTTAAAAAATTAAACTTTATATCCTAAAAATAAATGGCTTAAGAAAATTAGCTTTAAGTGTGATTTTTTTGTTAAACCTAACCATAAAAATTTTGCTTTAAAATCTTCAAAAATTATATTCTTGAAAATTTAAAAAATCTACATTTTTTAAACATTTGAAATTTGAAGGGGTTGTAGGAAAAATATTGTACATTACACGTTGAAAAGTGACTTTTCTGCACTCGTGTGATTTCCGCACTCGGCTTACGCCTCGTGCGTCAATTCACACTGGTGCGTGCGAAAAGTTTCACTTTCCACACTAGTAATGTAATATACTATATAAAAATGTAGAATGCAAATTACTTCTATCCTGCGTATTGTGGGTCAGGGTTTATAGCGGTTTGAAGTCTCGAAAAATGATCACAATTTTAGTAGAGATAAAAGTTTAAAAGTTCGTTTAAATCGTTTTATTTGTCGTATCCGAATGAAATAAAACTACATAATTCGAATAGAAAAGACATTTAAAAGACAAAATACAATCAATAAAATAAATAAAACTAATTAGTAAAAAGTTTATTTTAATCTGCTTGACAATTGTTTCGATAGCTAAGCTGCTCTAATCAAAGCTATCATAAATACAAGCAAATACGTCGCTAATATAAATACAAAAAATAGATAACTAGATTAAAAGATAAAAATAATAAAAATTAATAATTTAACAATTCCAGTAACGGAGAATTACTGAGCTCAATCTGTTCATTTATTAAAGGTACCCTGAGTGTGTTTGTATATGCAAAGCTTCTAAAATGTAATTTTAATTGTAATTTTCTAAGTTCGTATAACAAGCGTTTGATTTTTTTACCAAAAACTTCTTTGGGGTTTTTAGTAAATACATTCTCGATTATATATGCGTCTATCTCTTGTAATAAAAAGGTTTTTTGCATACTTAGTGAAGATTTTAGTACACAAATAAGACATAGTATAACAAAAGCTTCCTGGACACAGCAACGAACTGGTGCAGCAGCTGTCTCACGATCATCTCCCACTAAGGCGGCTAAATACAACGTGGCCCCGTGATCTGTTGTAACACCTACGAGTAGCCGTAAAAAAAATATTAAGGAGTACCATCGATGGATGGTTTCTCCTAACATTACCTACCCTAACAACACGTTTACTTGATACGTCTATGTAAAGTAGACCGTAAATAGCTTATTACAGTAAAATAAAACAAATTTTAAGTAATATGGTGGCAAACTGCACCTCTGCTAGAATTTCATGAATCAATGAATCGATGAATGAATCGTGGACAAGAAAATCTCTGACTAAAAATCGCCAGGTGAGCTTTAACAAAAACAAAAGCAGCACTAGTGTATGCTCTTGGGCTCGTATTTTAACTTGACTTTCCTGTTATTAAGATTATTTCCCAAGTACAATAATTACAGTCCTTCATGTAAGTTCAAAATTTTTCATTTTTCCTTGGTATACATAAAATTGTGCATTATTCTAATAAAAGTTCTGCACAGAACTTAAACAAACGTTCTTATTGATCAAGGAACATAATAGACCACGATAATATTGTAACGTTCTTTTTAAATAATACTAAAAATACTGTTTTAATCGTCTATTAAAAAAAGAAATATTATTACTAACACTAACTACAAACTCCATAATCATGAAATATAATCAAATTAAAAAATTAATTTAAAGTTTCACAAGTTTTACTAGTATCTTAACCTGACAATATTGTTTCGACATTAAATGTCATTATCAAAGGTAGATAAGATTGATAAACAAACACGTTGCTAAAGATAAATACATACAGAAAATAGGTAACTAGATATAAGACATACAAAAACTAAACATCTAACACTTCTAATAAAGGAGAATTACTAAGCTCAGTTTGTTCATTCATTAAAGGTACTGTGCGTTTATGCTTGTATATTCCAAAAGCTTCTAAAGTGTCTAATTTGTGTTTGTTGTTGCAAAAATGTAAGAATTTAATGTTGTTTTGAGATGTCATTGGGTGGTTCTGTTCCAAAATGTGTTTGGCATAATTCGATTTTTCTGGATGTTTAAGTCTATAAGAGCGTACGTGTTCCTTGTATCTTATGTCGAAATTTCTAAGTGTTTGTCCAATATAAACCGAGTTACAAAAAGAACAATTCAAACGGTAAATGCCGGATTTCATGATATCTTGTGTTTTGTCTTTAGCATTGAATGAAAATGAAAAAGTGTTGGTGTTAGTTTTATAGGTTATTTTGTAACTGGTGGTTTTTCTTAATATAGTTGCAATTTGTTCTGATATCTTGCCAAAGTATGGTATTGATATGTAGTTTGTGTCTTGTATATGAGTGTCAATTGGAAATATTCTTTTGATAGCTAACCTATAATCTTTTTGTTGAATTAAAGTGTCAATCATGTTATGGTTATAATGGTTTGCATGTGTTAATTGGTTGATGATTAAAATTTCTTTATAAAAGTGTGATCGTATCATTGGAGTAGTTAAAGCTCGGTGTACTAAAGATCTATAAGCCGCTAGTTTATGTATTTTATGATGACATGAATCGTTAGGAATAGTGACGTCTGTGCTTGTGGGTTTTCTGTATATGGAAAAATCAAATTCATTGTTTGTATTGATTGTAATAGTTAAATCCAAAAAATTAATAGTTCTATTTTGTTCTGATGTTCTGTTTCTAGTGTAAACGTGATGTTTGGGTGAAGACTGTTAATAGGAATTATATCAATACCATACTTTGGCAAGATATTAGAACAAACTGCAACTATATTAAGAAAAACCACCAGTTAAAAAATAACCTATAAAACTAACACCACAACTTTTTCATTTTTATTCAATGCTAAAGACAAAACACAAGATATCATGAAATCCGGTATTTACCGTTTGAATTGTTCTTTTTGTAACTCGGTTTATATTGGACAAACACTTAAAAATTTCGACATAAGATACAAAGAACACGTACGCTCTTATAGACTTAAACATCCAGAAAAATCGAATTATGCCAAACACATTTTGGAACAGAACCACCCAATGACACCTCAAAACAACATTAAATTCTTACATTTTTGCAACAAACACAAATTAGACATTTTAGAAGCTTTTGAAATATACAAGCATAAACCTACCTTTACCTGAACTTTACCTGTACCTTTAATGAATGAACAAACTGAGCTTAGTGATTCTCCTTTATTAGAAGTGTTAGATGTTTAGTTTTTGTATGTATTATATCTAGTTACCTATTTTCTGTATGTATTTATCCTTAGCAACGTGTTTGTTTATCAATCTTAGCTACCTTTGATAATGACATTTTAATGTCGAAACAATATTGTCAGGTTAAGATAAACTAATAAAACTTGTGAAACTTTAAATTAATCTTTTAATTTAATTATATTTCATTAAACTAAATTATCTACAGACTATTTATTTACAATACAACGTTTATTTATATTCTACTAATTCACGATGAGCGTATTCAATTCGCTGGTTGACTAATCCGTCCTTCTTACTTTGCGGCGGATA
Organism: Agrypnus murinus; assembly: GCA_929113105.1. Taxonomy (NCBI): domain Eukaryota; kingdom Metazoa; phylum Arthropoda; class Insecta; order Coleoptera; family Elateridae; genus Agrypnus; species Agrypnus murinus. Next base: position 189,451,846 of record OV816024.1, read on the forward strand.
TATCCATTCGTCGATTGTTTCGGAACTTTCTACACAGTCTGGAATATTGTAGATGCGACGGAACCTTCTCGTTTGTTCGCGGCCCGCGTATAGGGGCTTTCCCATACGTTACAATATGTAGCAGTGCCATCAAGATTAATTTAAGAAATAAAATAAAAGACATATGATTCAAGGAAGATAAATATGACAGTGATTGTCGCGACAACGACATAGAAAGCATTGCCAACACAAGACCATAACAATGTAATTGATGGATCTGGGATTACAATCTGACATTTTAAATTAAATTGGAGATTATTGAGTTCTTTGGATTTCTAGAGCTCACTCAGCTTAGATTACCAAATGAAATTTTCGAACGCCAGACTTTCAACTTGGTACTCAACACAATTTTATACATGCTGTTCTTATAGATGTGAGAATGGTGGGTATATAAACAAATGCTACCAAAATAATTTTTTAAAGCAATCATTAAAACAAGAAGAAAATTTACAAAAATTCGTGATTAGCTTAAACTCAGTGCGGACGGAAAAGTACACAATGAGTCTATTTGATGACGAAAGAGTTAAAATGATAATTCAATGCAAATAGCTTTAGTAAAAGGATCAGTGAGTAACTTAATCAGAAATTAAGTATTTGTGATTTTACCCCAACAATTGGAAATGCAGATACTCCCAAAATGTGTTTTTAAAGCTCCTCTAAATAGAACTCAAAAACTATTTAACTAAAATGTTCATTGTTACGATGTGACTGATATACGAGCGCAATCAAAAATCATCGGACTTAGCATGAGTAATTCTAAAAACATTACTAACTAGAGCTGCTCACATCACACTTAGATAAAATTAAATCAATCTATTCAGCCCAACAAGTATTAGCGGAACGTGAGCTCCAAAAATTATTCAATAGCAACGACAAAACATATGTTGGTGACTTAAATAGCAAGAATAGTATTAGGGGATGTAGGGTAAGTAATTCATACGGACAGCGAACGCACACGCAATCCAGATTTTGGCACCATGCTCCCCAACAAACTACCCATATCAAAATAACCACTATCCTTATACTCCCTAAGTATCATGTTACACAAAAACAATACAGTTTCTATTTACAAAATGATATCACAGGATTCAGATCACCTTTCGGTAATTACGAGGGCGGTCTGGATAGTGAGGTAAGTAATACAGAAATGGCACCACTATGAATACATGAGAGACATTTTAGTGATTTATGTATTAAGGGCATAATGAAGCTTTTATAGCCAGAAGCGTTATTTCTAGCCCGAGGCGTTAGCCGAGTGCTAGGAAAAGGCTGTAGGGCCATAAATCAAATTTATAACCTTTTACAAGACAGCTGTAAGAGTTGGAGCCAAATATATTGCGTCGTTTGAATTTTAAAGCTATAAACAATAAACGAGATCGGTGTTTTGTGAATATGGATAAAAAAGAATTTCGTGCTGTTATTAAACATTTTCATATTAACGAGACAAAACCAAAAGAGATCAAAGAGGAGTTAGATCGTGTTCATGGCGAATCTACACCATCATTTAAGACAGTTTGTCTTTAAGTGAATGAATTTGAACTTGGTCGTAGAAGCACCGAAGATTAATCAAGATCAGGACGTCCAAAAGAGACTACCACTGACGAAAAGACCACCAAAGTTCATGATCTCATTTTAAATGATCGTCGATTGAAGGTGCGTGTGATAGCCGACACTATTGGCATATCAAAAAGCCGTGTTGGTCATATCGTGCACGAATACTTGCATATGAGAAAACTGTCAGCAATATGGATGCCGCGATTGCTTTTGAGGACCAGAAACGAATTCGGGTAACCACTTCTGAGTACTGTTTGAGCCTTTTTAAGCGTAATCGCACTGAATCTTTGCGTCGATTTATTACTATTGACGAAACTCGGATACACCACTACAAACCCGAAACAAAAACTCAAAATCAAAAAAGTGGGTAGAAGCCGGATGCAGTGCACTGAAGAAAGCACTGTGTTTTGGTATGCTCGTGGTGTTATCTTTATAGATTATCTCCAAAAGGGCAAAACAATCACAGAAGAGTACTACGCGTCGATATTGGACCAACTGAATCAAGAATTAAAGGGAAAACGTCTGCATTTGGCTAGAAAAAAGTGTTGTTCCATCACGATACTGCACTGTCTCTATGTCTAGAAATTGTTAGTACAAAGTAGTGGCAACTTTAAGCATCAAAATTTTTATCAATAACAAAGATTTCTAAATTTTGCCACCGGTTCCAGATGCCCTGAACATTTTATAATCAAACGCCAATATGTTATTTATTCTTTACACAAGTTGGATTTTTACCTCATTGCTCGGTTTTTGTTAAGGCTCGCCCCACAGTGCGTCGTCGGCAACATGGTCGCGGAAGACCGTATGTGTTCTACATAACACCTGAACTCTCAGACAATGTTTTGGAAATATGACAACTGATATGTTAGAGAAAAGTCCAATGTTAAAATACGACTTTCGCCTTATTTGCAAAGGAAAGTTGTTTTATACCTACTGGTACTGGTAAGTCAATCTCTTTATGGTGTTCATAAATTGATAAAAAGTAATACACATTGTGCGTTAGTGGAAAAGAAAATTTTTAACATTCATGTTTTTTTTCTATGCAGTAATGTATTTCTTTCTGACAAGATATTTACATGAGACAGTAAATCTTTTATCTCTCGCTTGCTATTCTTGAATACTTTTAAATGTCTAATTATTCGTTTTCTGATTTATCTAGTATATCTGCTACTTAAATGAATGCCCAGTTGTTAGAAGACGCATCCATCATTAACAAGTAGCTTTCGAAAGAAAGCGTTGTGCTGGCAAATTGTAATTCTTTAATGTATCAATTTATTTTTGACGGTAGTTTTATAACGACAAAAAAGATTAAGATTACCGTAGTTTTAATTATATAAATGTCAACGTATTCTCTTTGTCAAGTAGCGGTTGGTAGAAAAACGGCGGCAATATAATGAACGAATCAGGTTATTTATTACAATTTCTTGTCTATTACTATTAGCAAACCGTTACCTCGAATTATAACATTGTTAGAAGCATCATAAAATTTCAGTGCTAACAGCGACAAACCAGTTCACGTTGATGAATTAGATAGCCACCTGTAAGCAACCGCCTGAGTAATTGCAATACTTATCCAGGATAATTATAGTAGTAGTGTTTCCGTCGATTACATCATGATGAATCTGGAATCAAATCTGATGCGACATAATGAATCATGTTTTTGCGAGTGCAGGCATAAGCTCCGATGGCGGCCAGGTATGTCGGTGTCGACGTGAAGCTCCGTCTCTACGTGTGCGGCGACTCCTCTTCGTGACCGGCGGCCCTCTAGGACATTGTTCAGATTCTCCGGATATTACACAACCGTATGGTTCGTTTTTACGTACCGACATCGATTACCCCTCACGCTGTTTCTCATAATATCAGTTATGAAAAATAATAATTACTAAATTCCCAACTGAAGCATGACGGTATTTTTCAGGATATACATTAATATTATGACAAGGCGAAAAGAAAATCTGCTATGAGCTTATTTTGAAAATTCAATAAGTCTTAATATACATCAGCTAGTTATTTGCAAAATACACATCTTTTACATGCAAAACGTTTGCATGGTCGAAAATGACCCCTTGTCAGAAAACAGTAGAAATCAGTTATATGGTCGATAAACTAGGCAAGTTATTCATAATTATTGATAACAGATTTTGACAAAGACCGTTTTATAACAGATACCTGAGTTTACACCACATGTAATTTGCTAAAAATTACAAAAAAATCTATATGTGCAAATAAATAATTAAGGATATGTTAATGAGATACAGGGCAGGTATATGCATCATACATGCATAATCCATTCTCGTTTCACCACATTTGCAGTGTCGGGGTTCCACACAGACTCTTATGGGAATGCAACGGAGGCAAAGCAGCTATTGTCTCAAGTACAGTCATTAGCAAATGTCTTGTCCCGAGTAAGGACGTTGCTGCTTTAAGAATCGAAATACCCCTTATACTGTGTACGAAAGAGACCGAATTAAACAGAGATGGACAACTACCTGGGCAAGATATTTAAATTCTTTAAAGCTTGTTTTGAAAACACGCTTGTAAAAACTCTTGTTACTCATTCTATTCAAAATTTCTTTGACACACTTTATAAAATAGTCCTTTTAAATGGAAGCATCTACTAGTTAAACAAAGTTATATAACGTGCTTGTGTTTCATTCTTTACCTTTAATAAAAAATAACTAAACGAAAATAATAATGAAAACAATCATCAAAAAAATAGACGCTTAGGAGTATTTTAGATAATTAAATAATCGCAGAAATTAATGTAAGCGATAAATATAAATAAAAATAAGTAATAATATAGGCATTTATTTATGTAAATACGTTAAAATTTTAAAAAGTTATTAAATATTCAGTTGTTTTAATAAAAATACTACAAACTAAAAAAAACTAGAAACATAGATATAGTCAGTACTAAAAATAAAACAGTCACAAAACAAAAATTAAGAAACACCGTTGGCAAAGCATAGAAGCTTAGATCATATATATCATTAATATCTGTTTACCTAAAATTTTTACAAAATATTTGTGAAAGATTACAGATTTTTTTAAATCCCGCCTCCTTTTAAGTAGATTAGTCAATGGGTTTAATCTTTCTCTTTAACACATTATTCTGTCAATTACCCATCTCTCTCTTGCATGTATTACCTGAGTGCACAAGTTGGACCCTTTCGCATAAACATTCCACTAACTACTTTCAAGATATAATCCTGTGAATATACCCAAACTGTATTTATTATTAAACTTAATTTATTTGACCGGCAACTACTGGGAATTTTGCCTGAATGTGAATAAACCGACCCTTAATGTTAAAATATGCCTCGCTTGTATGCCCAATCTGATTCTACTTTGGAAACTCGGGGAATAATTATTAGTTTTGATTATTTATTATTTTTACTAATTTTTGCAATAAAAACTGATTACAGTTAGTACTAAAAATTTAGTTTTTTTTAGTGTTTACAAAATAATTAAACTTTGTAAATAAACAAATCAAACTCGTAAATAAATTAATAGAGTTTATAATAAAGTAGATAAAAGTATACGATATTTATTTCTTAAAATAGAAGAAGCGATAGTAGAAGTGAAACGGCTGTTTTGTATTCCAGTAAAATAAGAAACTCACTTGAAAATAGCAGTTTTTATTACTCATTGTTGTTATACAAAGCCACTCTAGGTAGGGTAGCAACCTTTAAAACTGGTTAGATTTGCTGTGTTGTTTGTAAACAAAAGAAACTATATATCGAAACGTACGTCGTTTCTTTTACCAGAGTTGTTAAATGTGTTTTATTTATTTCCCAATAACTAAATCGGTACAAATTAACACTAACTTAAAGTAAAACGGAAACGATAATACGGAATAAATTATCAAACTTACTAATTCCGAACTAAATACATTTATTGATAAGGGCATACATTCATTATAACGACCCCGATTTATATCCCCGGAGCGCGGAGCGCCCGGAGAAGCCTCGAGGCACCAGCCTCTTCGATGATAGTCTATTGCGGACTTTACTGTTCAAATTGAAAATATTTCGGCGATGGTATCGTTTTGGGAAGGGCAAATTTTAAATGAACTAGTAAAAGAAATGGCGGGATTCTCCTAAGCCAATGAGGGATAATTACGTCACATTGTTCCAGAACATTTCCAACGAAAACTTTCGGCGTTTCCCCTACTTACTAAAGAAAGCCCAAAATTATTTGCAGGTGGCCGTCTAGACGAAATTCTGCTTTTATCTGAAACAACCAACAAGCACATGCAGGATTTATAAATTTAAAAGTTTAATGTGTTTTCTGACAAGCATTTATAAATTCAACTTCAACTAAACTTTTCGCTACAAATCGACATTTGAAGCCGTAAGAACATTTGAAAATTTTAACCTTTGGTAATTACAAAGACGACAATTGCATGATGAGAAATCTGCATTTTTAACTTAACGAAGATATTTTATCTGAGTAAAAATATGGAGGTGACTTTCAATATAAAAGAAACAACATTTAAGTAAAATAAACTGAAGTCTGCAAAATTAAACCGGGAGAATATACTGGACTACACAGAAAAAAGCTAAAGTTTTTTTTGTCTATTATACATACAAAATTGAATTTTTACTGTTACAGCCCTACAAACAAGACCTCTATTGAAAAGTCTCGTTCTCGTTCTTTCTTAAAATCATCAAAGTTGGTGTTACTGGCGATGAAGGGTTGAGATTTTGACAATACTACATTTATGTGTACCCCTTGCAAAATCAATCATTGATGTGTTTATACTAAAATGGATATGGATATATAAAATGGATATTAGAAGATACATAAGGTGGGAAGTTTCCAAATGAACATACTGCATACATTCAATAAAGATTGATTACAAGCAATTGAGGCCATAACCTGTTTCCCTTTTCTTGCAAAAAATACAGAAACCTCTAACACTAATCACAATTTGATTTGTACACAGTTTTTTTATTAACTACGACTTTTTCGAAAATTCAAAAACATTCTGATGAAGCCAAAGCTGAACATGCTGTGCGTTATTTCATGCAGAAAACCGTTAAACCTAACAACATAACGTTAAATACTTACCGGATATGTTCGTTTTTCAAGTATTTACAAGCATTCCTGTTTAACTTTCAATAGCTGCCAAATCAATTATTATCGGTTGAATACTAATTTATTGTAGCAATCATTTCCTGTTTAAAAATAGGTTATAGTCGGATGTAATCTTTAACTGAGATTCACATATTTATGTTAGAAGAGCCAACTAGAGCAACTATTTTATAATTATATGCAAAAGTCGCTTGCTGCGCGGAGTAATTAGAAAGACAGACTAGAAATGAAAAATATTTCATTCATTTCCAAAACTCAAAATATATAAAAGCATTAAATTAATAGACACAATTGATTCACATCAGCTATGTGTCGTCGATTCTATGGATTAATTAAATTTTGGCATTTCTTATTGTCTGAGGTAATAACCCAAATGGACCGGCGCACACTGGAAAAACATGGACATTTCCCAAGCAGCATTTAAGTAGCAGTAACTGAGATCGGAACTTTGATTGAGTAGTTGTTACTTAACTACAATTAAATTTATGACTTTATAGGTTTAATTTCTTCAATTCGGAATATTTTAGTAATTGTGTAGTTGTTTCTACTATTTATTGGAACTATGTAGTTTCATTACTTCTGAGTAACTATTAAGGTATGTGGAACGGTATTGCCACTTAGTATACTTACTTTAAAGTCGTTGCTACTTTAAAGTGGTATTATGATTGTAGCAGTAACTTGCCCGAAGCTACTTTAAAGTTTTTAAAACCTTACAGTAGTATTGAATGTAAAACTTACGTTTTTGCTACCCAGGAATATCACATTAAAGTAATTTTTCGTAAACTACTCCATCTCCATATTTACTTGTAAAATGTTGGATTAATCAATAATCAATTTGCAATTTGTTATGATTGTTAATAGATGTTTTACTATATAACCTTCAATAAAAATAACAAATTGATGCCAAATTGTGCCTTAGGGATTGTTATGTACGAGGATAAATTGAAAAGTCTCCGGCCTAGGCAATAAAACAAAAGAATATCAGGTTAACAAAAATTTTATTTTTCTACGTAGTCCCCATCGAGTTCAATGCACTTGGTCCACCTTTGTTCAAGTGCTCTTATACCGTCCCTATAAGCCTTTTCTTCTAACTCGTCAAAATAGGCGTTTGTGGCAGCAATCACTTCTTCATCGGACTCGTATTTCTTTCCAGCGTGAAATTTTTTTAGGTTTGGAAATAAATAAAAATCCGATGGGGCTAAGTCTGGTGAATAAGGGGCATGGGGTAACAATTCAAATTGCAATTCATTGATTTTTGCCATGGCAATTGCCGACTTGTGACAAGGTGCATTGTACTGGTGAAACAGAATTTTTTTCTTTGCTAATCCAGGTCGTTTTTCTTCAATATTTTTTTTTAATTCATCCAGTAAGGTAGCATAGTATACTCCGTTGATTGTTTTACCTTTTTGAAGATAATCAACGAAAAGTACTCCCTTGGCGTCCCAAAAGACTGAAGCCAAAACTTTTCCGGCTGACGGAACTGTTTTGGCTTTCTTCGGAGCAGGTTCTCCTTTGGCAGTCCACTGTTTTGATTGCTGCTTTGTTTCGGGTGTGTAGTGATGAATCCACGTCTCATCCATTGTTACAAACCGTCGCAGAAAGTCCACTGAATTTCGATTAAACAAGTCTAAACACTCACTTGAAGCTGTTTTGCGAGTCAGCTTTTGTTCCACTGTGAGCAGCCGCGGCACCCAACGTGCCGATAACTTTCTCATTCCCAAAATTTCGGTTAGGATATGATATGTTCGTTCCGTTGAAATGCCCAGGGTATCTGCTATTTCAGCCAACTTCAATCGCCGATCATTCAACACAACTCTATGGACTTTTTCGACAATTTCCGTTGTGGTGGCAGTTTTCGGTCTTCCTGAACGCGGTGCGTCATCTGTGCTTTTGCGACCCCGTTTAAAGTCCGCAACCCAGGTTTTAACTGTGCTATAGGAAGGAGAAGATTCGCCTAATGTCCCGTCTAGCTCAGCTTTGATTTCTTTTGGGGATAAACCCTTAATGTGAAAATATTTAATAACCGCACGAATTTCAGCTTTTTCCATTTTAACACCACACAAAACTTTATCGACTTTGACAACTTGCCAAACAATTATTGTTTGACAGAAATTTTTGTTATTTCACAGCCATACTGATAAATTATGAAAAAATAAAATGCCGTAAAAACATTGCAAAAATTTGTATCCCATATGGGTTAGGCCGGAGATTTATCAATTCATCCTCGTATGTAGGTTGAAGTTGGCAACATTTATTTGAAGTGATGTAACTAACCAATCCTGGCCCGTCCTCTGGGCGAGCGTCAGTAACACTTGAGTCGGCTTAGAGGATATACGTCTTCTACACTCTATGCATTGTGTATGTAATTCGCCCTGCTCACTCAATATTAATAAAGTTAATTAATGACAATAATTGAGTATCTTTTATTTAAACACATAAAAGAACATAACAGGAATAATATAAAAATGGTTTCTATCATGTGTATCAATTTATAAGTATTTCATGTATATTTAACATATTTTATTAAAGACAAGTTTGTAAATATCTAACATTTAAGTTCGTTAACAGTTTGTAATTATAGTGTTAAATAATCAGTTAAGATTGAATTAGCGTATGTAAATAATATTTCTCTTGTTAATAGACGATTAAACAGCATTTGTGTTATTATTTTAAAAAAATTACAGTATTCTTAACCTTTTGGTTACACAAATGTCAAAATTTTTAATGTGATATGTTATGGGACGTAGTGTAGTGTATAATTACTTTAAAAGTCACATAGAAAATGCAACAAACAAACAAATTTAAGACACTATCAAATAGTATCGTGTTTTTCTCCTTTTCTTGCATTTTGATTTCATAAATAAAACAAACTCTTATACGTAATCCATATAAACACCATGTAGCTATATACAGGGTTGAAGCAGTAACGACGCGTTAATATAAAGAGGTGATAGAAAACATTAAACGTAACAAAACATTCTTAAAGATTTTTTCTATGTTAATTAGCTTTTGAGTAATTTAGAAAAAGCCACTGCCATATCTGATAACCTTGCTTAAGTATAATCGCATTCTACAGCTGAGCCTTGACCTTGCTTTAGAAAATCAAACAAACAAACTGATGATGACAACCGTTGTTTAACAATAATAAACACCCGAAGCAGATTAGTCGGGTGACTAATTCTACGAAAATTGTAATCAGCACTGTTCTTCCTTAAACAAAATTTGTACGTGCTTAAAAACACGCTGATTCGTAACAAACCAACTGTAAAAATAAGACAATAATTGATCTACATTTTATATTTATTAATTTCCGGAATATTTTCAAAATTTCTTGACGTATTTGTTTTTTTATTAATAAAAATAGTAACTAAAATAAAAGTAGCAGTAACTGAGATCGGAACTTTGATTGAGTAGTTGTTACTTAACTACAATTAAATTTATGACTTTATAGGTTTAATTTCTTCAATTCGGAATATTTTAGTAATTGTGTAGTTGTTTCTACTATTTATTGGAACTATGTAGTTTCATTACTTCTGAGTAACTATTAAGGTATGTGGAACGGTATTGCCACTTAGTATACTTACTTTAAAGTCGTTGCTACTTTAAAGTGGTATTATGATTGTAGCAGTAACTTGCCCGAAGCTACTTTAAAGTTTTTAAAACCTTACAGTAGTATTGAATGTAAAACTTACGTTTTTGCTACCCAGGAATATCACATTAAAGTAATTTTTCGTAAACTACTCCATCTCCATATTTACTTGTAAAATGTTGGATTAATCAATAATCAATTTGCAATTTGTTATGATTGTTAATAGATGTTTTACTATATAACCTTCAATAAAAATAACAAATTGATGCCAAATTGTGCCTTAGGGATTGTTATGTACGAGGATAAATTGAAAAGTCTCCGGCCTAGGCAATAAAACAAAAGAATATCAGGTTAACAAAAATTTTATTTTTCTACGTAGTCCCCATCGAGTTCAATGCACTTGGTCCACCTTTGTTCAAGTGCTCTTATACCGTCCCTATAAGCCTTTTCTTCTAACTCGTCAAAATAGGCGTTTGTGGCAGCAATCACTTCTTCATCGGACTCGTATTTCTTTCCAGCGTGAAATTTTTTTAGGTTTGGAAATAAATAAAAATCCGATGGGGCTAAGTCTGGTGAATAAGGGGCATGGGGTAACAATTCAAATTGCAATTCATTGATTTTTGCCATGGCAATTGCCGACTTGTGACAAGGTGCATTGTACTGGTGAAACAGAATTTTTTTCTTTGCTAATCCAGGTCGTTTTTCTTCAATATTTTTTTTTAATTCATCCAGTAAGGTAGCATAGTATACTCCGTTGATTGTTTTACCTTTTTGAAGATAATCAACGAAAAGTACTCCCTTGGCGTCCCAAAAGACTGAAGCCAAAACTTTTCCGGCTGACGGAACTGTTTTGGCTTTCTTCGGAGCAGGTTCTCCTTTGGCAGTCCACTGTTTTGATTGCTGCTTTGTTTCGGGTGTGTAGTGATGAATCCACGTCTCATCCATTGTTACAAACCGTCGCAGAAAGTCCACTGAATTTCGATTAAACAAGTCTAAACACTCACTTGAAGCTGTTTTGCGAGTCAGCTTTTGTTCCACTGTGAGCAGCCGCGGCACCCAACGTGCCGATAACTTTCTCATTCCCAAAATTTCGGTTAGGATATGATATGTTCGTTCCGTTGAAATGCCCAGGGTATCTGCTATTTCAGCCAACTTCAATCGCCGATCATTCAACACAACTCTATGGACTTTTTCGACAATTTCCGTTGTGGTGGCAGTTTTCGGTCTTCCTGAACGCGGTGCGTCATCTGTGCTTTTGCGACCCCGTTTAAAGTCCGCAACCCAGGTTTTAACTGTGCTATAGGAAGGAGAAGATTCGCCTAATGTCCCGTCTAGCTCAGCTTTGATTTCTTTTGGGGATAAACCCTTAATGTGAAAATATTTAATAACCGCACGAATTTCAGCTTTTTCCATTTTAACACCACACAAAACTTTATCGACTTTGACAACTTGCCAAACAATTATTGTTTGACAGAAATTTTTGTTATTTCACAGCCATACTGATAAATTATGAAAAAATAAAATGCCGTAAAAACATTGCAAAAATTTGTATCCCATATGGGTTAGGCCGGAGATTTATCAATTCATCCTCGTATGTAGGTTGAAGTTGGCAACATTTATTTGAAGTGATGTAACTAACCAATCCTGGCCCGTCCTCTGGGCGAGCGTCAGTAACACTTGAGTCGGCTTAGAGGATATACGTCTTCTACACTCTATGCATTGTGTATGTAATTCGCCCTGCTCACTCAATATTAATAAAGTTAATTAATGACAATAATTGAGTATCTTTTATTTAAACACATAAAAGAACATAACAGGAATAATATAAAAATGGTTTCTATCATGTGTATCAATTTATAAGTATTTCATGTATATTTAACATATTTTATTAAAGACAAGTTTGTAAATATCTAACATTTAAGTTCGTTAACAGTTTGTAATTATAGTGTTAAATAATCAGTTAAGATTGAATTAGCGTATGTAAATAATATTTCTCTTGTTAATAGACGATTAAACAGCATTTGTGTTATTATTTTAAAAAAATTACAGTATTCTTAACCTTTTGGTTACACAAATGTCAAAATTTTTAATGTGATATGTTATGGGACGTAGTGTAGTGTATAATTACTTTAAAAGTCACATAGAAAATGCAACAAACAAACAAATTTAAGACACTATCAAATAGTATCGTGTTTTTCTCCTTTTCTTGCATTTTGATTTCATAAATAAAACAAACTCTTATACGTAATCCATATAAACACCATGTAGCTATATACAGGGTTGAAGCAGTAACGACGCGTTAATATAAAGAGGTGATAGAAAACATTAAACGTAACAAAACATTCTTAAAGATTTTTTCTATGTTAATTAGCTTTTGAGTAATTTAGAAAAAGCCATTGCCATATCTGATAACCTTGCTTAAGTATAATCGCATTCTACAGCTGAGCCTTGACCTTGCTTTAGAAAATCAAACAAACAAACTGATGATGACAACCGTTGTTTAACAATAATAAACACCCGAAGCAGATTAGTCGGGTGACTAATTCTACGAAAATTGTAATCAGCACTGTTCTTCCTTAAACAAAATTTGTACGTGCTTAAAAACACGCTGATTCGTAACAAACCAACTGTAAAAATAAGACAATAATTGATCTACATTTTATATTTATTAATTTCCGGAATATTTTCAAAATTTCTTGACGTATTTGTTTTTTTATTAATAAAAATTTTATTGAAAATCTTTTGTAGAAAAATTTGATTAAAACACCTAATTACCATAAAATTAAAGATTTTATTAATGTAGCCAAAACAAGGCGACATAAAAATCCCTTAACCTAATTATCTAATTTAAATTAGATAAATCTGCCCCTTAAAATATATTCTCTTATAAAATCATTAAAAACTGTTATTAAATAAACAAACTCGTGCTTTATTGACAAATTATTTTCAATTCAGAGTAAAATGAACTTTTAATTATAAAAAGAATTCAATTTTACCCGGAAGCGACATACGAAACGATAAAATGTTATTAAGGTTTGTTGTTGTGATAGATGAGATGCATCTGCATACAAAGTCCCATAGTTAAAGTACTATTATTAACGCGGCAAAATGATGTTAAAGTTTCCAATTTTATTATTTTTTATTTCTGAAAAAGTAGTAGGGTCTAGAACAAAGTTGTGTAGACTATTTTGTTCCTTTTGATATCTTGTATCATCCCTTAAAAGTGACGCGTGGTATCTGCTGCCACTCTGTATTTATAATGTACACACAGTTAGCAGAATTATATATGTATACATTTTTTTTTTACATATCTACATATAAAGTTTTTACTTGAAGGCTCATTACGTATTAATAAGAATAAGGGCCGATCTATTCACCTCCTTTTAAATGTATCTGTAAGTTAGTTGCTATAGTTACAATTGTTTCCACAAAGGTATCCATGACAATTAACTAGCAGATAAATTTACAAGGAGGTGAATAGATCGGCCCTAAGTATTTTAAATTACATTACTTATTTCATTCTATAACACTATTTACTATTTGAATATTTTTGTCTGTTTCGTTTATCTCAATTTCTATATTATCTATCATATTATACGAATAAAATTCAATTTTCACTGTTACTGCAATAACCACTATATTTATATGAATTTTGATTTATCAGTTAACAGTAGATCAAAAATACGATACTTACCAAAATACCTGTTTTTTCTAGCCAGTCTCGGTGGATTAGTGGTTTGCATGTTTGCTTCATAATCCAAAGATCGCAGGTTCGATCCCCGGCCGAACTGGTAATTTTTCATAGCGGAGAAAAATTTAAAACATGCCGTCTTTTCGGATAGGGAGTAAAACTGTAGGTCCCGTGTAAATGCGATGTTTGGCACGATAAAGATCCCTACTGAGGGTGGAATTCCCCCAGATTCGGCTAAATTCTAGTAGGGTCGGCCAAATGATCATAGCAATCGGTGCCATGAGGTACGAAAGATGCTCCGCCATCCTGATTCCTCGCCCTAAAACAAACAAACAAACCTGTTTTTTAGTTTTTATTGATAACACAACCCCACAAAAAAATATTCTCTCCTGGGATCGAGACTATGGTATTCGGATGCAGTTTTCGACGCTGAATTCGAATCCGACCTCAAAAAAGCAAATATACCCTCAAAATCTTGCGCTAAAGCCAAAACAACCCCAATGGAGTAAAACACTCCTGACATATGATGACAATAAATACATGCAAAAATGGTTGAAAACCGCAAATGTCTTGTATTTGGAAGTAAACGTCTGGTATATGGCCAAGGACCCCCATCCGTGAAGGGGTTAAACCACCCGAAAATGGGTCAAAATCACCCCTTAGATCAAAATACAATAAATACATGCAAAAAATGATTGGTTTTCAATCAATTTTTGGTGTTCAATTTGCGGCTTTCAATCAACTTTTGCATGTATTTATTGTATTTTGATCTAAGGGGTGGCTTTGATCTATTTTGGGGTGGTTCAACCCTCTCAGGAAAGAGGGTTGTTGGCCATTATACCAACGGTCTATTTCCAAAAACAAAACATTTGCGGTTTTCAATCATTTTTTGCATGTATTTATTGTATTTTGATCTAAGGGGTGGTTTTGACCCATTTTGGGGTGGTTTAACCACCTCACGGGTGGGGGTTCTTGGCCATATACTAGAGGTTTATTTTCAAATACAAGACATTTGCGGTTTTCCTTATCAAAACAGTCATCCTTGATGATTGATACAGTTCGGTTTAGTTTTTCTATGCCTGTCTGTAAGTTTATTAATTGAAGTAAGTGTTACTTAGCACAGTATTAACAGATTAACACACAGTAAACAAAATATTGTGATTCAAGGTGCTTTGATAAAACTCGGAATCTTATCGGCTTATATTTAATATTTTAGTGAAATTGTGTTTTTCTACAAACTAACTGTTGCCATTTATTAGGCCGTTTATTATCTTGAAAAGTCAATTTATTCAATTTTGCTAAACATGATTGTTTCAAGAGTCCAGATTAAAAACCCGTGGGAAATGCCAAAGACGACTACTGTTCTCTTTAATGTGAAACTACTAAAATTCCTTTATTGCACTTTTCGGGTTTTTTTTATTTGATTTTATAATTTTGATTTGGTTTTCTTCCATTCTTTACAATACCAATGTAGAATAAAGAATTCCATGAAATTGGTAATATATCGAAAAACAAAACCTGAAATACCTTTTGCAGTATGGGAAACTCCTAAAGAACGTTAATGGGCATTCTTATTATTAGGTATGCAAATATCTTTAAAGATAATTCTAGAAATAAAATTCAGGACATTCCTATGACTTTTCTTCTAATAGTTACTGCTCAGCACAAATAAATTCACGGTTTTCTAGATACATAGTATCGAGCACCTCAGAATTACGGAATTAACTACAAAAAATTGGAAATAAAAATCTAAAAACATAATTATAGTTTTTGTACTGCTCCTAACGAGTACAAAGATTTTCAGACATATTTCTAAGAACCAGGTCTGGGCATTAATCGAAGCATTTTATTTCACGTAACGGTTAAATGTGATTATTAATACAACCCACATCACAGGACCGCCTCCAGCTCCTTATATTCCACTCGTTCTTTCTCGAGAGTAGTTTGCATGTTCTAAGAAACACGTTGAGATTTTTCCAAGAAGAAACTTTACAATACCACGAATAATCAACAGAAATCTTGGAAGCCTTTACGAAATTCAAACGAAAGTAAATTTACTTCTGTTTTCATTTTATGTGTAGTGCGGAGTCAAGAAACTTAAATAATTTTTCTTTTGTCTGTTTTGGTAAAACTGCTACCTACCATTAGTTGTTTTTTCTGGTGCAAAATTGTTGTTTTTACCATTTTAGTAATAACTAATTATTCGATTATTATTTTATTTAAAACCTGTTTCTGTCGTGTGAACATGTAGTCACGCGATTCGTTATTTAGAAATAACATAATGAAAATTTGTATTACGTGTTGAAAATACTAATAAAGGTTTCCTTGATTAATATCTTACTTTACATTTACCATTGGAAGAAAACAAACAGCTCAAATAAAAATTCTGTTTAACCTACATAAGTTTACTGTTATGTATCAATATAATTTCATTTTATAGGACAACTGAAAATCATAAATATAAATCATCATTTTCGGCTAAGAACCAAATTAGCCTTTTATTGCATTTTTCTTTGATAGTTTAAAATAATTCTAAAAAGTGTAAGGCGCATAACAAATCATCAGAAAACTGTTAAAATAATTTTTATGGTGAATTACAGTATTTTTTTCTTTAAAATAGAGTTTGTTTCAGATATGCTACGTTATGCAATAACATGACGATTATGTACTATTCCGGCAGGGAAATTTCGCACGATCATTTTCCCTGTGTAAGCTGTCTCACATCAAGTGGCATGTTGTACTTATGTCCAATTATTATTTTTCTTTTAATGACGTCATAAAATACAATACAATAAAATAGATAGTTTCTAAATCAAAATGATGTAGGTATCTTGGTACAAATTATTTTTTCAAAATAAACCTTTTTTTATATTAATAATAAAATCAACTACTATTATTATAGTTTCGTTGCAATAGTTATTTATGTATTAAGGGCATAAAGAAGCTTTTATGGCCAGAAGCGTTATTTCTAGCCCGAGGCGTCAGCCGAGGGCTAGGAAAAGGCTGTAGGGCCATAAAAGCAAGTTATGCCCGAAATGCATACACTATTTTATGCACAGATTGTTTTTATCTCAAATCTATTATTGTGTAAAAAATATAATTAAATGAGTACGTAGGTTACATCAAGCCGCTGTACGTATACTTATGTGCATATATACGAAGTACGTTACTATAGTTACTATCTAAAATACTTAATTTCAGCTTATTCTCATTGGTGATAAGTTTACAAATTATATTAAGAACCAATCAAGTTCTACAAATACAGCTCTGACATTTAATTGACTTTTCATTATTGCCCGTCGGATCATAAAGAGGCCCTTGGGGCATAAAGAGACAGTTATGTTTAGATAGATCTATCAATAATAGTCTAATTATAATGCATCTGTGCATAATAATTATTTTTGACGCTCCTATGATAGTGTGTAATGTCATAAAAAGCCAACTTGATAAAAATCGTGCGAGATTTTCCTGCCGGAATAGTACACACATATAAAGTAGTAATCACTAAAGAAAACCCTTATGTCATCAATTACCGCCATCTGTTAAAGATTAAAATATTATTAGCCAAATTTACAACGAGATTCATATGTATCGTACATGCTTGGCGTGTTACATTTCGTCCCCTTCATAACGAAAAGGCGTATCTAAATTTTTACAACTTTACAGGAGAGCAATTGACAAGGCTTGTAATAAAAATATTTAAGAGAGAAAATACTAACAAAAACATAATCTTATGTCAATAACAAAGAGGTTTTTAGATAAATCACTTGATTATATTAAAGTATAGGTATGTATCTCTACAAACTGTCAAAACTTACATACGCACTTTTGACAAAATGTGACTTACGCCTTTTCGTTTTGAACATGTATATTATTAGAAATAATCTAAAATATACTTAATTTGAAATAAATTCCAAATCTATTTTTGTTATTAATTCAAAATACATATATAGGTTTATACAAAGTACTGATTTTTTAACTTACAAACATTGCAAGAGAAACGCAGTTTACAAATGTGACATTCAATGACGTTTTAGTAACTAAACTGGTCATTTGAGACACTAAATGAAAATGACAACAGCATTGATTTCTATCTCTGTCTGACGCGCATAAAAGTATAGACAACATATCTTACCAACATAACCTACCATGATGACTAGTATAGCTTTTCTTTCCCGAATTCTAATTTAGATTCTATTACTGAAACAGTATGGAAGATGGAAGAGTTTATAACAATTCCTATCTTTGTTAAAAGACAAATTAACATTACATTTTATGTAGAAGAAAGCGATCATTCTGGTAGATGATCGATTCCATTCAATCGAATTTCGACTATTGGTAGTTCTACTACATGACCTTTTGTTTTTTGATATATATTTTATACTGGTTCTTTTTATTGATCTACCTCTTTTCTTTATAGCAACCTTTCCTTCTCTCTTTACTCTTTATTTTTTAAAATCGAACATCAATTAAGTGTATTCTTATCTACATTGCATATCCTCCACAATAACCAGGCATTAATGACAATTTAGACTAAAGTGTATTCAAATTCAAGATAGAGTAAAATATGCAACCCAAATAACAGATTTCTTTAGTAACTGGATAAATAAATTTAAATAAAATTGAAGTGAAATCAAAGAGGCATTTGCTTCTTATGTTTTAGGTTTGACATTTAGTTTTTAAATCAAGTTTGACAAATTTCCTTAACCACAAACAATTTTATGAATCGAACATCAATTAAGTGTATTCTTATCTACATTGCATATCCTCCACAATAACCAGACATTAATGACAATTTAGACTAAAGTGTATTCAAATTCAAGATAGACTAAAATATGCAACCCACATAACAAATTTCTTTAGTAACTGGATAAATAAATTTAAATAAAATTGAAGTGAAATCAAAGAGGCATTTGCTTCTTATGTTTTAGGTTTGACATTTAGTTTTTAAATCAAGTTTGACAAATTTCCTTAACCACAAACAATTTTATGACTTAAAGAGTCAAAAAGCCACCACTCTTTGATCTATATTTCTTTAATTTTGTTTTATTTATCCAGTTACTAAAGAAATTTGTTATGTGGGTTGCATATTTTACTCTAGCTTGAAATTGAATACACTATAGCATGTGGAAGAATATTTGATACTACTTTCGTCAGCTAATGGCTATTAGATAGCAACTTAGAAGGCTCTTTATGATCTTTTTCTGAGACCACATATATACTTCTTGACAGTAGTTTTTGGCTGAATTGCTACAAATTTTGATAAAAATGTTACTATTTTATAGTCACACAGAATACTGTTGACAATTCTATGCCATATACAAGAATGTCGTTTTTTCGATGTAAGTTGCCCGGCCTCTGTTTTTCAGAAGGAAACTTGCATGTTAAAATATTTTGGACAACTGTTCCTAAACAAATTATTATTCTTGTTGATGCGTATACTGGATAATAATATCTCCTGGCAATTCCATATTATCTTGATACTCAATCATACTTGCTTTGGTATCAGCAATAATCTATAACGTAACCTTTCTAAAAGAAGGCGAGTTTTGAAAAACTTCTTATTTGTTTCAAATTTATTGTTGTCTCGGAACTGAATAAATAACTTTATCTCTTCAACGCGATTTACAGGCTTACTGTACATTATAAATGGCCAACCGAAAGCATTTATTCAATATTGTCGACTGGATGGTACTTTCATAAGTTGACATTGCTAATGATACACCAATGACCAATGACTCGTTCTATTGCGCTTGTTTCGGACCTTTTTTAAATAGAATATAGGTTGGCATCCCATGCTATCATCTCAATTAGTTCTTTGGTAAATAACAAATAAAAGAAGTCTACTGGAGATAAGTCACCTAAATCTGTTACACTTTTAGGTAAAGTTACATCACCTTTGTCATCGATAGTAGTTCTTATTATGGTATAACCACAAACAAAGAATCGCATTAAATCAATTTGTTATTCGTTCAGTGCTGAATCTATCTGAAGTGTGAACATTCACACATTCATTTCTGTTCAATCTCCTTGAACATTTATTTTAATTAGATTTAATTTAAGATGTTTATTGTAATATAAAAAGGTTTTCGGTTCTTGAGTTCAATGAATGAAACGAGTAAGTTTTTTTTTATTAAAAATTTACGTTTCGAGGGTAGATTTTATTATATCAAATTTTATTATATCTAAAACAATTTAAAAATATATATTATAAAATTTTAACAATATGTGGTAAAAACAAAAACAAAAACAAAAAAGACATTACCGAAGTTGAAATTTAGAAAAGTAGGAAAGATATTTGTATGTTTACAACGTAGTAATAATATTCTTCGGTTTTTTTTGTTTAACTAGTGATGCCATATACCTTGATATATTTCTCATTCATTTTACCGGTTTAAATCCACAATTGAATGAAATCCATCCATAAATGAAAAATATATCAAGGAATATGGTATCACTAGTTAAACAAAAAAACCGTAGAATATTTTTACTACACAGAGAGAAATACTTCATAAGAGCTTTGCACAATATTGTTCAAAACGGTGTTGGAGAAATTTATATTATAATTGTAGAATCGTATTGTCCAGCGTTGTGTAGGTTTTCGTTACTGAATTGTCTAACAGGAACGTACGACAATTATTTAACACAGTCAGATTTAGTTCTGTACTCTTTGGAACAATGTTGTAGAGGATAAGCTAGCATATTATGTTGAAGTATAATTGTAAAAAATGTTTAGAAAAATACAATATTTTGTTTGAATGAAATCATAATCCAGTGTTCAAACTGCTTGCTACTAATTATTGTGTTTCGCAAAGTTTATGGATGACATCTTATAGATGTCACCACTTGTAATTGTCGCTATTAATGTAAATTCGAGATTTATATATAAACAGGCGACAGCAAAAGGAAATTTTAGTATTATACCTATATATACTATACATTGTATAGTTATATACATATTAGTTACATATATTTTAATATATGTAAAAATATATATTTTATTTGTGATACCTAACCTTCTGTGTAGAATATTTGTGACAGAATATTTGTGAACTTCAAGGCTCAAATCAGGCTCAATAGTTTACACAGACTGAGTTAAATAATCTGTAAGAGATTTGTACCTACCGAAGAGCAGCTCTGATCTTCTTGCTTCGAGATTAAAGGAAAAAAGCATGTTACGACCTGGAAGCGAGACAAAGATTTCTTACCATTCTTCTCACACGCTGATAAACTGATGTTCTGTAACAACATAACTGATGTTTTTAATGATACGAATGCCTCATATGAACCTCATAAGTGGAGACTTTTTATTGATAGTTTACGGACAAGTTTAAAGGCTGTTATGTTGCACAATGGAAATTTACTCATTCAGTTCATTAAAAAGAATCTTACGTTACTTTGAAAGTTCTGCTAGAGAAAGAACACAAATGGAGTGTTTGTGGTGATTTAAAATTGATTTCTATTCTTTCAGGCCAGCAAGTGGGATTTACTAAATATCCCTGCTTCATTTGTGAATGGGACAGTAGCGCTAGATCAGAGCATTAAACTAGGAGAAATTGACCACAAAAGAGGAATTTAGTTCCTGGAGAAAAAACATGTGAAGTATAAACCATTGGTCTCTCCTTCTAATGTTCTTTTTCCATCACTCCATATCAAATTAGGCCTGATGAAACAATTTGTAATTGCTCTGACAGTAACAATTGTTTCAAATTTCTTTATACAAAGTTCCCACAGAAAACTAAAGCTATCAGTAGGTATTTTTGACGAGCCCCAGATTCGTGAACTTATGCAGGATGAGACCTTTCATCAGTCGATGTCCGAGTTAGAGAAGTCAGGATGGTTGGCATACAAAAAAGTGTCAGAAGACTTTTTTGGCAACAAGTAGTCCGAGAACTATAAAGAAATTGTGGAGAAAATGTTTCAACATTTTAGGTACACATAGGTTACACATTAGGGTGTAGAATGTAGTGTTATGTATTATTTACTTTCCTGCGTATCTTGATGCAACGAGTGAAGAACAAGGTGAGTGGATTCATAAAGACATTAAAACAATGGAAACCCGATATCAAGGTCATTGGGATGTGTCAATGATGGCTGGCTATTTTTGGTGTTTGAATAGGGACACTTGTGATGGACATATCAGAGCTTCGAAAAAAATGAAGTTTTCTTCTCCCTAACAATGAAAAAAGTGCAGAAATTCAAAATTATTTACACATTTCTCTTTTTTCAATATATTCATTAATATTTAAGTTAATTAAACCTCTAGAAACAGTTTTGTCTTAACTATATGTCTTTATACGTGTAATATTTCATTGAAAACATAAGTACATTATTACATTTGATCTGATTTGTATGAAAAACTGGAAACATTTAAATTTAGAGCATTAGAAAATATGGTAGTTATCAGATTTGGTACACAAATATTCCGTAACGAGGATAATAGCTATGAAAGTGGGTAACCCCTCACGCGTCTATATAGGCACTCACTGGACTAAATTTTACGTGACCTATCTGAGTGATTATATTATAGTAGTACGTATATCCGTTAAATAATCAACTTTGTGGATCACAATATACAGTGCGTTTCACTTTACAGCTTGACACCCTTATATTTTTGTTATTTATAATCCAATCAATTTCAAATTTTTATCAGGTATAAAACCCCTTAAAATAAATTTGTGGGTAATTAAAAACCCCATTTATTATCAACCACCAGCCTACTACGATCCAAGATAAATGCAAAAAATCGAAAAAACATATTAGGCCTTGTTTAATCGGAAAAGTCGTTACGGAAATTTGTTCTGGCCCACCTGAAAACCCCAAAATTAAATTTTGGTTAAAATCCTGAAAAATAAAATAATTTTAATTCAATTCTAATAATTTACTTCAAATAATTATTTTTCAAGATTTTTTAACCAAAATTTAGGTTTATGATTTTCAGGTGGCCCAGAACAAATTCGTGTAACGACTTTTACGATTTATTAAGGCCTACCATGTTTTTTCGATTTTTTGCATTTATTTATGATCATAGTATGCTGTTGGTTTCTACTAAATAGAATTTTTAATTACACACAAATCTCTTCGAAGGGGTTCTATACATGATAAAAATTTGGAATTGTTTCGATTATAAATAACAAAGATACAGGGGTATCAACCTGAAATAAAAATTTTAATATAATTCTAATAATGTATTAAAATAATTATTATTGAAGATCTTTTATTCAAAATTTGGTTTTGGGGTTTTCAATTCGTCCAGAAGAAAATTTTGTAACGATTTTTACGATTAAACAAGGCCTACTATGTTTCTTCGATTATTTGCATTTATGTTCGCTCGTATTAGGCTGGTGGTTTTTAATTACACACAAATCTCTTTTAAGGAGTTTTATACAAATTTAGAATTGATTCGTTTATAAATTAAAAAATGCAGGGCTGTAAAGCTGAAATTTCAAATAATTATTAGTCAAGATCTTTTAACCAAAATTTAGTTTTGGGGTTTTCAAGTGGACCAGAACAAATTTCTGTAATGACTTTTCCGATTAAATAAGGCCTTAAATGTTTTTTAATTTTTTGCATTTATTTTCGATCGTAGTAGGCTGGTGGTTTATAATAAATGGGGTTTTTAATTGCCCATAAACTTATTTTATGGGGTTCTATACCTGATAAAAATTTTAAATAGATTCGAATATAAATAACAAAAATATAGGGATGTCAAGCTGTGAAGTGAAACACACTGTAGAATCGTAAGTTATTTAAATTTAATTGTTTCATTATATAATTATTATTGTTTAATTTGTTGATATTATGTTGATAGAGTATACGTAAATAGCGATAAAGGTATATTCGTTCGATATGATTTGATATTCAGGATCTAATCTACTAAAGCTTACCATAGCGCTCACATTACGTGAGATTTAAAGTATGCTTTTCAGTTCTGTGCCAAAATTACATTATTAATGCAACAGGTAAGTTGGTGTCTATATTATATCCGCCCAACTATTTATTAGAAAATTTAATTTCTTACAAGAAACCTTTCAAAGCTGTCTTTGAACAACGTGCACTATAAGTTTAAAATACTTCAGAACCGGACAACTTGCTGCGAAGGGAAACGCTCTAACTAAAAGTAATCGATACATATTTAATTATCTTCGAGTATAATGCAATATCATCCAATACATAAACAAGTAAGGGAAATGTTATATTTTAACCCTCCTATTCCAAGAAATCTGACTGGCAGCTTAAGAAGCGATAACTATACCACAATATTCAAATTAATAGCAGTACGTTTTAAAAGGAGAACTGTTCCACACGTCTGGCTCGTTAATTCAAGAAGCTCCAATCAGTGTAAAAGATCCTCCATTGGAAGGCGTTGAAGAAATCCGTACAAGGAGTTAAAACATGGTGAGTTTATTATATTTCAGTAATTAATTGTTGGTAATGTATAGTGATATATGTTGTAAATGGAAACTATAAGATGTAAAATCAAAAATTTAGTAAAAGTATGTATTATTTGTTTTGGATTAAATATACCTAGGTATTTTTATTTTGTTTCGTAAAATCTATAAGTAAAAATAAGGATACCGTTTGTATTTCTAAATGTAATTTATTGAAAAAGCCATTCTGACGTGGAGTAGGATGCTCTTAATAATTTGCTTTTAATTTTTTGTTGGACTATCTCTTCGTAAAAATAACAAGATGTTTATTATTGATTCATGAAAGAATTTCTGTGCATCCGTCGCTAGAAAGTTTCTTATGCCTAAACATGACCTGAAATTGCGATCAAAGAATGGTGTGTAGTAGTAACAATAATTCATTCTGTAACTGAATTACTGTTGTTATTATTTCAGTTTAATAACCCTTCTATTTAAGCTCCTTTAATGTATCCTTTAATAACAACAATATTTGCATATGGTTTAGTACGCAATTTATAATTGCAAACTGGTCTACCACTTAACCCTAACTAACTCTTAACTAACATTTTCACTTTCAATGCCTTTCTTACACATTTGCCCACGACTTCAGGTCAACCTTTTTTCACCATTAGAAAATTTATTTGATTACTTTGAATCTACTTTATTATACCTATAGCTCTATAGTGACTAGTTTCACCAGAATTTTAATCTGTATTTAGACAGAAGTGTGGCTTAAATGTTATATCCATAAATGTAAATTTAACTCTACTTAATATAGCAAATAAAACAGTTCAGCTCAGCAGAAAGTGCAACAAGTGGACATAGTTAAGCTACGTGACTAAATTAGTAGCTAAAATACGGTTTGGTGGTCCAGATTTAGAATAGTATCTAAATCTAAAATATTCAAGAATAGCAGTCCGTAGGAACTGCCTACGTTACGAACACAACTAATTAAATAAATACATTTAAAAGTTTTTAAACTTTACTCAAAAAAATAATATAGTTGACGCTTACAATACAAGATAGTTATGAAAAATATGGTAGAATTAACTATTTTTATAATTAAACCAATAAAAATCTAAATGTTGATGTTGTTACTTTAACAATGCTCTAATAGTTGAACAATTATAATCGAAGCAATTATCAAAACTGTTAAATGAAGTAAATGTTTTGTTGATTACCATTAACTAAAACATATTGTAATGTACAACCACAACTAAGTATAGGATATTGTTAGGGTGACTATACTGATTTATTAAATTATGCTGATCTTGCAGTATTATTTCAATTTAGGCGTTATTTCATGTGAACATGTGCAATTGTGCACAATATAACTTCGTCATCAAATCTTTGATTCAAACTCAGTGTTATTGCCGCGCACGTTGATTGTTTTGGTGAATATTAATAGTGACTGTAAAATAGGAAAAATATGGAAGAAGTAAAACAGAAACTAGGGGAATGGGATATGGAATATTTAGCATTATGTAACTGCAAAATATGGTCTTTAGTATGGAATGATTTGTATGTATGAAAAAATATTTTATTTTATTGTTTGGTTTAAGTGTTGTGGTATCCAGAAGCGTTCCTAAGGTCGGTCAGCCGGGCGTATGCCCGGGGCCCCGGTAACTATTAGTGGGTCCCCGCGACGAGGTACCTTATTTTAATCAACACTGTTTTATTTACTGGGGGCCCACTCGATATTTGTGCTCGGGGCGTCAAAATCAAGGGCGGCGCTTATAGTATCTTAGCATGGATGATACATAATGTATTATATGTATAGTTATGGAATACATAATAAACTTTTTAAAAGAAAGCAATTAGTTGTTATTGAAAGCCCATGTAGGAACAATATTATACGCTTATTGCAACTGAACTATGGTATGGTAGATCTAACAAAACTTTTATATGATGCAACAAATAAATATATGTTAAATTAAATATATTATTACGTTATTATCAATCAACCATCTAGTTTAATTCTTGTGACTATTTCATTTTGTTTGCTTATTAACTGTATAGTTCAAAGAATAACACGGAATTAGTTTCTAAGTAAATAAAGTGCTTGCATTAACAGTACTGTCATGTACCAATAATTTTTTATAGTTAATTTAATGAAACAGACATAGTTGTTATAACACAAGGCTTTAGTTAGTTTTAACTACATGCTTATGGTTGTATGCCAAATATTGAGTTTTGTTGAATTAATGAAACTTGACTAACAATCACGCTATAGGTAATGTAACCATAATAATAGTTGTGCCTATATTAATCATAAATTACTGTTGAAGTAATAATAATTTTGGTTGGTTTAATCATATTTTTTTTCTGTGTTCCAAACTAACTATGTATTCTTTCTTTTAGGTACCTTTTAGAAAATATGACTAATTAATAGCTCAGTTACCTACTATGTAATTCAAAATGAAATTCAATTAGCGGCAAACCTTATGAGCAAAAATATTGCAAAAATTAAGTTTGAGAATCATTACATTATATCACTAGTAAGAAGTTTTATCTCTAATAAATCAGTTGGTAGAACATCATGGTTTCCTATCTGGGTACAAAAGAATTTGCGTTCAATTCCACCAGGATCTAACAATTTTTTACTTATTATGTTAAATACGTTACAGTTTTGTAATATGTACAATTTTATATATTATTATAACTGTTGAGAAATTATGCGACATTTTTTTGTACATACTTTTATCTAAAATCGGTCGACTCTTAACAGTTTCTATTCCATGGAGAATTATTTATGATGATTTCGTATGATTTTTAACACCTTTAGTAAACCATACCGAATTACGATGATTATTATATTTTAAAGTGCCCTATTGCCCTGGTTCAGAAATGAAAACATATCTTAGGATGTCTAAACATGGGGAAATTTTTGCCGAATTTTAACAATTTTTTAATTACCCAACTTTTTGGTGATCTATAGGTCTTAATCTGTGTAGAGTGTCCAACAATAGAAAATTTTAAACCTTCTTTGCTTAATTTTAACCATTTTTTGGTTGTCTAGCTCTTAAAATACCTTTTTGGAGTGTCTGAAAATGGGAGATTTTAAAGGATTTTTAGGCCTTTTTTATGAACTTTAACCATTCTATTTCAATTTTTGGGTCTTTTATTGGAATTAGGTTATTTTTAGGGTGTCTAAAAATGGGAAATTTTAAAAGATTTTTGTCTTTTTTGATGAATTTTAACCATTCTTTAATTATCCAGTTTTTGGTGGTATATAGGTCTTAAGATATTTTTTGGGTTGTCTAGAGATAGGGAATATTAAAGCGTGTTATGAATATTAAAGCATGTTAGCCCTTTTCTTGGTGAATTTTAACCATTTGTTTTAATTATACAAGTTTTGGTGGTCTATATAGGTCTTAAGATATTTTTGGGGATGTCTAAAAATGAGAAATTTAGAGGATTATAATTACCCAATTGCTTTGATCCAGAAATAACATTTCGTATGCTACTTACGTGGGTGCTTTGATTTTCTTATTATCCGGTCAATTTAAATCATAGTTTCATGAATACCGAGAAAAAGGTTTATTAGATCTAAGTGAAATTTAATTGAGGTAAACAAGTACTAAAGTTAAATACGGTGAAAGAAACTACAGTTATATTAAGCTTAAGTTTGATAGTACAATTAAAAAATAGTTTAGTAGAGGCAAGAATTATGTAACTGACAAAACAGTGCTTCTAAAGAAACAAAGCGGAAAGTTAAGTCAAATATATTCTTTGTTTCACAGAACTAAATATAATTGGTACAACCTATGGCTTCTCTGCCATAACCTAAGTAAAATAGTTGTAAAGTAGAACTAATTTTTAGGTTAACTAAATCTTGTAGGAAATGTAGGCCATCTTCCCGTAACTCTAATAAGTATGCATCAGAATTGTTTCATTATTCGGATTATTTTTTCACAATTCGTGTTTATTTGTAACAACCAAATTTACATTCTTTTTTTGTTTGTTCTTTTACATTAATGAAAATGTTATTGCAAGGTTGGCTAGTTTAAAAGAAATTAAATTATTATTTACATCAAGCAAAGGAAAGCAAAATATTCATAATTAAAGTATGCATGTCACAACTAAATCAAAATGTTAATAGAATTTATTGTTACTTCTTTTAATTATTTATAAAAATTGAATGAAATCAGGTAATGTTCACAAAACTTCGCCATTCTTTTTAGACAATAAAATATCTGAATTTCCTTTAATGTGCTTTATTTCAAATTTACAGTTACAAAATTTTTTTCTACATTAGTAATAGGCTAGCTAATTTCAGGCCAAATCACTAGCTAGTTTTTGGATTTTTCAGAGTATATCTGTGTGTAAAACTGTGCAATGTCTGCGCACAGTAGAAAAGTAGTAGGCTCTGAAGACTAATTGTTTCAAAAATAATGTTATTTTACTAAACTACA
Organism: Agrypnus murinus; assembly: GCA_929113105.1. Lineage (NCBI taxonomy): Eukaryota > Metazoa > Arthropoda > Insecta > Coleoptera > Elateridae > Agrypnus > Agrypnus murinus. The sequence continues at coordinate 189,480,640 of OV816024.1, forward strand.
AAACACACCCTTTTTATTTTTTAACCATAACACGTATATGCTAAGGTTATTTTATAAAAAAGGTTCCAAATGTGTGATAATTGTATTACAGGAGTAATGTCAAAATTTGTAAAAACACTAAAATTTTGCTTTAAGAGCCTGCTACTTTTCTACTGTGCAATGTCTTTGAACGTTTCTTGATAAAAATTCTGAAAGATCCAAAAACTAGCTTTAATATGACACCTGGATGAGCCAGATAACTCGGAAAATCACGTAGTTAACAGTTTTAATCAGATGATACTGAGTGTTGGATAGCAGAAGTTGCAAAAATGCCGAAATTTTCAAAATTTCTACTTCGGCAATTTTTCATCCAAGTGAAAAAATTAATTTAATGTCATTTCATATCGAGGGCATCAGATCAGAGGGGCGTATCCGCCAAATGTGTGATCTTCAATTTATTAGGTCGTATTGATTTCTGGTATCGACTTGCGTGTTGTTACATACGGGCGTATGTTTTGTAAGGCATTAATCTGGCCTTACAAAACATTCGCCCGTTTGTGACAACACGCAGGTCGATACCAGAAATCAATACGACATAAAAATTGAAGATAAAAATTTTGGCGGATACGCCCCTCTGATCTGATGCCCTCGATATGTATCTATACAAGGAAAAAATTAAAAAATCTGAGACTTGAAGCAAATGGCTCTAGGTGATTTGGCATGAAATTGAATAAATAATAAATGAATATGTAATGAAATTCATTTAATAAATAAAGGGTCAGCCATCATAATTAAATCAACGATCAAACATCATATTCTCCATTCCTTCAAAACCGATAAAATCCAAGCAACAATATTAAAACCAGAATTACTTCCTAGACCACTAACTATCGCAGCCGTATACTCTCCGCCGAGACACAATATCACAACTGAAGAGTATAATTACTTCTTCAATTCTCTTGGATTGCACTTTGTAGCAATTGGAGACTGGAACTCCAAACATATAGCATGGGGGTCCAGATTAATCACACCTAAAGACCGCAGTTTGTTCCCATCCATTCAATTCAATAACCTAACATACCTATCTACGGGCGAGCCAACATATTGGCCCACGGACAGGAATAAAATCCCGGACCTACTTGATTTCGCCATAGCTAAAGGCATATCAAACACATACTTTGAAATTAAATCCAGCTTAGATCTCTGTCACGATCATAGCGCCATACTACTAACCCTCAGTACCCACATTATACACAGGGAACCAATACCTAAATTGTGTACAAAAGGTACTAACTGGCAAGTGGTACACCATTTAACAAATGTAATACAGACCTCCGCCTGGAAAGCCACACCTTCAAGAAACAACATGGATCAGAGAACTGATAACATTCCCCTACACATTCGCTCTGTATTACAACAAGCTCGCAAATACACGTTCAAACACTATATCACTAACCTATCCCCAGAAGATAACTCGATTTGGAAAGCAACGAAAAAATTTAAGAGGCCAGTACTACAAATGCCACCCATCAGAAAACCTGATCGCAACTGGACGCAGTCCGACAAAGAAAAGGCCGATATTTTCGCGGACCATCTTTCAGAAGTCTTTTCCCCAAGCCCAGACAACGACAATCGAGACACGGAAATCAAAAATTACATCAAAGCCCCCTGCCAATTATCCTTGCCTGTTAAGCCCTTTACACCGACGGAAGTTCGTAAACAAATTACCAATCTCAATTCGTACAAGACTCCTGGGTTTGATCTCATAGTATGCGAGATTCTCAAACACTTACCAAGAAAGGAAATTGAAACCATCTACAATAGTATTCTACGCTTGTGCTATTTACTTTCCGATCCAGTGGAAGTATGCTCAAATCATTATGATTGCAAAACCAGGCAAACCGCCCACCGAGCCTACATCTTATCGCTCAATAAGCCTTCTACCTCAAATGTCTAAACCATTCGAAAGGCTGCTGCTCAAGAGAATTAAGCAACTACCTCTCCCAGATAATTTAAGTAGATAGGCTATAACAGTTCTAGCCCAAAATCCCATGTTATTTCTTATGAAGGTCCAACGTAGTAATTTTCGGTCAATTTCAAGGTAATTCGCGGTCTAGCGCGTGACCTCACCGCGCTCGCGTTATACGCGGACCAGCGTATACCACGTATACAGGTCAACTCTACATATCACATTATGATTGATGCAGTCATCCGAGATCGTAATGATTTTATAAATGATTGATGCAGTCATCCGGGCGGATCATAGCGATTTTAATCATTTGCATATCTCATCTTTCATTTGCATATCTCATCTCTCATTTACATAACTCATCTCTCATTTGTACATATTTTTTTGCTAATTAAATTAATTCACGGTATCATTTGCATATCTCATCCCAATAATAATTAATTAACATTTATATTGATAATGAATTCAAATAAATTCCTGAAAACACTCTAAATAGAATACGACTAACAAGGCCCGCATTTAACTATATCTCATTTGCATATAACATTTCAACTACAGACATTCCTAAAATATAAATCTATTAGTCATAACATTTAAAATGTGTAACATAATTAATATGTAGAAACTTGTCATTTCTCATTATTGATTTCACCTCAGTTCTCAGAACCGGATCTATAACGATTATCTGTACGCCAACAAGAAACCTCAAGTAAAATGTATGTGTTTCATCCGATGCCCGTCAAATATTTCTTATCATAACATACCATTATGTTCAAAACAATGCAAATATAATTACTTTCAATATAGTCACTTGTTTAGTTAAAAATTATTTAAAATTTACAGCAAAGAAATTTTAAGCAGCAGATTTCTTAAAACATTTCTAGCTGCGCATTGGAAGCGTCATTGGACCATTCCTTTATTTGATATACACCGCTGACATTCTTGTCTCCGAGAACACTATGCTGGCCACATTCGCTGATGACACAGCAGTCCTGTCGTCCCATAGCAATCCCATTCAAGCATCCTTAAAATTACAAGATCAACTCAATGAACTCCAAGACTGGTTTAAGCAATGGAAAATCCAAATCAACACCGACAAGTCTGCCCAAATTACGTTTACCACAAAACAAAGCAACTGTCTACTACATTAGCTGGTTAAAATCACCATCCATAATGTAAATTTACATAACTCAGAAAATGTTTCCTTGCTAATATATTATTGCTCAATAATTTTAGTCATTTTTAGTGTAATATTAAAGATAATACAATGAAATTATAATTCCATAATTTTCAATAATTCAATTATTGCCGAGCTCAGCTTAAAAAGAGGGCACATGAACTGATGAATTGTTTATGAAACAAAAGAAATATTGCTTGTGATTAAGAACTGACATTGGCTTGACATTGTGGTTACTGACATTAAATGTCGTTTCTTTAATTACAGGTAATATTTGTGTAAATAATGTAAATTAAAACGTGTAAATGATAAATTTAATAAAACTTTAATTACAGAAACTCAGTTGTGTTACTGATCATACAAAGGAGCTTATAATAATATGGACTTTAACAAGTATAGTGTAATTTTGTACCTAATATGTTTTTAACCGATGAGATAATGGCTACTATTCCACTGATTTCACTTGTTTGCTAGTGAGTGGTACCTTTGCTACATTACGAACAGTCGAAATTGGGCTTTTAGGGAATGGTATTTTTTCTATGATTTCTTGTTAAAGGTTGAGCAATCGGTGAGGCGTACCCCATCGATATCAAAGGAAGTGTACCGTAATGCAGATTTAAATACAAAACTGTAATTGAGAAAGGTACTCACATACAAGCAGTATTTTCACATTTGTATTTTAACCCTTAAAAGTACTTTGGGATGAACTATTAACTTTGTCATGTAACCTTACACAGGTGGGTGTTTCTCCCGAAAACCACAATTTGGATGTGAAAAATTCTCGGAAAAATTTTTGTTGAAATCTGTTTTTCTAAGAAAGAGTATGATTAATTTATTGTCTAGAACACATACTGCTGATTAGTAGAGCTTAATCTGTACATTTTCGACCTTTACAGTGTTAAAATCCATGTAAATGATCCAAATAACATGCAAATGACAGAAAAGATTATATTTAATAAAAAAACTGAACTTTAATATTATAATAAAAAAATATTTCCTACAACACGATAATGCCTAATAATGGCTTAGTAATGGATAACAAGTAAAATAAAAATTAGTAATTTTTATTTTACGTGATATGACAGTCATCGCTATGTTTAAGCTTCTCCATTTGTTTATTTTCTGGATCATTTTTAATTTTTTCTCTTCTTTTCTTCTTTTCCACATTTTCTTTGCACCTCATAATGTAAGAACATGAATGTATGTAGGAGTTGTAATTTACGTAAACAAATTGTATTACGTGGAATTATAAAGCCACGCAAATGATGCAATGAAAATGCCACGCGAATGACTATTAGAGCATTAATATAACATAGCGCCTAGACTATTTTCTTTGGAGGCTTCATACTAGCTATAATGAAACAACACAAGTAGTGTATCAACTAACGAAAATTCATTTCTAAATTCAACACCAGTAAGAAATTATGATAACCACGTGAATGATGCGAAATAAATGTACTCTTACATCAAACCATATAAACTACCTCTATAAAGTTTATAGATCAACTGAACAAGACACTACATGTTGATTTCATTAAAATTACATATGCAAGCAATACATGTGTAATGCTGATATTGTAGAAATACTGATACTATAGGTGAAATTTAATAATGTTCTCCTCTCTTAGTTAGATCCACACAAATACCAAACAATCAGGGACAACATTTAATTGATTGTGTAGTAGTCGATGCTTAATATTTTATATATTAATTGACTCTGGACGAGAGCTCTATACTTGTTTTACAATTCTTCTTAATTAGAACAATAATGATTAACTGATGTCTTAGAAAAACTGCTTTTTACTTTGAGAATACATACTAGGGACATGCCACGTGAATGAAATATGACATAATAAAGTTTACTTTTTATTGTTAAAAAAATAGGTCAGTTGTTAATATATACTTGGCTAAATAGACTGCTATTACATCTTCACTGTACTGAACTAACAGGTAAAAAGGTATTCGTAACATAATATTAATTAAACAGGGACAGTAAATTTAATATTTCTGAAGAATTACCCAGGTGTTTTAATGCTAAAATTCAAAATTACATTGAGATTGTAATTTTAGTCTGTAAATTTATTTAAAAAGGAAACATTGCAATGCAAATTTAACCTAATATTGAAATTCCCCACTTCCTATGGAAATTACATTTTGAAGTAAATTTACTCCAAAAAATCGAGGTAACATAGTTGCTTCCGTTTTCTAGGGTAAGTTTACCGATTTTCTTTTTACAGGTAGCTATATTATGTATTACAGTTGCATGGTAGCGTTTAAATGTTTTATTTTGAACGGCGCGGCGGTACTCAACAAGTATCATCGAGGCTCTAATAAGCAGAGCATACTCCGTAATGATAAAATCCTAGTAGAAGTAAATTAACTTTAACACTCCGGAAATATATGAACATTGGCGTTGTGTAAAACATATATTTACTTCAACAAAATGTATCTAAGAAGAAAATGTATATTTATTACATACGTATTAGTTAGTACACGAAAAATAATACCTTACACCTTTAAGTATTTAAGAATATTCCTAATGTCATAAGAAATCCATCATAGAATGGATGTAAGTTGAATAAATTTTGTTCAATCGGAGACTCAACATTTATTTATTTTGTTTATTTATTTTATTTATATATTTATTTAAAATTATTCATTACAACACCATGAAATGTTTAATTACTAATAACTAATACAAAAGCCATTCTCAGGCATAAACTGAAAATACAATTCCTGGCCCAAATTCCAATCAAACTTAAAAACTAGTTAACATCTTGAGATCTCGTTTTATTGTTTCATCTTGCATTTAATTCGACTTAACATGGTTCAAAAGATTACGATAATTTATTAACCTATTTATATTTATTAATGATTTATTAATCTTAATAAATTATTTTAACTGATATTCAGAGATTGTATTTCTAGCTTATGTCTGTAGATGGCTGTTGTATTTAGTTAAATTGAATAGTAATTACCTGAAACATGTCACATTAATATAATGAATAAATTAACATTTGTGTTATGGAGGATATTTGAGTCTTTAATTTAACTAAATTTAAACATGCCAAATACCAGGTTGAATTTTTTTGATCATGAAAGGGTTATAGTAGTACGAGTTGGCTCGAAATATGTTAAAGAATAGTTTTGAAAATTTCATTTGACTAGTTTGTTAACTAAGATGATATTTTCCATTTACAAATTACAGTTTTCAAACTTGAATTTTTCACATTTACTATTGCATTTTTATAATTATAATTGGTTTTGATTTGTATCAACGATGCCATTGTGTTATGAGTACCCTTATTAATTGTATTTCCTTCATTTAACGAAATAAGTAAAATTTTTTAAATATCTCTGATCAATAGCGCATAACTTACAATATAGGTATTATCCAATGGGTCTACTTTTCCTCTGCATTAATCAAGAAGTCTCTATAAGATTTTATTATACCATTTAGTGTTACTTTATTCACAAACAATTTTTGTAACCTAAGTTCGTCTTTTAACTAACTAACAGAATTGAGTGCTGAAGCAATTAGTAAATTTTACAATTTACATGAAAACATTGTTGAAACATATATTGGAAGTGTGTATATGCCAATGTGGGCGTTCCTTACAAAAATATAAATATTCATAACTAGATTTTATAAAAATTCTGACATGGTCGACGCAGTCTTAAAATAGGTTGAATTTTATATCGAAACCATGCCAAAGCATGAAGATTTCAAATAACAATTTAAAAACTTCCTCATTCCAATATATATTCTTTCTAATAGTTATCTAATATAATCATTTTAAAATAAAATGAAAGGTTTAAGTTTTTTGGAGAAAATAACAAATTAACCATTTAGTATTAATTTAAGTAAAACTTTGGACTATACAATAAAAGTTTTGAAAAACTTAATCGGATTCGATTCATTAGTGGATTACAGAAAAGACTTAACTTAAAACATGATTTTTTCATTTCTTTGATATTACAACCTACTACTTGTAAGTAATGTATTGGCAATATTCTTATATGGGAATACTTTTCAAAATAAAAAGTCAATGGTCAAAAGTCAGTCATAAAATATTTGTGTAACATAACTATTTTAACAACCGAAATAATGATATGTAAAATATATTTCAAATAAATAGAATTTATTTAATGTTATTTTTAAATATCTACAAAAAGTACATACTACATATGTGTTTTCTACTCAAATTTTATTTTTGAAGATTTCTAAATAGTTTTCATAAACTCTATAAATAACTATGATTTATCAAAAAAAAACTTAATCACCAATTACATATAGTTTGATATATGAACAGCTTCTATCACTCACGATTCTTGATGATCAAAATGCCTTAAATAATTGCATTCCTAATACTAAAAATATTTCTGTGAGAAAATTAATATTTTAAGTATTATGACGACTTTGTAATATTTTTTGTACAAAACTGCTAATTTGCCTGTTTCATCGATTTTTGTATAAGTAAAACATCTCTTATTACATTATTGCTATTTATATTCTTCGCAATACCTTTTTGTTTGAGTTATTGCATTGCTTTCGTATTTCAAGAACATTTAATTCTGTTTCTTCTTTAATTTACTTTATAATAAAAGTCATTGATGGTGTTTATTTACTAACTAACCTGTATTAATGACTTCTATCACTGTGATTGCTACTAATTTGAGAAATAAATAACTAGAAGGAATTTCCTTCATGCAGCATCGCGGCTCGTAAACACTGACGACCGTTGTAAATTTACGGTAACTTACATTTGTGGATATTTCTATTGCATTAGGGCAACTCTTTGACGGTTTTATGTATTTCTGCGAAAAAAGTCGCACCTAAATACCATTCTGTTAATTGTACTGCCAAGTAAAAACAAAATGTTTTTGTAACCACTTAAAAAGAATATAATTTTCTATATAGAACTTACTACACCTGCGATGCTAAAAGAATTTTTATGTGATCTGATTTAAATGCATTATAATACTAGGACTTTCAGAAAACGACTATAGCAAAAGTAAGTAGATAGATATAATATATAGGCAAGTATTCACAGGTATGGTACCGTATTTGCGGAACTAATAGAAATAAAAATGCGTTATTTCCGTATATTTATACGTCATACTTTAAATACTATATTTGTTATATACGTATTTTCATTTCCATATACTGTTATAAATATACTGTTTGAATCAGGATGATAAATGTGAAAATAAAAAATAAGGTAGACATTCAAATTGTACTACTGCGTGTAGTGTAAATACAATACTTTCATGAGTGATATCTTAAAGGTAGTTCTGTTATTAACTAAAAAATAATGGAATTCTTTCTATGAAATTTGAATCAGATGTTTCCTAAATACAAATACATGATTCTGTAAAATTAGCAGTAAGTATGCTTGTTTCAACAACAACAAAAAAAATCTTTTAACAATATTTATTAATAAAGTCCTAAAAATATAAATTTTCTGAATAAAAACTAAATTACAACGTGATTATTGTTAACAAATGTAACCGGTTTAACAATAACGTTTGTGAACCGATGACCACCGGGCCACCTAATTTACCTGCGTGGAAGTCTTGTCATTCATTGTAACCTACCGCGTGGTAAAAATAAAGAGTAAAATCGACTTCAATGTTGGTAATCGTATACGTGCTTTTTTCAGTTTTGAACTAGGCAAAGCTTAAAACTGTGTAATAGCGCTCTGCCTTTGTTGCACAGTCTTAAGATGGAAATATACTAAGGGTTTTTTTTTGGTTAGGTCGGTTAGCACATTAAGTAGGTATTTATTGGTAGCATTGAATGGAAGAATTAATTGGAGCGATTATAGAAAATAATCGTAGAAACGCTTCCAAAAAACATTTTTCTACAGAAATAGTACAATACCCCCTTCGTTATTTTGTTCAGTACCCTCTAAGACATTATCTCCTTCTGCCATTTCGCTGATTATACCAGTTTATTATTTAGAATTATTTTATTGAACTGTTTGTTAATAAATATAACAACTTTTAATGAAGTGATACATTTCCTAAAATCTTTTATTCCTGGTATTAATAATACATAACTTTTAACAGCAAGATTATTGGATACCCTAATAATATGGCCAGATACTGTACATAGGTGTAATCGAAAACATTAATTGGTACATGAAGAGTGGGGTGCGTTACAAGAAGTATTAATTAAAGTTCTATGAATGTCAGATAAATACACAATGACTATAAATTAAAGGTTGCAAGATTAAAGATTAAGCTCTAATGTTGGGTTAAGCCTTTATCAGTAAAAATTAGTGTAACAATATAATATTAATTCCAATAATATTAATATTAATAAATAATATTAACTAATTAATATATTGCGGTGTTGTTAAATCACCGTATTGAAAATTTCATCAACGACGGAACGGAAACGTTAACACAAATATTTTTATATCAGATTTAAATTAAAAGAGGGGCATGCTATGTCTTGGGTATAATTAATATAAAGGCTATACATAGGACCATAGTTAGGTTCATTTATACTTAAATTAAAAATTAAGATTAAAGATTTCATGCAAACATAACCTAGCTTTCTTATGCATAAATAAATAGGTTTCATTTTAGAAAAAGGATATCAATTAGTTAGATTGCTTGATCATAAATACATTTATGCAACCCAAGTGACACTTTGGGACGCGTTTCCCACTTGTTAGGAAAAAGAAATTTCCTTATTCAAATTTACAGTTTACGATGTTTAAAGTAGATAGATTTTTCTATTTTCCAGGAGGCCAGCTCAAGTTTATGTTGTTAATTAGCTGAAAATAGATTAATTAGGTCAATGTTATTATGACTTATATAATACAATTAACTTTTGAATTTGGTTACAAGATTCTTGATCACTTTAATTATTGAAGGTATAAATCCTGTCGTTCGTGTTAATATGACTCTTATAGACTTTTATCCTGCTTTTCCTCACCATTGTTTTGATGTAAGTGTTTAGAGTACTGTATTCTGGACATTCTGATTATAAATTGATTAATGTTGATTTTATATTTAAGTTGGAATTTGTATATGCATCAATTGGTTTATTTATTGCAGTTCGTACTGTAAAAATTATGTTTATAGTAAATTGTAAAGATGTTTCTATGGAGAAATTATTTGTATTACCTGTATCATGTATTTATGTAACTAGTTTGTAAAGGATGAACCTTGATTTGTTGAACTTTATATGTAATTAGATCGTAATGAGTTTTGTACATTCTAAATCGTTTTTCTTGAATATCTTCGTTACGATACATTTTGGGACAATGAATGTATTATACTTTTTTGATTTTTGTTTCAAAGGCTACAATTCTATAATAACAGAATTAGGATTAGTGATAAGAAATAACAGCTGTGCGGGATTAGTGACGTCACGAGCTTACTCGATGTTTCATTGTTTTGAAAAAGTGTCATAGTTTTCTTTTGTTCTGGCATAAACTATATAAGCTGGGGCATATTGTAACAAAGTCAGTCGATAAAACGTAGAAGGCAGAATCTATGCCCGGCTCAGGATAATATCTGTAATAAATTTGAGGTTATATTTCAACCATATGTTTATGACGCAAATGTCATATATGAAACAAAGTTAAAATAAATTAAAGTGTTACCTGAACGTTTTTTTTAAAGGATTAAAAGAAGATTTAATAATTGTGCAACAAAAATACAAAGTGAAAGTGATTGTTTTAATAAATTCTGATTGAATTTATTTTTTGACATCGATCTACGTATCGTATCGATATTTTATAAACAAGAAGTCAGCTGATTGGTTTCATCGCAGTGTTACCAATAAAATGGATTAACTTTTAAAAAGGGAAAATATATCGTAATATACAAGGTTGGTTATAATGAATGATTCTTGTTAATTTCATTAAAAATAATTAACTTATAAAGTTCATCCTCAAATATAAAACTAATTGGTTTAGTTCATTAAGTTGTTTTGAGAATTTATTTGATTTGAAGTAAATAAAACAACTAAATTTCTTTTATATAAAATTTATTTTCATTTGATGAATATTTTTATTTATAAATAAATTTCATTTGTGTTGGTCTGTGCAAACGAATGACCGTACTGATCCTATGTCAGGTCACTACAATTATTTCTAACGTTTGAGCAAACCTGAGAAGTGTTTCTCAATTATCAACTGTATTATTTTGAATAACATTTTTTTTACTTTGACTTTCCATTTGAATTTTTATTTTGTTCGTTAAATAAAGTTTATGTGTTTTCAATTTTACATATGTGTTTAATTGACGTTAATACAAGCATCCAGCGTTCTTTTCTTTTGAATTCAAAGTTTAGTAGCAGTTGTCCAGCTTGCAGGAGCTTTAGTGCTTACGATATAAGTTTTTCTTCCTTTCCAGGCATAAAAGTAAATAAGAGTCTCGTAATTCAAATAATTTATGCTTTACTGAGCAAACCTGAGCTAGCTGAGAGGAATAAAGAAAAATATCTGTGGTGTATTCTCATTTCAATCCACTGTATATAATTTATGTTTATATTTGGAACGGTGGACATATTATATTTTATTTTATCTTCAAAGATCACCGCAATATTAAGTTCAAATATTGCCAGTAATAAATCAAATATGAAAGAGGATTACCAATTAATCTTATTATTAAGTATTATTAAAACATACAGGTAGTATTAATGTGGTGCAGTTACATACACTCTATGGTACTTTATAGAACATTGATGATACAGGTCTTACCTACCGTACAAATGGGCACATACATGGATACACAAAACATTGAATTATTATTTATTTCATAATAATAATTGAAAGTTAGTAGACAATAAGTAGATTGTGTAATAGTATATTATATTAATCAAGGTTATACATACGCTATTATAGCCCTAGTGTCGATTTTGGGATATAATGGGACGCATAGGATATAATAGTGTGTCTAAACCATGGTTAATATCATAGTTTTTTCACTACCAATACGTTACCTGTGCTTTGAAATTTGCAAGAATATTTTTCGTTTGTTTAAAAAAATATTAATCTAGGTTACTGATAGAGGCACACGGCAAATAGAAGGTGTATAATAGAAGCTTGTGGCAAGCGGTTACGAAAATCAATTTCTGCAGTCACAACTAGGTCCATAATCGTATTTTCTAAGGTTAGTAGTGGAAATATATTGTTATTGGACATTAACGTGAATTGTTTGAATAAGAATTATTTCTGATTGTAACTATAGATGGAGAACATTGATTGCAAAATCAATGGTGTTATTATTATCATTGCTAGATGGTTAGTATAAAGACTACTGTTTTAATTATTTGTTCAAACAGTAAACTGATTACTATTAATGTAGTCGACTATAAAACGGTCAGCTGAGTATCTATAGGCTTTGCTCACTCTCTCTTCTATTCTTAATGAGTAAATTGTAATAATCATAATAACTCTTAAGCATTATTACTTCAATAATGTAAAAAAAGGAAACTTCACGGAGTTTACCTACCTGAAAATTCTCAAAAAACATCCAGTCAAAATTAAATTGAGAATCGCACGACGATGCCGAGAACTAATAGAAAAATTCAAATTTGAATTGTATCCATGACAATCACATAATTTTCCGGAAATTTATATAAATATATATATATGCTACAAAGGAGTAATTTTTTGGAAATTTTTTGGAAATTATACTTGTAACATATATAGCTACATAAAACATGTAGTCTCTGTACATAAAACTTGAATCAATAATTTATTGAAATAATGGGTGCCCTTTTTTATATTTTAATATTTTGGGACACTGATTTTAGAAATAAAAACCAATTAATCATAATGCATTTTTTTCTGTGCGTCGTGCGATTCTCTTACCGAATATAGCCTCGTGTATTGATTCTGCCTGGAAATTTTTATTTCGTGCATTTCTGCAACGTAATTGCACTCCACTCCGTGTCGTGCAATTAAGACGTTGCAGAAATGTCACTCAAAAAATTTCCGGCAATAATCAATGCACTTGGTATATTATAAGTGATAAATTGTCAAAAAAGTTGACATAACGTTGACGTCCACCGAATTAGAGACACGTACTAAATGTCACTGGTATTGATGGTTCGAAATATAGGTTAGCAGGTAACTCGATCTTCAAATATTACTGTCAGTAGACCCGGAAAGGAAAAAAAATCTAAAACTAAGCGTTATCATAATTAGGCCATTAACAAGCACACTACGCAACAAACCGTTAACAACATGTGAACGCAAAATACAAATTCTATAAATATCAATGGGTCTCATAATGACGGGTCCCCATATCAAAAAGTGATAAATAGTTATAAAATATAATTACCTAAGACGTTGGGCAGTTTAAAAGGATGTAAGTTCTTACGAGCAGCAAAAATATCTTCTTTTAAAAATCTAACTCACAGAATGCCATATACCACCGGGAGTTGAGCCCAAAAATGAGCCAACTTTTACCATAGTTGCATAAAGGAGAACAAATACATATCGACTAACACACCATTAATTTTCCCTTTTCTTTTTTGTAACGGAAATACCAGGAAGATTTTCGTTACAATTTCAACGAGTGAAACGAAAAACAATTTTCTTTTGTTGTTTATTTTGCCCTTTTACTTTCAAAAACTTTCTATGATAACCAAAAGCACAAAAGACCAGTCTCGGTGGAGTAGTCGTTTGTATGTTTGCTTCATAAGTCAAGGGTGGTAGATTCGATCCTCAGTTCGAGTTTTCATAGCGGAGCAAAATTAAAACATGTCTTCTTTTTTAATAGAAAGCAAAACTGTGGGTCCTGTGTCAATGCCATGTTTGGCAAGATATAGATCCCTCCTGGCGGTGGAGTTCCTCAGATTCGGTTAAATTTTAGTAGATTCGTCCATATGATCAAAGTAATATGTGCCATGAGGTATGAGGGATGCTCCGTACTCCGATTTCTCGCCTAAAAATAAATAAATAAAAACTACAAAAAGAATCAAGTTTATCCATTGTCAACTAACTGAAGTAATGTAAAACCATAAAGATCGTTTGCTCAACTAATAGGCAAAATATTAGTCCAGTTAGTTAAGGATAAATATAGCTTCTGTTCTAAAAAAACACAAACTTTTTTATTTCAATCGCTTTATTTTGCCGTTTCAAACAATATATTAAAAATCGAGAGTGATCGCGCAGTCGCGCTTGTGGTCTAAATGCTTGATTCTACTGCAAAATTAATTCAAAATACCAATTAACGAGATACTATATATATTAACGAAAAATACCAATTAAGATATCTTAAAAATAATTTTTATATGATAATTTGATATGGATACTACAATATCAACAGCAAAACTACTAAATCGCAACACCAGATTGTTATATTAACATACTAACACTGTCAATATCTCGTTACCCACATTTCATATTTGCTATTATTTGTGTTATTATCATTATAATCATGTCTGAAAATGGTAAGTTTACTTTTTCTTGCCATACTTATGCTATATTTTATGAACTTAATAATTTGTCATAGAAATTAGAATTGGATTCATTTGCACGCGTTGTGGTTTATTTAAGTTGAAAGCGCACTTAATCTGTATGATCAACAAAAAGAACACGATTCGCCGCAATCCCCTTATATTTATATTTTAATTTTTCAGTAAAGACATTTACGATCACCCACATTAGACTTATTTGAGAAATGATTGAAATTGAAGGCTGAGTTAAAACGAAACTATTGCATTAATGGATTGCTATAGTATATTCAAAGAATTTTGGAGATAATTATAAAAAATATTGAAAAACGTTGGGGAAAAATGATAGTTATATAAAGATAGGTTCCTGTCAAAAAATACTTTCTGGCTTGAATCGAAAGTATTCCCCATTAAAAAAATTGACATAAACCAACCTGGCCCAACAAGACTCGAAAGATCATTTAAAAAACCAGCAAATGTGGCGTCTGATCCAAACAAAAGAAAGTGCAAACTTTAACATCTACCGCTACTTTAGAAAAACTTTCTCTTGCTACTACTTTTAACGAAGAAAGGTAAACGTGTTGCAGCGCAAATTGCTAAAGATGTAACTGAACTAACTCTCTTCAAAACGGGCTAAAAGGTATCAAAGAGTGTATATGTAGTTCTGTCGAGCCAGGAGAACAGAAACCTGTGCCAATGACACCCGAGGAAACATTGCCACTGATTATTATTAATACAAAACCAAATAAAGTTGACATATTTGGCATATAAATTGGCTGCAAATATTTATCCGTCATGAATGAAGATATTATCAACCAAACAAGAATGTTATCCAAAAATTTTTCTTTGATAATACAGGTCAATAACGTAGAGCTTAAACTACAAGACCTGCTTAATTTGACACCAAGCTGTTTATGTAAATTTAAAAAATAGGCATTAAAATCTTCTCTAGCACACGATTTAAATTAATGTATAAATGGGGCATATATGGAAGCTCTGGACAAAGTAATTAGACAGTTAACTAACATAAGAGAAAGTGATTCTTTTGTGTTGATTGTGCACTAGTTATCACTAGATCGTGTACTACAATTGCATACTACGGTTGCAAAACCGAGTTCCATCTTCAACTCTATTTTGCTGCCATAAAGTGGTTTTGCTAAAGAGACTCCATAACTGACTCGAGAGATAACATTCTGAATCAAATCGCTAATTTACAAGATTATGTTTATTAAGAGAAACGCATTAATTTTAAATACTCGTCGGTAAAGTCTACCACACTTAGACAGATACAGTCCACCTAAAGTTATAATATATTTAGGGCAACATCAACAGAAGTGAACACTAAAAGAAAACATTCTAAGAAATTTCCCAGCATAAAAAATTACAGTTTTAGATTGTCTAGTTTACACTCATGGCTTCGGTTTTTCGAATTCCGCTTACATGTAGTATACAGATTATAAATAAAGAAGCGGTAAGCAAAAGGTGAAAATAATGAAATAAAAGCTACTTAATCATATTTTAATAAAAAAACTAATCAAGAGCAGATAAACGGTCAAGTTCTTCCACAAATTATCATTAATTCGCCCTGGAATCGACTTCTAGACCACAGTGCGGTGTTAAAAATATTAAAGATCAAAGGTCAAAAAATTTGTTTCTTTGCGAATCTTACTTATCTTACTTTCTATGGCTCGGAGGTTAATTAAGGTTCTTATAAAAGTGAAAGATAAATAAATTTCCGACAAAAAAGGTTATATTAATTTTTTTACGTACTGCGAACCATTTGCGAAATATACAGCACCTGATATGCAGACCTAAAATCCTTAATTGACCTCCGAGTCATAAGACGTATGACTCAAAAATAATAGAAATATAATAATAGAATATTGAGATGATATAAATCCATCTCGTTGAAAATTTAGTGAACAACATGATCGTAAACGTAAAAATAATTATTTCACGTATCAAATTAAAATAAAAGATAGATATGCTAGGTGATAGGCATCATTAATCTAAAGGCTACACATTGGGTCACAGTTAGATTCATCAATATTTAAATTAGGAATCAAGAATAAAAGCTCATTTTTGTATATGTAATAAAAGGTTTGATTTTTAAAAAAAGGATATCAATCATTTAGATTGTTTTATGATAATACATGTTTATGCAACCCAAGTTGCATATTGGGATGGTTTTTCCATTTGTAGGGAAGATGTAATTTCCTTGTTTAAATCTCGCGGCTACGATTATTAACGTAGCATGAATTTTTCTATTTTCCAAGAGACTAACTCAGTTTCGGGTTGCTAGTTAACTAAAAACATATAAATTAGGTCAATCTTGTAATGACTAATATAGCACAATAAGCTTTTAAACTCTTATATAATAATCCTGAGCATTTTTATTACTGATAGTTTCGATTTTGCTGCTATGCTTCAGTTTTGATAATTATTGACTCTTATACTATTTTTCTCGCCATTGTTTTAATGCGAACACTTGGACTGTATGCTGGACAATTTGATTATAAATTGACTTCATTTGAATTAATGTGAAAGATGGAACTTGTATATGCATCATTTGGTATATCCGATTGTTGTAATGGATTGTAATTTATGTTTTTCTTAAATTGTAAAGATGTTCCTGTGGAAATTTTATTTGTATTAGTTATATTGTGTAATTGTGAATCCATTTTGTAAAGGATAAAGCTGGATTTATTGAATTTTGTATGTAATTAGGTCATAATGAGATTTGTTCATTGTCAATCGTTTTTGTCTGATATCTTCGTTACGATGTCTTTTAGGATAGGAGTGTGTTATATTGTTTTGATTGTTGTTTTACAAGCTACAATCTTGTATTTATAAAATTAGAATCCGTGAGAAAAAAGAACAGCTGAGTGAAAATTGTGACGTCATAAAAATTATTCGAGACGCGTTTGTTTGAAAAAGTGTCAGTGCCGGCATTTGTTTTTACAAAACCTATAAAAGCTGGAGCCAAATTTAACAAATTCAGTCGATTAAAAGCATCTGACGAATCTATGCTTGACTCCGGATTGAAAATTTGTAAATTAAGTTGGGTTATGTTGTAACCATATGGTTGACCTTGTGTTTATGTCAACATATAAAGTATAAACAAGATTGAAATAAAGTTTGAAGTATTTACCTGAACTTTTTGAAAGTTAAAGAAGATTTTATTATTATTCAACAAGTATATGGAAGTGTGAACGAGTTATTTCAAAATAAATTCTGGGAGAATTTATTTTCCATTATCGATTTCATGAATTGACGATTTTATAATACGAAATCATCTAACAGATGTAAATGCAGTGATACCAATAGCGAATAGAATTTGAAGAAAATTATATTTACATTATATACCAGGTTGGTCGAAATAAAAGGTTTTTAATTTGATTTGCCGATAATAAAATTTATAAAGTTTATCTGAATAATTTCAGAATCATATTGTTTAACCTTAAAGGTTTTTAAGAGAATTTATTGTTCATAAATAAAACAATTCAATTTCCCTTTTATTAAAATTTATTTTTCATAAAGTAAAGTATTTGAACATTTGTGAATATTTTTATCTGATTTTTGATTTGTGTTAGTTTGTTCAAGTGAAAAGCTGTAATAGCCCTATGTCAGGTTATTACGACTATTTTACACACTTGAGCAAGCTTGGGAATTAATTTCCTAATTGGTTTATTGTTCTATTTTGAATAATATTTCTTTTTATTTCCTTTTAATTTGAATTTCCATTTATTTTCATAAATTAAATGAAGATTGTGTTTCTTCAAATTTATTTATGTGTTTAATTGATGTGCATACAAACATCCATTTCTTTTTCTCTTCATATTTAGAGTTTAGCTTGTTATTGTCCAGTTGCAGAAGCCCAAGTGTTTTCATTGTAAGTGTTTCTTTTCTTTCAGGTATAAGAATCAATAAAATCTTAATAATTCAAATAATTCATGCTCTATCGAATAAACCCTGAGTTAGCCGATTGGGAAAAGGAAGAATATTGGGTGTATTTTATTTTGTTTTATTTCAATTCACCTCATATATTTTATGTTTGCCTTGAACGTGGGGCATATTATATTCAAGTTAAAATATTACCTCAATATAAAACGGATATTGTTAGGCCCTTAATTCAAAATTATAAGTAAAATAATGTAACCTACCGCTAATTATCTCGTAGATTTACTAAATCTTTACGCCGATCTCTCAGTCTCAAGCGGTTACCCTATGCGGTTAATTTTACAGATTTCAATCTCACACCAAAACAACAGCAAATTCACAAATTGCTAACAACAACTTTAGACATTGCCCAGCAATTACAATCAAAGCAACATCTCACATTGCCAAACGAGAGCACAATCCCACATTAAAACAACAAAAACATCAACAACAATCTTGAACATTGGCCAGCAATTACAATTCAAGCAACATCTCACTTTGTCAGATGCTAATGACAACAACTAATTAACAGGTATCCGTACCTGTAAGTGTCATATCGCAAACATAGTTATCACAAACACAGTAAATATAATATCATTACGCATCTGCGGTTTTGGGCTCTGTATACGACGGTGATATGGGAAACTGCATGCCGCCAGGTAAATGTGCATAGGAGCTATCCCGACCAACCTATGATCCGGACTGCAGCCGGGTACAGTGATTGGGAGAAGCTCTGAATGACATTACACTTAAGGAGAGTTGAAGCCAATACATAGCCTCTCACAATCAAGACAACTTCACCTTAACGGGTACACACTGGGAGTCTATAACGTGTAGACTTAAACGAAGCTCTGACGAGGGCCCACCAAGCCTATATATTGGTAGATCGGGGTGGCAAAACCATTAAAAAACCAAGTCCTGCCACAATTGAGGTTGGATTCGATCGGGCAGTGGCCCCAACCCCTGTCTCGGGGAGGAGTTTATGAAGGTATGAAATAGGACTGGAGGGCTCTCTCTATTCAACTGAGTTAAGTTGGGGGAATAGTCCTATAGCTGGACGAGGTACTTCACCCCGTATGAAAGAGGACGGGAGGGTACCGGCGGGTGAGCACGTGTTAAGTCGATCGCTCCGGTACTAGCCTAGATAGCTAGTAGAGGGTGGATAGGCGACCTCGCTCCGACCAGTGAGTTGACTGGGAGCAATTGCTATGCAATTGCGCGCTGATAGAGCGTATCTCAATTACTTCCTCATTGGAAGGAACGTGGAGGTATGTTAACACGGGGACTCCACGTAAAACATTCAGATAATCTCTGTATACGACGGTACCTTCGATCCCGCATAAAGTTCAAGTGTACCCGAAAAACGTGTATTGCTTGTTTCATAAATAATATAATAATGTGATAAGTTTGGTTTTAAGTTAATACTCTAAGAATGTTAAAAACTTGCCTACCTAACTTGTTTTGGAATTTTTTTTAATTAAATTATTTCACATGTTTTACGTGAAAAATTAATTTTAGTGAAACTGTACATTCAAAATTATCCAAAATAATAATACTTAAGTTTCATAGTATTTGAACTATTTTCCCAAAATTTTAAGAAAATCGTATTTCTTGTTTAGAAATAGATTGTGTGCAGTTTAGCCTAATAGATTCTACACTCAGAGGTTGAAAATTAATTTGTTAACTATTTATTGTTTAATCATTTTAATAAATCGCGTTTTAAAGCAAAATTTGAACTTTCTCGAATATTTCAAAAAATGCAGTTACTTGTAGTTTCTCTGAAAGTAAAATAAAATTAGATTTTATAGGTTTCTTAACAAAATGTAATTAATTTCAGCTGCATTTGCTTGCTTTTTCGAACGCTATTGAATTTTGTATATAGGTAGTCGCGCGATCTCTCAAAGAGAAATTTTTAATGTATGGATAAAATTAACAGGAAAAATTCAGACAAAGGCAATCTCGTCAATTATTTACTTGCAATAAATCTTTGGAATTTGAAATCAACTAAAAAAATTTAAGAAATATTGCAAAGAGGTAAGATATGTACATGTGGAAGCTTCCCATCCCGAATAGATCTTAAACTATATAAAATATTAATTTCAACAAAAACACGCAATTTATTTCTCGAGGAGAACATTTAAATGTATTATCATTAAGATTTTTTCATCCCCACCTTCAGCAACCATCATTTAAAACTGTCAAATGACAACACTACCTTTGTGGTAGCTTATTTTAAAGGGTATAAAAAGAAAATTGCTAGTGCAAAAGAATTTAAACATGAGTTCCTGTTATAATTCAATACAGATAAAGATAATGAACAATTTTGTGCTTCTTTTGCCCCAATACGGCGGCGTTTTGCGGTACTCTGATCGAACAGCTGACCTAGGTGAGTAGATGCAGTCACTCATGTCATAATTCCAATCAGCGCCATCTATCGACCAAAAGAAATTTTAAGTTAGGTTTCATTCTTCGCCGCTAAATGGCAATGTGCAGTATTTAAAAATTAGAAATTAATTAATTCCATCGTAATTATTAAATATACAATACGGAAAATAAAAATAAAACTAATATTAAATAAAAAATATGTTTTTAGCGTTAAATACATTTATAAAAATCTAAATTTAAATCGGAAAAAACATTCTGTTTTAAATTATTCACAAAAAAAACTTGGCCAAGACTTTACATGTCAGTTTTACAGACATGTAAAGGAAATTGTTAACCACTTTGGTGTTGCTATAGCGATAGCTTACTTTGCAGGGTTTTTACAACATATGAAATGTACATATTGCAATATGATTGTGAATAAAAGATATTACAAATAGATCTATTCTTCCCAAATACATCTATAAATCCCGAAATAAAGATTATCGCTAGTATTGACAAACGTTTTCCCGAAGAATTTCTCGACAAGAAAACAATAGAATTTCTGAAGCTGAGTTTTAATTTCTTCCGATCCTATTATTTATTAAAGCCCCAAAAAATTTTACTACCTTCATAACACAGCCTTGGTAGTGTAATGTCTGGCGTGCCGGACTTTCACCCAAGCGGCCCGGGTTCGACTCCCGGCGCTGGCAGATCTGGTTAAGGTTTTCTGCAGTTTCCCTTAGCTGTAACACAAATGTGGGATTTGCGCTGTTCCATCTATAAGTCGGCTGCAGCCGCACATTGGGCCTACATAATAATAATAATCGCCCCCTCCCTCCCGCACAAGCTTATAGCTTCTGGGGCCTTGGTTAAGGTTATGGGTTGTAGTAATTATTATTATTATTATTATTATAACAAATAAAAATAAAAAGAAATAAATAAATATTGTTTAACCTTAAAAGGTTTTTAAGAGAATTTATTTTTCATAAATAAAACAATTCAATTTCTCTTTTATTAAAATGTATTTTTCATAAAGTAAAGTATTTGAACATTTGTGAATATATGTATTGTGAATATATGTATTTATCTTATTTTTGATTTGTGTTAGTTTGTTCAAGTGAAGAACTGTAATAGCCCTATGTCAGGTTATTACGACTATTTAAACTTTTTGGTTTTTTACAACATGGGTTTTTACAACATATGAAATGTACATATTGCAATATGATTGTGAATAAAAGATATTACAACTAGATCTATTCTTCCCGAATACATCTATAAATCCCGAAATAAAGATTATCGCTAGTATTAACAAAAGTTTTCCCGAAGAATTTCTCGACAAGAAAACAATAGAATTTCTGAAGCAGAGTTTTAATTTCTTCCGATCCTATTATTTATTAAAGACCCAAAAAAAAATTTACTACCTTCATTACAAAGCGATGTGGTGAATTTATTAAACTGTCCGGAAGTACAAACCCTCATCTGTTGTAGATAATGCATGACTAAAAATGCACCAAACTTTTAGAATAAAAAAAAAATTATAACTGAGACAATGACACACAAAACATGTACGTCCACTGAGAAAAATAGACAGTTATAGCAAGTATAAATATATTTAGCATCAATATATTTATACTTACTGTAACTATCTATATACTTACTATAACTATCTATTTTTCTTGTGTATTGGTGTAAATAATTTCGTCCAGCCAGATCCTGAAAATTTTACATAGTGCATAGCCGAGTCAAAATCTCATTCGAGACCACCAAAGTCATTTCTAGCACGACATGCACACAAAGTTTTTTCTACAGCGTTAGTGAAATAACCGAAAGAAATCATAAAAAATAACACAAGGAAATTTTTATTTCAGCGCAACGTGGACAGTTTCGTTGTTACTACGGAAACGACTTTGCTGAAATATGCATAAATTGCATAATGCACGAAATATTTTGCGCTCTAAAGCGAAAAATATTTCGTGCATATTGTCAAGTAAACAAAAACAATGTGGCATCCCATGTAGGAACTGCCAGTCTTGACAATAGGCCCCAGTTTGGCTAAATATTGGATAACCAAATGTCGTTATTTTAACATTGGTCCAAGCCTAGGCCAACCTTCAGATCTCACGCCTCAGCTGCTTTGCTCAGCTCGATACCAATTCTGGGTTCTCTAATCTCTTCCAAAGTCAGAGCCAACCTTCAGCGCCCTAGTCTCGGTTCCTTACCGTTTGCCCAAGCTTCAACCAATTTTAGTGTTTCTAGACTTAGTTTCTTACCCTTAAACCAAGTTTGGGCCAATCTTCACATATTCTACCAAATCAAATTTGTGGCGTTTTCTGTTTTTATTGTATCAGTTAGTAATTAATTAAGCGAACATTGTGAGAAAAGTTTAACTAGAATACCTACATAGATAATAATTATTGTTACTAAATATGAATTCAACTTTCAAATTTTCGCGCGCTTCATTTCTTCGAAACAAGCACACACATGAAAAGTAAGTAACGCGGCTGCTGCAAGAGGAAGCCTTTACCGGCTTAGTTAGTGTTCATCCGCCTATAATGGGTGATGTTACGTTTAAGGTTATGTTCCTAAGATATGTGTGTGTAACCGTTTTATAATATTATTAATAAAATAATGTTTATGCAATAAAAAGTGTTAAAAAGTTGTATACTTGAAAACAATTCTTACATTAATAATTTTTAAACCACTTTTCCTTGAAATTGATTTGTTTAACACTTAAAATATTATTAATTTTGTACAATATCAGCCTCATACTTGTTCTTGTGTCACAATTTTTTAAGTTACGTTATTATGTTACTAATAATTATCGAATGAATTAAAATAATTGGTAATACTTTAGAATTTTTAGAGAAGAGTGATCCAATATTGGTTATTTACCTTGTGTCAAGACTCAGTATTACCGATGGCACTATATTGGTCTTCACTATTGGGCCAAGATGTATCACTAATCTAGAGCCATGACTGATTCACATGCTTGGCACGAAGTTATCATCCCGACTTTAGCACAGCCATGGGCCAGTCTTGGATTTCAGGCCAAAGTTGATGAGCCAACCGCGGGTCCTTTGTTATTTCGTACCCGGGATTTTGCATATGGATATTAATGAAAAAATGTTTTTTTAACCACATAAGTTTTTACTAAAATTTTACATAAATTAATTTTGTATGCTAAAATTGCATAAAACCACCAAATGTGCTTATACACATTATACACATTATCAGATACATTACTGAAACACAACCTAAAACAAGTTCAAAATATCTATGTAGTACAGGTTATCATAGGTAAAGGAGAATGTCTATTAGGACAGTTTGTACATGGAAATGGTCAGTCATAATTGAGAGATTGAACAAATGAACACACTTTATTATTGCAGGAAATTGTATGGACTGCATTATGGTATATAAGATAAAGTTCTTTTTTTAAACGACTAGTCAACAAATCAACACCAGTAGCATAAAAAGTACTTAGTACAAATAACATTTTAGGTGCATAGCATTAATAATGCTTAATGATAAACAAATCAACTTATCATGTACGTATCTAATAAAATTAGTTGCATACTAAATTAACATGAAGAATACCACATTTATTAACAGAATTACTATAAATGTAAAGATAAATAATAAATATGCCTATAAATAAAATTACCACATATCAAGTTAATTTCATTTATTACCTACTGTACAAATGATTTATAAAACATAGTTTACTAGTACTTTTGTGACAAAATCACCTAGAATTTTGATAAGCAAGTAACAACTTTGAACTAAAAAACTATGAGTATTAAGATAGATATTCGAATTTAGTTTAATAATAGTATATTGTGTTACAAATGCAGAAAAGTGCCAATTTCTCACGAGTGTGAAGATTTTGCGGCATGAGACGTAGTCGAATGCCGCAATCACACGAGTGAGAAATTGGTGTTTTTGCACGCGTTACACACTATACTTTATCTACGACAACAAAAAAAGTAATAAACCACCAACAGCTAAGAAAGTTTTTTAACCTAGAATTTATACTCGCATTCATATTTTTTACGTGAAATATTTGGCAATAAATTAAGAGATGTAATGTGAGCCGCTTCCACGATGTTTGGAGGTGTAGGAGTGTACACCCCAATTTTCCTTCATCGAATTCACTCATGATACATCTAGAATTTTAAAAACGACAAAAGTAAACATTAAATTTGTAAAGACAATAGTAATAATACGTTTACAATTTGTATAATTTCAGTCAATCTACTATTTAGTACTTACAGCTAAATAATTATGTACTCGTTTTCAAAAAATAATTTATATGTACAAAAATCACAATTCAATTGTCAAGGTTATTAACCTCTGCGCAAAATGTCAAGTATTTTCGCATTATGTAGCAAATTATAAATGTTTTAAATGTTTTTATTGTAATTTAGCAATAATAATAAATAAAATTACATTAAAAATTATATAATAATGTAAAACATTAATTAATTTTACGCTTTAATTGAATAACAATCATTGTAACTTTATATAATGAGAAAAAACATCATTGAAAGGCGTCTCGGTAGCTCAATGGTTACGCTGTAGCTACTAACCGAGCAATCCGGGTTCAATTCCCCGGGTCTGACCTTAGTTTTTTTTCTAGATGAATTTCCATTCGAAATATAATTTAATGTAAAATATTAATTAAACAAAATAAATTAACCTCTATCTAAAATTTATAACATTTTATACTTCAAATAATTAATAATATTATAAATATTGCAAGTGGTGACATCTATGGCGTTTTAATAGAACTACGGATGATTGAGAACTCCTTCCTCACATACTTTATCGTTGAGTTTGGAGATTGTTTGCAATTGGTCGTTTTCACGGCTACTAGATTGTGCGGAATATGTAACTTTCTATGGTGGTCGTAGATAAAAGGTGTTTTATAGATTCAAACATAAATAATGAATCAATTCCCACTATACAAATTGCCAGACTAATGTAAGTCCTTTTCAAGGCGAATGCTGACACCAACAAAGAAATCTCCATGGTTTAGTTCTACTCAAAGCTATTGTATCTATTCGAAGTCGTATGCAGGGATTCTCGATTCTACCATAATCTCACTTCATTTCATTACTTAATATCTTCATAATTTCTTTGGTTATATGGCCACCGAGTATTTTAACGAACGTTATGGGAAGAAACCGAGCAGGATAACGTTAGAACGTCTACTTGGCGAGAATGTCGCTAAAAGGTTCTGCCTACCTGGCAAGGGTGGCTCTATAAGGTTCTAGACTAGCTCCACTGGGATCCACTAATTATTATTAGTAGTTAATGCAAAAAACAAATAATTAAATCTAATTAATTAAGAGAAAGCTAACTTCCTAGGTAAAAACTAACCTAACGCATTACCTACTTAGTAGTAAGTTAGTCGTTAGTAAGTCAGCTTTCTTCACTTAATTAGATTTGTTTCTTCTTCTTTCCAGTTTGGCGCTAGAATAAAAGGACAAAAAAGGTATTCCATAGTACAACATTCCTCTATCAAAAAAAATACTAAACAATATGAAGTACTAAAAAATACAAATGTATTATTCCTTAAAGGAAAAACAAAGGGTTACCAACTTTACAAAGTTTTCACGCCTTAGCACCGTTGATTTCCAGTTTCCTATAGAGCTCCTAAACATACTTCCGGCTAATTCCATGGCAAATCACATAATTTAAAAACATAACCGTGCTTCGATATCTCAGATTTTGTTCATATGAAATAATGTAACGAATGGGAAAACCCCTTATACGCCGCAAAGAACATGCTAGAAGATTCGAGATATATGACATATCGGCGGGCGGTTAGACGAGGTACAATACACGAGTATGTTAGAGCGTTTTCTAGAACGTTTATATGGGAGATATAAATCGTCGTCACGGATAGAAGGGAATCAATTATGGTCAACCGGTGAATTAAATAAATGTGCTTTGTGTAATTAGTAGTCAAGTATTAGTGAAGAAATAAATGTTTAATAAATGTTGTAATAATAAATAAATAGTCTTTAAATAAGTTTGCTAAATATCTAACATTTAAGTTCGTTAACAGTTTATAATTATAGTGTTAAATAATTAGTTAAGATTAAATTAGTGTATGTAAATAATATTTCTCTTGTTAATAGACGATTAAACAGCATTTTTGGTATTATTTAAAAAAAGAACATTACAATAACATTAAATTAATTTTTTCAGATTTTTTTGAGAGTATATCGAGAAACTTTCAAGGATATTGCACAGTAGAAAAGTAGAAGGCTCCGAAGGCAAATTTTAGTGTTTTTACAAATCTTGACATTGCTTCTGTGTTACAATTATTACCCCTTTGAAAATTTTTTAATATAATCATCTTAGCATATACTTGGTATGGTTAAAAAATAAAAAGGGTGTTTTTTGTAGTTTTAGAAAAAAGTAATTTTTGAAGAAGTTTGCTTTTAGAGCCTGCTACTTTTTTACTGTGCAATGTCTTTGCATGTTTCTTGATATACTCTAAAAGATCCAAAAACTAGCTTCAATCTGACACCTGAACGAATCAGATAATTCAAATAATAAGGGAGTTATGACAGTTAATGGCTGTTAAATGATGCCAAGTGTTGCATAACAGAATTTCAAATGCGAATACTGCTATGTGATACTCTGCATCATCTAACTGAAATTGTCATAACTCCCTTATTTTTATAGTTATCTAGCTCATTCATTGAAGCTAGTTTTTGAATCTTTCGGAGTATACCAAGAAACGTGCAAATACATTGCACAGTAGAAAGGTAGCCGACTCTAAAAGCTTTTTGGATCAATGTTAAGTTTTTCCAAAAATAACTTTTCTATCCAAAACTACAAAAAACACCTTTTTTATTTTTTAACTATACCAAGCATATACTAAGATGATTCTATAAAAAAAGTTGCAAATGGGTGATAGATGTAACACAGGAGCAAAACACTAAAATTTGGCTTCGGAGCCTGCTACATTTCTATTTTGCAATGTCTTTGAAGATTATCTAAAAGACCCAAAAACTAGCTTTAATCTGACATCTGGATATGTTAGGTAATTCAAGAAATAAGAGAGTTATGACAAGTTTAGTTAGATGATGTAGAGTGACGGGTAGCAGAATTTGCCAAAAATCGAAATTTTCAAAACTTCGGCCATTTCTAATCCAAAAATCTAGAAAAAATAATTTATTGTCATTTCACATGTATCTATGCAAGGAAAAAATTTGATTAAAATCTGAATCATGAAGCACATGGCTTTAGTTGATTTGGCATGAAACTTAGCCTCTTCCATTTCTCCATAATAAACCGAATCGTCCAGAGTTTTTGTAAAACGGTCAGAGAATAAAACAATGGCACTTTTTAAAGTAACTTTTTACTGAACGTTTAAAATACGCTATGATATGGACGACAGAATAGGAAAAAGTATGTACATTTTCATAACAAAAATGAAAATAAATTGAATATAAGAGGTACCAAACAAATAAATTTTTATATACCTTAACAATGACGTTGGTTTTGTGTAATAAAGTAATTTTGGTAGTAGAGATCTTTGGTTTTACGTCCTAGCGTGCGATGGAATTTCATGTAAAATTAAAGTAAAAAGAAATAATGTTGAAAAAATTTGAGAACCCCTCATGTCCAGAAATCTCAAAAATGTATTAATCGTTCTAAAAAGTATACTGCATACATTTAGATCTACAAGTATCCTTGCATGTGAATAAATTATGACGCTTTTAAAAAACTAACCGCAAATGGAAAATGTTACAGAAAATTTCACGCTATCGATTATTTCGCTACCTCAAGCTTTAACACCTATTTAACCTGGGATCACGCAATGTTATTGATTCTAGTGACCTAGCATACATTTTTTTAACATAAACCTTAATTTGTACGTGCACGCTGGTAATAATACGACTAAAAATAGAACACAATCTGATAACATACTCCTACCTACTACTTTACTAGAAAGGCTTCTAGAGGCGATTCCAGTTGCAGCGAATAACGAAAAGAATTTACTTAATAAAAGTTCAGACATTTTTTAGTTGCTTACAGTCTAAGTTTATAATGTGAAAATGATTGATGATTAAGTGTTGGAAATGATTTACTTTATAAGAAGCCTATTAAGTTGGAATTCGCGTGAAGTTATGGCGTCAATAAAGAACCAATAAGCGTTCCACATTAATACTCAATGGCAATCTCAATATAAAGTATAATCGAAAAGGGTGTCCGACCCTCCCGCCCATTCCGTGGTTATTGCAAATAGCGTGTGCAAGAAGTAGTGATTCTTCCATCATTGGATTACTCAACAAAAACGACCATCATAATACAGACTTGATTAACAAGAAAGAGGTGGTTAGTGGTCATACAGGGTTGGACGAGCAAATTAACAAGTCATGCTCTATTAATCTTAGTTAATTAATTCTGTTTTATATCTTTCCATGATGAATACAACAAAAGAAGAGGTATCTTTCGCTTAATTTATTCTATTGGAAATTTTTCACAAATAAGTTGTTTGTTGTTTAAATTGCCGAAGCTTTCGATAGACAGAGTTTTACAATTTTTATTATTTTTTGACTGCAATTTCATTAAAATGAATTATTAACATAACTATGCTGAACTGATGAATATTGTATAAACAACAGATTTATGAAAATTCGTTTCACGAAAACATTAACCGTTTTAATGAATTACTATTTTCTTTCAATAACTAATAATAGTTGTTTACGTACCACAAATTAATCTTTACGGGCGAGCTGAAAAGTTTATGGGGCAAGCGACGTAGGAGCGAGCTTTCCATCTTCACTAGCGTTTATTCATTTATTGCATAATTATTTTGTATAAAAATATATTTTATAATCAAAGGTGGTAGGACAATTTATACCTAGACGTTGTCATGTTGTTGTGATTAAGCAACAAATTAGTTTCCATTAGCGTTTTGTTGATGAGCATTGTAGAACTTCATAAGTCTCTTTTACGAGCCTATATAATTTTACAGGGCTGTAGCTGCCACTTCTCATTTACTTAGTTACTACAAATGCCTATATCGTCTCATTTACATAGAAAGTGGAAATAAATAATATTCTCCGTTGCTATCATAAATGGAGTGTTTGGAGTTCCGACATTCCATTGCGAAAATGCTTTAATGCACTTTAATACTCGTATATATATATGTGCCTTACTAATAGAACATACATACAATGAGAACCGAGATGCGGCCCATAAGAAGAAAATACATTTTAGTATAGATTTTATAACAAAAGGTCATGCTTTATAAAAAAGAAAAGTATGCTGCTTTCACTAAAAATTGAACAGAATTTCAATATTATTTACAGTAAGAAATATCTAGGAAATCCATTATTTTCTAAGGAGAAAACTGCCTATATGAAAAACTAAAGCCTATAGGTATCCCATTTCAAAATCATAGTGCCATGTTTAAATCAATCCGTTAAAAATCAAGCAGCAATGTCGATATAGTTATTTACATTGTAAGACCGTTACTTAGCCAACTTTACGTGCGAGTACGGTACCTAACAAGGGAGTGATTAGCGGTTTGTGTAACGGTCGAACAATATACAACGTTTTATGGTATACTGACTGGTAAATCTTTAATAAATAATTCTTTCATTTACTGAAGCAGTACAGCAGAATACGTAAGATATATGTATTTTAATATTTTAAATAAATATGTATGTTGCTAAGGTATTGATAATAACGAGCCCGTAATAATTTTTACGGTCTTCATAACGGGCTAGCGCGTAAAAAGAATCTTTACCCATAGAGACAGAGCTCAATTAACAGATGTTTACGAGTCAGTATACCATAAAATAACTTTAGCTTAGTCTTACTTTTCATATATTTATTCAAACAAGGTGACAGGATTTTTAAAAATATTTGAATTCGAGTCGGTTTTTCCTTACAAAAAAATGGATTTTTTATACTAGTATATAATAATAATTAGTCATAAGCAGGCCCAACCACCAGGTTGCTTAATGGGTAGTTAAGTGCACAATTTCATGTAGTCGAATGTATAATTCTTATGAAATAAATAATTCTTATACCTAATTCAATTTTATACCTATACATTTGACTACACGAAATTGTGCACTTAACTACTCATTAAGCAACCTGGTTGGGCCTGGTCATAACTATCATAAACAATAATAAAATTTTCTTGTACCGTTCAGTAGTTTGAAACAAGCAAAAACCTTTATAAAAGATGATTTTTTGCCATAAAACCCATAATAAAATAGATCTTCTCTTGTGAACGACATCTGCAGACACACTGTATACAATTTACTTATTACTTTAATTATGAATTAATATTTATTAAATATTTACTTCATTAATAATTAATAACTTCTTAATACAATGACAGAATTTAATAAGTATTTAATTATATTAATAACTACTCGCGAAACTTATCCAACATTGCCAGTGTAAATTTTGGAACAAATCCATAATAATTATCTATTCCGTGTTCGGAAAGATATATTTACAGCTGATTTCAAATAAATTAAATAAATAATTAAATGTAGGACAAGTCTTGAGAATAATTTTTTCATTTTTAGCGTGTGAACCAGGCTTTATATTACATTTTTGTAGGTAATTTCAAAAAAAATTATTAATCAAGAAACAGCAAAATTTACACTGTCGAGTAGTGGCTGTTCTAGATTTATTTGAAATCAGTTGTACCTACATCTTTTTACAGATTGTCACCAAATATTGTAAACAAATGAGTGGTATTCAGTAAAAGCTAATAATAATCAATAATTATTGATTATTATTGGTTTTAATACCATTCAAGCATCTTCAAAAGTATAAAACAAAATATATAATACATCCTATATTATATTATGTACAGTGTTGGTAAAACGGCTTTGGATTTTTAGTTTTTAAGTGTGAGAAAAAGCGAAATAGCGGATAGCAATATATCTGAGAAAGACAGATATGTTTAGCATATTTGCGATCCTTAGTAATCGCTATCATCTGTTAAAATATCTTAGAAAATGAATTTATTATGGGGATGTTCATGAAACTAATTTCTAACTGTTTCGGTAAATCTAACCTCTTCTTTTTCTTCTGTTCTTGCAATATATCTATTTTATCTAAGTTTAGGAAATGATTGTTATCTATATAATGGGAGGCTATTCTAGACGATTTCTTGTTAGTATATAATATATATCCCCTTTGTATTTCGCTAGACGTTTTTTAAGTTTCTCCACTTTGTTCTATATAAAACGCTTTGCAATCTTTACAATAAATTTTATCTACGGCAAGTTAGTTCATCGTTTCTGTTTTATCCTTATTATTAACTAATAATTTTACTATATGATTTCTGTTTGTACAAATTATATTACTACTTGCTTTCCTACAATCGTTTCCGACTCTCAATCTGTTCTACAGGCCATTAAAAGCCCATCCATAAAGCATTACAGGAATACACTTATTTTGGCTATTAAAAAAATAATATTTCACCTAACGCAGCTCGGTTCTATCGTATATTTAATTTGGGCTAAAGGTTATAGTGGAATTTTGGGCAACGAGTTTGTGGATAGAGCCGCTAAAGAGGCTTTCAACTCTGAAGACATATTATCCATATGTAATTACCAGGACGTTATTAACATCTACAAAAAAGATACTAGGATCAAATGGGAAATGAACTACTCTGAGTATGCAAATACATCTAAAAGTCACTATTTTAGCATACACCCAACATTACCAAAAAATATTCCACATATCGATTCCTGGGACTATAACAAATATAAAACATCGATTTTCAGTCGTTTAAAATTAAATCATGGCCGTTTCCCCGCCCATCTTTTCAAAATAGGCATACTAAATTCACCTAACTGTCCACATTGTAATGAGAATTCTGCCGATATTAACCATATATTTTTGAAATGTCCTAAAAGTGCTGACCAGATCACCGTATTATATAAAGATCTGATTAATTATTCATTTCCTCTTCCATTTAATATATCAACTCCTTTAGCTCAATCAGATAAAGCAATATTCGATATCTTAATTAGATTTGCAAAAAGTATTCAAATTGATATTTAGTTGTTAACCTTAAACGGAAAAGGAGAGAAATATTTATTCTCTCTAATAAAAAAGTTCTGTGGCTAATAGACTTGGTCTAATGCCATCCATTATCTCTCTCTATCTCACACACACACACCATAGGTCATTATGAAATCAATACTACGTATTTGCATTAACGGTCGCAGTGTTTTACATACAGGTATTCTGTTTTCAGTTAAATCAGTGGTTGTATTGTTTCTAAGGACCTCTATACCTTGTTTGATATGTACTATTGGTTTCAGAAAGTTTTAGAACAGCAAGGCTAATATTTTTTATTATTTTATCATATGCATTTACACTGCAAAAAAGAATAAAATAGCATCATATTAGCCTTGGTGTCCTAGATCATTCTGAAATCAGTAGTGCATCAAGTTCAGTGTGGTGCTTTATAGAAAGCGACCTGGCCACATTTCAGAATAACACTTCTTCGACGACAATAGGTACCTGGCAATAAAAATAAATCCTGCTTTTGTATTTCCAAACACTAATTTCCTACTATTTACCAGTGGCGTGCGGTCCATGGTAGCAAGAGAAGCAATGCTTCCCTTAATAATTTATTAAAATTAAAAAACAATGCTAACAAAAATAGTTTTATAAAAGTATGGTTATCGTTTATTTAAATTTGTAATATTTGAAGCTCAATATCAATTCCGTACAGCAAAAAGTATAATTATTTAGAGTACTATTTTAAATTAGGCTCATTAAACTTGCGCGGAAAGGTAATACCGATTCAAATGTGTTACATACACTGCATATAAGCACTGATTTCGTTGCTTACTGCACTTCTTGCTTTCGGTAGCAGTCGGGTCGCGGGTGCATTGTGGCTACAGTTAAACGTATAAGGTCGAGTTATTTTTATTAGCGTGCTCCGTGAGCAGATGTTTATTATAAATTCGTTATTTGTTAGATTTTTCGTGTTTGTTAAATGTTACTTAAGCAATGTAAATCTGCTAATGAGACTGTATTTTGGAACATTTTATTATTTCAATTTATATAAGTTGGGATTTTTTAAACAAATAATTCTATTTAGTTTGTTCTGTATGCAACATTTAAACTTGCATTATCGTCACCACTGCAAATTCAGCGGCTTCGGTAGAAGGTTCGAGTACTTCCGATACATCCGAATTGGGACGGTTTTGTTGTTCAATTTGTAAAGTATTATTATTATTATTATTAGATAAAGAATTTTCTTCATACAGTTTTGGGGGAATTACAAATTGTTGAGAAAGGCAGGCCAAAACCAGAACTTTTAAATTTAACAACAAAGATTAAACCCTGCACCAGGTATTTTGCTAAAAAAAGATCGGAAAATCGAATTGCATTACAAATGAATAGTAGTACTTTTTTTTAAATAACGAATAATAGTCAACAAATTCCATAAGTATAAAAGACGCATTCTTTTGCACATTGTGATTAAATCTAAACAATCATATAAATTCTAAAAAATTAGAAAATTAATATGTTGCAGGGAATTGATAACGATACAAAAAAAAAGACATCGCGACAAAGTTTGGAATTCCTGTCAGTAGTTTATCGACTATAATAAAAAAATCACAAATCAATTCGTGATGCCTGACTTACAGCAAAACGTTCTAGAACTTGTGTTTGCGACGACGTAGATGAAGCAGCTTTAAAGTGGGGGAATTTAATTCACGATAAGAATGCACTATTATCAGGACAATTAATTTAACAAAAAGCGTCGAAATAAATCAAAAATCACTCAAAATAAATTAAAACATCAAAATAAGATTTTTTTATAAGGAACTTTCTCTATAGCAAATTTATTTTAGGATTTACTGACTTCGTTATATAGATGTTCGATTGTAATTCCGTATAACTTTACAAAGAAACAAAATTCTACTTCGCACAAATAATATGTTAATTATCCTTGAGTATCCCATACTGATAAAGTATGTTAATATTTATTTGATTGGTAAACAATTTCAACACTACATTCAAAATTTAATATTAAACCTATGCGGCATGATACTATGAAACCGTGTAACATAGATGTGTATTATTAATAGACTTTTAGTTTTACAATGTATGGTATTCTGTAAATGCCAAGGCTCTGCAGGGCGCAGCACCCGCAGAAAAGGAAGCTTCTACATATTACGAGGGGAACACTGGTAATATCTAGAATGCCATGTTTCTAAAAACGAATGAAATTTGCTTTTAGTTAACAGCTACTTTTTAATGTTTTGCGGGTTGATTGCCGTTTAGTTTGTTCGATTTGCTCTAATAGTTTTTTTAGTCATTAATCATCTTTAAATCATAATTTAAAGATTGTGTGTTCACCCAAAAATGAATTTGACTAGAGAACATTTCCGGGCTATGATTTTTACGATGTTAAATCGTTATTAACGCCTAAACAATGTGAAGGTCGGCTCAGAAGTGCATTTGGCGAAGAAGCTCCGTCTAAGGCAATAATTTATAATTGGTACAGCGAATTCAAAAGAGACCGATTTTTTCTTAGTGATGAATTTCTTGAAGGACGCACAAGAATTGCTGTTACTTATGAAAATATTGCCGCTGTTCGAGCAATGCTTGAGGAAGATCGACGGACATCTTATGAATTTATTCGGGCGACATTGGGCATTGGTATGAGTCAAATACAAAACATTTTACATCAACAATTAGAAGTGAAAAAACCTTGTTGTCTATGGATTCCACATAAACTGACTCCCGATCAAAAAGAACAACGCATTGAATGGTGCAGAAAAACTCTGGAAAAATTCCAAGGCGGGACTTATCCTCGGTATCCTCAAAATAAAAGTCAATCAGCTCAATGGGTCTTTCGAACCGAACCTAAGCCTGCGAAAGTTCTAATAATTCGCAGTGCTGGTAAGATGATTGCTAGTTTTTTTCGAAAACGGGTCATATTGCTACTATAGCATTAGAAGATAGACGTACCGTTACTGCCGATTGGTACACAAATGTCTGTTTACCACAAATCTTTGAAAAAGTTCGTGTAAAACGCCCCAAAGGAAAAATAATTTTACTTCATGACCACGCATCGTCGCATAAAGCAAAAGTAACAGCTGACTATTTGGCTGCCCTAAAAGTCAGCGCCGTGGACCGTATAGCCCTGACCTAGCATCTTGCGATTTCTTTTTGTTACCTAAAATTAAAGAAAAAATGCGCGGTATCACTTTTTCACCATCAGATGAAGCAGTGGAACATTACAAAAACCTGGTTTCTGAAGTGTCTCAGGAAGAGTGGCATCAATGCTTTAAGGACTGGTTTCGTCGAATGCAAACATGTATTGATGTTAAAGGGGAATATTTTGAAAAACGATAAAATTATTTAAATTTTTTTAAAACTAATCCTTGTTTGATTTTCTAAGAAATTCTAGTGTCGCCCTCGTATGAACGAATTTTTAAGAATGAATAAATATGACTTCACGTTTCACGTTTAGATGCTCAGAAGAAATTAAAAAATCAAAAACTGTTGGTCAAGGGTAACACTTTTAACTAGTATAATAGGCCAGTAAAATAGAAACAGTAAATAGAAATATTTGTTTCATGATGCACGACGTTTATTGCAGTTTTTTGATGTCAACGTAAATCTTGATATCTCAAGAACGGTTGATTCTAGAGACCTGCGGTAAAAATGATTGTATAGCTCACATGTCCGACTACATTTTTTCTAAATCTAAACATAATTTTTTTAGGACGCTTACTTATGGGTGTGATTTAATCCCGAAGATTAAAGTTTTTACAAAAATGTTTGCTTTTATGTGGGCATATTTCATATAGCCAGATAAAAATGAAGTCTTAGGGCGGATTTTCTATTTAAACGTACGCGGTTAGAGGTAGTTTATGTATAAATTATTTTAAATCTAAAATTTTACTATTTTGGTACTTATGTGCTTTAAAGTTCTCGTTATGATACATCATATCAATATTATGTTTAGATTAAAAAATGTAATCCGACATGTGAGCAATACAATCATTTTTACCGCAGGTCTGTAGAATCAACCGTTCTTGAG
Organism: Agrypnus murinus; assembly: GCA_929113105.1. Lineage (NCBI taxonomy): Eukaryota > Metazoa > Arthropoda > Insecta > Coleoptera > Elateridae > Agrypnus > Agrypnus murinus. The sequence continues at coordinate 189,517,574 of OV816024.1, forward strand.
ATATCAAGATTTACGTTTACATCAAAAACTGCAAGCAACGTCGTGCACCACGAAACAAATATGGCTGCCATATTTCAATCAAATGGAATAAAAATAAAATGACTGGTTTTGATCTACCAATACTTAGGGGTGATAACACACAAAAAATTATCTTTTTTCGAAATGATCGAGCGACCAATACTGCACTACTTCATATGGATTGATCGTAATTACTATGATGGGGGATGACAAAAAATGGCCATTAATTTAGTCCGGAAACCTCTATAATATCAAAGCTTAGATATTTCTCGACTTATATTAACAATCAGAATGAATCCAACGAGTTTTTTTATACGGAAAGCCTCTGGGCGTCCGGTCTGACGGAAAATTGAAAATTTGTAAAATTGCCGTTTCTCGACCGTCGATTTCGACCATACTACTGGGCCGAATTTTAAGTGTTGGATACTTATCCGAAGTAGAATTTAATGCTCTTTAATTCTTGTAATAGTGAAGTTTTTGTTGGAAAGCACCGCTTTGGAGTTATAAGCGGAAAACTAAAAAAGGGCCGAAGATTTCGTGGTTCTTTTGATGACCGTGCAAACCTAGGATACTTATATTTGACGTCAAACGAAGCGATCGAAACGATCTCCCGCTTTCCAACATTTATTTCCACCAACGGTCCATATCGGGTCTAATTTTACTGGTCTATAATATTGACTAGAAAAAACATAAAATGAACGGCATCAAATTTGGTTTGGGAATTTTTTATTTTGACGCTGTATAGATCACAGTATTTTTCTGCTTGTTTTAGAGGTGTTATGTAAATCCAGTTTATGTTTAGTGGTTTTGTAATAATCTGCTCCAAATTTTGGTATTTTCATTAACTTGTAAACGTTGGGATGAGTTATTCCTATTTCAACAGAACATAAGTAACATTAAATCGGAACTTTTAATAAATAGCAAAGTAGACGTTGAAGGCTCACAGCCATAAGTAAATAACTTTTGTATTGTTATTATGAAGTTAAAGATGTTGAAATATCTTGAAAACGGCTGAACTTAGGTATAGAGAATGCTATATAGATTACGTGTAGAATTACTGAAGGTAATCAAAAAAGTAGAAAGATACAGGGTGTCCTAATTAAAATATAAAAGTTTGTAAAGCTTCCGAAAAAACTAACACTTTGGCAACACTGTCGACGTCAGTTTTGAATCTATCATATTATCTAAATGAAGTGTTCCAAAATTCGATCGATCGTGTAATCCGTTCCAGAGATATTTAAAGGTTACTATAGTTTTTTTCCACATTGTATAATATTTTGTAAAATCTATCTAGTCACCACATCCTGCGTAGCGTTTCGTGCTAAACTGCAAAATCTTCTCGTTTCGTGAGCAAACCAGATGGACAATCAAATTCAGTACTAATGACTTCTCGTTTCGTGCGCTCATCTGGAATTTACCTGCTGGCTTTGGATACTTTTTAAAATAGGATTTCTACATACAAATTGTTTATTTGCTGCCCAATATTTTATTAATTTTTTACTCCAAATACAGAAAATCTAAAGCAGTAATAAAAAGTATTAATTAAGACCAAATAAAGAAATTTTTCAAATTCTTTCAAAGTCAATTTCAAGTCAAATTTTTCTAGTGAAATTTCATATTTTGAAACTATTAGAAGGTTGGTAATCATGAAATTCTTTTAATAAATTAAACTGTCAGTATGACAATTATATAAATCTGAAATTCGGCACAATTAATATTTTATTAAAAGCTGTGGTAAAATTGATATAGTTTTAAAAATTCTCTAGCTACAAACAGTAAATAAATGATAATATGCACATTATAAATTTTTACATGCATAGAAATAAACATGACAGCATAACCTACAATGTATAATTAACAGCTGCTAAATGTTGTCACTAAAGTAAAAAGAGAGAAAAAAGTATCTTTGTTTCAGGCAGCTTAGTTTTGGCCTAGAAAGAGATAGATTTTGACATCCGTGTCCTAACTGTCCTAACACAGTTAAAGTTTTCATTTAGGAACTCTAGTCTACACTATCTTCTTTCCAGTAGATCTGTATTACTCTTCAATATTCTAAATTGAGTAAAGTTTCCGTTTGCTTCTTAACGCTACTAATGGTAAAGAAATAATGCTTAAGTAAAAGAGAGTACCACCAAAGAGAGAGATAATTTGCTTACTTTTTAACTGGTTCTGTGTTGGCTGAAGTATAGAATATTAAAGTTACTATCATACTTGATATTCAGATAGGATCAGGTAAACATCACATATGCAGGTAAATAAGCACGAAATGAGAAGTCATTAACGCCATCATTTTAATTCCGCACGAAACTAGAAGGTTTCAGGTAGGTTTTCGTCGGCGGATGAAACGCGACGCACGAAACAAGAATTCACCCTTCAAAGTTTGAATTTCATATTTTAATTTTCAAGCTTTGATTTTTTTGGAATATTTTGCGTGCATGTTCTAGAGAAATTTTTTCAACTATTTTAAAACGAGTATCCTATTAATAAGGTAGTTAGGTTACCTTCAGATAAAATTACGTACTTTATCTTTGTTTATTACTAAAATTATTAATAAACTATATTTATTATATTTATTTTAATCTATTAATCTCAATGGAATAAGCCTTATACAGTTTTTAAAAATCTTGTTTATTATATTTATATACCTTGATAAATATGTTAAATAAATAAATACGTAGATATTTAGTATTAATAACAGATTAATAAAAAAAAGTCAACAAACAGAGCAGAAACTCAAGGTTGTATAGTAGGGTGGTACCTTATTTGCATGGGTAAGAAAAAAAATTACAATTTCAAAATACGTACCCTCCAATTTTTTTCGTTACATGAAAGGAAGTTACCCTAAAAATTTCAAGTTGATCAGATCATACTAACATGCATTAAGGTCAAAGTTCAGCTATTTTAGACTGTTTTTCACAAAACGTCTATTTGCAGCAAAACGGTTGTAGCTACGAAAAAAAGATATTCTTCCTTTCTTGTGGGAAATTTAAGCTACTATAAATTTGGTCAGTACATCATTTTCGAGAAATAATCTGTTTTTGAGTTATGAAAGGAAAATCGGATGCAGTAGTTTACGGGTTGTGCAGTTACATATTGAAAAATTTTATGTTACTCATTTGTGATGATTTTCTTTAATACTTCTGACTACTAGCATACTTCTAATGCCTTTCTAATACTTCTTACTGGAAATTATTATTAATAATAATAATAATTGCTGCTACCCATTACCTGGCGAACCAGGCCCTAGAAGCTATGAAGCTTGTGCTGGTGAAAGAGGCGATTATTACTATTACTCTGGATCAACGTGCTGCTGCAACCAACTTAACAGATTGTATAGCATAAATCCCACATTTGTGTTACAGCTAAGGAAAACTGCAAAAAACCTTAACCAGGTCTGCCATTACTGGGAGTCGAACTGAGCCGCTTGGGTGAGAGAAGAGCACTCTAGTCCCTACACTACTAATACTATTACATATGGGTCTTAAGGTAATGTCATCAATAATTAATATTTGTAATTCATCATTACAGATATAAAATATTAAGCCAGCCATATTTGTGTGAAAGGGTGCTGTATTGGTTTTGAAGACACTGAGTTGTCTTTAAAATACGCGAAACTCACTTATTGGAATACTCAATTTATCCACAAAGATTATTTTTATTTGCGGATTATAGCCAGCCGTCAAGTATTTATTTTACAGTGGTGTGTTTGTTGTGTAATAAAGGCTACACAATGCAATTGGGTTTTCTCGAATTGTTTTTCTTTTTTCTTCTTTCTAAGTACATATTACTTTCTCAATTCTTGCAGTTCTACAAATTAAACAAAATTAAATAAAAAAATCAAAGCAGGTAATTCTCACTCACGTTTTTGAAAACTGGAATAAGACTAGTGTATTCAGTTTTCACGTGGACCAGCAATAACTGATAAGAAATACATTCTAGTTTCTTTTTCAGTAATACTTATTTTGGATCATAAGAATATTTCTGTAACTGCCCGTTTAGTTTGTTTGAATGGAAGTGCTGCGTTTGTGGTAGATCAGTGATTTGAAAAAAGGCACGAATTCCAACACGATTACTTAACTGCGACAAAAAGTTGAAAAAATTGTGTGCACCCTGGCAGCAATTGGATAAGAACTAGAACAAAAAAGTGATTTATGCAGGCAAAGAGAAAAAATCTTTGGAGAACTAGATGATTCATTTGACATCACATGTGCCAATGCACCAGAAATCATGAAGATCTTAGAAGACAAAGATACGATCCTACTGCCCATGAAGAGAGGTTAGAATACATAAAGAAGGAAATAAAATGAAAAAGAATGAAGCTAAAAGAGCAGACAGGCAGATGCATTTAGACGTACCAAAACCTTCAAGAAGAGAAGAAACTAAATCCACTGATGTAGGTAAGTTTAAAAAGTAAAATTCACGTAATGTTTTAAATAGGCAAGTAAATCTTTTTAGACGAGGTTTTCGATCCTTTAACTTTAGAAGCGTCAGATAATGAAGAGAGTGAAAGAAATTAATCGATTTCAAGCTATACATATTGGGACTTCAGGTGCTACAATGGACTCTACTACTAAGAGCAAAGAAAATGATCAGGAAACAAATTTTGACTGCAAGAATTTTATCAGCGCTAGATAGATGTAAAATAAGTGACAAGGATACCTGTCATATATTGTCAGCAAATGTAGAAGCCGTATCAATAGATCCAAATGACTATATCATAAACAGATCTTCCATCAGGGAATACAGACAATATTTTAGCGTACAGACAGCTAACAAAATAAAATTGTCATTTTTAGAAATATACTTACAATTTGCAGTCATTCACTGAGACTCAAAACTACTTCCAGCTTTAATTGGAAAATCTAAAGTATAGATTGGCTTAATTAGTGTCGATTAATTAATTGCGGTTCCAGAACTGTCAAAAACAGGGTAAGAAGTATCTCCAGCAGTCTATGGGGAATTAACAGACAAAGTGGAAGTTTTTAAACACAGGAAGACTAAATGCTGCTTGTGTTCTAGAGCAAAAGATGGAGAGAAAAATCTTATTTTTACCTTATCGCCACCATATTCTTGAGGCGTTCTGTAAGGAGTTTTTGCGGTGTCTAAGTTGCCATTCCATCTGTTAAGTCGGCTGCAGCTGCACGTTGATCCAGAGTAATAGTAATAATCACCTCTTCCTCCAGCACAAGCTTCATAGCTTCTAGGGCCTGGTTCGCCAAGTAATGGGTAGTAGCAATTATTATTATTCTATATTAATAATAATTTCCAGTAAGAAGTATTAGAAAAGCATTAGAAGTATGCTAGTAGCCAGGAGTATTGAAGAAAAGCACCACAAATGAGTAACATACAATTTTTCAATATGTCACTGCCCGGCCCGTAAACTGCTGCATCTGATTTAACTTTCATAACTTAAAAACAGTTTATTTTTCGAAAATGATGTACTGACCAAATTTATAGTAGATTAAATTTCCTACAAAAAAGGAAGAATAGCTTTTTTTCGTAGATGCAATCATTTCACTGAAAATACGCACTATGTGAAAAACAGTCTAAAATAGCTGAACTTTGACCTTAATGCAGGCCGGGCTAACATGATATGATCAACTTGAAATTTTTAGGGTAACTTCCTTTCATGTAATGTAAAAAATTTGGAGGGTACGTATTTTGAAAATCAAAAATCAAAAAATAAGGACCACCCTATTGTATAGATATCAGTAGCTGTGAATCATGTAACTCAAAACTACCCTTTTGAAATTCTGGTTGACTACATATGTTTGCATTTAACTATACTCTTGTTTATGATAGTATTCTTACGCGTTTTTAAAATTTCTTAAATTCTGATACATCTGGGTCACTTATTGAGAAAGGATTTTAAGCTTAAAAGTTGTATTTCCCGCTAAGATTTGAATTAGGATCAGGGATTTAAATAAAGTTATAATTTCTCTAAATGTCAAAACAGATTTTATTTGTTTAATATTAGCAAAACAGTATTATCTTTTGCATACTACACAAGTCCATTCTAATTAAAGTATGTGCAATGACAATGCACAATTTGGATATCTGCTAAAGCGGCCAGTTCTGCAAGGATGGTGTGAAATTATTATAGTACTATTATATAACGTGCTCGCTCGTACCTGTAATGTAAAAATAATAAACATTTTGATATACATAAATATTATTAAGTAATAAAAATAATTCAATGTATAGGTATAAATACATAAAATTCATTGTTTTATTTTTAGGAGTGAAATATTGATTAGGAATGCTTGAAATAGTTTACGCTTCTCTGCGGTTCGAAACCTACGCCCAAGGAAATAAATATTAATTTAAATGCACAACATAGTTAAAGATTCAAATCACTTTAAAAAAGACCTTGACAGTGACCCATTACATAACATGGATGTGTTAATGTAATTACTTAATTAATACATGCTTTACCCAAGGCATTCCGTTTCGTCTAAGCATGTTTACCAATGATGACATCGAATTCAAAGTTCATGGTCGTAAATCTCATTTGATTTTATTTTGTTTTGTTTTTATCAGCTAGTATTTATGTTTTTATCTTTTCTCATTTTACGCAGAATTCCAGCAAATTTTCCTAGAAAACTCTCTAAACATAAAAGTCAACAAAACAGCGTGCTAATTTTCACTTAGAACAATTTTTGAATATAAATATGGCCTTCGTAACGCCGCAAATAGTACAAACGAACACAAGGTCTACGCCGCCGACGCCGTCGAAATTACGTAATACCACATCTCCACCACAGTTCAGTTCTTGGCCGAATATATCGACGAAGCCACGTACTCGGTCTCGGCGTCACTGGCCTCGATTATACGTCATATTGCGGATTTAACATTATTCAGACAACAGCTGACTGAATTGACAACAGCGTTTTATCTCCAAAGCTGTTTGTTTATTTGTTTATATGATCACGCGATAACCCAAATTAAGAGGCGCGATTTTTGAGAGTCTTAACTCCAAGGATATTGTCCACTCCTGGTGACGAGTTTTCGTGCGTCTACTTCAGTTGTAGACCTGCAGCCAACACGGAAGTTTGCTGTAATCTTAGCGTCTACCTAGAAAAACTAACCGAATTACGCGTAATTATTTTCTGCGGTTGCCAATCATGAATCGAGAGTAAACAAGGTGAGTTTGACCCTTATAAATATTATTTTCGTATTTTGGTAACTAGTTAACTCAGTTGAGATTAAAAATTGGCAGTTAACTTAACTGGTTTTTGTTGAAAAATAATTGATTTGATTGAATCGTCATTAAATTAATTATGCTGAGTAGATTTTGATGTCATCACTTAACTATGCCAAAGTATAAATCATTAATGCATTTCAAGTAAGCGGTTTGTAAAGTGAAAGCAGAGTTAACTAGTTAAATGCATTTAATATTTATTAAATCAGCTAAGATTTATCATGGAGTTAATGTGGGTTTAAACTATAAAGAATGGACACCACTCCGTCTAGCCACAGGTTTACCTTCACTTCCAACAACATAAACAGTAAACTTCTTGGAAAATCTTAAGAATTACTAGGTATTTAGCGGTGTCAGGGTTATAACAGATATTTTATGCAATTTTTTGCAACTTATACGTCACGATTTTTCAAATGGGAAAAATTTACTTTCGTGTTGCAAGGTGGTCATTAAATAAACACATTAAAACCAAGGCCAAACATTATCATTGTTATTTGTTTCCACAAATAATTATCGAAGCTATAATTAAATCCCGTATAAGAAAACGTCCTAGAAATGCTGTAATAGGTATATTTCTGTAGCAAAGCTGTTAGGGGTGTTATCGATTTGGTCTGCTAGGCGCCAGCGAATACAAACAACTTAATGGATTTCCCGAAATTGTAGGAAAATATAGAACGAGAGCCTAAAAAAGAAAATGCCTTATCGTTCTTTTTGTTTCAATGGAAAGCGGAACTTTCGTGACATGTTAAAAAATCTCCTCGTGTTTTTTTACGATAACGATAATAATAAGAAAAGTTGTATAATTATATTGAACGTAGTATTCAGAACATCGGAGTAATACTGCGAGGAAAATTTTTTATAACCCTTAGAACTTTTTATTTTCCTAATTGGAAGTTTTCATCTAGTAACTTGTTTACAGGTTTTTATAGTGACGTAAAGATCCATCATGGGTGGGGATGTGTCCAATAGGTATTGTGTCCACCCAAACACAGTTTCGAAACCTGCTTGTCCTCATTCAATAAAAGAATGACGTACAAAAACCGTTTTAAAAGGGCGGTCGTGGTAATTCCCCTTGCCATTTGTTTACTGACCTGCTTTTCTTTCCATATTGAATATTCATAGCAATTCGATAATAAAATAAAATGACTATGTAATAACTGAAGTAACAGTTTTATGCAAGACGAGAAAACAAGCATTTGAAATATAGGTACGAAATGAGATAAAAAAAGGTTACTTCATTTTTCAGAATATCGGTATAATGAAGTTAGGAAGTAGAGGATTCAGAAGCATGTTTTTATGGAACATTCAATATACCTAAAACCAATCTTCAAATTCTTCTATCATTGTATATAGCTTCTGTTAAAAGAATGGTTTATGGACTCCAAACGGACCCAAATAGCTCTCATATCTCAGCAGCTCAAAACCACTATATACGAGGGTGGTCCCAGAAGTACCCGACCTGACCAAGAGGTGGCGGTAGTTGTTTGAAAATACACGGCCTACTAGATTCATATAAGCTTCGCTTATGAAGCTTATATGAATCTAGTAGGCCGTGGAACGGGTACGCAGTCTATAAAGCATATGTTTCAAGTGTGAAAGCGCCACGTTGTTCAGTATTTGTTTGACAGCCATCAATAATGAACGTTGTCAGTGAATTTGTGAAAATGGAGAAAATTGGTCATCGTTGTGTGATACAATACTTTTATTTGAAAGGCCTCAGCCCAACCAATATAAAAGCTGAACTGGATTCTACTCTGGTTGAGTCTGCTCCTTCGTTTACAACAGTTAAATTTTGGGTAGCTGAGTTTAAACGAGGCCGTACGAGCTGCCAAGACGAACATCGCAGTGGTCGACCAAATGAGGTGACGACTCCAGAAATAGTGAAGAAAATCCACAAAGCGGTACTTGATGATCGTCGACTGAAAGTGCGCGAGCTAGCAGAGATTACGGGCATTTCAAAAAGTGTGGTATATCGCATATTATCTGAAAATTTGGACATGAGAAAGCTGTGTGCAAGATGGGTGCCGCGTTTGCTCACACTCGAGCAAAAGCAGTGTCGTGAAAATGTTTCAATTGAGTGTTTAGCGTAGTTTCACAGCAACAAAGCAGAATTTTTGCGCCGTTTCGTAACAATGGATGAAACATGGGTCCATCATTTCACACCCGAGACAAAAGAACAATCGAAACAATGGACTCAAAAGGGAGAACCGGCTCCAAAGAAGGCGCAGACCGTTTCATCTGCAGGCAAGGTTATGGCGTCGGTTTTTTGGAATGCGCGTGGAATAATTTTTATTGACTATTTCGAAAAAGGAAAAACTATCAACGGCCAGTATTATGCAAACTTATTGCAACGAGCGAAGAAATCAAGCAAAAACGGCCTCATTTGGCTAAAAAGAAAGTGTTGTTTCATCACGACAACGCGCCAGCTCACAAATCCGTTATTGCAATGGCCAAAATTAATCAATTAAAGTTTGAATTGCTACCTCGTGCACCATATTCGCCAGATTTAGCCCCCTCGGATTATTTTCTGTTCCCAAACTTGAAAAAATGGCTTAGTGGTCAAAGATTTTCCAACGATGAAGAAGTGATGTCAGCAGTTAATGGCTATATTGAGGAGCAAGACAGTTCTTATTATAAAAAGGGTATCGAACTTTTTGAACACCGCTGGGAAAAGTGTATAGAGCTGAAAGGAGATTACGTTGAAAAATAAATAAATCTTTTTCCAAAATTTTTGTGTTTTCTTTGTTGGGTCTGGTACTTCTGGGACCACCCTCGTAAATAGTATAAAATAGCTCTAAAGAAAACTCAATTTGTCCCATACGTGTGTTTGTTGTTTATACAACTAATAGAATCCTTAAAATTAAATCTATCTGTGCCATCCTTCTTGACTTGGCTTCTGTTTTGTAATTCCTTGTTATTGCTTTTATTCTACATTTTTATTCCACATTATTTATAGAGTATAACTTGATAAAGTAGAATTAAACAGAAACCTGTTTTGATTATAAAAAATGTAACGCAGTTTAAAAAGAAACAAAATGAGAGGTCATTGTATTTATTAAGAACTTTGCGTTGGTGGTCGTCGTGTAGCTGTTAGAGCATATTAATGATTTAAATGTATGCTGTGCGATATATAAGGAAACACCTGAAAGAATTAATAACAATAACATATAAATATAGAAGAAGAAAAAATATTTGTTAAAAAGAAAATGAATAATTATTTACTAGCAATACTAGTTTTTCCAAAACCTTATTAATTTGATTTTCTAGTTGTGGTTATTAAAAATGGATTTTTGTAAGATCAATTTTGTAGCAATAACAGTAACATTAAAATGATTTATTTGAAATGTGAAAAGCCTTTTGTAACACAAGAGAAATTTACTTAGATACAATGAAGAAAGAATTCTAATACTCGAAACAGCATAGTTACACTCGTAATTCCGAATTGATTTGACACACGGAGTAGAAGTTCTCACATGTTTGTAATTAGACGAATTAAAGTGAGATAACATAACTCAGGGAGTCAACCTATTTCTTACTTAAGTTCTACTTCGTCAGTAAAAATACATCCACGGTCTAGGACATTTGGGCGCGGCCATCTCGACGCGGCCGTTTTGGCGCCGGATAGTTCGGTGCAAGGACACTTCGGCGTAGGCACACTTCGGCGCCGGGACACTTAGGCGCAAGCACACTTCGACGAAAAAACAGTTCTGGGCATGTAAATTTTTCCGCGGTAAATTAGGGTAAAACTTTCGAAAATCTTTAAATAAAACATTTTTTTGGACCATTAGTCTAATTGATTGGGACAAGCTATCCTATTATCAGAATAAGCTTTTTTTTAATTTTTATGTACACATATACAATTTCGCTAGAATTGGTTAAATTTCACTAAGCAGCTATGCATTTATAAGTGTCACCTACTCAGACAAAATTCGTGAAGTGGGACACGTAACTATCAGTGGTACGATATTCAATGTTAATATAAATTTTCCTGTCATTTAATTGGTTTTATAAAATTTTTGATTTTTTAAAAGTTATATATTAACATGATTATCAAACTTGATATTCTTATAAACATTAAAGAATTTAAAGTGTGACAATATTTAATCCACAAATATAAATGAGATATGTATAATTCACAGGAGACACTCTAGGACAGCTGTTTCGATCTTTTTAGATCTCATCAGCTAGAGATAGTCTCCTGTGAATTATACACACATCATCCAGGCTTCTATACATAGCGGAAATAACATTAATACCGAGAAATGAATGTTGCGACATCTGTAGAGTCATATACCACATTAAGTGGTGTTCTCTACCAAACAACAATAAATATGAATGGTTTGTCCTCCATTCGAGTTTAAAAATCAAAAAATATAATACAAAATATTTTCATTATTAAAAATTCAAAGTGGGGAAATTATTTTACAAAATAAGTCAAAGTGTGACAATATTAAACCCACAAATATAAATGAGATGTGTATAATTCACAGGAGACACTCTAGGACAGCTGTTTCGATCTTTTTAAATCTCATCAGCTAGAGATAGCTTAATGTGGTATATGACTCTACAGATGTCGCAACATTCATTTCTGGGTATTAATGTTATTTCCGGCTATGTATATAAGCCTGGATGATGTGTGTATAATTCACAGGAGACTATCTCTAGCTGATGAGATCTAAAAAGATCGAAACAGCTGTCCTAGAGTGTCTCCTGTGAATTATACACATCTCATTTATATTTGTGGGTTTAATATTGTCACACTTTGACTTATTTTGTAAAATAATTTCCCCACTTTGAATTTTTAATAATGCAAATATTTTGTATTATATTTTTTGATTATTAAGGAATTTACTCGTATAATAAACAAATTGAGTTTTCATACAAATTAATCCATTATACAGCGATTTGTAGAAGAATTTTGATTTTAATGTTTTACTAGCTTAGAAAAATGAATTTTTCTTAAATGTGGCAGTGCATACGTGCTTTTGTGATCGGCAAATAGTGAGTTTTTTTTCTCTTCATACCGTATTTATGGAATACTGTATCTAATCCATCATATTGTATTTATTACCTGTTAGTACCTGCAGAGTTTCTCATTACTATAATACTAGACTCTAAGTGGTCCACGACGAAGTGTCCCTGCACCGAAGTGTCCTCGTGCCGAAACGGCCATGCCTAAACGGCCGAGCCCAAACGTCCGGCTCCGTATCTCTCTTCTTCTTCATGTATTTAAAGAACATAATAATGTTTTCAGGTTTGAAATATCTTTAACAGTTTTTGAGGTAGTTGATCTGGCTCTGGTTGACAAACGTTGCAGAGCTCGAAACATTGATTTTGGCGTTTTAGATTTAGTTAAGGTATTTCGTCCCCTACCATGTTTCTTTCTTTTGTGATGTATCGGCTTGTCTAATTTTCTTGTGCTGTTGAATATTTCGATGATTTAACCGGATATCGTCTTTGAGTTATAACGTAGCAATCGTTGAAAAAAAAATTATTTTTCAATAAATTGAATATGGTGTGAATTGGCTGTAAAGTTGGAAAAAAAAGAGAATGAAACCTAAAGTACTATTAAAACCTAAATAAAGTACCTTTTATCTTTTTCATGTATCCAAAGAATGAGCAAGCGCATCAGATTTGCAATATTTTAACAGTGTTGAGACGGAATTGTAAGTGTTACAGACGAATTAACGGACGGATTGCACTGATTCATATATTGGCAGTTAATTGTGATTCGATTGTCACCCAACCCACTGAGTATACCACTCACAGCACTCACTTTGCACACATTTAATTGCAAGTAAAATCGATAAACGGTATAAAGAGAATATAAAGGTAAGTAATTCATCTACCCTTTTTATGTACAGGCTGAATGGACGTAGTTTCCAAAGTCAAAAACCAACAAAAAAACGATCCTTTTCCACGGAAGCTTCTTAATTTTAGCCTTGGAGCTCTACAAAAAGCGTAGGTCATGGTAGAAGTTTTAGTATCAACGACTGATGGTAGTAACAAAGACTATAGTCCCATTGATGTTTACCAATCTCGGCAATTAGTCACTATTTTGTTTTATTGTACTGTTATTTTCAATGGATTTCATAGTTTCTCCCTACACAGTATAAAAATCAGCACCGTGAACAATTCTTAGAGTATTAGCTAAAGATTTTAGGATTAAAATTTAGAGTAGAAAATTTTTTTCACTATTTTCTAACAAAAAAATTCTTGACACAGGAAATGTATTTTCTCTCTATATGATTGACAATTAACTCTGTATAGATTGAATATTTAATCTAATTTATTATTGTGCTCTAAAGTATAAAAAGATTCTCTCTAATTTTAATCTTTAAAGAAGCCGTTAAAAAGTTATTTAAATAGGTAAAAAAAAATTGTTAGTGTTTGTGTTTAGTCAAAGTAAATAAAATGAATCGAGTTACTTGTCATCGGAAGTATCAAATTTTATTCCACTTCGACAAAACAATACACTTGACAGTGTATTTTGTTAAAAGAAGCGTGTGCACAATATAACAACACTAAAGAAAGTGACGACAAGCAACAGCTATTTTCGACTTCGTTCATTTTCATAATTACAAATAAAGGACATAATATCATTCATATTCAGCGTTTTATTTACAAATAATAAACAAAGATATTGATCAGGACAAAAGAGTAATTCTGAAGTTTGGCAGAGTGGTGCGAGGGAATCTCTAATAATTTTATGAAAGTTGGCCTGGAACAGGGGCAGTAGTTCACTCTAGCAACAAGGAACAGCTATGCCGCGAACCAAGAACAAACATTTCGAAATAAAGGCTCCGGGGCGTCCTTTAACAAAAAGTGTCCGAACTACATCTTATCAGCCTGGGCTCGTATATATTTTTTTCAATATATTCTTATGTTTATGATTCTGTATGAATTATGTGTAGTACGTTTTATGTATGATTGCATTAAAATAAATAAAGAAATCAGTTATTATATTATTGACCACACCCCCAAAAAACTACATTACTGTTACTATTAAATTTAATACTTCCTAAAATTTCAATCTAAATAGAAAACAAATTGTACAAAAGTTTTATAATTATTTTATTTATAACTAGTTTATTCTAAATAGGCAATATTTCCCCATGTAGAGTAAAAGATTCAAAAGTCAAAAGTAAAATCTTGATCGGAAACGATTAGAAATTGACTGTTTTGGTGTGACAAAGTTACCATAAATGATTAAAGATATAATTATGTTAGAGTGTGATAAATTTATACAAACATTGCATTGGAGTTAATTCTATGGTCTATGTGATAGGTACAGATTAGATATTTTACTTGGTATTGGACCTATATGTACACATACTTTTTAGGGTCTAGTGTTCGAATTTTACACTTAATGTTTTTCTGCATTACTTTTATTTTACTCCACTTTTTTAAATTTCTCTTCTTTCATGGTACTTTCCTACCCAGTAATTGGTTGCCTAAAGTGTGTCCAATTCATCGCTATTTTCTTGTTTTGCAGTTTCGTAGACTGGTTCCTGTTCAGTTTCTTTTGAAAGTTATTCATTTGATATTGTATTAGGCTAGTATATATCAAGGACTTTCTTTAAGGCCGCAGTGGATAAAATAGTTAAATTTCAGGAATTCCTAGGAAATTTCTGATATTTCATTCAAAACATCATGGCAAGTGTTCGTCTATTTCACCAGTGATACTCGTTCGGCAAATTGTTTTGAAATTTTTTCAACTTGCGTGATGATTCTGTAATTAAATTCTTTAACACCGTTATAAGATCCTTATTATGTGCATTTCTTATGGGAAATGCAGCCTCCTTTTTTGATGCTATATTTCCGAAACTATTAGTAGCGGCTAACTAAAACAGAGAACCACAGCTTTTGCGAGATTTTACAAGCAATAAAAGGGTACTATCGCGTTTTTCAAATAAACCTACCAATACATTCATTTCAGCCGCCATCTTATCTAAGATCCATCTTCTTTTACTAGAGATTCATTGAATTCTTAAACAAAATGTATTCGCAAAGATTTTTGCTACTATTATTAATTTTTTCTATTATTTGTTTCATTTTGTTCTAATTTGACTATACTCATATTCCATATCCGCCAATCGTTGGAAACTACTTAAAATTTAAAAATTCTTTAAAATTAGTATCGATGGCGTTTTTACTAAAAATTAGCACGGAAAATTTTACCGTATACTACCAGCAAAATGCGCAAAGCAAAAATAATACTAACACATTCCTGAATTTTGCGGAAAAGTAAAGTAAAATACTTCATCTACATTTTTGGAGCTGTTTATTATATAACATGCCAATCTAAAAATATTTAAATTGCACTAACATATTCTGAACTCGTTCATGCCGTTCCGACAACGTCTGCGAGGTTTCTGTCGTTCACACTTGACATGAAAATATATTTAGATTAATTTCCGAATTATGTGTTATGCAAATAAACAAAGTTATATGATGGAAAACGTTTTAGTGAAATGTATAATTTTAAAATAACCTTCTTGATATACTTATTATAAAAACAAACTGTTCTATAATAAATGATAATAACCCATAAAAATTTAACTATGTATATATTCATACTATGTAACATTTTTAAATGTTAATTACGCTTTTTTTATCAATCGTAGTTTAGTTATTAAGAATATCAAATAATTAGGGAGTAAGATGCATACGCATACTAAAAAGCAGACTGAAAATATCTATGATTATTGTTGTTACTACTTAAGAGGCTAAATAGTCGTAGTATTGTAAAATGATATTTATTGAGAAATTCATATTCTGTTTATGTAAAAGAAAGAAGAATTACTATATACTACAAACATTATGGGTAAATAATCTCTGGTAATTTGCTGTTACTATTCTTACCATTGCTTACCATTCTTCACTATTTCCAAATCTCATTGTTTTTTCTGGCACACATATAGGTAGCTAACAAGTTCGACTTAGCTGCCCACCTTACCAGAATTGACTGTTGCGGCAAAGAATAATAGTAGAGGTAAGAGTTATGCTCTTGACAAGTACCATCAATAAGTAAGTATGCAATGTGGTTGAGTTGCCGTAATTTTATAGATTTTTTTTGTATCTACAGTCTTAGGCAATCAGGCAGTAGAGGTATCTTCTTTACTTTACTTACTAATCATACTGAACGTTAATACCTGTCACGGACAAATGTTATTCTTACAGTTTTTCTCTACTTTCTGCTCGTCAAATCCAATAGGGTTCCCCGAAATTGGGATAGAGTGATGTTTGACTGGTTCTACCGAACCAAGCAGAGTTTACAGAAAATGCTAACGGAAAGGTTTGGAAGTGACCCCCGAGAAAATCGACGAAAAGTATATCAAGAGATAGTAATAGTAACTAGTAGTCTATATATAAAAAATTTGCTGCCAAATCCATCACGGACAAAATCTATGGCCATTTTGGGCATAATGGAAAAAAATTTAAAATGGTCTAAAAAAGTTGAAAGTTGGCATAGACGTAGATCATATTATTCTAAACTATGTTTAAATTGGGAAAAACATCTACACTCCCTCGTTTCATCCCCACAGGCCAACAAAGTTTATACCAATAAATCTTTTAATATCGATAAATTCTTTGACTTCCGTTTTTTAAATGTATAGTTAATTACTAATAAGCCATTTAAAAATGGATAAAAGTCATTTCGTTGATGACCAAACACCTCTGATGTTCGGATTCTTTATACAGGGTGTTTCACTTTACAGCTTGACACCCCTATATATTTGTTATTTATAATGGAATCAATTCCAAATTTTTATCAGGTATAGAATCCCGTAAAAGAGTTTTGCGTATAATTATAATCCCCATTTATTGTAAATCACCAGCCTACTGCAATCGAAGATAAATTCAAGTAATAGAAAAAACATATAATGTAAAAGTCGCGACGGAAATTTGTTCTGGACCACCTGAAAATCATAAAACTAAATTTTGGTTAGAGGATATTGAATAATAATAATTGTTTTACATGCATTATTAGGATTGAATTAAAATTATCATATTTTTGCTTTAAAAGTGACATGGAGATCGTCTCAAGATTTCAGAACACATTTTAAATGCTTAAATGAATTAATATTAATTGATGATAAATTATTACTAATCAAATGATAAGTTACTGTACTGTTAATATTGTAAAAAATAATTAAAAAGTAGAAGTAATTAGTAATAATAAAGAAACAAACAGAAAAGTATGATAAATAGATATTCATTAAAAAAAACGTACTAACAGCATCCACCATGTCCGAGTGTAAGATGCGCTAGATTTTTAATTATTATAAAACGCAATTTTTTTATAATCACAGCTGTCTGGGTAAATTTCTTAAATGAAATATTTAATATATTTTATAAATAAACAATTTTTTTATAATTATAATGTTTTATAAAAATGGATAATTACATAAAATTATCCCTTAATTTTATAGTAATTGTTTAAACTGTGTATGTATATTTATGTCAAGTAAAAATAATTTAAAAATTTAAAAACATTAAAAATATAATTCGAATAATTAATTAACTAATACTTTTTGTTTCTAAACAAGTGGAAATAAAATAAGTTACCGGAGCAGGAATCAATCCTCCCCACGCGATGTACAGCTGATTTCAAATAAATCTTGAGAGTGAATTTTGCGTTGTCAAGCGAATGGAAGCGATGTCAGAACAATTTTATTATTTTAGAAATATAAAAATGTAATTATATTTTTTGCTAATTGATTATGAAAGTTGACTTTTTTTTAACGAAAAATCGTAATGAAAGTTGCACTTTTTTTAATTATTTTGTTTTGCATATTGATTACAAACTTTGACTCTTTTTAATGAAAAATTGTAGTGAAAGTAGCACTTTTTTAATTATCTTTTAATTATGTTGCATCGTTTAGTTTTATTTTCACTTAAACGATGGCTATAAAATTAAGGGATAATTTTATGTAATTATTCCTTTTTATAAATATGTCATAAAAATAAATTTACCCAAAAAACTGTGATTATAAAAAAACTTGCGTTTTGAATTAGAAATCTAGGGCATCCTGCACTTTTTTTAAATGAATATCTATTTATTATAGTTATCTGTTTGTTTCTTTTTTATTGTTAATTACTTCTATTTCTTAATCCTTTTTTGCAATATTACTTATTACAGTACATTAACTTATCAATTGATTCATATTAGTTAATCAGCAATTAATATTAATTCATTTACGCATGTAAAATATGTTTGAGATCTAGAATTTCGTGCGTTGCGGTGTTGTAATTGTATAACAAAGAGGTAAAATCAGTGGGAAAGAGATGCATGATTCGCACTACTCAATGTGGGCGTGTAATTTTAGAAAACAAATCCACCCACATTATAGAAGATTATTTCGAGCATGTCCAAAAAAAGGAATATTCCTGAATATTCCTGCATACTATAGATTATAGACCGTTGCTCTTTTAGTTAAGGTTTAAGAGTAAACAAAATTTTGTTGTCAATTTCTATGGCACTTTTAAAGCAAAAATAAGATAATTTTAATTCAATTCTAATAATACATTTAAAACAATTATTATTATTCAAGATTGTCGAATCAAAATTTGGTTTTATAATTTTCAGATAGTCCAGAACAAATTTCCGTCGCGGATTTTACAATATTAAACAAGGCTTATATATTTTTTCAATTATTTGCATTTATCGTCAATTGTAGTAGGCTGGTGGTTATGATTAATGGAGATTATGATTACACCAAACGTCTTTTAAGGGATTCTATACCTGAAAAAAATGTGGAATTGATTCCGTTATAAATAACCAATATATAGGGGTGTCATGCTGTAAAGCGAAACACATTGTATAAAAAATCCAAATATCAGAGTTGTTTGGTCTTCAACGAAATGACTTTTATCCATTATGAATGACGTATCAGAAATTAATTATGTATTTAAGAAAAGGTCAAAGTCATCGAATTTATCGATATTGAAGATTTATTTGTATAAACTTTCTTGGTCTGTGAGGATGAAACGAGTGAGTGTAGATGTTTTTTCCCAATTTAAACATAGTTTAGAATAATACGATCTACGTCTCTACCAACTTTCAACTTTTTTAGACCATTTTTAGAATGGCTATAGATTTTGTCCCTGATGGATTTGGCAGCTAATTTTTTATATATAGACTACTAGTTACTATTACTATTTCTTGATATACTTTTTGTCGATTTTCTCGGGGGTCACTTCCAAACCCTTCATGTAAGAGATGCTTTTACAGTCCTTTATGGATGCTATCTATTGGTATACGGCATGCAGAGATCGAACTAAACTGGATTTCCATTGAAATTGCGGATATCCATTGATAATAATAAAACTTTATCTAATCTGTAACATGTTTTAAGCTTACATTGTAGAACAATTTGAAATTTGGACTAATAATACAGCTAGCAATATTTTCAAGTTCATTATTATATAGCGCTCACTTTTAAAGCGTCCACTATGTATTACATATTAATTAAACAATCCAACAATATGTCAGACTTAGCTCAAATCTTGGTGAGATTACGCAGTACCTCACGACGATCACAAGCTGGAATTTTCAGCATGTTTAATACATGAATCGTACTTAATACGTACATTTGTTCAAAATTTATTTTTAATAATGCGCCATCTCAAATAGCTGTTCAAATCTATTCTTCATTATCGAATACTACACTAATTCTACGAATGATCTTGAAACCTAAAACGTAATAATTTATATCAACATCAAACCCAGAAAAGTTACAATCTAAAGCTTGTATGATACCAAATTTTTCAAATGTTTAGAGGTGATTAAACGAAACTAATCATTGGTATCAATCTTTTGATAATAGTTTCTCAGTTATATTTATGGATAGTTGCAAATTGTCAAGTTTATTGTTTTTAACATTTGCTATTACTTAGCTTTTATATGGAATATAAAAACTAAATATAATATAAGGAATGGAAACTAACGCCATGTCCAGTCACGGTATTTTATGTATATTATCAGAAATAATTCATAAATTATTATAAATTATTCATTGGTAGTTAATGACGGTAAGAATGTTACGTGGCTGGCTGAAACGATCAGCCGCTTTTAAATTTTAGTAGGGTATGTACAATTTTTTGTTCGGAGAGAATTCAAATCACTGAGAAATGGGCGAATTATACCTTCGTGAATGAGTTTTTGTTTCGTTGGGTTTACTACATAAACCTTCGGTGGAGAACTTAGAGTTGCCAGTATCTATGTGCTCCGCCTGATAATTAAAGTATTAGAAAATACAAGAAGTGTTGTAGTTTAGTATTTTTTGAGAAACGAGAGAATTTTTCTTGTGTGTATTATCCTGTTGATACTAAATAATGTCTGAGTGGTCGATATGAGTAATTAACGTCCATAATTTCCTTGATATAAATTGAAAAGTCATTAATAATTGTGGAGTTAAATTTATTTTGTTATTGGTTTCGATTATCGTACAATAATGATAATAAATTTGGTAAAACACTTAAATAATTAATAAATTTAGAAGTGGAGATAATTGCAACACTCGCAGATCCACATTTTTATAAAAATCGTTTAGAGTTCAGCTAACTGTGCTGTTCAATTATTATTTAGTTCCAAAGTCAGTGTCTTCGGGCCGATACTGCAAATGTGCGGTTGGCTGCTATCTGTGAAACCTTTTGTTGTTACATCTTTTTGAGTTTGTTGCTTTTACATCATTCTATCTGCTATGCCGTCCTGATGAGCACTAATAAGTGCGAAACACGTGTAGACGGCTGCAACTCACTTTTTCTTTCTTTTCTATTGCGCGATATCCCATAATTATAACCCTTTCAAATCTCATAATGTTCCTAGCTTTTATATAGTAATTACATAAATGCTGTTTATATTTGATAATTGAATCATGTATTGTATTATTGTTAAACGATCTTTCTAATTGCCTGTTAATAAACAAAAAATTAAAATGATTAATCGATTGTTATAGCCTGGTGGGACAGGTTGGTTGTGTTCGTTTTACAAAAATATGTGTCAATAAAAAGAATAACAATAAGTGACAAAGCTTGTCACGTAACTCAGAGGGCAGTCATTTCCCGAATTGTAGATTATCATCCTCGCTTTTAAACAATAATAACAAAGAACTTGGGTGACACCATCTATACTGTTCAATAATTCCTGCATCCTATCTGAAATTAGCAATCCTTTGTAATTAGCACCTACGATAGCTGAAAATAATTTGCATAAGTATCAAGTAGGACTTTATGTAAGTATAAGTTTTGTTATGATTTGGTTATTGAAACTTTGCTGTTAAATAATAATATGTTGTGTGTAATAGTGAGTAAATCCTTGTTATTATGCCTGTTGGTGCTTTTGTGGCTGGCGTACGGAGAGAGATGTGTAGGCCTGGTACCTGTTCAGTGGTCAAGCATCTCGGAGAAACTCCAAATTCCAATTTGAAAACAATAAAAATTGATTACATTGCAATTAAGATTTCTTTTAGTGTTACCTGCTGTATAACTTATCGACTCTATTCTTTGCTCCAATATTGTACCAACCATCTTCATTTTTATGTTGCACGACTGCTATGATGTTTCGAAGATCAGCTTTTGCTCAGTCTCCATCCAGAATAGTACAATTACGCTGCCTCCAACATCGACAGGAGGATGTGTTGCATCGGAAGTCGCTTCCATTTGCTTGTTTATTTTTACTTTTTTTACATTTTCATAGACTCAATTTTCAAAACATCTAATAAGTGTGATAGTAAGTAAAACTGTTGTAACTCTACATAAGCTTTTAATTTAATTAATTTTAAAAGGATAGTCACATATTCACCAAATTGAATTAAAAACTTGCTGTCGAAAATTGCCACTACATACGTATTTCTGTTTTTTGTGAACATTAACGTACATGTTCCGACACTAATAGGATACAAAAAAAGTATCTTAATACTGAGCAAAATTTAAAATAGCTCTAAATAAAACAAATATACTTAGTGACACAGGTAATAAAAAGCAAAAGACTTTTATCCCGAACACCTCATTTAATTTAAACAGAGCGATAAAAATATCAGATTAATACAGTAAGTATTTAATTGTATTAGACGCATTTTGAGATTATTGATATAATAAAGTATCCATTATATTGTGCTAAAATAAATTTTTCTGGAAATAAAAACACCAGCAATTGGTGAGGTTTTCCCATCAAAAACCAGCTCCCCAGCTACATTCTTTGTAATTTTGGTCAATATCTTTAGTTTGCACATCGCGCCCCTAATCTGAAAATACGTGTTTTAAACACTTTTACGCTAATATCATGATCTTAATCGATTTAAAAGAAGATTCGGTCTAAAGCTAATAATGATATACATCACATAATATTTCTGATAATCCCCATCTACCTCCCACCCCTCCTCGAGATTTTCTGGTAAGCAGAGAGGTTGGTTTAATTAGAAAACAGCTAATTCTTCTAATAATCAACTTCTTAATAACTCTAATAAAAATATAAAAATATTCATAAAGTAAATACTAAATATAACTGCACTCTAATAGATTTAATGACCTCAATAAATGTTTAAAAAATAAATATACTTGATAAAGTAGATACAATTTATTGCACTCACTTTGGATTTCTATTAATATATTTGATTATAGTCCCCATTGGTTGTATTAAAAAGTGACACAATCGACTGCGTGGGACATTCTTAGCGGCATTCTAAAGTAGCGGTTCCCAACCTTTTTCGTTCGTGGACGGCCAAACGACGGTGCATTTGCTTGCGGACCGGTAAGGTATAAAAAGTAAAGAAGATATTTCGCAAACTAAAACTTAGAATAATAAATTTACTTTTACACTGTACAAGAGCAATCTAAAATAAATAAATATCCATTCTTTATAATAACGAAAATGTATTTTGTACCTTATCCGCTTCCCGCATACCAAACTTCGAACGACCAAAACGAACGTCGAGAAACAATCGCAGGGCGGGGTGCAACGCCGAAGACCATAAATGGGTTCTAGAGACATAGGTCGGTCCATCGTTCAAAAACAGAATCAGGTATCTCGACAGGGAGCGGTGATATAATCGAAAACGCTGACTAGTGGGTTTCGGGAGCGGTGGTCAAAAACGGTACTGGGCTCAAACGACCCACGAGGCAATCATATAAGACCTCCAGAAGTGGTTTCCACTTAGAAACCCGATTAGGCTAGCGGCAGCGATATTACTTTAGTACGATTCTCAGGTGAAAAACAAATAAAAAAAATTGTATTAGTTTTTCGGCGTAACTTTTTTCTTATAGATTTGCACGGCATTTGAACGGGAAACACTTTGCGATTGCCAATTGTTTGACGCCAAGAAAGTCGTTTTGGCTCCTATAGTTTCCGAAATACTGTCTCTCGGAAACGGTAGGAGCTCCCTAGAGCAGAGATATCGAAAAACCAGTAGATGCACCGCTCGTAGCAGGCCGCGTGACATTGAATGCCCCCAACTTCGCCAACTCAAAAACTTCGCTCCCAAAAACCCCACCTCAGCCCCGGCCCCCGGAATAGTGCTGACAAAAAAAGACTTTTCTAGTAGAAACGAATGCGATAATGCGCTGACAAAGATTCCGCTGTCAGATTTTTGCTCAGAACTACCGTAATGCATTACGGTAGTAATGCGACTTCAAATCTGAGACGGAAACTACCCAACGACTCGAGATGCTCCTTATTACAGATTAATGGATATTACCCCACCACATAGGTACGGAGCCGGCGCATAATATATCACGTATGTATGTATAAAAGTATAAAAGTCAGAGTCTACTCTTGGTCAACTCCGGTAAACTATTTGACCGTACATTAGCTACCGGCGAATTAAAAAAAATTACAGTAAAATTGAAAATACTGCTATTTCTCTGGGGAACGACGAAAACTTCTGTCGGACCGGCACCGGTCCGCGGACCATCGGCTGTGAAACGCTGTTCTAGAGTGTTAAAAACCTCTAAGGAGTTTTTTCTAGTTGACCTTTGTTTATCTTTATTATTTTGAGGTTGGACTATTTTAAATAAGTGAATTTTGTTGTTCCTTACTAGAAGAGAGCTCTCAGTAGTACTGAATTTTAGTCCATTATTAATAGCGAAAATTAAATTTATAAATCTTCGAAATATTTAATTAGATTTATTTTAGTTTAAAGTGATGGATATTTGTTCGTCAAACTTTTCAAAAGATTTCTGGTTTAAATAAATTCTTGAGTTTGATATTATGTTGGAATATGTCATGGCTAATAAATCTAGATATTTTTTTGATCTTGTTGAACTTTTGGGGCAATTAATATTTATTAAAATTCTAATATTATTTATTCTAGACTAATATTCAAATTATCTTTGAAACTGCCTTAAGTCTATCAATTATAACGTAGTAGACTATTATTTACTAAATGCTTAGTCTTAAGTTTAATACATTCATACTGCTTATGTGTTTTTTATGTGTTTGACTATTATTATTATACCTGTGTTTGAACTATTTTCTGCTTTTATTATTTAATAAATATGTGTTTAGTTTATACTAATGATCTAAACGGAACCATATAATTATGAAAGTTTTGTTCAAATTTTACTTTAAAAATTTTCTAAACATTTCTAAATTTTTATCAAAAAACCTTTTATATTTAATTCATTTTCTGATTAATGAATTTAATATCAAATCAGGCTTAATTAAACATCAATATTAAGCTTCATAATAAGATGGCGCCCTTTTAATGTTTTATTCGTGTTCTAAACCCTTATCTACTCCTTTTCACAAAATAAGACTGCAGAACCAATACCTGCGACCTGAACATTTCAAATTTGTAAGAGAGAGTTTAAATCTCAAGCTGTGGCAATGATTTTGAGCATATATGATAATGTAAGTATGATAATTTTATAGTTGTGTTCTCGTGTAGAAAAACCTTTGTTTCACTGACGGTCCAACGTGGGCCAGATTAAAGTAAGCTGCACTGGCGCCCAATCGCGGGGCCTTGTTACGTTTGTGAGATTTTAGGCTGTTGGAAGGTACTCGCCAAAATTTAAGCCATTTTGGACGCGCAGTTGATATTTGATAATCGTTTGAGTGAGTCGATGTGAGTGTTTTTGTGAAAATGGAAAAAATCGAGTATCGAGCTGTCATTAAATATTTGTTTTTGAAAGGCAATACGCCTACGCAAATCAAAGATGAGTTGGACTCTGTGTATGAGGACTCTGCGCCATCATTTACCACAGTGAAATTTTGGGCAGCTGAATTTAAACGTGGCCGTACCAGCTTGGGAGACGATGAACGTTCGGGACGTCCAAAAACTGCAACCACTGACGATAACATCGCTAAAGTTCACCAAATGGTGCTAAACGACCGTCGAATTAAAGTGAGAGAGATAGCAGAGGCTATGAATATGTCCAAAGAACGTGTTTGTCACATATTGAATCAAGATTTAGACATGAGAAAGCTGTCCGCGCGTTGGGTGCCGCGTTTGCTCACGTTAGACCAAAAACGTGTTCGAATGAACATTTCCAACGCTCTGTTGGCGCAGTTTAGGCGCAATAAATCAGAGTTTTGGCGCCGATTAATTACTGTAGATGAAACTTGGATACATCATTATACGCCCGAAACAAAAATACAGTCAAAACAGTGGACTGCGAAGGGGGAATCGGCTCCAAAAAAAATCAAAAACTGTTATGTCGGCGGGGAAAGTGATAGCGACTGTTTTTTGGGATAGTCATGGAGTTATCTTAATCGATTATCTTGAAACAGGGAAAACCATTACAGGAGCATACTACGCATCATTACTTGACAAGCTGAAGGCAGAAATTGCGGAAAAACGGCCACATTTGCAGAAAAAGAAAATCCTGTTTCACCAAGACAATGCGCCGTCTCACACCTCCGCGGTTGCCATGGCGAAAATCCACGAATTCCGGTTTGAACTGCTTGACCATCCGCCTCACTTACCAGATCTAGCCCCAAGCGACTTCTTTTTGTTCCCTTATCTAAAAATTGCGCTCGGAGGACAGAGGTTTTCGTCAAATGAGGATGCAATCAACTTCGTGAACAATTATTTTGCAGAGAAAAATGGCGAGTACTATTAGGACGGGTTAAAGAGATGGGAGTATCGCTGGGAGAAGTGTGTAGACTTACAAGGAGACTATGTAGAAGAATAAAAATAAATTTAAAGAAAAAATGTCTTGTATCTTTGTTAGGTCGGAAACTTTTCAGACCACCCTCGTATATACTGTATGTACATAATCATAGCTTCAAGATCTTTCAGTCTTCTGTTCCTCGTTTGTTTGCTGAATTGTTTCTTAAGCATCTCAGCATCAATAAATCGGCGGGCGTACTATCAACCCGCTGTTCTTCATTTCGCAGTGCCATTTCGATCGCATTTAAGCCTTCCTTATGTGAGATTTTTCAGAATTCTTCTGGACCTACGTCATCTTCTTCTTCACTTTTTTCGTTTATTTTATTTCCTAAATTTGCATTCTTGTCGTCGGTCAACTCATGTTGTTCATCTTGATTCAACCAATCTTGTTCGTCTTCTGTCGTATAGGTTCTGAATTTGTAAGCTTATTTATTATTTCTATAAGCGGAAGATTGTCTTCTACGTCATCTTCCTCCTCGGGTTGCGACATTGCGAGAGTCGATGTTTTAACTTTTCTCCATTATTCTGCCAGCCAGTAAATGACATCTTTTACGTTAATAAATTTTAGGCTTTCAACGACAGTTATGTTCGACAGTTCATTCTGCCAGCCAGTAAATGACGTCTTTTACGTTAATAAATTTCAGGCTTTCAACGACAGTTCCACCATTTTGGGGACCTTGTAGAAGTTGTTTTAAAAGTCGTCATCTGAAGTTTCGTTTCAATAATTCTAAGGCACTTTGGTCTAGTGGCTTAACTAGCGATGCTACGTTAAGAGGCAAAAAACAGCGTTTAGCTTCATCAGGAAAAGATGTAATTGTCTAGAAGCAACAATGCTTTTTCGGGGAGTATTTTTCTCCCAAAAATTTATTTAGAAGGTTGGTTGTTGGGGTTGATCCGCGAGCAATTTTTGTCGGAAGCATTCTATAATTTAAGCCTGTCTCGTCACAGTTGTAAACTTAATGCATACTTAAACCTTTCTTCTCTATGAGCGCTACTAACTTTTTAGTGAAAGTGTGCACTTCTTCCTGACGAGCAGATAGCTTCTCTATTGCTATATTCAGTTCTCTTATTCCATATCTCTTTTTCTATCTATCTAACTATCCCAAGATAGCCGTAGATTTTTCATCGCCGTTATGAAAATTGTTTGAAATTCCACAGCTTTCTCTTGTAGAATCTGACCAGGAATTCGACTTCCTTTACGCCTCATTTGCTTGACCTACAAAACTTTGACTACTTCAAATGTTTTTCAAACTCACTTTTTTTCATTGTTTTCTCTCTTATGTGTGTATCTCTTTTTTCAGGCGATCTTTGAAAACACCATTCTTCAATCTTCTGTCTTTTCATCACCCAATCATCTACACTCACTTCACCTACACCGATGTAGTTCTCTGGCAATATTCTTAATTGTTTCGCCTTGATCAAGCCATGTAATATCATCAAGCTTCTTATCTCATGAAATCCCTACATGCTTCCGTTTCACACTCATTAAGAAAGGCTTTAAAAGTTAATAAAACCGTACAACTCAAAACACGCGCTAGCAGAACAAGCTTTCCAATTGACCCGTACACGACAGAGCTAAAACCTAAAAGTTTTGATGTGAGAAATGATTTTTAAAAAACTTTAATAAGAAAAACCCCTATTTAAAAATGTTGTTACCTGTTTATCAATAGAATAAGAAATTCCAAACTTTTCTTGAAATTCCTTTCGAAATACAGGATGTTTCATTTAACTTTCGTATAAATGACAGGTATACTTCATGAATGATCAGATATTACTGGTTTAACGATATCCACAAAATTTGTTCATTAACCAGGTATTTGAATTTTCATTGTCCAAGACGGAATTTTTTAAGGGGTATCTCCGAGGGGTCCCTAACTCCCAAAAACTATGTACACCTATTGACGTTTTACGACAATAACTGTCTTTATTCCCGTTTTCTCACTTGTTATTCCCATATTGCCGTTTTTATTCCTTTATTTTCGTCTCTATTGCTGTATTCCCGTCTCTGTTTCCGTATTGCCGTATTTATTTCTGTATTGCTGCATTAATTTCCCTATTACCCTGTTTATTTCTGTATTCCATGTATGACCTTAGCAGTGGGGGTATTTGCATGAAATGTGCTTTATTGTTATTGCTTTTATTGATAATTTTGCGAAATGTCGTAGCTGAAACCAGAAAGATGCAAACAAAATTTCTCACAAATAAAAAATGATCTGTAAAAAATAGTTTTTTTATTCAATCATAATATACCTATATGTACATTACATTTTTAAGTGCTGTTAAATTAACTGAGAACCGAATACGTGAAAAGAAGAACTTTGAAAAATATATCATCAGATAGATCGATTCTAAGAAATACAAAAAAACACATTGAAATAAGTGATAAAAATTTATTTGAAAAGTGAGAATCCCAATGTACGACAGTAAATTCAAAAACAATTAAAAAAACTGATAAGTTTTAATTAAAATAGAAACTTCTTCAAATTCTCATAGTCTTTGTATAACTTGGTTATTGAGACCTTATTCAAACGACTAATTTTGAATGGGTAGATTCAAGTAAAATTTACAGGACCATAAAATATAAATTCCTATATGAAGTTTTCCAAATCTTCTGTCAAGAATTTTTCTTTATAAATATCCAAAATTCGTCCAATGTACCATCAGGTGTTGTAAAATACTACATAATATTTTTCTAATTCCAACTTTATATTCCATTTTGTTTCTTGCATGTTTCCTTCCTCTAAGTCTGGTTTTCTTTAAAAAATTCTGATTCTGATGTAAGTAAAATTATTTCAGGGGATTCGCTCGATTTCGCTATAAATGAACAATCGGTCTCGAGCGTATAGAAATGCATTGATTACAATTAACGCTTTTAAAAATATAAATAATTACAAATCTAAAAATACCTGGCAAATCTACATCATAAAACCTTTAACTTGGAATTGCGTAGATCGGCCCAGCAGAACTCTCAAATGAAGCGTAACAAAAGCAAGCCTTGTGTTTTAAATTTATATTTAAAAAAATCTAAAGTATAAAGAAAATATATCAAAGCCGTCTTGTAGAACTCATAAAGGAGAGCTATGACGGCATGGAAGGATTTGTCTATACATCAGAACAATTCGAATATTAAACATGGAGGATAGAAGGCTAGACTGTACGAGCTGCAGCCGCTACATGCGCTAGGTATTTCTAGCATTTGTAATTAATTTATTGTAGCACTTTTAAATACTGCCCTCGTTTAAATACAGAAATGATAAGAATAAAATCTAGAATCGATCTTGTTTAACAAATTTCTTGAACACGTTTATTAGTATTTCAAAAACACATTATTTTAAACCAAAATTGTTTCATTACAAGGACTATTAATAAATAAATAGTATGTTTATAACATAAATTTAATGATTTTTGTTGCAAATACTGTTTTATAGATACGTTTATTGCAATTTTTATAGTTATTTACATAAAGTGAACTAACCTAAAGATTAAATATTGTTGTTTTAAATTTTCTATGACTTCACAATTTCAGAAAATAATTATTCTCATTCTTTTATCATTCATGTGGTAATCTTAGTAAAATATTAAATTATACCCATATTCGTGATAAGAGGTCAGAGCCTGATACTACAGAAATAATAACTATTTTACCTATTTTGAATTGATTTTTGTTTACTAGTTTAAGATTTTTGTATATTTTTTTGAATATTTTAACCACTGAAATATAAAATTACAACTGCTAGAAATAGCTACAGCTCATGTCGACAATTTCAACCACGAGATGTTAATGATCGAAATGGCTGGTCTATTAAGCGTAATTCCAAAAGTTAACACGCTGGGAACAAATAAGAGGGAATAAGAAAAGAATATAATAATAGAAGAAAAAGAAGAACGTAAATCGACTTAGTAGAACTCTCAAACGAACTAGAACAAAGAAACAGCCTTGTGTTTTAAATCGACTGCAGTTCTTACAGTTTCCAGTCTAGCCGTAGCCTTCCACCATTGAATGTTTAATATTCATATTGTTCTGATGTATAGATCAACATTTGCATGCCGCCATAGTTCTTCTTTATGATTTGTTAACTGTTTCTTATAAGCTTTGACACAAAAATAATAAGAGTTGAAAGATTAATTATTATTTTCGTGAAAGATATTACATTTGGTCCTCCAAATTTTAAAAAATACTAATTTTAAATAACACATATGGGGTATTGCTGAACTCAGAAAAAAAATCATTTCTACCAAAAAAAGGGGGTTCCATTTACAAAAAAAGTCAATGACGTCATCATAGTATACTAAAAAATTTAAATTGATGTTCATAAAATTCGCAAGAAAAAATTAAAATTGGCGTGTCCGACCTTTTCTTCCAAATAGTTCCAAATACAAAAAATATGAATTTTATTTCTTAATTTATTTACACACTGTATAGTATAAGGAAATCCTTTAATCAATTAACCTCTTAACCTTTAACTACTGGCGCCTCGTTAGGGAACTTAACTGAGTGCACGGTGTATGTAGTACACCAGCCCTTAAAAGCGACCAAATCAAATTGTAAAATTAAGTATTATTTATAAAAACTATAGAAAATTAACATTTATTGAAAAACATGAGTTACAAAATAAAAATAATTGAAAATACAATGGAAAAAAACAAATTGTGTGTTTTTCTTTAGTAAGTTATTCACTTTATTTTCATTGTCATTGTCATTTGAAATATTGCACTCTGGGCAAACGGTCACAGAATGTTCTTTACAAACCATTCTCCTGCATACTTTGCATGAAATGTTGTCACTCTATTTTTGCGCCTTCCACAACAGTAGCATCTTCCTCGTGTTTTTGCTGGTGGTTCTTCTTCAGGTTCTTCTTCCACGTTTTTATACCTCTTTAGAAAAACTTTCAAATCCAATGGTAAGCTCTTTATTTCAGCTCTCTCCGAAAGATATGGTTTTATCAGTGATAGGGATAATTCTTTTAGAAAAACTCTTCTGTATTTGTGAGGATTGTTGACGTTTACAGCATTGTAGAGAAGTTGGCTGGTTATTCCATTATTTATGTTCAAAAGTTGAAAAAATATGATCATGGGCCATCTTCGTGTTAGTCTAGAAACTGAATATGTACTGCACATTTTATCTACAGTGTCAACACCTCCTTTGTAAGAATTATAGTCTAAAATTATCGCAGGTTTTCGTGTTTCATTATCTACTGCAGCATTGTTGTGCATTGTTGAAAGCAAAACTACTCCTCTATTTTTTCTAGAGACAATAGTAACCTCTTTTTGAAATCCAAAAATAGACAATTGAACTTCTTTATTTTTGTTTGGTAAGAATTCTAGCGGTAACTCTCTTTTATTTTTCTTTAGCATGCCAACGATCGTTATTTCACTTTCCAAGATGGTAGTCGCTAAAGGATAACTTGTGTACCAATTGTCGCAGGTTAAGTTTCGGTTCTTTCCTTTCCAGGATTGAATCAAACGAAGAGTAATGTCAGTAGGTGTATTAGATGTTCTGTAAGGCCCTTCAGGCTGTTGATCACAGTATACCTCAATATCAGTAACGTAAAAAGTCTTGCCATCACACAGGACAAACACTTTCAAGCCATACTTCGCAGGTTTGTTTGGAATATACTGCACACAACTGCATCTACCTCGGAATGGTATCAACATTTCATCAATTGTCATTTGGTCGCTAAAAGAATAGTTGCTTTTGCAATTTTCTGTGAAACGGTCAAAGGTAAATCGAATAGCAGCAAGTTTGTCAACTACTCCTCGTTCTTGTCTAGTACCTTTATCATCGAATCTAAGAGCAGCGAGTAAAAATAAAAACCGATCGGCACTCATACAAGCACTAAATATTTCTGAACCTGTTCCATCGTTGGTCCATAATTCGCGAAAGTGTGTATGATTTTGTTTTTTTGTCCCTGCAAGCAATAGTAACCCTATGAATGCTAAAATTTCTGTTTTTGTTGTATCCTTAGCCTGTTGTGGTCGGTTATAATTCACTCTCATTCTTGTAATTTGTAAGTTTGTACACTCAACTATGTTTTCAATGATGTCATTAGTAAACAATTTTTCAAAAGCACTCCCTTCATCAGTAATATTTCGTGCACATTGTTTTGGCCCAGGTAATATTTTTACAATATTTTTTAAGCTAGTCTTGCTGTACTTACTCACAACTGGCTTTCTATGCCACTTGGTTTTTTTTTATCCTTTCCCATAAAGAATTCACTATCTTCAACGAGATCTTCAGCATCTTCACTTGCATTGCCCAGTTCCCAATCCGATTCAGTATCGTGATCACTTTCTTGTATAACCTCTTCTTCTTCTGATAAAATATCTGGCTCTCCTCCAACCTCTTCCTCAGGTTTCTTGTCAAGTATAGCTTGAGCCAAAGCGGCCAGCTCGTCTTGTGTGAGATTTTTAGGATTTCTCACCGGTATACGTTCCCTGCAATTTCAAATTTATTACTGGAAGTATTGAGGTTATGTTCACAAACAGCCAAACATGTTGAAAAATTTACGTTACTAATCCATAAATCTAGAAAAACTTACTTACATGACTAAGCGTGTGGTGTAAGAGGTTCACCAGTCAGATGCTACCTCCAATATTTGAAAAACAATAGAAATATTTGGCGAAAATTCACCTGGTTATTCAAACAGTTTAACGTTGACACATCAATAATAGGTTAGGTGAGCCGCGCAGTCGCAAAAATTATCTGTTGACAAACGGTAAGCAATAGAGGGCACGTGGTGTACTCTATACACCGTAGGAAGTAGTTAAAGGTTAACAGTCATATATTGACGGGGTAAATGTCACATTACGATTGTTAGAAACAGTGAATGATTTTCAATGTTCAAACAAAAAATAAATTACTTGCCGTTATTATTTTTCCGCACACACTACAACATACACCCGCTTCTTCAGAAGACCACCTAGATTTTTAAACACGTTTGAAATAAAATGCGTAATGGAAATTGAGAAGAGTGGAGCGTGTTATTCCTATTGCCGAGTTTATTTCTCAGTATTGCCGCGTATTCCCGACTTATTCATGCGCATTCTCTATTTATTCCTTATTCCTTTGTATTCCCGTTTATTTCTGTTTATTTCCCATGTTACCGAGTATTGCTCATTATTTCCGACTCGTAGCAATTTATTTCCGAGAAACTGTACACCTATTGCCGAGAGTAAGAGACCCCTCGGGTAGCTCGGATAAAACGGAAGTTCGGATTAACGGGAGTAACTGTATTAGCAATCACTACTGTGACTGATTTTCTTATATTTTTAAATCATGGTACATAACATACATTTATAGAAAATTCGGTGTCTTCAGTTCCTATATGTAATCACAATTCACATTAAATGTATCATACTACAGTCGTATATCAAACCAAAAGTATTAAACTCCAATACATAGAATACAATAGATACAGTTCCTGGTTGTAAAAGCTTAGTAAAGAAACGGTTTAATTAAGTATTATATAGTAAAAACACAGTCCGAAAGCAAAATCTAATAATTTAAACAAATAATAAAAGATAATGTTGCATTTAAACATTGCGTCTGTTCTGCAGCATTGATTTATCTACTAAAATGTAAAAATAGCATCTTTAAATCCCATTGAGATATGTGGGAGGATAAATACATAAATACATTTTCCAGAGACGACGAGGGCATTCATCTAACATGGAATAGTTTGTTGTATAAATAGTACATTTTTTTAAACTCTAACCACAATAATGGTAGATCTAATTCATAAAGGTGGAAAGTGAAGACTAAAAAAATTGGAAGTCTAATAGTATATTAAAATATCTGTTTTACATATTTTATTTAAAAAATTCTGAATAGTAATGAAGCCCAGAAAGTGATCCAATGTTGACTAAAATATTCATTAAATATTTAGTAATTGAATCATAAAGCTCTTTTAGAAATTATTATTGCTTTCGATGTTAATAAATAATCGTATACAAAACGTATTTATGAAATCTTGAATTAGGATGCCTTTTCTGTTATGTTATGTAAAATTAGGATAGAAAAAGGATATTAATTTAGTTGGAATGCGTAAAACAGCATACAATCAATAACTGACTAATTGTATTTTAATATAAAGATACTATTTATCTAAAAGATGTAAGTAAACAACATTGAAATCCTCAGATGCAAACGGAATTGTTATCTAATTATACATGCGTGATTCAGATGTCTTAATTGCCTTATCCGAATGTTGAAAAGTAGCTTTCGTACAAGGTAGTACCAGCCATTTGAACGAAGAAGTATTTGGCAGAGATGTTCCATGAAATTGTAATACTAAAACCCATCCTAATTTTGAGAATTTGCGAAAACGATCATTTAACAAGTTGATATTTATTTTTAAACACCTAAACCACCAGGAGGTCATGGTAATTTCAGATTTCGTCATAAATTAGCTTTTTTATATCCTTAAGCAGTTTGTTTTCTTTCAATGATAATACTGTTTGGCAAGTTTTAATCCTGTTTCATTCATAGAATGAAGATGATTGCGAGGAAATTATACAACACTAAATTACTTTGAAATAATTCGGATATGTTTAAACGTTGTAATTAAATAAGATACTATACCTACTATTCTTGTATTGGCAATCGGGAAGTGATTCATAAGAGTATAGTTTATGACACATTCTTTGTCCTACTTTTATCTTCAAATATTCATACAAGATGACCTATAAATTAAAATAAATAATAAATATTTGATATATTGAACTTTGTCCGTGTGTACTATAGCACTTCTTGATGTCAGTCAGTTGTGACTGAGATATTTGAAGTGCTGGATATTTGAATGGTTACATTTTAACAGTGTTGCTAATATTCGTTGTTCAAAATTAGGTAAATATCCATAATAAATTGTTTACTGCTTTAATTGATTAGAATAAGAGTGAAAAATTATTTTATTCAGATTATATTCAGATTCTTACAAGGTTTCCTCGATTACGTAGCTTTGCCAAGCTATCATAATTAGTAAATAATATTAATAGTCAGTCATCCCTTAGCTGTTTAAGAAATTTTTCTAGTCGTAACACAAAAAGACTAACAAACATTCTAAATTATTGGATGGATATTTAGCTAGGTCTAGATTATTCCAGAGGTAGCATACATTTAAGAAAGTAAGTCTAGTTGAAGTCAAAATCTAATGTGTGTAACCTTATCAGATTAGACGTTCTTCTATTGTAATTTGGTAAATACTTTTATTTGTATATTTTATTTATTTTGTATATTATTTATTTGTATATTATTTCTTTTCCTGAACATTTTCCTGAGTACCTTATCTAGATCCTTTAAAAATATCATTCTATTTCTTACAGTTACAGTCTTTCAGTGGCTATTATTTATTTATGCCAACCCATCACATTCTAGCAAAAATAGATTCATTTTACATTGAAGCATGTGTTTCCAAACTAAGTAGACGCAGGTATAAAGCGGGGCGAATATTGTTTATCACTTCAATATTCAATAATGCTCGAAAAGACTAAACCAATACATTCTAGCAAGTGTCAAATGTGTCATCTTAAAACACGAATTGCTTATCAGATTTAAAGGACTCATATCCAGGCGTGTGCTGGCCCACCGGGATACCGGGAGTTTCCCGGTAGGCCTTTATAAAATTGCCTCGAAGGACCCTACGACACGGTTGAATTTAAATTACCGGCAATTAAATTATATTTAAAGTAGGAACAATACAGCCCGCCGCTGTTCAATTCGACCGCACCTGACGAATAGCAACGATTGAATCTAATCTTTCCCATTTTTAGCCTTGTGAACCATTCTAGAACTCGCCAATTTAGAAGAATCGAAGTATCCTAATGTTGCGGTTGCGTTGCATAACCATATTTATATTGATGATGTAATTTGGGGATATGATTTTGTAGGTTCTGCCCAGCAACTTCAATTGGAGTTAATACAGGTTCTGCGATCCGGTGGATTCGAGTTGCAAAAGTGGATAAGTAACTTCTTGGAACTTCTTGGGCTATACCATCGGCTGATGTCCAAACGTTAGTTCAATTCGACAAAGAAGAACTTATCTTTATTAAGGTTTTAGGTCTTCATTGGAACCCTATGGCCGATGTGTTTTTCTACTTGTGTCACCCTATAGATCGCCCTTGTACAAAAAGAAATATCTTATCGGGAGTAGTGAGAATTTAGAATCCTTTAAGATTTTTAACCCCAGTGGTACTCTTTGCAGAAAGGTTGATACAGGAATTATGGATGGCGAATGCAAACGAAATAGATTGACATGACCCTGTTCCTGAGCAAAATTGCTCTGTGAATGTTTGTGTACATTTCTCCGCCTCATAGCGTATCATCTAGATACCCAAATAGACCCTAATTGATGCTATGGTATTTGATACTTGTATTTGTTTGAACGTTCGGGTGTTCACTTCCCATCCTAAGACATGAATTGAGATACGTTCGGTGGGAGCGAGGTTACTGTCCATCCTTTAATAGCTCTCCAGGCTAGTACCGGAGCTATAAACGTGCTCACCCGTCGGCGCCCTCTATAGGAGATGGCATTTCGTCCAGCTTTTGGACTATTCCCCAACATAGTTGGAGGACCACTGCTCGATCTAATCCAACCTCAATTGTGGTAGGACTTGGTTTTTTTATAGGTTCCCAGTTATAGGAGTGGTATGCCCTTGACAGCGTTTATAAGTCTACACGTTCTAGACTTGCGGTGTATACCCGTTATGGTGAAGTTGTCTTGAGTGTGAGAGGCTATGTGTTTGCTTCATCACCACTTAAGCGTAGTGGCTCTAGAGCTTCTTCAGTCACAAGACTTCCTGCAGTTAAGTTATACGGTGATCCGAATAGCATCCTGAACACAACTACCTGGTGGCATGTAGTTTCCCATTGGCCAGAACTCACCCCGTTTAACCGCGATAAACCTCACTTCAATTCTCTTCCATACGATTTAGTCAGTCAACGTTGATGAGTATTCGTCTAGATGCACTTTCGTATAACTCTACCACACATTTAATTCTGGCCTAAGCAACCCATAGCCCAGATTCCTTGGATTCGATTTACCGGTGCCAGTTCTATAGGTAGGTGCCGTGTAGTCTGCTTCACCCACCCAATGTTTCTGAGACAGTGATCAGTAACTGGAATTTGTTTAAGTTGGAACTTCCTCAACTTTCAAATTAAAAATTGTCTAGAGTATTAATTTAGACTAGGCAGTCAAAAAAGAACTGAAATTGGTTACAGTGCTGTAGCGTATTTAAGGGTTCAATATTCTGACGGTTCTATCGGAGTTTTCTTGATGTGCGGGAAAACTAGAGTTGTAAATTGTACTGACAGTTAATAATGAATCCCATTTAATAGATGATCTAAGCACTGTTCAAAAGTGAGAATTTTTTGATTTGAAAGCAAGTGCATATATTGTATTTTTAACTGCTGTCTTCAGAAGTGCAATTAGTTTTGTTGTAGCACACTCCGTTTTTAAAATATTTTATTTCTGATAGTTGCGTATATTTTAAACAACTGTTGTCGGTACTCTTGAAAGTATTTATTGGGTTCGCTTTTATTGATCTCATTTTCATTTATTTTGGATTTATATATGACGTAGTGGCGTATTTAGAAATTTTCTTAGGGGGGTTACTCTATAAAAATTACGAATCAAAATATTTAGATTTTGACGTAAATGATCTGGACTATTAAAAAAGTTCGGGGGGCTCCAACCCGTTAGCCCCCCTTAAATATGCCACTGATATGACGATTTACAAGTCTTTCATGTCCTTTTATCCCAAATTTGTCGTTCACAAAAATATAAACTATGGAAGTAGCTTTAAAGATCTACAACATCTGTGCTAGCAGACTATTGTTGGAAATTATTGGACATTGATTACCCAGACCTCCAGCGACTATAAAAGACAAAGTAAAAAGAAAAAAGTTAAATCTCTGTAAGTTTCTGTGAATATTGTTAATTTATTTCGTATAAAATTTGATTAAAATGCTCTCCATCATCATAATTGTTTTTTTAAAACCAAGAGTGCCAGACAAAATCTAATTCCAAATTTAAGTGTTCCATATTAGAGTATATAACGTACACTATATTTCTTTTAAAAAAATCTTAATGCCCTCAAATTTGTTGTTTATTGTAATTAATCTAAATAAATAAATTATCCTTAAAAAAATTATCTGAAGTAGGATGGTGGGGTTCTCTAAGGAATTATTTTCCCGGGCCCTAAAATTGACCCAGCACGCGCCTGCTCGTATTTCATACATTTTCTATTTTTAAGGGAATCGTATCAAATATACTCATTATACACGGTATTTTACTTAAGATTTGTATCTTTTGAACAAGTGACAGTACACATAAAATGCAATAAAAAAGCTTAATATCATTAGTGGCTATCTTTCATAATAACTGAGAAAAGAAATTGTTTTTGAAAAATGGGTTGGTGGTCATTAGTTTAAGAATCAGAGTTGGAGTTGGATGTACTTAACTGCATTTTCAACGTAATATCTGATACATGATGCAGCTGATGCTAGGTGATGTCACAATCTGTTTTTCACTATTATTTCAAACAGTTCCTAAAAGTTGACCCTTTTAGCAAATTTTTTTGATGCGCGTAATATCAAAAATAGCATAAGGGTTCTTTGTTCCTATTGACGAGTATAGTATTCCTATGACGTAGCTAGGAGTCTATTGTATTTTGGTGATCGTTTGTCCCACAGCCGCTACGGAAGCCAGTTTGTTCTTTTGACTGATAGAAATCAAGTTTCCTTTCTAGTCTCGTTGTTAATATTGGAGTATATAATTTATAT
This sequence comes from Agrypnus murinus, assembly GCA_929113105.1. NCBI lineage: Eukaryota > Metazoa > Arthropoda > Insecta > Coleoptera > Elateridae > Agrypnus > Agrypnus murinus. The sequence continues at coordinate 189,556,686 of OV816024.1, forward strand.
ATTTAAGCGGTTGAGGAGACTGATGGGTCTATAATTTTCCAGATTTTTAGTGTCACCTACTTTTAAAAAGCAAAATCATTATTGAGTTGTTCCATTCAGTAGGGATTCTCTGGCTTTGAAGACACACATGTTGAACAACAATTGTAAGTATTTTGACCAGTTGAAGCTCTCCTCCTAATTTAATAGCTTCTACTGTTTAATGGTTACTCCGTCTTCCCCTGGTGCTTTATGATTTCTCATTATTTTAAGGGCGTGAGATATAAAGATAAAAAACCATTACATATGTGTTTTAAATGTAACATCTTTTACCGCATTGTTTGATCTCTTGTCCATAAATCAGAGAGGATGCCCTGCCAGACAAGGATTTTCCTACTCATATACTATGAAAACAGATAAAAAAAGAGATTTTATCCATTACGGAGTTGTGAAGCGGTCGTGTTCGCTAGCTCTCCGACTAATACCTTACGAGGATGGTCTGAAAAGTTTCCGACCTTAATGTGAAGATGGCAGCACTCGTCAACAAAAGCTAGGGAATGTAATTGTGCATCTTTTGACAGGTACTCACCAAAATTTCAGCCATTTTGGACGCGCAGTTGTTATTTGACAATCGTTTGAGTGAGTCGATGTGAGTGTTTTTGTGAAAATGGAAAAAATCGAGTATCGAGCTGTCATTAAATATTTGTTTTTGAAAGGCAATACGCCTACGCGAATCAAAGATGAGTTGGACTCTGTGTATGGGGACTCTGCGCCATCATTTACCACAGTGAGATTTTGGGCAGCTGAATTCAAACGTGGCCGTACCAGCTTGGGAGACGATGAACGTTCGGGACGTCCAAAAACTGCAACCACTGACGATAACATCGCTAAAGTTCACCAAATGGTGCTAAACGACCGTCGAATTAAAGTGAGAGAGATAGCAGAGGCTATGAATATGTCCAAAGAACGTGTTTGTCACATATTGAATCAAGATTTAGACATGAGAAAGCTGTCCGCGCGTTGAGTGCCGCGTTTGCTCACGTTAGACCAAAAACGTGTTCGAATGAACATTTCCAACGATCTGTTGGCGCAGTTTAGGCGCAATTAATCAGAGTTTTGGCGCCGATTAATTAATGTAGATGAAACTTGGATACATCATTATACGCCCGAAACAAAAATACAGTCAAAACAGTGGACTGCGAAGGGGGAATCGGCTCCAAAAAAAAAGCAAAAACTGTTATGTCGGCTGGGAAAGTGATAGCGACTGTTTTTTGGGACTGTTTCTAGTCATGGAGTTATCTTAATCGATTATCTTCAAACAGGAAAAACCATTACAGGAGCATACTACGCATCATTACTTGACAAGCTGAAGGCAGAAATTGCGGAAAAACGGCCACATTTGCAGAAAAAGAAAATCCTGTTTCACCAAGACAATGCGCCGTCTCACACCTCCGCGGTTGTCATGGCGAAAATCCACGAATTACGGTTTGAACTGCTTGACCATCCTCCTTACTCACCAGATCTAGCCCCAAGCGACTTCTTTTTGTTCCCTTATCAAAAAATTGGGCTCGGAGGACAGAGATTTTTGTCAAATGAGGAGGCAATCACCTTCGTGAACAATTATTTTGCAGAGAAAAACACCGAGTACTATTTGGACGTGTTAAAGAGATGGGAGCATCGCTGGGAGAAGTGTGTAGACTTACAAGTAGACTATGTAGAAAAATAAAAATAAATTTAAAGAAAAAATGTCTTGTATCTTTGTTAGGTCGGAAACTTTTCAGACCACCCTCGTATATCTACGTATTTCAATCTAACAGGCAAATTTCCCCTAGTACTGCCGTAGGACCTTTTCTCTACTAATTTTTATACAACTGATATCCCAACCACTGATCAATCCTTTCATCAGATACTAACTCTGACAGAGTCTCTGGAAGGTTGCAGAATAATGTAGATGTGCTACAGAAATCGGCGAACGTTTTCGGCTTGACGATCCAACGAATGTCTATGTATTTCAATCTAACAGGTAGATTTCCGCAGGAATTAAACACCTAGCTTTGATTTCTCAGTATATCCAAATGTGATTGGCTGTTGATTTAATATTTGAAGTTTCCCATTAGTTGAGATTAGATGAGATTTATGTGAAGTGAATTGTCACTAAAACATACACGTAATGCACCGAGATATGATATCAAAATTTCTATAGATGAAGTTAAAATAATTCCAATTAATTGCAAAGGAAAGAGTAAAGTTAATATCCTATCCTATTTAATGTCGTACCAATTTCATTTTGATTAATAAAAGATTCGTCGTAAAATCTCATGTATGATACGATATTGTAATGAACGGAGAGACTACGCGAAAGTTCTAGCCACATCGACAGCATTCTACAGTGTTTCAGACTGACGGCAGATTGTTCGAGACTCGCCGGGTTTGATCCAGAACGTGGACGTTTGCACATATAAAGCCGTGTCGCAGAAGGGGGATTATTAGTGAACCAGTGACTTGAATATGCGCATCGTGAATTAGTAGAATATAAAATAGTACAAGATAAATGTTAATAATAAATGTTGTATTGTAAATAAACAGTCTGTAAATAATCTAGCTTGAATTCGTTAACAGTTTATAATTATAGTGTTTGTTATTAGTGTAAGAACGTTACAATACTATACTTAACTGGAAAGAAGAGGTGTACAATAAAACACTGCGATTTTTGATTATCACACTTTTCTTTCGTTCAAAACTAACTACAGGAAAAATTGTCAGATAAAATAGTAATGAAATTAAGGTGTTATTAAGAATCTTATTTCAACTTCATTTATAGGACTTTATTCCTAAAAACCGATTTTCAGATCTCAGTGGTTTCAAACCGCTGGAACCGTCCTCTTTCATATGTAATTTGTCCGAGGTCGAAATATCGAAAATTCATGTTCAACAAGAAGTACTTTTCCAGAATTGTTGAAAAATTAAAACTATTGTTAAATTTCGTCTTCTAGTCGACATTTTTGTATTTGTAGCTACATATTTGGAGGGTGGGTAGTTTTTTACAGGGTTATACTGAAGTGTTAACGTATCCTATCGTTTTGAACTTCTAAGTACATACAATAGATATCTTTGATCAAACACTAGTATGTTAAAAATGTTGAAATATACCTTCTGTTTATTATGTATACGTATATTAGGTTAGCTATTAGGGACCCGGAAATATTAAAAGTCCCGGGCCCTCTCCGGATCTGACGCATACATAATCGTATATTCCATTGTTATGCAAAGAAACAATACAAATTACTGTAATATACTTAATTACTGAAATATAATTTAAATTCCGTTTCCTTAATTTTTGTCATGGTACTAGCATTAATAAAATTAAGTCCCAAAACTATTTCTTCAAATATCTAAAATACACTCAAACGTTTTTGAAGTTGAACGCGTTATGCAACAGTTTTAAGAATTCAAATTTTAGTACACATTTTATTTGTTAGTTGATTTTATACTTCTCTACTTATGTTTAAAAATTAACTATCCTACTCTTAAATGGACGTCATAAGAAATGCTTTTTTTAATTTAAAATTAAATTAATTTAAAAGTTAATTATACACTGTATGTATAATTCGAAATGGCACTGTTACCAACAAAGATAAGTCAATAACAATTTGTTGTTACTGACCTTATTGAAACAAAATCATAGAATAAAAAACCAATACTACAATTGTCGATAATGTCAAACGAGTTGCGGAAATACCATCGTAATGGAGTGTAAGCAGTCGTTTCATGTTTGATTTTTCTGGCTCAATGGCCCTGTAAAAAGGTACGTGCTGTTTGAATTAAGCTACGATACATAAACATAGCAGTAAGCTTTTAAAACAGAAATGCCTGTGTGCAAAGCTATTAACAAATCTATTTGTTTTATGCATGAGTGCGTTCGCGTGTGAACATTATCGACATTTTATGAAGCAATTAAACCCTGTCTGCAATTCAGGGACACTTTAAAATAACCGTTCTATAAACAGAACTATGCAGTTTTTTCGCAGTATGGAATTTATAGTTTCTTCATCTGCTTGACATCCTAAATGTGAAAAATAACACTATATACCTACAACCGAATCAAGGAATTTCCAATTTTAAAATAATAATTGAAAAGGCTGATTTTTCAGTAATGCTAGTTATTCACCTTCACTGTAATTGTGTCACTTAAGATTAAATTTAAATCTTAAAACTGTTAATTAGATAATATTAGTATTTCCAACATCTGCAGAAGTGCTTTTTGGAATAATGCCAATTGTAGTATATAGCGCATAGTGAAATCAGTGGCAAATGAGATTTTCTTAGTTATCACTATATATTCTTTTAAAAGAGTTATAACTATGAAAACGAGAGTTTACTATTGCTTGTTTTTTTTTATTAGGGAGTAGGCAGTAGACATAAGCGCCAAATGGGCATGAGGTCACCATCTTGATTTTTATATCAAATTGATAGCGTAGGCTCCAATTTTGATGATTTTTCTTAGTTCTATTTCTCCTTTTACAGGCCATAAAGACTTCTTACTTATGGAGATGACACTCAGATGTCCTGGCTTACTAATTTTAGATTAGACACAAGAATAAATGTAGATGTAAAGATAGAGGCCGCCACTCAAATTATTTGTTGTTAAAAAAAATCTGCGACAATAATCTACAATTCGGGAAAATATTTCCATTTGAATTACGTCAAATTTCTTTGTTTTTATATGTTGAATGGATCACAAACAATTTGTCTTGCCACGCTATAACAAGTGATTATTGATTTTTTAATTTTGTATACTAATTCAAGCGGATGAAATCTGTTAATAGTACATGAGGTACAAAATCTGCATATATAAAACGTATATATGATATTCATTTGCCGTTTAAAAGAAAAATGAATTTCGAAGCATTGCATATTACTTACCTAGCATCTCTTTCTAAATACAAATTTAACTATTTTCTAAATACATAACACAATACGCATTTCAATGTTGTGGTTGAAGTATAAAAATAATCAAATACAAGTGACTTACTGCATGTTCGCTTTACACATTATCCACAGTAGCATTACCACATTTAAAAGTCACTTAACGCAGTAACAAAAAAACACAGACAACTACTGATGCTGGAACACAAATCATTGTCGTGGAACTATGAACCTTTTACATAAAATGAATTTCAAAACGTAGTAATTATTTCTACTTTTTGACTTGGTAACTTTTTTATTATTTATATTTTAATTATTTCGTAACTACTATAGGATGAAGATAATTGATGTCAAAACAAATTTAAATCCACATTTATTAATGGTTTTTCTAGGAGAATTATGGAAGTTAACACGTCGTTACTAGAAAACAAAACTTAAAATTGAAATTATTTATTAGTTGCTAAAATTCCTACAAGGGATACTCAAACTTTAATAAGGCTTAACCTAGCAGAGACACATGCTCAAGTTTTTTAAAAAAGAGTTGGGTTACATTCTTTTAGCGTTAAACGTATTATGACGTCTTGTAAAGCATGGTATATAGTTTTAAAACCATGTTGTTCCTTTGTGAACATTTTAATATTGAAGAAATTTGACGCAAAATAACAATCTATTTGCCGAGAAATGCTATATATTTTTGTTAAAACGAATTTATTACAGTAATTTAAAAGGACTAGCTTATATTTCGTTCGTTTTGTTATAATCAATAAGCAAAGATGAAGTAGATGCGTGAATAAGAAAGTAATACGATGTCGTGAGAAGATAATTTTGTTTACACAAATGGAAGGAGAATCAAACGGCAAATTGAACTATTCGAGGTTGTAAATTATCCCTGATTTAAAGCTGCCTACCGCACTCTAAACGAAAATCTTATATATTTTTAGACTATGTTTAAATTTAAAATGAAGTGAAATAAAAATTCAATTTAATGAGCTACATTATGTAGCGACACATCGAAATGGAACACAAAAAACTAGATGCCGATGTTAGAGTTACTACATCTAACCAGGTCACGGTGGTGGAAGAATTGACGACGCCATATGGCGGCGAAAGAAGCACGAAACTGTTCATTATAATCTGCGTTGAATGTGAAGCCCGGTTGTAAATCGAATCTGTTAGTTGCATGTGGGACTACCGATCAAGGGACCCAGATTCAAACTCGGCTAATATATGACCAGATTTCGGTCGCAAGTCGCTTCTCTCTTACGAGGTAATGGCAAGCCACCGAGGTATACTTTGCCAAAGAAATTTCCCTGAAAGTAATAAAAACTTCAAGTACTATATACTTGAGGTTGTTCAAAGTCTACCTTAAGCTGTAGGTCACCTACACTTGTGAGCACTGTACAAACACAATACCATATACATATACAGTATACAAGTATAGGAGGGAAAGGCAACAGTACGCCAGTCGAAGAAGTATTGAATGTAGTTAGAGCCACGTTTAGTTTAAATGGTTTTTGCTATATAACTCTTATTCCGAATGCCTATAAATAAACACGTATAAGAAAACCAAATACGTAAAATCCAAGTTTATTTGCCTATTATTAAAATTCGTATATTCTTCGCTCCGGTATTGCATCGTATGCGTACTCTGAACCGGTGGTCTGACTGTTTAAATCTAGTGACTAGTAAATACCAACTCGGCTGATATAACAAAGTGAATGTAAAAAAGAGAATGTGGAAAGACAACGTTAACAATCTATTTACCATCAGAGGGCACTGGCAATAGCCAATGTTAATAATATAGTACTAATATATATAAATATAATATAGTTACTATTATAAATATAGTAACGACAGCCTGCAGCAAATCTGTGACAAACTTTAATAAACAAAAAATTGCTAAATATGCAAACACATGTTGTTACTGTAATTTGTATTGTTTTATTGAAAATTACAATTTCGTAGGTGAATATTATATTAATATGAACATTCTTATAGAACATCAACACCAATTATTAAAATTAATGTTATATTATGAATATTTTTGGACATGATTATTATTATACCTAAGATCTATTGCAAGACGGAATGTCAAATCTGGTAATTCTCAATGTCGCCAACATTGTTAGGGTTTAGGTTACATATTTAATTATTTATTGTATCATTGTGTCTTCTCTTAATTACGTTATAAATTTAGGTTAATAATTATGTTATTGTACAAATTTGTTGTTAAGTACATTTATTCGGCTATGTTCGCCTATCGTCGACTTAAGCATGTTTGGAGCCCATAGCTCAAGGGTTACTTGTCAGAGAGAGGGGTAGAACAGTACATTTTTTACTCACTTGTATATAAGTTGCTGTCCTGTACAGTCCAACAAAAATCATTGGCTCAAATAAAATTATTAAACGTTTAACTAAGAAGTGTTTTTTTATTCTTTTAAACATTGGTCCTTCGAAGTGGATATTTATGTGAACCACGTGAAATAAATAATTACCCGGTGTTATATCGTGTTACCATAGTCCGTTGTCGATACTGTAAAATTCCAACGTGAAAAAGTTAAAGTGTACCCAGTGGTATATCGTGTACCGTTGTCGATACCAAAAACCAAAGACAATATCATTAATATCAAAACATCGCTTGAAGTTATCAAGCTGTTAAAAAATTCGAAAATAAAAGCTATTAGCTTTAAATCCCTTTATCGATCGTAATGGACTTTTAAGAGTTGGTGGTAGATTAGCTAATTTCTACTTTTCAGACAACAAAAAACATCCTATTTTGATGCCTAAAAATTATAAGTTGACATTGCTTATTATCAGAAATATGCACGAGGCAACTTTACACTATGGTCCGCAAGCCCTTCTGGCATATTTAAGAGAAACATATTGGCCAGTCTCGGGTCGTAATCAAGTTAAAAAGATTGTCCACACGTGTGTACGATGTTTTCGAGCCAATCCTCGAACTGTTGAGACATTGATGGGACCTTCACCTAAAGAACGCCTGGAACCCCATTTTCCTTTTCAAATTTGCGGGGTTGATTATTGTGGCCCCATCTTAATGAAAAACAAAAAGGGTCGAGGCTGCAAGAGTGCGAATGTTTATATTTGTATATTCATTTGCTTTGCTACCAAGGCAATTCATACTGAATTAGTCTCTGAACTCACCACGGAGGCATTTTTAGCCTCTTTAAGGCGATTTTCGTCTCGAAGAGGAAAACCCTCAAAAATATACTCCGATAATGGCTCCAACTTTGTTGGTGCAGATAATTGCCTAAAGCAATTCCTAACGAGTCTAAATTCTCCTGCCAAAAATAATAATTTTCAAAATTCATTAGCCTCTAAAGGAATTATTTGGAATTTCATTCCTCCTCGCTCCCCTCACTTCGGTGGCCTTTGGGAGGCCGGAGTCAAGACACTAAAGTTCGATTTAAAACGAGTATTAGGTACTACTTTGTTCACCTACGAGGAATTAGATACTTTACTAACTCAAATAGAAGCAGTAGCAAATTCACGCCCTCTCTCTCCCTTGTCTAGCGATCCTACCGACTTAATCCTCTGACTCCAGCCCACTTCTTAATTGGAAGGAGCCTTGTTAGCGTTCCAGACCAGGACGTTACGCATATAAAGGAAGGAAGGCTATAGCAATTTCAAAGAATTCAAAGGGTTATGCAAAACTTCTGGAAGTGATGGTCGAAAGAATATGTCAGCGAATTACAAACTAGGGTGATATGGAAAACAAGCAGCTCAGGATTGATTCAACCAGGTAAAATGGTTGTCATTCGAGAAGATAACATTCCACCGCTTCAGTGGCGTCTTGGGCGGATTTTGGAGCAGCATCCCGGTTTAGATGGTGAAGTTAGGGTGGTGAGTGTTAAGTGCGCGAACGGAACAATAAAACCTGCCATATCTAAAGTGTGCGTCCTTCCAATAGACAATTAGTATGGAAGTAGTGCAGCGAATTGAACTTTTTCTCATTAGAATTTTACGCATTATTTAATAAATCTTTGTAATAGTTAATAGTAGAAATAAATCTATTGAAAGAAGAGCCTTTCAAGGTGGGGGTGTATGTTAGAGTTTAGGTTACATATTTAATTATTTATTGTATCATTGTGTCTTCTCTTAATTACGTTATAAATTTAGGTTAATAATTATGTTATTGTACAAATTTGTTGTTAAGTGCATTTATTCGGTTATGTTCGCCTATCGTCGACTTAAGCATGTTTGGGGCGCATAGCTCAAGGGTTACTTGTCAGAGAGAGGGGTAGAACAGTACATTTTTTACTCACTTGTATATAAGTTGCTGTCCTGTACAGTCCAACAAAAATCATTAGTTCAAATAAAATTATTAAACGTTTAACTAAGAAGTGTTTTTTTATTCTTTTAAACAAACATAGTGCTGATGTTTTTACTTCAAGGGGTAGATCGATCTTCACACAATATAGTTTTATAGTTGTTAAATTTTCATTATTATTACTTTATTATTCTATCATTTTCAGATAATATGAACAGATAATATTTGAACTTTAAGATAAAGCGAGTGTGAAACTTATGTCAGTTTGCAGTAACTAAGGAAAACAACTTCTACGCCACCTAGTAGAGAATAGATTTTTATTGATAAATGTCATGGTACTTTATACCGCCACGATGTAAAAAGACAAAATTAACAATCTACTCGCCGTCAGAGGGCACTGATGAAAGCGGAAAGGGATCAATGGACATGCAAAATTCGCATAAAATTTAAAAACAAAAACAGGTACTCCATGGTTTGCGGATACAAACTAAATCACCAACATGTCCCAACTCTTATCTAATTATATGTACAGGTTCTCTAGTGAAGAGTTATAGCCCCTACACTTTCAAGTAGTAGCGACTACTACTGATCTGGTAACTGTGCTGGAGCAAAAGCAATAGAACTATGTCGGCGACATTGAAAGTAACCAGATGGGACATTCTGTTTTGCAATAAATCTTAGGTTTAATAATAATCACGCACTACAAAATTTACAATTTAACGTTAATTTGAAAATGGAAATTCATGTTATGTAAAAACGATCATATTAATACAATAATATACACCTATGGAATTGTGATTTTTAAACAGCAGTTTATTAATTTACCATGATAACATGTACGTAGTAACCTTTTCTTTATTAAAGTTTGTACCAGACTTGCTCCACAATGTCGCTACTATTTGAAATAGAGTGGTTATGCGAAGGGGTTTGTTTAATTTTGAATTTGTACGTTGCGGATCAGCAATGCAAACAAGGACAATGTACAAACTCTCTAGCTGTTGCTATTGCGAAATTGCTTTTTGTAGTTGTTAATTTTTAATTATTATTATTTTAATTAACAGCTGATGGACAGAAAATATATGCACCTTGAAATAAAGCAAATGTTAGATTGACATAAGCTAACCACGATAAACAAAAAGGTAAACAACTACATCTACAAACTTAGTGGAGAATATATCGTTAATGGTGCCTTCCGTTAAATGTCAAACGTGGCCGCACTTAGTTATATCAATTGACTTTAGCCGATGCTATAATCCATCTATTTCATATAGTAGCTACATCCTGAACATCCGACACAAACTTTAATAAAAAATTACTTGCTACATATTGTCATGATTTTTGACATACAACAGAAAGTATGCACCCACACATAAAATTTTTCCAACAAGTTATTGTGGGTTGCATAACTTCAAGGAAAAAATTAATATTTTTAATTTTTTTTATGAAGCCAAAGAATAGGTTTAAACTTAATAAACATGCACTCTAGAACACATTAGGCAGTAAAAGGATAAATTTTAAAATTGATTTTTCTTAGAATCTCGGTAATTTTTCATTATTCAGCTAACGGTGTGAAATCGTGACCTAATTAGGCAATTAAAATAAAGTTGAGTCCAAATTAAGGCAAGTTCTGACCTAAAACAGAAAAGGTGTATGGTAGTGATGATGTATGCAAGTATTTGCTACCTTACCTGAGTTATTTGTATGAGAAAATGTCTCAAGTTAACGAGCTTTTGATATCGTTACATGTTTCTTCATTAGCTAGATTATACAGTTCGCGGCTAAAATATTTTAATGCTGTTTTGTTAAGCAGTTTCTTAAGCACAATTTTGACAATCTCTAATGTTGGGATTGCTTTTTGTAGAAGATATCATTGAAATAAAATGCAAGTTTGTGTTTTTTTCCGTTGCAATCTGAAATAATGTAATTTAGCTACTATTTTCATGTTATACATATCCAAAAGTATGTAAATAATGTTTATTAGGATGTAAGGTTGGATTTTGTCAAGATAGGAATATGTAAATAGGTGATTTTAAGTAATTAAGTTAATTTTAGTTATTTCATAGTTGTGTAGGAAATGTAGTTTGGTTGATATTCTTTAGTGGCCTTATTTTTTTATGTCAATATAAATGTCATATATCAATGGAAAGGGAATTTTTTAGCTATCAATTTATTGAATTTATTTAACGAATAAGTAATAGTTATAACATTTGTGGTTATGTTGTATGTAGTTTAAGAAATTCTTTTGTTTGTAACCAAAAAATCACTATAGCCTTCTTTTGTTTGAAAAACGTATAAAAAGAGAGGCCATTTTAGTAACAAACTCTCTGTGTTTTTAGAACTTCCAAACAGTGCACATAGTGTTGAGAGCAAAAATTTAAAATTTTAAGATAATGTTGTAATTTGTGAAAAATGTAAACAAACCAAACGTTAAGAATTTTAGGTTATACTTGTTGAAATGTTAAATAATCATCGAAGATCTTTGAATATTTTTTTAATAATAATAACATTTAATTAACACACTAATCAGCGTTGTGAATTTTTTTTTACAAATACAAGAAGAAAATTTTATTTGGATAATGAAACTTTTAACCTACTATCTTGGGATTAATTTTTCAATTGTTCATGGTATCCAAAGTTCCTTTTCTTTTATATTTTAATATTTTTTTTGTTGTTTGTGTTCATTTTTAAATAAGTTTTTTGTCATTTCAAATTTAAAGATGATTTATATTTCTTTTGTGTACATTACTTGTGTTCCTAGATCTATATTTATTTAGAGCCCTAATTAAGCGACCCTAATTAAGTTTTTGAAGTTTCGCCACGATTGTAATTAGCCAGAGCATTTTTTTAAAGAGTAAAGGTAGGTGGTTTGTATTTTGTATGTATCATTACTGTGCCACTACCGCAGTCTGTTTATTATTAGGTGATCCAAGACTGTTGTTGTGTACTTTGTTTGTACTCCCATATAAAACAATTATAGGTATTTATTTTCAACTTTTGAACAAACAACTTATTAGAATGAACAAGCATTTATTTTTGTTTATAGTTTCCAGCCTTATTTTGTGGAACTCCATAATCATGAAATAAATAAAGATTATTAAAAGTTTCACAGTTTTATTAAAATATACCTGACAATATTGTTTCGACAGCTATGCTGTCATTATCAAAGGTAATATAATTATAAACAAACACGTCGCTAAGGTAGATACAAAATAGGTAACTAGATAAAATAATAATAATAATCATAATTAAATATCTAATACTTCCAGTAACGGAGAATTACTGAGCTCAAGTTGTTCATTCACTAAAGGTACCCTGAGTTTGTGTTTGTATATCTCAAAGGCTTCTAAAATGTCTAATTTGCGTTTGTTATTACAAAAATGTAGGAATTTAATATTATTTTGAGGAGTCATTGTGTGATTTTGTTCTAAAAGGTGTTTGGCGTAATTCGATTTTTCAGGATGTTTATTTTTGTAATGACGTACGTGTTCTTTATATCTTATGTCAAAATTTCGAAGTGTTTGTCCAATATATACCGAACTACAAAAAGAACAATTTAAACGGTAAATGCCCGATTTCATTAATTAAATTGTTCTTTTTGTAGTTCGGTATATATTGGACAAACACTTCGAAATTTTGACATAAGATATAAAGAACACGTACGTCATTACAAAAATAAACATCCTGAAAAATCGAATTACGCCAAACACCTTTTAGAACAAAATCACACAATGACTCCTCAAAATAATATTAAATTCCTACATTTTTGTAATAACAAACGCAAATTAGACATTTTAGAAGCCTTTGAGATATACAAACACAAACTCAGGGTACCTTTAATGAATGAACAACTTGAGCTCAGTAATTCTCCGTTACTGGAAGTATTAGATGTTTAATTATGATTTTTATTATTAATTTTTATTATTATTATTTTATCTAGTTACCTATTTTGTATCTACCTTAGCGACGTGTTTGTTTATAATTATATTACCTTTGATAATGACAGCATAGCTGTCGAAACAATATTGTCAGGTATATTTTAATAAAACTGTGAAACTTTTAATAATCTTTATTTATTTCATAAGCATTTATTTCTTTAGAAAATTTTACATAACAGCAACTTGACAATCTATTAAAGAGGTGACAAAGTTTTAGGATTTTCTTGACATATTTATATTTACATGCTGGATATATAAATAATACTTAATATCATTGACTTCGCCTCCTTCCCCAATCCTCTAGATTTCTAAAAGTGGGAGCCCATGAACTATTGAATTCTAATTGAAAAATTATTTGTACATTTTTAATTTTGAAAAGGTGAATGTACAAATGTATACTACCAAAATACTTTTGAAAAGGTAATTTTAATAGGTATGGGTTTAAGTTTCTAATGTATTTTTAAACAATCAAGATATTAGATATTTTAGAGGTAGCTATTTTTAGCATTATCGCAAGAATAACAGCGTTCTTTTATTTCCATATCTTGAAAAACTAGGTCATGTAGATGCTAAATTAGTTAAAAGGTTTAGGCTGTGTTACAACCAAGGGAAATTTAAAAACCCTTAGTGTGGGACGTCGCTCCTTATTAAAATAATACTGAAAATACTATTATGCGATATTTTAATGTAAAAATACCTATTGCAATCTACTGAAATAAATCTTCAATTATTATTTATAAAGTTGCAAGAGTTTAAAAGATGTATTTAGTATTTGCGCGTTCATTCACATACTACATGAACTAAAAACAAGTGTTCAGCAAGGTTATTTCAGTTTTCAGAATTTAATATTTACGTACTTGTACTTATACATCTGGAAGCCATTTGAATTCATTACATTATTTGCTACGCTGATTATACAACTCATTACGTCAAGCAAATGTTGAGAATTCAGAGCGTATTTAATAAATTACAATTGTGTTTTATTATTGTTTGAAACTTTACGCCGCAAAATTAACCAATAATAATGTAAATGCACTATTTGTGGTTCGGCAATGTTTTAAAAGTAAGATGATAAATATTCATAAAAGAATAAGTAAAAGAAATAAATAAATAAGTTTCACAATATTTATATTCATATTATCTTTGATAATGACAGCTTAGCTGTTGAAACAACTGTCAGGTTATAATTCAGTAAATGTTGTGAAACTTTTTATTAATCGTTATTTATTTCATGATTATGGAGTTCCACAAAGTAAGGCTCGAGACAGTAAACGGTAATAAGTAAAAAAGTTTATTTATAAGTTATTAAAGTTTAATAATAGTTAATATTAGTTTGACATTATTACATTTTTGGATATCGATTTACATCTACGTACATTCGTTATCCACCAATTCCTCTTATTAATATAATAATCACGTTCCAAAATTTATGCAAAATGCTTCTCGGTATTGTTTATTTTAAAATTATTTTAAAAATAGAAGAAACGGTCCATCATTCATATGTTTTGCAAGTAATTTCTGCCTGTACAAAGGAATACCCTACTAAATGAATGATTAATATGCAAATTATGTATCCAAATTTAAATTGGATGTGCACTCAGTCATGAAGATAATAAGATCTACGCCCACCCTAAATTCTTAATGAGTCAGGGCAGAACCGTTTAGGTCGATTTCAGAGACGTATCTAGCACGGGTTTTTTTATAATGCTGTTATCTGAATCATTTCATCGATTTCAGGCGCCCTTGTTACTCCTACAATTAGACGCCGCCGACTAGACATTCTCGTACATCCAAGAATTAATAGCGTGACTCAAAAAAGCCACTTTTTGTTATTTAACATTTCTAGTTATTTATTTACGCAAATGTGTGTCTGTCGTAGTGACTCAACCATAAACTATCCCAAGCAGCATTTTTAGTCGCCGCTACGTACCAGCAACCACCGGTGGAACTATAAAGTTTTTGCCGTTAGTCACAAGAACGTAATTGCTACGGTATTGTTACGTGTCTGGAACCAAAATGGGGAACAATTTTTGGGTAGCAGGTACGTGGCGGCGTAGTAATTGCTACTTTCGTGGAACTTCTTTTCTCTTTGACACATCATGTCGCGTGTTTGTTCTCTCTTGCTCTTGCAACTTAACAAATATTCTATCATTTTCTATACTATATAATGCTGGATCGTGTCACAAAATGAACTACCAGTTTATTTGTAATACGTACTTAATACAAAGAGCGATGAAATGTTTGATTATTTTGTCATTCCAGTACACCAAAATTATAAACCATTGCAACTTTTCTGTTAAATATGATGATGATAGATCGAAAAATAACAACGCGCCTTCTTTAATTATATTTTTTAGTAAAAAAATGTCACAAATGTCAAAAAATAAAACATGATAAATATACACGAAATACTTATACGTTTGATACACATGATAGAAACCATTTTTATATTATTCCTGTTATGTTCTTTTATGTGTTTAAATAAAAGATACTCAATTATTGTCATTAATTAACTTTATTAATATTGAGTGAGCTGGGCGAATTAAATACACAATGCATAGACTGTAGAAGACGTATATCCTCCAAGGCGGCTCGAGTGTTACTGACGCACGCCCAGAGCATGCCAGGATTGGTTAGTTAGATCACTATAAATAAATGTTGCCAACTTCAACCTACATACATAACAATCCCTAAGGCACAATTTGGCACTAATTTGTTATTTTTATCGAAGGTTATATAGTAAAACATCTATTAACAATCATAACAAATTGCAAATTGATTAATGATTATTGATTAATCCAACATTTTACAAGTAAATATGGAGATGGAGTAGTTTACGAAAAATTACTTTAATGTGATTTTTCTGGGTAGCAAAAACGTAAGTGTTACATTCAATACTACTGTAAGGTTTTAAAAACTTTAAAGTAGCTTCGGGCAAGTTACTGCTACAATCATAATACCACTTTGAAGTTGCAACGACTTTAAAGTAAGTATACTAAGTGGCAATACGGTTCCAAATACTTTAATAGTTACTCAGAAGTAATGAAACTACATAGTTCCAATAAATAGTAGAAACAACTACACAATTACTAAAATATTCCGAATTGAAGAAATTAAACCTATAAAGTCATAAATTTAGTTGCAGTTACGTAACAACTACTCAATCAAAGTTCCGATCTCAGTTACTGCTACTTAAATGCTGCTTGGGATTGAACAGTATGAAAAAACAGATTTGTTTCATAAGAATTGAAAAAGAAGTAAAAATGGTACATGCTGATACTGATATGAGTAACAGAAACTTTATCCTGGAGAAAACTCGAAATCCTGTTTGTTTTGATCTTTTTAAACGAAGTTCCAATAACAGGATATAGTAATTAGGAAGATTTTGCTTGCAGCCTGAATGCTAAGTACTCATTTTAATTGAATGCTGATATTTAAAAATTTATTTTTGATTTTTTTTTTGAAGAGAAGCTTCTAATCTGACATCGATCATCGTGCATATTTATTATAAGGTTCTAGCTATAAACATATTATGTTATATAATACCTAAATTATAGAATGAAGATAGATGAAAATATCAGACTTGATGAAATTATGAATGAATAGAACTATTCGATGCTTAAGTTTATTGATCCCAAGTATTTTGAAATTTAATACAATAATGTAAATTCCTGCAAAGAACTTTGAGTCATTCTGGTGTAAAGTATGTAGTAATTCTTAATTATTAAAATTCTTCGCATTTCTGATATGTTTCCCAGAAGGTTTACTAATTTTGTGTAGACCTAAAGTTTTAACCTATAATTAAACTTTAAAACCTGTAATTAATAAAGGTTTCAAATACTTTTCCATACTTGTATGTACAATAGAATTAATACAAATCATAATCGACATAGCCAGTAAAATACCAATTATCGTGTCGGTAAATATTGGCAGGTAGGTATATTGCATTTCACATGTGAATAATTTGTAGACAGGATCGTACTAAAATGAACTTATTTAATAAGCATTTGCTTGAAGGTTAAATTTGGTGAAATATTTCTTAAGCTGCATTTCAGTCTTTTAGCTAACAGAGAAGAAGCATTTGACAGATCAAAAAATAATAATGGAAGATATACCCGATACCCGTAGATATTTATCCACAGTTGCATATAGTGCAGTACTAGGGTGGTTCTTATTACTATAGAGAAAAAATTTTTTTTTTAATTTTTTTGTCTCACCCCCCAGAATTGTTCCAATTAGTAAAAAAACGATTTCTAGAGAATCTCAGCTCGATTAGATAACGGGAAGACGTGCCCCCGAACCTTTGAAAATGGAAATAAACTTAAAATGCAAGGCCGCCGCCGAGTCCAAATTCCCTTCTACCTGGCTATTGCTATTTGAAGGATAGTCAACGAAGGGTTAACTGACATCTTTTGTTTGCCAGGCTGTAAGGGTAGCTTCTTGTGTTTACCGTTAGTACTGGTTTAGTTCTAAATGTGCTTTTGAACAGAGAACAGTGTCATTTCTTGTTTGTAAGTTACCTATGTCTTTACAATGACTTCAAATATTAATTTGCGTGATAATATATATCTAATCGGAAGTGTTTCGGAACAAATTGTTGGCAGTAAGTTGCCATCGAATAAACAAGTTTTATGTGTGCTGTTTTATAATCTTCGACGTGTGAAATTAAACTTGCGAGAAAGTGCGGGATTGGTAATTCGCGAAGTTGTAATTTTTTGGAACAAAGCCCGAATTCCAACCAGAGATGAACAACATTGTATTGCTAAATTAGAAGCTCTGTATGAAGAATGGAGAGGCTTGCAAAAGCACTCTGGAAGAAAGACTCAACCTCATAAAAAGAAAGAACAGGCATTTGTCTCCAAATTTGAAGACCTTTTCGACATAGCTCACGCAAATGCACTTGATACGATTAGTATCGAAGAGGACAAGAAATTTTTAATTGCTCAAAGGCAGAAAGGTCGGCAGGGATACATGTCTGGCATCGATTATACACAAGTGAGAAAGGAAAAAAGAGCTGCAGAACGGCAGAAAGAAGCTTTAATAAGGAAAGAAAGGAGTTTTCGTAAACTTGAAGAAACATGTAAGTTTTTAAGATTTACATGAATTTTTTCAATTAACATATTTTGATAGCTTTCTTAAATAAATTACAAATACTTTTATTTTTATTTTTTAAGGGGCAACTACCGAGATGGACACGACATCCTCAAGCAGCAATGAAATCCGCGATTCTGCTGATAACCTCAACGCTGTGCCAGAATTGGAACTTTCCGTTTCGGATAAGATGGAGGCTGGACCGTCACAGCCTAAAAAGAGAAGAGGAAGCCGTGAAATAATGACCCCGAGACTCGCCGCAGTGTTCGATAAATGTAAAATCAGTGATAGAGATGCGGTGCATATTTTAATGGCGGCAGCTGAAGCATTTCAGGATAGCCTTATTGTACAGAATTTAATTATTAATAAGTCATCCATTCATCGATATAGAGAGTGTTTCCGTCGAGAAAAAGCAGACGAACTTAAGAAACAATTTCAAGGATCTGAATTGAACGCAGTTGTAGTTCATTGGGATGGAAAACTTCTTCCCACTCTAACAGGAAAAGATGTTGTCGATAGACTGCCCGTAATTATTACAAACGGAGATATAGAACAAATGCTTGGAGTTCCACAATTAGAAGACGGGACGGGACGAAAACATGCCACTGCAATTTATGAACTATTAAATGATTGGGCTCTTGTTGATAAAGTAAAGGCGCTATGCTGTGATACTACTGCGTCTAACACAGGTCATTTGAAAGGCGCTTGCGTTATTCTAGAACAAATGCTAGAAAAAGATATCTTGTATTTGCCTTGCAGGCACCACATTTTTGAAATCATTCTCAAAAGCGTTTTCGAAGAAAAAATGAACCTTCCAACAACCAGTCCGAATGTATTATTTTTTAAACGATTTGAGCAAGCCTGGCCCAAGATTGATAAAACAAAGTTTAAATCCGGAATTCAAGACAAGAGAATTCAGAAATACTTGCAAAAGGATTTGAAAGAAATTCTTACATTCGCGAAGACTAACTTAGAGAATGAGCATCCTCGAGAAGACTATAGGGAACTCCTAGAGTTAACGGTAATTTTTCTTGGTGATATTCCCCCGCGTGGAATATCTTTTCGAGTTCCGGGTCCCATTCATCATGCTAGGTGGATGGCGAAAGCAATTTACTGTTTAAAAATTTTCCTATTTCGTGTTCAATTTAAATTAACAACAAAAGAAATAAGCGCACTTTCTAGCATTTGTGTATTCATTATTAGTACGTATGTTCAAGCTTGGTTTCTCGCACCTATTGCTGCTGAAGCACCAAACAATGACTTTCAATTTAAAAAAAAACTATCTTTTCGAAACAGTTGATGCTGCTATATCTCGCGTTGCTTTACACAAATTCCAAAATCACTTGTGGTACTTGAGCCACGAAGCTGTTGCGCTTGCATTCTTTGATGAGAAGATCTCAGTCGACAAAAAAAATAGAAATGTTGAAAGTTCTAAAGCAGGGAGAAAGATCAACAGACTCCAGCGTAAAGGCTGTTAAACGGGCGGTTATAGATCCAGAATCTATCCCCAAATTATTAGCAAAAGGTCTAGAGAATTTTGTAAGTGCAGAAACAGCAGCCTTTTTCGAAAGATTCAACTGTTCAGAATTTCTCAACGAAGATCCATCAACCTGGCCAGAAAATGATAGTTTTAAGAAGGGATTGAAAATAGTACGAAATCTGAAAGTTGTAAATGATACCGCTGAAAGGGGCGTTAAACTAATGGAAGAGTACAATAAATTAATTACTAAAAATGAAGCCCAGAAACAGTATCTGCTGCAAGTTGTCAAGGATTACCGCAAACGCTTTCCGGATTCTAAAAAGAAAACATTTTTACAATCTTTGTAATAATTAAGTGTAACTATTATAAAACTGTAATATAATACAAATTAAAAATAATATAAAAAATTGATTTATCATTTAAAACGTGCCTTCCTATATTTTTAAAATGCCTTTTCTTTCCAAAATAATAATAATATATTCATTCCTTTCATGCAAAGTGTTTCTGATACTCCTAATAAATTACTCCAAATTCAGAGCAGTGAAGGGCCCAGGGGCACGTCCTTCCGTTGTCTGGTTAGACTGAACTTTCACGGGGTTTTTTAACCAATTAGAACCACTTTAGAGGAGTGGCAAGAGAAAACCAAGGTCAGAAAATAAGGACCACCCTATAAATGTCTCAGCATCAAGACTTGCAAATAGAATAAGTTATTTCTCCTTCTTCTATTGTATTTTCTTCGAAAACCGTTAGTCGTACGAAAAAATGTAATAGATGATAATGTGTGCTTCTTCTCTAGATCTATAAGTTTTGTAAAACTCATTTTTTGATATCAATATTTTGCAAGATAATCAACTAAAATCGACTTGTTTGAACTTAAATGAATTTTTGAATATTCTAGGGCCCAGGGGCACCCTTTCCCTTTATTCGATCGTCCTGAAATTTTTCACAGATTACTTTTTTATTAATTGGAACCGATCTGGGGGGTGAGACGAAAAAAAATCGAAAGTTGAAAAATAAGAACCACCCTAGTGCAGTACATTCAGAATAAAAAAGCTATTTTCAGTATGTGTGGTTGCATGGATGAGAATCAAATATCTTTATGGGGTGAAAGCATACAGAAAATCAGTTCATCATATCTCATCTACAGGGCCGGATTTAGACTTGATAAGGCCCTAAGCTATTTGTGATATGGGGCCCTTTAGTATGGGACGTTCCGGACGTGCGGCATTGGGACAAATAATGCTGCAGTATATTTAAGTATACGAGAGCGACGCTGAAAATTCTTAGAAAATCAAACAAGGATTAGTTTTAAAAAAGTTTAAATGATCTTATTGTTTTTCAAAATATTCCCATTTAACATCAATACATTTTTGAAAAGTTCAATGAAACCAGTCCTTAACGCAATCATGCCACTCTTCCTGAGACACTTCAGAAACCAGGTTTTTGTAATGTTCCACTGCTTCATCTGATGACAATAAAGTGATTCCACGCATTTTATCTTTAATTTTAGGAAACAAAAAGAAATCGCAAGGTGCTAGGTCAGGGCTGTACGGTGGAGGGTCCATGGTGCTGACTTTTAGGGCAGCCACATACTCAGTTCTTACTTTCGCTTTATGCGACGATGCGTTGTCATGATGTAAGATTATTTTTCCTTTGGGGCGTTTATCACGAACTTTTTCAAAGATTTGTGGTAAACAGACATTTGTGTACCAATCGGCAGTAACGGTACGTCCTATCTTCTAATGCTATAGTAGCAATATGACCCGTTTTAGAAAAAAACTAGCAAGCAACTTCTTACCAGCACTGCGAATTCTTCAAACTTTATTAGGCTTAGGTTCGGTTCGAAATACCCATTGAGCCGATTGACTTTTCTTTTGAGGATCATAACAATAAATCCAAGATTCGTCACCAGTGATTATATTTCAAACCAAATTTGAAGTGCCGCCTTGGAATTTTCTCAGAGTTTTTCTGCACCATTCAATGCGCTGTTCTTTTTATCGGGAGTCAGTTTATGTGGAATCCATCGACAACAAAGTTTTCTCACTTCTAATTGTTGATGTAAAATGTTTTGTATTTGATTCATACCAATGCCCAATGTCGCCCGAATAAATTCATAAGCTGTCCGCCGATCTTCCTCAAGCATTGCTCGAACAGCGGCAATATTTTCATCAGTAACAGCAGTTCTTGGGCGAAATTCATCACTAAGAAAAACCGGTCTCTTTTGAATTCGCTGTACCAATTATAAATTGTTGCCTTGGACGGGGCTTCTTCGCCAAATGCACTACTAAGCCGATCTTCACATTGTTTAGGCGTTAATGACAATTTAATATCGTAAAAAATCATAGCCCGGAAATGTTCTCTAGTCAAATTCATTTTTGGGTGAACACATAATCTTTAAATTACGATAATTAAAAAACTATTAGAGCAAATCGAACAAACTAAACGGCAATCAACTCGCAAAACATTAAAAAATAGCTGTCAAGTAAAAACAAATTTAATTCGTTTTTAGAAATATGACATTCTAGATATTATCAGTGTTCCTCTCGTATATAACAATTGCTCACTAGGACAATTCTTTTGGGGGCCCCAAGAAAGTGGGGACCCTAAGCTATAGCTTGTGTAGCTTATACGTAAATCCTGCACTGCTCATCTAACATTATGTTCTACATAAATTAATATTGCTTTCTATGTTAACTGGAAAGGCTTGTTCTGGTGATACCTAGTATTAGAAGACTTTCCAAAGTAAATGAATATTAATATCAGAAAATGCTATTTAATGCTTGGGTGGAAACATATTTTCCTCTGCCATCTATGCATGGTTACCATACAAGGTTTACAAATGCGCTATTTGTCGGAGATATAACTACACAGCATTTCTTCTACGCAGATCCGTAGGAGTATTTGAAATTATTCATAACCTAGAAAACGGAGATTTTCTATACTCTACCTAAGCATACGTTTTGAATTGTAAAAACAAAAATTATAAAGAAATAACGGTTCTAATTTTTTCCCGTTATGCCCTCTCGGCCGGCCAATCAGTATGCCAAAACCGACGAACAATTCGAATTTAATATTATAGTCAGATAGTTATTTTGGTTACAGGTACAAAACACTTTGCTTGTACAAAATAAGCCAGTTTTGTACGAACGCTGTACAACGTTTTTCGTACACTGGTATAGGAAGTGAAAGCATTTTTTTTAATGAAAAGACCGTATTGGTAAACTTGATGGTTGATATGTTTGTTGTGGTCTAGACTTGTGTCCACTTCTGAACACCGATGCTTGGTTAACTGTAAACACTTTTTTCTACATTCCCTATCGTAAATGAGAATGTTCATATTGTATTTACAAATGAAAAATGCCTATTTAAGTAAAGCGTGAAATAAAATCTTTATTTCAAATAAATCCGTTTTTAGTTCACGTTCAAGGAGTCTTTGACATGCTCATGAAATGATGTGTACGAGGGCGACAAGGGAAATTATTAAGATACGAGAAAACTATGCGAGCTAAAACTACAAAACAATAAGAGTGTTCAAGTAGTCTTCGCCAGGCATGGAGGTATTTTTGCAACCAAATTTTCCAGCTGAAAGGCATCACTCCATTCCGTTACTAGAATGGATTCAAAACCCTCTCGTGTGGGGATGACAATCTCTACTTCTGATGTAAAAAGTCGACCACATAAATTATTTCTAACCTTAGGAAATAACCAAAAGTGTCACATTACGCAATCAGGCGAGTACGGAGATGTTCAATAATAAATTGTAATGTTATTCTCCTTCGAAAAGTTTAAAGTTACCTCAGTCGCATATGGGAGGAAGCATTATTCTAATGATGTATTAGGCCTTTAATTCTGTTACCTTGGTGCACCTGAACCAGACACTGTTGTACCAGAGTGCCGCGACATTCTTCCGAACTTCCATCTTAATTGATTAGTTTCGACGTTGCAACACAACATGAACCATTCATGTACAACTATCTGAAAAGCATTTAATGCGGATTTAAGACCACATCCATCGCGCCGATTGTTATCCGTTATAATTTTGAGAACAATGTATTTTTTATTTACAAATATACATGTTCTCTTACATTATTGGAATTTATTTTGTTCTCACACTTTTCGTAAGTTTTGCATGTACGTTTAAATAATAATTAATAACATTCAGTAGCTCTACCGTACAAATTAACTTATGTAACTTTACACTGCCATCAATTTCATGTCCAAAGTAATTATTCCATTTATATCATCTGTCTGCAATACGAACCCTGTCTCATTGAAGTTCGCACACTTCTATTTCTGTTAAACGGTGCCCCGTAATTCTCACTCTGGATTTTTTTGGATTTTCGAAGTAGCTTGCTGGAGTAAAATACTGGCCTCCTATATTGTAAGTGATGTTGTTTTATTGTTAGATTTCGTTGTGTACTTATATTTTATATTTTAAAACAAGGTACATTCCACAGTCTTTTTCCCAAAATTTCCTTTGGTCTTCAAGGTGACAGTTCCTTATTGTTAGAATAAGGTATTGCTTCTGTACCTACTTCATGGTACGTTTTATGAAATTTTACTTAGGCGGTGATCCCTCTTACCGCCTCTTCGCGTCAGCAGATTGATCAGAGTTGAAAGAGCGGCGTGAGGAAACCATTCGATAGAATTTCATGAAACTTAACATGGTATAAGTGCAAAGAGAGTACTTCACTCTAACAAGAAACAGCTTCTGCGTACATAAAAAGGAAAAATGCGGGGCGTTCTTTAAACAACCAAACTAATATAGTGTGCGAACCTCAGTGAAACAGGGCTCGTATTACTGAGATTTAGTGGACTGAAGTTGCTAATATACATCCTTATTTTATTTGCCATGAATTTTTAATTCTTTTCTCAGATTTTCTGTACTTATTCGTTCGGTTTGATTCATTTTTCCTTTTATGGCAAATACAGTTGCCACCCATATTAAATCGTTACGATACCTCATCCTTTCTCACTTATGATTTCTTCCGTTATGAGTAATTTCCGTTTTGGCCATTAAATGGTAATGAGATTTAAACCGGACGCAGATGTACACGTACCAAACAGCAAATTAATCCATTTAATTAATCTTAATTTTTTCTCTTTTTTATAACAAGTATGTTTGACAAACATACATAATTCTAAGAAATTGTATTATTAAGATTTCAAACAGATTTAGCGCTCGGTCGACTAATTGCTATTACGCCAATCACACAAGTATGCGTAATTGTTACATCATATAAATCATCCTTTTTTTGCCATTATTGTCGCCCACCATATTTCAGAATTTGACCTACGGTACTTATACTAATGTTTTCAATATAACGAAGTGGACGTCATGAATTATAAAATTAAGTAGATGTAGCGTCATTGTAATTTAAAACTGTTTTTAACACATGCTTTTTTTGTAAATTAATAAAAAGTCCGGTTCTAATTTTAGCATATTTATCTATAACCAGATATTCTATTTAGTTAAATTCTTGTAACTAGTATGAGCTAAAAATAACTCAAATTGTTTTTATCCTTATTGTGTTGATTTTCATTTGTATGTCAACTATAATGTGCATTTATTTTATGTAGTGAGGATTCTGATCTGATTCCGTCTTTGACTTCCTAGACTAACTTGTACACTAACTTATACCACAATTGTATGTATACTAATTGTATATGTACGTACGAGGGTAGATTGAAAAGTTTCCGGAATGGGCAAGAGATGGCGCGCGTATCGTGAAATTGTTATGATGGTTGTCAAGGCTAACCTATTTTAGGAAAGCTGTCAAATTTTCAGACACGTGCGTCGTTCCGTTTATGTTTACTAGGATATCTTGTGAAGCAAGTCAGGCACTTTTGCAAAAATGGATAAAAACGAATTTCGTGCAGTCATCAAACATTTCTGGATGGACGGGAAAACGGCGACGGAGATACGAGATATTTTGCAGAAAGTTCATGGCACATCCACACCTTCATTTTCGACTATTAGTTTCTGGGTGAGCGAGTTCAAACGTGGCCGTACGAGCACCAAGGATGAACCACGCAGTGGACGTCCAAAAACGGCCACAAATGAAGAAATGGTCGATAAAGTCCATGATCTCGTGTTAGCCGATCGACGAGTGAAGTTGCGCGAAATAGTAGAGACCACGGGCATCTCATATGAACGTGTGCAAAATATCGTGCACGAACATTTGGGCATGAGGAAGCTCTCGGCGCGATGGGTGCCGCGTTTGCTGACTATGGACAACAAGCGAAATCGTGTGACCACTTCGAAAGAGTGTTTGGCCTTGTTAAATCGTAATCCAACGGATTTTTTTCGCCGATTCGTGACCGTGGACGAAACATGGATCCACCACTACACACCAGAAACCAAGCAGCAGTCGAAACAGTGGATTTCTCCAGGCGAATCTGCTCCGAAGAAGGCAAAGACTGTCCCATCTGCTGGAAAGGTCATGGCCACCGTTTTTTGGGATTCGCAAGGTGTGATACACATCGACTTTTTGCAGAAGGGAAGAACTATCACGGGACAATACTACAGCGATTTATTGGATCAATTCAACGGCATTTTGAAGGAGAAACGGCCTCATTTGCAGCGAAAAAAAGTGCTCTTCCATCACGACAACGCGCCGGCCCATTCATCCCGAATCGCCAATGCTAAATTGGTTGAATTGGGCTACGAGGTGGTGCCGCATCCCCCGTACTCTCCAGACCTGGCCCCGTGCGACTTCTTTTTGTTCACAAACATGAAGACTTGGCTCGGAGGCAAGCGCTTTACGTCAAATGAGGAGGTCATCGCCGCCACTAAAGCTTATTTTGCAGAGTTCCCGAAATCATATTTTTCTGAAGGCTTAAAAAAGTTGGAGCACCGCTGGGAAAAGTGTATCGCCCTGCAAGGATATTATGTTGAAAAATAAAAACAAAAACCTGTTCAATTACTGCGTTTTCTTGCCCATTCCGGAAACTTTTCAATCTACCCTCGTATGTACATATATTTGTAAGGTATCTATTTGTTTCTTGTCCTGTGTTTCATATGTTTAATATTTTTCTGTACTAACATACCACCTTTATATAGCTTTTCATTACTGCTAACAATTTTACATGTTTTATAAGCTTCAATGACTTGTGTCTGCGTTAAAACTTTTGATAATAGATACTAATACAAGGATTATTGGTATAAGAATTTCAAAAAATTAAGTTACATCAGGTTCATTATTACGGTACATAAATGCAAACTACGAGGTTAACTATGGTTAACTTCATGTACATTTAAATAATGCATACTTTTTACTAATTCTTCTCGTGTCATATATAATTTAAAAGCTAGGTTTATGTTTTATTTATTTCTTTATTTAGTGTGTGAATTGCTGCGTAACAGGCGTCATAACGAGGTAAGAACGATGCTGGCTTCTGCCCTTAAAGCTAGAGGCTTTGAAGTTCAGGAAGAAGTACATGGTATCTCAGACAATGGTAGCACTAGGCGTATCGACATCATTGCAATCAAGAAGGACCACAAGGTGGGATATATAATTGATCCCACAATTAGATTTGAGAGGAATCTGGAACAGGATGGTGAGGTGGACAGAGAGAAATGTGACATTTATACTCCAACATTGAATTTTTACAAGTCCAAATTCAAAGTAGATAATTTAGCAGTGATGGGATTACTTTTCGGATCAAGGGGTACATTGTTTCAAAATTATATCAATTTTAGAAAAAACTTTAAATTATCAAAAAGTTTAGATCACGAAATTGTTTTGAAAATTCTGAAATATTCTGTATACATTTTAAGGAACCATCTATATAATAATAATAATAGCATCGGGAATTGATTTTTTTTAATCTAAATTTAATCATATTTATATAGATTTAAGATTCATATTTGTTAATTTAATTTAATCATAATTTGTAATTTATAAATTGTTTTCTGTACTGTGTCTTCTAGGCAAGTCGAAATTGTTCGATCAGTTGTTCAATAAAGAACTATATATATATATAGGATGATCTCTCTACATGTAACCTTTTTTGGAAACTGTATTATAGATTATTAGACACAAACACAAACAATTGTAAGGTTCAGAATCCTGTAACAAGACATTAATAGTTGCCCCTGCAGATGCATTACAATATCATAATAATCTTCATGCAGGAATGACGCAAGAGTTTCTCTGCGATGTTCCTGCACAGATAATCCAGCACGCCTAATCTTTCTCTTAATTTCTCTCTGATTTTGCTTAAGTTAGTTCAGGTGTACCACAGCGTTCCTACCTAGGCCTTTTACTTTTCATTATTCATACCAACGACATGGTAAAATGTGTGTCATCTTCTTATGCATACCGATCTGCTATACAGCGTGTCCGGAGATAGAACGCATTAATTTTAAGGGGTGATAGAAGACAAAAAAGGACAAAAGGAACAAAAAACTCTAATACAACTTTGTTCTAGAACGTACCACTCTTTCAGAAAAAAAATAAGAAAGTTGGAAACTTTAACATCATTTTGCCGCGTTAATACTAGTACTTTAAGTATGGGGCTTTGTCGGCAGATTCATCTCATCTATCACAACAACAAACCTCAATGACATTTTATCGTATCGTATATCGTTTCGGCGTAAAATTGAATTCTTTTTACAATTAAAAATTCATTTTACTCAATTTAGAAACGTGACAACCCTGTAAAGTTTGTAATCAAATCTGCTAGACATCCGCACAAAATGCTGATCTGGACATCTTGACATTGAAGATAAAGTACGTCTTGGTTATACAACCTTGCAAATTAAGAATATTTGGGTCAATGCCTGATCACAGCTATGTTAAAATAATAAAATTGTAAATAATACCCTTGAGATAATACTGCGTAGTTCGTTGAACTTTGAAATAATAATTTGTCAATAAAGCAATTCGCAACTCTGCAACGCTGTTTATTTAATAACAGTTTTTAATGATTTTATAA
Source organism: Agrypnus murinus (assembly GCA_929113105.1). Taxonomy (NCBI): domain Eukaryota; kingdom Metazoa; phylum Arthropoda; class Insecta; order Coleoptera; family Elateridae; genus Agrypnus; species Agrypnus murinus. Next base: position 189,585,322 of record OV816024.1, read on the forward strand.
GAGAATATCTTTTAAAGAGAAGATTTATCTAATTTAAATTAGGTAATTAGGTTAAGGGATTTTGTTGACACCTTGTTTTGGCTACATTAAAAAATCTTTAATTTTATGGTAATTAGGTGCCTTAATCAATTTTTCTTACATATTTAAGATAGTATTCTTTAAGAAAAAAACAAATACGTCAAGACATTTTGAAAATATTCCGGAAATTAATAAATATAAAATGTAGGTCAGTTATTGTTTTATTTTTACAGTTGGTTTGTTATGAATCAGCGTGTTTTTAACGTACAACGTACAAATTTTGTTTACGGAAACAGTTCAGATTACAATTTTCATAGAACTAGCCCCCGACTAATCTGCTTTGGATGTTTATTATTTTTAAACGACGACTGTCATCATCAATTTGTTTGTTTGATTTTCTAAAACTAGGTCAAGACCCAGCTGCGATTATACTTAAGCAAGGTTGTCAGATATGGCGATGGTTTTTTCTAAATTACTCGAAAGCCTATTTATTAACATAGAAAAAAATTTATTCAGACTTTTTTGTTCCTTTTGATGTCTTCTATCACCCCTTAAAATTAATGTGTTCTAACTCAGGACACCCTGTATACAAATAATATAATAATCTGCCGTGAAAAAAAAACTAACCACTGAAATTTGTGTTTCACTTGTCACGTTCTATTTTATTTCCCTTATTATTGACTTTAACTGTTTTTACTGCCACTTGTATAATTATTACGTAGTACTGATTTTTCAGTTTTAATTTATCATTGTATCTATAATAGGCAGTATTATTTAATTATTACTTTGTCATGTACATATAGCCTATATTATGTTAACCACCATTTTGTAAATTTTAATAATTTCTATAGGGAATATAATTCTTAAAATAATATTCTTTCTTTTATTGTAGTTTTACATATATCTGCGCTACTCATTTTGTACTATTTTCTATGACAAGAGAAGTATATATTTGTTTTTGGGATTGTTTTTCTTGTACATACTGTATTACTAAATAAAGAAATAAATAAAACAAAATTTAATTTCTCTATAATGCAACATTAAAAAATGTATCTACTGTAATTTAGATACAACTAATTATAATTATATATGATGTTTGTACCTAAGTCAATGTTTTTTCATAAATTTATTGGTGAATAATACACAGGGTGTTCTATTAACTGAACCACTTATGCAAATTTTGAAAAGCTCATTTATTATCTAAAATCACAAAAACCTAGAGAAATTAAGAAGCTTAGATCTTCCATGCAATAAAATACATGTAAGATAAGTTTGCTTTTGAACAGTATCCACTTTTTGTGCTACTTACGTTTCTTTTTTATCACTTTTATTATAGAAGAGAATCACGAAGTCAGGTATTTAGAACTTATAGTTTTCCTAGGGACCTATTGGTAAATAATATTGTTACGTTCTTTTTAAAATAATAATCAAAAATGCTGTTTAAAATCGTCTATTAATAAAGAAAAGATTATTTACAATGCACTTAATTAAAAACACCATAACCATAAACTATTTAACAAACTATTAAAAATGCTAGGTATTTACAAATTTATTTGAGGACTTATTTATATAAAAACTATTTATGTATTAACTAATTATTCAGAGTACATTTCAACACGACGCCGGTAAAACATTAACTGAACTCCTTCTACCCGCGAACTAAATTTATATCTTTCATACGATGACTCATACATCTAGTATATTCGATGACGTGTGGATGAGTCATACGCGCAGCTGCTGAAAAGTCACGTCGATGAGGCGTGTCGATGAGTCATACACGCAGGTGTTGTTGATGAGTCATACAGTTGATGACTCATACATTTAGAATGTTTGATGACGTCATATGTGGGTTTACTATTCGTTACACTGCCCCACTCTTCAAGTCTGTTCTGTCCCAGAACAGGTTTTATTCTCTGGTTTCTGTAGAAAGGGTCGTGACGGTATCGACAGTCTTCACCTCGACTACATGTTCCATTACGGTAGAAATAACAGTCTACACTGTTTGTTGGCCTTGATGCGGGCTGGGGATCGAAGCTACAGACTAAGATCTTCACATCTGTGTCTCTAAAAATAACTTCCAGCAGGTTTCTAACGATTCTCCAATCCAACAGGTCCCGCCCACAGCCGAGTTTGGGAACTGCCAATTTTTTATTACCCCTGGTAAGCAACTCGGTCCTCAAATTCCATAATGCCCTACACGGGTCGGCGTAACTCGGTTTCTGATAGTAAAACTGCTTGGTTACCAAGTAGTAAATGGAGCGGTCATGATCAGGCAAGTGTAGGGCTTTGCCAACAGAGGAATTCTGATCTCGAAGTTCATCCAGCCGTCCAAATGTATTCCTAAACACTGCTGCGATCCCCCTGGACATGCGGTGATCCTCGGTGACACAGCGGGCAATGGAATAATCACCAGGGACCCGGAAGAGGTCTTGTTGCATCTCGGTCGTGACTCCGAATCGGGCTTTTCTAATTCCCGAAAACGCAGCCATAAATTCTCCAAAGGTTGGCTGATCATCTTCAGGCCTTACGGTATTGACAGCCACCTCAGCGTCATCTTCTCGATCCGGGACTACGTTATTGTTTCCCTCATAGCGCGCCAGACGATTGGAGTGTACCACCTTTGGTTTCCCTCTTGGCAATTTCTGGATGCGATAAATTAAGTCATTTATTCGTTTCTTAAACTGGTATGGTCCCTCCCAATTTCGCTGTAACTTTGGACAATAGCCACGATGTCTTTGCGGATTGTATAACCTGACAAGCTCTCCAGGTTGAAACCCTCCTTCTTGGGCTCTCACATCGTACGTAGTCTTCATCCGGTCACTCGCGATTCGACTATTGTTTCGGGTTCGTTCGTGAATATCCTGCAACTTCTTCTTTAAGTTGACAACATAATAATTTCCGGCTACCTCCTGTTCTACGGGTGGACAACCAAATTCCAGATCACACGGTAACCGTAGCTCACGTCCAAACATCACAGACGCTGGTGACTGACCGGTTGTTTCGTGAACCGATGCACGATAAGCCATCAGGAACAGATGTAGGTATTGATCCCAGTCTCGTTGATGATCGGAGACGGCCTTCGCCAAATATTTGCCCATTGTCCGATTCATGCATTCCACCATTCCATCGGACTGCGGATGCAACGGTGTTGTCGGAGTCTTGCGAATGCACAACAATCGACAGACTTCTCTAAAAAGTGCAGACTCAATTGCGGCCTTGGTCCGAATGCAGATCCATAGGCACTCCGAAACGACTGAAAAACTCCTTGACTATTACATCAGCAACAGTCGCGGCTTCCTGGTTTGGTAGGGCATATGCCGGGCATTTGGTAAAATAGTCCATTGCCACTAAGGTGTATTTATTCCCATCGTCGGTCTCGGGAAATGGCCCGGCAATGTCTATAGCTATTCTTTCCAGAGGACTACCCACATTGTACTGCCTCATATGTGCTCTTCGTTTCCCCAAGGGTCCGTTACCAGTGGCACAAAGTTCGCATTTTCGGCACCACTCTTTCACGTCTTCTTTACAATTGACCCAATAAAAACGCTCTCTATCTTTCTCCAAAGTCTTCTTCACACCGAAGTGTCCTCCTGAGGCACCGTCATGGAGATGTCGCAATACTGTAGCCACTCGGCTCCTTGGAACCACGAACTGAGACCTAATGGTGGTGCCATCTTCACTCTCCAGTACTCGCTTCAGAAGATCGTCTTCCACCTTCAAGGACTCCCATTGGGCCCAATATGCTTTGAGGGTTTTGTTGAAAGGGCTGACAGCTTCCCAGGCAGGCCTTTCTCCCACACGCTTCCATTCCAGTACCCTTTTTAATTCGAGATCAGCTTCCTGCTGTCGTTGCAATTCTTCCGGTAACCAGTTGTCGCTGACGATAGTAGTTCTTAATACTTGGCAAACCTTCTCTTCCAGACGAAAGCAGTGACGGCAGTCCGTTGGACAGGGTCTTCTTGAAAGTGCATCGGCATTTCGATGACTAGTGCCCGCTCGATATTCCGTGTCAAAGTCGTATCCTTGTAATCGTTCGATCCACCTTGCGACCTGGCCTTCAGGATTACGGAATTGTAGAGGCCATTTCAACGCTGCATGGTCCGTCCTCAATAAAAACTTCCGTCCGTACAAGTATTTGTAGAAGTGCTCAACGGACTTCACGACAGCCAATAATTCTTTTCTGGTCACACAATAATTCCTTTCGGCTTTCGACAAAACCTTACTAAAATAGCCGATGACCTTTTCTTGTCCATCCTGTATCTGAGAAAGTACACCCCCAATGGCCAGGTTACTTGCATCTGTGTCAAGTATGAATTTCCCTTCTGTCCGTGGGTAGCTCAATATTGGCGCTGTTAAGGCACGCCTCAACTGTTGGAAAGCTGTTTCGCACTCTCCGCTCCAAATATACACGCGCCCATCTTCAGTTCACCTTGTCAGGGGCTTCGCTATATTGGCAAACCCAGGAACGAAACGCCTGTAGAAGGTACATAACCCAAGAGAACTACGAACTTGGTGTTTATCTTTCGGTGTTGGCCACTCTTGAACTGCACGAATTTTATCTGGGTCGGCTGCCACTCCATTTTGTGATACGACATGCCCGAGATATTTCACCTCCCTTCGGAATATGTGGCACTTTTTCGGACTCAATTTCAGGTTGGCTGTACGCAGTCTCCGGAATACTTCCTCCAGACTTTTCAGATGTTCACTGAATGATCTTCCAACTACGATCACGTCATCCAGTTAGACCAGGCAAGACTTCCACGACAGCTCCCTCAGGATGGTCTCCATTAGACGCTCAAAGGTGGCCGGAGCGTTACATAGACCGAAAGGCATAACTGTAAACTGCCATAGTTCGGAACCAATAGTGAACGCGCTCTTCTCCCAGTCTTCAGGTTTCATTTCAACTTGCCAATAACCACTCTTCAAGTCCAAAGTCGAAAACCATCGTGAACCAGACAGGGTATCTAACGTGTCGTCGATGCGTGGTAAGGGATAGCTGTCTTTCTTGGTCACGTTATTGAGCTGCCGATAGTCCACACAAAATCGTTGGCCCATCCTTCTTACTGACCAGGACCACCGGTGATGCCCATAGACTGCTGGATGGCTCGATGACCCCTTGTTCTTCCATAATCTTCCATTCGGTAATAATCTTCTCGGCTTCTGCTCGCCTTGCTAGAGGTAGACGCCTCGGCTGCTGACGGACAGGCATAGAGTTGCCTGTATTGATTTTATGTTTTACTATATCTGTTCGTCCCTACTGGCTATCGTCAAGAGCGAAGATATCTTGGTATCGGTGAACCAAACCCTGTACCTCTTTCACTTCCGTTCCATTAAGGTATTCGCACGAACTAGTAACCATACCCACTAATTTTCCACCATGGTCTTTGGGCATTGGTTTTGGAGCATCAGCCATACACCTGGCTACTCGGAATACTGGCACACACTGTCCCACATGGGTGCTCTTCTTTAATGTCACCGGATCCATATTAACGTTCATAATTCTCACCGGTACTATCTTTCCAACCTTGATCAGCGCTTTTCCCACCAGTATGCCACTATGGATCTTCTTATCACAGACAGGCTCCATCATTCGCACACATCCTACCGGAAGATCTCCATCCAAACCTGCCTCGACAACCATCTCGCTTTGACCCGGAAATATCACATCTTCTATCAGCAAAACGCTAACGCATTTATTTACTAAATGTTATACTTTTAATGATTTTAAATATTATATATAGTGGGGTAATGCTGGTCAACGGTAATATAACTAGACTAATACATCTTTCTACTAATTGTACAAGGTGGCTCACGTAAGATGACCCCGTACCTTATCTTGAAAACAGAGGTAATTAAAAGCATCGTATATTATTATAACTATAGTTCAACCAAAAATACAATAAATGAGTCATCAAAAACACGTGGGAAAAAAGTAAAATGCATCTAGAATTACACGAAGGCCACGCTGTAACCTAAATGAAAAAATGATCTAAAAAGATTCAGTAGGGGAACAAACCACTTTTTATAGTAAAGTTAGTTAAATATTAGTTGCAGTAGCCACGGTGGATTAGTGGTTTGTCTGTTTGTTTCAAAATCTAAGGGTCATAGGTGCGTTTCCCGGTCGAACTGGTAATTCTTCGTAGCGGAGAAAAATTAAAAAAAAAACGCCCTCTTCTTGCGATGCCATGGAAAATGCGATGTTTGGTACGATAAAAAACCCTACTGGGGGCGGAATTCCCCAGATTTGGTTAATTCTAGTAGGATCGGTCAAATTATCATAGTAATCGGTGTCATCAGGCATGAAGGATGCTTCGACATCTCGATTCCTCGATCCCAAAAATAAATAAATAAAGTAAATAGGTTATAGTAGATACATTATTTTTTTAATTTGAATTCTAAAGAATTTAAATTTACCCAAAAACGTGCTTACTTTTGGTATATGTGTTAATCAAAAATACTTATAATAGAGTGTAGAACCGAAAAATCGATTAAATATACAGGGTATTCCATTTAAAATAAAAAAGTTGATAGTAGCTGTAGCAAAAAACGTAGGGGTGAGTGTCCGTATATACTAAAATATTACAAAATTTAAATTTTTAACTCTTGAAACTCTTATAGCTTCCAAGATAAAGTACGTCATCTTACGTGAGCCACCCTGTATACAAAATTGTGAATCTAGTATTAATTATGTTGCTGAATTGAGATAAGTTACAGCAAGAAAACAGACTAGAAAATTAGTAGCCTGATCATCACAGGTAGCCACGAGTTATCCGTGGCTGGGTGTCATACAATAATTGAAAGATAAAAACCGAACTACATAAAAAGTAAATTTTCTGGAAATCGATCGGAGATCTCTCTATTAACTTATCGCGAAACACTTCAACTGCATCGAAGTCACGAGGAGGCAGATACACAATTTTCGTCTAGCACTTGATATTTAAACCCATTCATGTTTGGAATAATTCGCCCATTCGCAATGGCATTATAGAATTGCGCACATCATCAATCAGGTTTTAAAAAAGTTAAGCAGTCGATTAAGCATCTAACATCATAATGCGCGTTACTGGTATTGGCATAGTTATAGACCTGTCTGAGTTCGTATACCACGTACGTTTTGGTGGTATAACGACAAACCCATGTTGGAGACGGAAAATTCATAGTAAGTTTAAGGCGTAAGCTGTATTATGGTTTTCTCACATCCTCATCGGATTTAATAGGGATGATCTTTGACTTATCGTCCTTTCGTGCGAAATGGAGTAATTAGCTATTACGTGTCCATATGTATTTATATCCCTTTTTCTTGACTTCATCTTTGCGTATTTGTACAACAGTTTATTTTGCAATGTCATATGTTCATTGATAAAAATATTGTCGCCAACAATATAAACTTGAATACCCTGAGTTTGTCGACCGACCATAGATTTCCGCTTGGGTTTCAAAGCTGCCATAATCTCGTCACTCTTTTGTCGAGATGATAATTTTTTTTTATATTTCTTTGGCACTGATTAGGGTTTGAGCCAACTAGATCGTAAGCCACTCGATGTACGGCATCAACACTGGATCGCGTTCCACGTATGTAAGTAAAAACGCACTGTACTAAATCTAATAGATTTTTGTTAGGTTTTAAGGGGACTCCCTGAATTTAGAAATTTTAGGCAGATGATACTTATAAATCATCAGCGTTATCATCCATAGTAGCAGAGTTGTTAATTGACGAGGGATTCCTACATTTAGTACATTTCTACGTAACATGTTTTGTTGAGAATGATATTAATTCTGTTGTAATTAATTCTCAAGTATCACATTTCCCATGATAGTACAGGGGACATTTTCGGGCACATTGATTATGATCATTCTAGCAGACAGCGAGCAAGAGCTAGACATTGTTATTATTATATTATCCTTCTGGATTAATTGTTGTTTGATTCGAGAATTTAGGATAAAAGCTGATTATATGAATAGTATCAAACCTCGAAGGCCGTGATAGCAATATTTCACTCTCTTTAAAAATAAGAGCACAATAATAGTCGTTATAGAACTAGAAAATAACGAAAGTTAGCTAATTTTAAGCTAATAATTACCTTTTACTAAAGATTAATTAATGTATTATAAACTTACAGATCAATAACTTATCACAGTTGTTTTTAATTATTTCATAAAACCATTATAACACTTACCATTTTTTTAAATAAACCGTTTTAGTTAACGCCATGTTACGCTGCTCTGGAACATTACCTTCCTTTAAACAAAATCCATGTTTACCAAATGTTTATATTAACTATGTAAAAGAAATAAATGACCAGAAAACAATTTTGCAAGCTGAGGAAAACATTCTTTTGAATAAAGTCATTTGCATTAATTACAATGCAACAGAAAAGGCAAACTAAACATTATTAAAATGTAAATTGTTATTTTAATTACCTTTGCGGTATATAATTAGATTTAAAAGTAATATAATCGTATATTTTTGATATTTATCATTGTATGAACAAGCAAAATGATTCAAATAAAAACAATACATACACGTTGGCAATAAATAACGAACTTCTTTCTACAAGGGTATTGCATGACCTTGATGCTATTAAATTTACATAAAGAGGATGTTACATGCTATTGGAAAGTAAAAATAAAAAAAGGATTAGGAAGTTTACTTCATTATAATAAATGAATAATACTGTAAAATACTCTGCAGAGAGTAGACACATTTTTGTAGTGATCGGATTGAGCTTTTGGCATTCCGTCTTCAATTCTTCATTTCATATTTTTAAAGATGTACGCTAAACCAATTCAATTTACCAAAAATAATAAAACACTAAAGAAAAATAAATAAATCAATTCGCAGAATATTTATTATATATTTGAATAAATGTCATTATACTAACTTAAAATAGCACTTTTACTAACTAATAGTACTTGCGTTTAGGTGTTTTTCAAACAATAATTACAAACCGGAAATTGTCATTAATCCTACAATTCAAAAATATTTACAATATTATTATATAACTTCCTCATTGAAGGAGTCATCAAAGAAAAGTGTCTTTGAAAAGATCTCTAAAAGGCTAATTACAATTATTTTAATACAACCAATTAAAAGGCAATAATGAACATAGGAAAAATTGTATGGAGGTATACAGAATTACTAAATCCTTATTCATAAAGAGAATTTTAAAATGACGTAGAACACGCAACATACAATGTTAATTGTATCAGTAATTTAATAGTGGGTTGGTATTCTTATTATGGAATTATTTGTTCTGACTAACAATTTATACATGATTAATAAATATTGAATTCTTTTCTGATTGTATGCTATAGAGACGTTGATTGCTGGTTTTATTCTTATTGATTTTTTGTCGTCTCTCATCATGCAAAACATTTTTGCTTTCCACGAATTCCAGTAAAATAAGTAGGTGACCTAATTACAGAAACGATAATTTTTAAGAATAGATTTTTAGTCCATGAGATCAATAATCAATAAAAGAAAGTTTCTGCGACAGGTATTCCCTTGATTAGAGTAGGTACGAAAGATATACATACATAAGTGTAATACCAAAACCATAATCTTTCAGGAGAAGCAAAATACGTTTAGACAAGTCATTATAAAAGGTATTGCATTCTGTAATTTTAAGCATTTTGATTGTTTTATTTACTGTTCTAATGTTCAAGAACTGTACCGCCTTAAGTAAGGTGTACATAATAGTCAAAATTATATATTAACCAAAAATTGATGTAAGAGATATTGCATTCACTCCTTCGAATGCGGACGCTGAAAACTGACAATAATATTACATTGCCAGCCTCGGTGGATTAGTGGTTTGCAGGTTTACTTCATAATCCAAGGTTCGCAGGTTCGATCCCCGCCCGAGCTGGTAATTCTTCATAACGGAGAAAAATTAAAAACCTGCCTTCTTCTCGGATAGGAAGTAAAACTGTAGATCCCGTGTCAATGCGATGTTTGGCAAGATAAAAATCCCTACTAGGGGTGAAATTTCCCCAGATTCGGCTAAATTCTAGTAGGGTCGGTCAAATGATCATACCAATCGGTGCTAAGAGGTACGATGGATGCTCCACCATCCCGATTCCTCGCCCAAAAATAAATAAATAATATTACATTCTTCTGTTAAATGCTGAAAAGCGCTAGTTATTGTAAATAATTGGGATCTCTGTGTGTTATAGTCAGATAATGGATGTTTTACTTTATTTTGAAATTAAGAATTGCAATTTTTAGTTTTCAAGACTGGCTTCTGGAATTGCAAACCAGTACCAAATACATTTTTAAAAATTTAATTCCGAAGTTTCACTCTTAGAACTGCTGAGATTTCATATAACATGCAAATTGCACTTTAGAAAATTGACTTCTGAAATCACAGGTTAAAAAAGTGTAGAAAGAAGTGATAGTAAAGAAAGACAGCGGCTACGTAGATAGAAGATAACAAAAATGTTACTATATGCACTTTTGTCGATTTGCATTACTTCATGGTTTTGAGAACCTAATTGTGTGTAAACCAAGTTAATGCTGAAACCCAACACCTCCTCGCATACTGTAAAAGAGTTTCAACTATACACGGTGAGCAGTACCTAATGATCGGACTTTGAGGATAAACTGCTCTGGTCATTAGAAACATAAAACCTTAGTAACTTTTTTTAATTAAATGAACTTGAAAATTTCGAAAATTTAGCACGACGTTTTCAGAAAAGTACATATAATTGATGCAGGTCAGTTGTTAAGTCGAATAGAACTAAATGCAAGCTTCTTAGAAATTGACACCATCAGTAAAAACGTGACATCTGTTGAATTAGCACAAGGATGCAGATGCTGCAAATTCTATTTTGGATGTTGTTGAAAGAACTTAAAACGTTTTATTAATCCGGGGAATTCTCCTGTATTCTAATAGGAAGTGTAACGGTTCGTTTTTGTCAGTAGATTTATCTTAAATTATTTACCAATTGGCATTGATTTGAGCTTATAATTTATAGTACGAAAGCAATAAAATATTTTTCTTATATTTTCTTTATTGAAATATTTCAATTACACAATAAAATAAAATAAAATAAAATGTTGATGGTATAGGCAACTCTTCTTGCTTAGGTAAGCATCTTAGTGATGAGTTGGCATTTTTTTGTTTTCAACTCCTTTATTAGCTAAAAAATTATTAGGTATTAGCATTAGTGAATTGGAACTTTCACTAGAGTTTCGTACTTACTTGAAAAAGAATTCTTCTCGTAGTCTTGTGGTTATTCCTAAAAGATAGAGATTATTAGTTCAAAATAAACAGTAATTAACTTGTTTTGTACTTACCCAACTTTCGAGTCATCTATTTAGCCTTAACGCTGGTGCTAACTTCTTCATGCATATTGCGGACAGCGCCTTGTAAACAATTTTTTCGTATTTAAAAGTATTTTTAATAGAAATTATAAATTTCCATTTTGCATACGATATGTAAACAAACTTTATCTTGCAACTGTCTTTCTGTTGCGCCGTCTCGAATAATTCCCTTTAATAAACATTGTTGCCGCAGTTATCTCTTCATGCTACTTGAGACTACTGGTCATACATCTGCTTTGCGCAGAAGCTATCGCATTACGTAATAACTGCCGCGTGTTTTGAAACGTGTTGTGTTAATTATTTAACCCATTTGACATGGAATTTCTTAATTAGATTGGAATAATATTTGCAACGCTGCCCCTCGCGGACGTACTTTGATATTTGACATTGCGCATTTTTGCCGTCGACGGATATCCGGTGATAGGCTTTTAAAGAAAGGTCTGAACGACATTCTTCTTTTGGTTTAGTAGTAATCAACTACGATCGAATTTGATCTTGGTGAAATATTGTGGGTGCTATTTAAGAAACAAATCTCTGGAGCCATATATGATGGTAATGGTGAGATTTTGTCTTCAATTACGCTTCAGCGGATTATTAGCACCACATCAATAATAATCAAACTGGTAACTACCCTATTGGAATATTTGGAGGGAAGCCATTTTGTCGCACAAGCGGATTCATTAGACCAGATCAATTCCTTCGATCGATACGAATTAACCCCCACCCAATGCCTGAAGTTCTTCACAGGTAAAATTTTTAGATAATGGATTTACGTCCAAGAAGTTACATACAGTCTTATATTTTAGGATTACTAAATTATTCTTTGAATGTGGATGCATTTTGTTATCGGGTAGATACCGCCCTTTTATCTTTTAGCCGCCCACCATCAGAGGTATCAATTCTTAACATGTTTATGTTTGGAACCATTTTCCTAGTCAGGAATTTTCTTTTAGGCTTCTTGGGAAAGGTGTACCCCATTAAGTATAGTAAGAAGACTATTTGGTAGTTAAGGAAATAAACCAGCGAGTAGCAGGATTTGAAGAATCTTCTGGGTTTATTTCGAAATCAGCTAAGTTTATCATAAGAGATAACCTGTAATTTGTTAACTAAGCAGTCAATCAATTTTTGTTGAGGTCATTTATTAATTTAGTGTTGATGAATCAGTCATTTGGACATTGAGTCCTTTCTGAACATAGCATTTAACTAGCCCACGTTAGGACTAGAATATAATTAATACTAATTAGATACATTATTTAGTTTATTCATTGGATTAGAACTTGTCAATTATATAAGTGTGTAATCTAGTCATTGTCAAGTCTGTTAGTTGAACAAATGCCCAATTGCTCATAGTATTACTGCATTAACTTGCGAAGGAGTAAATCGTAAGCTTACGACGGCTAACCCCTCTCCCCTATTACATGTTCTAACATTGGTGATGGTTATTTTATTTTTTTTGGGTTACTTCCTTTATAATTACATATTAGAATACCTACTATATTCAGCTCTCGATAGAACAATTACCAAGAACTTGATACTGACTGATATACAATAATATCATTTCTTTTTTTTAATCCTCTCAATAGATTTTACAGTACAGTTAATATTTGTTTCAATATACAATTAATTACTCTCAATACTTATTATCATAATTATTTATGTTCAAGTATTTATTATATTAATTAAACGGAAATTTATGTTTATGAATGGGCCTTTTAATGGTATGATAAGCAAGTACTTAGCCCCGAGACGGTAAGTATCTGGCGCCCTTTTCTTAATTTTGGTGGTTCGATGGTTGCTGTGTCCTTAGTTGGAAAATTAAGTGGCGCTCCCTTACAACTTGAATCCAGCCCTTCTCCACTGATAGCTTGTCCGGGAGGACACAACTTTAAGACATCGTTTATTTTGGTAATTATCGTCGCTTTATCCTATGGTAAGGGTGCGTGACAGAAGCGCAGACAGAAATGACATCATTTTAATACTGACCCATTTAATGATATCATTTTTGATTTGTTATTTGTTACTAAACAGATATCAGTGAATTAAGTATTTAATCTATTCATCCATAGGTATTGTTATTTTTTTATTTATTATTTATTTTATTGCAAGTCGTAGTACACAGTTCTTTTAGTAAAAACTTTATTTTTCTATGTTTTTATAGAATGACCTTGATGGATGTTAATTTGTTTACATAGAAAATAACTAATACATAGTATAAAAACAATGTCTAAAAAATAAGTAGTAGTTGTAGTAGTGTAGTTTAAGGGATTTGCAAATTGTTAGAACCTACCTTGACCGAGTTTTTGCATACATAATACGTACTCAAAATAAAAGCTGCCGGTCGGGTTGTTTTGATTATTTTATTACTAATGCAACTGTGTCCAATTAATAGTCACAATTCTTAGGAATATTTACGGTATCTATAGTGATGATTTTATTGCTTTTCACTAGAAATCGGTACTCTTTATTTATTACATAGTATGTACTTTCTGGGAATAAATATTATTTTAAATAAAACAAATAGTAGGAAATAATACAGAACAGCAGGCCGAAAAATAACACAACTGGCACGCGGTTATCAAAAACAAAAATCTAACAATCAAAACATATAATACTACTAATAGAATACTAAATTACCTTACAGCGAATTTTCGAAAATATCTTATTTGATTTATTGTAAACAAAATTAATACGAAAATATTCTTTTATACACAGACCTGCTTGTATTATACATAATAGGAGTTAACGTGCCTATTAAAAGAATATGAAATTGTCTTACAAAGCAGAAATCACAAAACAAAAATACCGTTTCTGAAACATGATATCAAACGAGAGTACGTTTCTTATTTATTTATCTGTTCTTATTCAACAAAACACTTGACCAAAATAAAGACGGGTTATTACTTTATTATGATAGCTTGCACATTCTCGAAAACCAGTAGTATTGGTTATCATCTTGAACTTTAAAATATGTGTCATGTGCATTCATACTATTAAATTTGAAAACATTAGGCTGAACTTCGATGCCGTTTTTCTCCAAAAGTATAGAAGTACAAGAAAAATGGTATATAGGAATTTTCTTTCTTTAATGGTTAACTAACCACTGGCAAAGTCTAACTATGTCTTAATGAGGCACCGTGTATAATTTTCTGCCATTTAGGCAAATGTGTGACAATGTGGTTTTGCACTGAACATGAGAGATGTGGAACAGAAGTCAAGGAGGAGTTACTACTTAGCAGAAAAGGCTTGAATGACATTCTGTCCTGATCTGCATCGATAGTACCACATTTCTAGAAATGTTTAGTGTATTATGCACATCTCTTTGACTTGTATAATTGTAGACCTATATGTTTGTAAAAGTTATGCTCCCTTTGCAATACGATATTAGCTTTCTCCAGCTTAATGCTGTAGTTACTAAAGCTCAATACCATAAAGTATCGGTTTGTCAAGTTTGGTTTAGGAAATTGTAGAGATAAGAATTGATATTAACACTACATGATCAAGGAATATTTAATATTAAAACATATTACGAATTTTTTATTGTTAGTCAAGAACTATTGAACAATTCATTGAAGATTTCATTCCAAATATTTATAATTTTTTGCTCGATGATTATGAGACATTTATTATTATGGCTTTTAAGTATTATTTATTCATTTCAGTGTAAGTTTGAAATCTGGATTCTCACTCAAAACTACATAAATGGGTATAGAGCTTACAAAATCATAAGTATAATCTTTGCGATAGCCTACAGGCCATTATTTGACTTGTATAATTTTGGTATTTATTGGTCTAATAGTTTTCTAAATTCTATGGATTCCAATCTATGTTTAATAATCTTAAGGCTAGAGACTGCAAGGTGTGCCATTGAGACTTTGTTTTACAACATCTTATTCTTTATATATTTACAAAGTTAGATAACAACTGAATGTTTTTGCCAAATGAGGCTTTCTGATTTGTATATTTATAAGTATCGCTACTGAATAGTAGCGATTATATGATAATTATTATTACGTATTATAATTACTATATATATGTAGGTACAGGGTAGCCAGTTTATTACGGGTCTATACCTTATCTATATAAAACTATAAGTTTTGCGAAAAGAAAATTTATATAAAAATTACTTCCATTAAAACAATCTGCAATTTCTAGTAATGCTAGATTCGTTGCATGGTTGTATACAGGATGATCAATAAACTTTTAACAACAAACTTTTTAAATACTACCCGATATATTTTTTTATTTTTGAATAGCGTTCTTGAAGACAATTATAACTATAACAGGAACATGTGTCTGTGACTCGCCGTTTTGGACTTATCTTTTAGTCTAATAATTCAAAAAGGGCTTGAAGAATGAAAACGAAATATTTTCAGCAAATATTTCTAACAGTGCAGTGGTTTATAAACAGGGTTAAGTATCTAAAGATAAACGTCAATAACTTCAACACAGTTTACTTCAGATTCACATATTATATTTCGTTGGATTCGTTTTCAACATTACTTTTTATAGATTACATAATAAACATGGTGTTCCATTTAAAACAATGAAGAAAATCTATATTTTAGAAATTTGGCAACTCTGTGTAACAAGTTTTAAATACCTAATTAGCTAAGTTAGCTTAAGTTTGAATATCTAAATAGCAAAATAGATAAAATTAGAATCCATAATCCTTCTCTTATTGTTGTCTTCAAGAGAGCTATTCAAAAATGTAGAAATATGCAATGTGACTTCAAAAATGAGCTATATTTCATCACCGTGTACTATCAACCACAAAGTAAATTACTTAAACATTACTTTCCGAGATAACGTATAAGCCAGTAATAAATTGACCACAAATGTAATTTTATTACTAGACTTAAATAAAATATATTCTTAGAAAATCCCGTAGTACACAAATTAGATAATAATTCTACTAATACTATTTTCTTATTTTTTCAGGTAATACTGGTTGAGTAGTGCGTTATGCAGGACCAAGCAACTACCCGCAAAATAGGGAGTTTATGGTTTTAAGAGAGTTGCATCTGATTATTAACTTGTGGGTAGGTAATTTTTGTTTATCTATTTCAACTAGTTTAAAAGATATTTCCAAACTTTTGCGGCTTTCTTTTATTATTAAAATGCAACTTGCAAAAATTTAAAGTAATTAAATCTGCAGATCTTGATAAAGCATAACGCTTTGTATTGCTATAGTTTGGTAATCCAGTATAACAGGACATAATCATATTCATGGAATAATTCTTCTTCGAAATTGCTCTTTTCGATAACCAAATATAGTTATTAATTTAATGATTAACATTAAATCATATTTTGAATGCAAATTCATAGAGAGAAATATATAGCTCCGGCTGGGGATCGAACCCAGGACCGTCGGCTGTCTAGGTGGTGTACAGCTTGAATCGTTTTGTTTTGTTTACTTTGGCGCATTTTCTTTCAATGACTGCTCTCGATTGCTGTTGGGCTCGTTCTATAAATTCTATTATGGACAATCCCGTCTGCTACAAACACATTCCTAATACTAGCATTGTTGAGTCGTGTGGGTGGCTGAGTTTGAAACCTTCCTAAACGGTATTTGCACAGAATGCGGAAGGATAAGTCGAAATGTGTATGTATGTACATATGTACATGTTTTTGGGACGCTCTATAGTTTTTAACTTAACATATTAATTAATAATTCGTTGAAACTGAATTTTTAGAGGTCGCAATGGACAAATGAATGGTATATGATTAGAATGGAAAATATCAATTTCGGGTGCTAACTTTTTTGGTATGTGTGGTTAAAATTGATATGGTTAAAATGATTATATATGAGAGCAAAATGTACAATACAAACAATTGGCATAGGTTTCTTTATGGAAATGTAATTTAATGCAGTTTTGATATAAAATTTGAAAAATTCCAATTTTGATTATGATTGATACCATATTAACCTTAGGTGAGTAAATGTCGATAAAAATGTAAATTACTTGGGATCTGATTAGTACTCAAGCGATACTCAAAAAACGAACACATCTCTCATTTACAAAAGATTGGAACTGCAGCTGCATCCTTGACTTTTAGATTTGTGTACTTAATTGAGGTTTTAGCTTATAGAACATACTATATTATACCTTATTAGGGGACACACCTTTCCGTGCCGTTTCGTGTTCCTATGATATAAAGGCCTTGATGACCTTCACACAGAAATTCTTCCTCAAGCAGTTTAAAATCTTACAAAAATCCCTATTGATCGTTCCTCAATTAATTGACAATCATATAGAAGTGGTTAGTGATTACCTAATTGCATTAGCAATTTTGACGAAATGAGATGACATCGAAAGAAATCACGGAAATCAGTGAAAATCTTAAAATATTGCTAGGAAATCAATTTCCTATTTTTATTGTTTGAAAACTTTTCTGCAGCACAAATTGCCACTATATTTTATTTATAAGTGTTTATATACAATACATCAAGTACTTATAACATTCGCCAAACTTAAAATATTAACAAATACAAGTGTTTATGGAACTTTCAAACGTATGTGCTCCCTTTTACCTTTTTACTAAAAGTCCGATGAGTCGCTAGATATAATAATTTCATAAATTTATAGTTATATTCCTGATCTGGAGATGTAAATATATTATGTATATTGTTTGCTTTTTCGGGCTTTGTACGGAGAACGAAAAAACGCCTAGTGCTCCCTTTTGTCAGAAACGGGCACATATATTGCATGCTTTACGAATGGTTATCGCCCGTTGACTGTAATCTATAACTAATTTCTAATACAAACTACAGTTCATCAACCGATAACTTTCGTGTGGGTAGCGCAGATGGGGAGCAAGATTACATTCGGGGTAAAAAAGCAGCATGGCTAGCACTCCTACTAAATCCTTTTACATCTGTCTGCACACGAAGTGCACCGCAAAACGTTCAAGTAAGCAATGCGAAAGTAAACAAATGATAAAGAAGTTGTACCACTGTACATTCTAAGGTCACACGAAAGTTTTTGTTCGATGGACGTAGAATTACTAGTCCAAAAACTATAAAGTATGAATACTATACTATTAGAAAATGACAGCCGATACCAATAACCGCACTGAGAAAAGCATTTAATTGACCGGGCGCACTTGAACTCCGACAATTATAATCCCATCCCTGAGTTAGCAGCGGGTGGCGGGTTAATCTCAGGAATAAACTCCGAGACTATACACTAAAGACGCTGGGTAAATCTGTTGGCAATTTTGGCGGCTATTAATGATAAGTCTGGTTTGTGATATTTTATAGTCAAATATGTATTAAAATTAATTAACAATAATTACAGTTTATAAAACATATCTAAATAATTAACGTAGATATTCTTGGTAAAAATTAAGACAAATTACTAAATTTGTATGATGTACATTTTAAAAACTCGTAAACAGATATTTTAGACTCATCTAATTGTTCAATTTTAGATTTTATAAAATTATAACTCTGTTCGACGTGTAATCTTCGTTTTACTTTTTCCTTCATAAAGGCAGAATTAATTTTTATGTAACTGTCCGTTTGCATTCCAATTAAATTTTGAACAAAAATGTAAATATTAGGGTGTGGAATAGCCGAGTATTTACTAAATTTCGAGTGGAATGATTCGCACGAATTTGTTGCCCTGGAAAGGTCTGCTGTTTTGGCAGCCCATATATTGGGTGGATATGTTGCATCTTCTGATATGTATGTGTCAAACAAATAATCGGCAAAGTGGGAGATTCTTTCGTCTTCTGGTTTATCTTCCATAAGTATAAAGGTAAAAACATCTCCCACTTGATGGGGAGACAAAATCGTCAGTCCAAAAATATGATGCAACCATTGTCCAATTTGTGAATGTTTGTTTTTATATTCTGTTGTCAATCCTAAGTGCTGGATTCTTCTAAACCTAAATGAAAAAAAAACTGTTAATTTAAAACACATCACAGACTTCCATGATCAACTTACCAAGACTGAGCAAGATGAAATCTGCAGCCAATATTTACTGCAGGAAAAACTTCAGTCAAAGAACTACTAATTCCAATTTCAAAATCGACAACGACATCACGAACAACCCATGTATGGCCCATTTCCATGCACTTTTGTTGAATAAGTTGAAATAAGTTTTTATAGGTTGATTTCTGTTTGTCTTTCAGCAAGCAAAACATAATTGGAATGTAAATATCATTTGCGTATACATGAATTGTGAATAATTGTTGAAAATGTTTAGTGCAGAAATCAAAAGTTCCATCCATGTAATATTTGTTATGATTAACCATAAACATAATGTTTGATTTTGGAGCAAATACCACAATGTTGCTATCTAAATCATTTACAAAAACAAAGTTCTCTCCTTTTGTAGTTTTGGGTGAAACTGAATTTAAAAAAAGTTGAACATCTTGTGTTGTTTTTGGTAAAGATGGCATGTTTTTCCTGCGATTTCTTCCTATGTTATTTCTAATATATTGCATGTCCACATTTGTTAACGTGTCAAGTGTATTTGGTTTCGTTGCAATTTCCCGATGTATTAATTTTGATGGTCTTGTATATTCTAAATCTTCTTCGGCTTTTCGCTTCACTGAATTACTAATTTAAAAACAAAGTATATTATTTGTGCATATCCAGCAATTGCTCTATGTATTTTGTCAATTTATGCTTATTGTTATTATATGTATCATTACCTTCTGTCTATTGAGAAGAGTTGTAGTTTCAGGAGGATGCACATGAGAATTCTCGATTTTTGAAAATATTAAATTATCACCATCACCAACTGTATATAATCTTGCGGAACACGATTTTTTTATACAGTACCAAAGCACTTCACCGGTTCTTTTCATTTCACGTTTTTTGAAATACTTTTGGTTTTCTAATACAATTAATGCATTTCCACGTTGGCTCAAACACTGCGTTAATTTTACTGACATTTTGACCAAAAGCAGAACATCTAATGACAAAATGATATAAAGGATTTGAGAAGTAAACTTTCTCCCTACTTTTGCATAATTATCCTCGGGTCATTATGATAAGAATATTTCGCAAGTGTCGGAGATTATGGGGAAGGCCCAGGTAGATTTTAGGGTAGCGTCGGAGTTCGAGTCATGGATTAGAGGGCGGATTAGAAATCGTCGGAGTTCGAGTGCACCGAATTGACCAATTAAATTTACTTAATTCAACTAAATATTTAGTTAAACCAAATAAAATTTAGTTTATTTAACTAAATATTTAGTTGAATTAAATAAATTTAATAGGTGCTACTAAACGCTTTTTTCAGTGCGTCTTTTTCCGTAGTTGTATCTAATTTATCTATTACTATTACGACTATTTAATCTTCTTAAATAATAGGACCTTGATTTTTATTCTTTTTCTCACATCTAAAATAGCACATATAAAATAACGACTTTACTAAGTGATAATGCATAATTGACGACACAAAAATAGCATAAAATACAATAACAAAATATACAAACTAACTATATTTATTTTGGAGTAATAATGTCATAATGATATTGATTCTTCAATAATCATAAAAATAGGTTTGCATTATTCCAACATTTCTATTATAATTTTATTTAATTATATTTGCAGGGTTACCAGATCGTTCGGCTCAATTTCCCCAGTGGAAACTTAAAAATTACCTAAATTTAGGACTTTTCGAAAAAATCCCCCCAAAAAAATACATTTGTTTTTGTAAATTAATATTTGTTATTCCTGGATTTTAATACATTTTCGTGACTGAAATATTTTGCGTCTTTATCTAAAATACCCCGAAATAAGCTATGTGTTACAAATAAATCCCCAAGCGCTAGAAACTATTTAGTGCAAATAAAAAAATGACAAAAATAAAATATAATATAAAGTTTTTATATTTTACTAATCTTTATGGTAATCTGTATTAGATTTTTGTATTTTTATCCGATTTTGAGTATTACCAGGTAAGAATTTGAGTAGAGTGTCAGACCTAAAAATTCCCTGTTATTCCCCTGGTAAATATCTTTTCTCCAGAAAAAAATATTCCCAAAAAATACCCCAAAGAAAAAAAATTTTTGAGAAAATTCCCTAATCTGGCAACCCAGTATATTTGAGATTACATATGGTAATAGGTAGACTTACGCGGTTTCTTATTTTTCCGTCCCGATTCGCTCCCCACCGCCCTCTCACGCCAATCTGTTCGCATTTCACGGGCCTTACGCGGCTGCGCAAACAACATGTACGAACTTGTTTTACGCGAATTGTTCGATTTCTACGGACGACGAAACTCACGAACGGTTTGAATAAGGTTATTGCAAAAGTATCATTTGCAAAAATAAATAAGTCAAGAACAATGACTTACACAAGCTGTTTCCTAAAAAACGCCGCAAGCTGTACCTCCATTATTTATGGTGCGATTTCGACAAACCAAAAACCAGATAAAATGGTTCTATAAATACTACAAACCAGTCTAAGTATGTAATGTAATGTATGTATGTAAGTGTGTAATTTTTTCTACGCCAACTTTAATGTCAGCGATAGCCAACTTTTTTTTTCACATAGAGACACAGCTTTTTTTAATTCAGTTTGGCAGATATTATTTTTATTAATTCGATCCTGTATTGCAAATTATGATTGCTGTAATATTTGTTTGACAATCCAACTCGAAAATTTTTAACCAATCAAATTACAGAATTTTTCAAATTGGGACCAATGAAATTAGTTTTATAGTGAAAAAACCACTAGTGGTTTTTTCTTAGTGAAAAAATTTATGTCAAAATGAAATGTCAAATGTAATTAAATTAATATTAACTACATACGCTAAATAAAAATTTGCTCGATGGATTGTCAAGCCGAATTCAACTCGTGGTCTAATTTTTTCTTGCAAAATTTATCGTTTAAGACATTCGTAGCTTTTGCTTTTGGAAAATTACACTCGTCTCCGGCATCGACTCGTGTAGTTTTCGTTGCGAAAGCTACTCATATCTGAAATGACAAATTTTGTCGGAAAAAATTAGACCACTTGTTAAATTATATACGAAAAAAAAATAAAAACAGTTGCATCAAATTTAGTTAGATTCTTCACGAAATGACTACCATGGAAAACAATGATAACTGTATAGTTTTTATTACAATAAAGATGCTATTTTCTTAATTAAGCAAAAAATACTTTTGCTAGTTTAAACTTTTCGATTATGTTATTATTTTTATTGAAATATTTTTGTAAATGGGTTTTCGTATTTTATTGAAACGCCTCTCTAAAAAATCCTTTAGTTTTCTTAGAAATTTTGTATTCTAATGTTTTTTTTGTTTAATTAATATAATAGTATCTTTATTGCAATAAAAACTACCCAGTTATCTAACTAGTTTTTAGTTTTGTTTTAAAAACAATTTTTCGGGAATCATAACTTTGCAACACATAATTGAATTGAAAAATATTGTCTGCTAGACTAAATTAAAGAAAAACTATGTCTGTATTTAAGAAAGAAGGTTGACTGACGCTGAAAAAAAATTACATTGAAACTGTTTTGTAGTACTTATAGAACAATTTCATCTGGTTTTGGTTTGTCAAAAGCGGACCATAAATAATGGAGTTGTGGCTTGAGGTATTTTTTAAGAAAAAGCCTGTATACCACTTTCATACACACATCACTTTAATACTTACATTATGTAAGAAAAGTCCCAACAACGCGTAACTTAGGGGTATTATTACTGTACTTAATATGCTCGTGCGTGAGTGTTTCAGTTGAATTGAAGCGTACTATCGTACGTTTAAGAGTACTAAGTAATTGAATGGTACTACCATTCGATAGTGTTATTTTTAATGTGGCGCACCTAAATAATTTTAATCACCACGACCCCCCTTCCGGATGCACGAATTTAGATACGCTCAATTAGTGCGCATTGAGCATATCTAAATTCGTGCCTCCGGTTACCAGTAACTGACTGGTAGGAGCGAGGTTACTCTACATCCTCTACTAGCTCTCCAGGCTAGTATCGGAGCTATAAACGTGCTCACCCGTCGGTACCTTCTCCGAATAGTTGGTACCCCGTCCAACTTTGGATTATCCCCCAACAAGTTGAAGACCACTGCCCGATCGAATCCAACCTCAGATGTGCCGAGACTTTTAAATGGTTTTGCCATCTCGATCTCCCAGTTACAGGTCTGGTGTGCCCTCGACAGCGCTTCGTTTAAGCTTGCACGTTATAGACTCCTAGTATGTACCCGTTCGGGTGAAGTTGTCTTGAGAGTGGGAACTATATTATCGCTTAAATTCCCTTTAAGAGTCAAGGATAGAGTTGCTTCAGATCACTGGACCCGGACTGGAGTCCCACGACTCGTAGGGTAAACTGAATAGCTTCCGGTACTTTGTACCTGGTGGCATTCAGTTTCCCATTGGCCTAGATTTACCCATCTGGAACCGGGATAAACTTCACTTCAATTCTCCTCCATTCGATTCGGTCAGACATCAGGTACATTGAACCATAAAAGACCTAGTCTCAGGTATGAATCAAATCCATCCACCTAGGTACTCATGTTAGCAGAGCTTCCTCCGTAATGTTTATGAGTAATCGTCGAGAACAGTTGTGTGTATCTCTCCCACATTTTAACCTAGAAGCTTAAGCTAGTTTACTAAGTACTGTGATGATCACCGGTGCCTTGGATAATTTGTAGTGTCCAAGGCAACGAAATGTAAAGGTAAAGCAAAAGAGTTAAAAAAAATATTCAAAAACCAAAGAGCAAAGCATTCATTCTCTGGTCTTTAAAATTAAAATAATAAACCTTATAAACCACAAACAGCCTTTCATTCAACGAAAACGCAGAAGATATTATTACAGTACTCTGTTACCCAGAAAACGTGGGATAAGAACTTAATATACTATAACAGTAATGTCTTTGAATAAATGAAAAGATAGATTATTTTAATAACTGATGTTGAAATTTACTCAGAATTTCTTCTTTACAGGGGACTGGATATCTTCTATTTTCTGTTGTTGATTTTTCATTTACTGCTTCAAAGTATGCTTTTGAAGGTACATGGCTGGAATATAAAAACAGATCTCATATAAAATCTACTTATTAATTAATTTATTCTTGGTTACGTTTATTTTGTGTTCATAACTTTAATTGTAAGTAATTTTCAAATTAAGAATCTTTCGCATTTTTTCTGGAATTTTTTCCTTAAAAATGTATACGTGTAAAAAATGAGTACATACGTGTATATATAGAAGTAACAAGAAACATCTCTTGCTAGTTTTTAATTCTTCTATTTAAATAAATTATACAGCTTCGGTTTGGATATTTTATAATGAAGCGACAACAGTATCCAAAATCAATATAATTAGAGTTGCGCATCCCTGCTAATTTATTATATTTATTATCAAATTTATTTATTTAAATTTACAGCAATAGTATTGTCATTAGCTTTAAAAGAATTATTTAAAAATTTCCATTTCTAATAAAAGAGCTGCAATGGTATTCAGTTTAGTTATATTGCGTTCTTTTTTACAGTTCAGCATCCACCTTAAATACTACTTATTTTTTATATTATAAGCGAGTTAATTTGTAAAATGTCACAAAGGCATTTTTTCGATTTATTAAAGATTTTATTAAAATTAATATATCTATATAGTCTCGTAAATCTGCAGAAAATGCTTTCTTAAAACCGATATTAATAGTAATATTTGTAATTCCTCGATATGCACAATGTCAAACGTGATCATAAATGTTAAGTAATATTCTTCCCGTATTTATTGACTAGCAGCATCTATAAAGTTTCCCAAAAAGAAAAAAAGGTTATCGATATTTTTACAGTAATTTGTATTCGTAGTGTTGTAGGAGCTTCCCCTACCGTTACAGTAACCTACAGAAATCCCACTATATTATCCGAACTACGAAAGGATTTTCCTTAATGCTACCTGCGCACACAAAACTTATATAATTTAAGAAACATTTACGAGAAAGTTGTTTATCAAAGTCAAGAACACAGTTATTTAGGTTACTAAGAAATGGTGTTCGAATTCTGCTAACTTCCAACACCTTACAAACGAGGCCATCTGTGGCACAATGTTCAAACTTTATTATGCGTAGGAGAGTGTGACGTCAGCTTACGCAATAATCCAATCGTTTCGTTTACGTCATAAATGTACCTCAGAAAGTGTTACGACGTAACGCTAGTAGCACATGTTTTCTATACCGGCGCCAGTTTTGTCAATAACATTAACTTGATTCATGAACTTGGTATTTCGAAGGAATTTATTAGGCCTCGGTCAAGTTACTTAAATTGCACGACCGGAAAATGAGTTTTGTAACATTTTGTAATATTCGAATTCATTCTTCGCAAGATCGTTAGTGCAGGGCTGAGATATCGCAATTTATGAATGAATAGATTTTATGGCAGCGTTACTCATTCAGGAATGCGATTTTTAATACCATCGGGTTTTTGACTGCATTTTTTTTTATTTGTTTGCTGGCAAAACTTTTAAAATATTTCACAATATTTAGAAATTCGCCGAATCCCATGTTTTGAACTTTTGAAACAGATTTTTGAAAAATATTTTGGCATCGCCAAGAATTAGTAACCAATCAAATCAAATTAGGCTATAAAAAATTAATTGAATTGTCCTCGAACTCATTAATTTGCTTTCCCCAATATTTAGAAACAAAATATTATTCTTGGAATACTTCCTTATTTAATAGGAAAAATAAAGAGTTTTTGTTATTACATTTTCTAATAAATTTTCCTTAATGATAATAACAGACGGTGTTTATTTTATGAAACCCTTTTTGTATAGTGAAATGATGTTTTTTCTCTACCGATCAAGTAAGGGTCAGTTTAGGTATGTATCTACTACACAGATAACATTTATATAATTTGTGGTTGCCATGGCACCAGGGAAGTAAGTAAACCTATTTTATTCACAATCGATACATAATGTGTTCATTACTGACGTTTAAAAAGTTAGAAAGTAGTTTATTATACATCAGAGTCAATAGTAAGTTCTCTTGGTTAGTAATATCCATTACTTACCTTTTGCTCGTTCTAAATATTCTCAACAGATGGCAGAAGTTTTCGTATCTATCTTTACTTTTAGCAGGTAACAAACAGTCAGTCACTGTTTTAGCAACTTCTCGCTATTCCGGTGGTGTACAACTTACATCAGTTTCACTATCAGGCATTTTAAATCGTGTAAATTGCAATTAGGAGCAATGTAATTAAATCTGGTTTAGTAGTGACACGAATTTACTTTGACAATTGTTGCAGCAATTGTCATTTTATCGCCACCTGAATAAAAACGCTGGTGTTGTGTCCTCATATATCAAGTATAAGGTATCAATGTAAGAACATAATTATGTACGATTGTGAATAAAATAGTATACATACCTCGGCGGGAAGACATTACAAATCGAGCAATTGCAGCCCTTGGCGCTTCGCGCCTCGGGCAGCAGCATTGCTCTCCGCGTAATGTTCTACTTCCCGCCTCGGTAAGTAATCTACTATTCCTATCGACGTACGAAAATTACTATGTACTAGAGCGTACTGGGGGTTAGCTTACCATTTAGTTACACTATTTGAAGGGTATATCCTTTCCTTTTAATAATAGGATGAGTAATAAATTATTTAATTACTGTGTGTTTTTATTGTTGCTATAGCAATCCCTATGATTCAATGCGATCCTAATGGTTATATATGTAATGATTATTGCGGTGATCATTGATAATCCTGTAAATAGCAAGATCATTACATAACACTCCCCGTAAAAAAAGGCTGAACATATATTAAAAAGGATAATTTATTAAGAAGGGCATTCAATGCATTCCCCAAGAAGAAATACCATGTATTTCTGTCATACTTTTATGTACTTGTGTACTTGCTTATGGATATATAATATATGCTAGCTACAAAAACTGGAGGAAGTTGTGCATCTTTTCAAGAAATTCCTTACATGCTAAGACAATAAAAACTTTTGCTAATAATCAAGTTAATCAAGGAACTGAAAGGCCTTTGCCGCTGATAGCAAGGAGGCATCAACTGCTGATTGCAAGTACACGTGTTGATGGTGTTGATGGCAAAGTAATGGTTCAAAACTTAACTTAATTAAAATACACTTGGGAGACGTTCTGTAATTCTTACTAGAAAAAAAGGAATAAAAAATCAGGATTATGAACAAAACCAAAGAACAACAATAATTTCTTCGTGAACAAGTGGTGCTTGCGATTTATTTGTTGTAACTTTCAGAATTAAAAATAATCATGCTAAATTAATCTAAAAGCGTTAGTCTAAGTAGTGAGTCTTTGGTTGACATTGATAAATACTATTGTATTCATGCAGTCCGTAGGAATGAAAGAAGTTGGATTGTATCTCGTAAACGGAGGCAGCATTCATAGTATTTTCCTAAGGTTGTAGGAAGAAGTACTAGCTAAATTTGCCCGTTGAAGAGTATGATTAAATCTTTTTGAATCCTATGATTGCTGGGGAGAATGAATATTTGAAGCTTGATCCATGGTAGCATATTGTTATGTTCACGTTTATGTGAAGTGGAAAAATTAATATGAGCATCAGATAAAGAAAAATTTAAAGAATCATTATTGCACAGACGTGGTTCTTAGGGATCAATAAATAAAAACATAAAACATATAATAGTTATTTATATTATTAGTGGGATAGAAGCATCATTACACAACGAGTGTGTAGATTACAGATAACGAGAGCGTTAGCCCGAGTATCTGTAACACACGAGTTACTGTAATGTGCTCTAGCCCACGTATGATATACAAAACTTTATCTATGACTGCAAAAAATTAAGAAAATCGAAAATTTAATGCGATATCTTGTAGCAGTTTTGAGGCAGTTCAGTGGTCCGGTGACGAGGTCTTTGGTGGTGCGAGGTCTGCAGATTCAGCAGCAGTGGCCACGGTTCCGGGCGGAAAGTGCATGTTGTGGAAGTTGTAGGTTTAGTGAAAGTGAAGGTAATTGTTGGAAAAGGATTAGAAGATACATATGTCAAAATAACAAGAAACTATTGGAGAGACATACGAGGAAGACTTAAAGACTGAAAAGTTAATGTGTAAGTTGACAGGGTAAGATTTCTTTCCATTTTAACATCCTAAAAATAAAGATTTATAAAATAAAGAATTAAATAAAAATATATGCTATACTTACTTGTTCATTCTTGGGAAAATTTCATTGATAACTGTCAGATTTGAGATTCCAGATATATGTGTCAATCACTATTAGTAATAACCAAACTTTATTTATTGAGAGCTACTAACCACCGTGTGAGAGTGGCAAGTTTTAAATGATTATTTGTAAAGTTTAATCTTTCAATAATTGAACCCAATATTGAAAGATAATCATTAGAGTCTCATATTAAGGTAAATAGAAAAAAAAATATAGGTAACCTTTACTATTGAGTATTGAGTATTAATTCGACCCTGAGATATATAAGGTTTATTGACGATTTGCAATATACAAAAAAAATACACCACAATATATATTTGGGAAGCCCAATGCCATTCAGGATTGATCAGCTGAATTTTATCAATGCATGATTATGTGTAATGCCGAGTTCACAAAACTCGCGTGGAAAATTATACGTCACTAGTGTTGCACTTGTGGTTGTGGTGGTAGGTGTAAAACTAGAAAGGCAGCACACTGCACATTATGCCAAAAGTTTTTAGCGAAATTGAACTGCTAAAGTTCGCATGAAAAGAACATTTGAGTATGGTCAATAGCTTTTTCAAGGTGGTAAGTTTCTCGGTTAGCAAGTAATGGATCGTTCGCATTGTTTTAATTATTGAGCGGTGAGGTCATTTAATCTCCTGCCTTTCAGCTTATGGCCACGCCTCTCTTAGAGGTCAGCGAATTGAGTTACGTTCAATTAGCGCGTCACTTACTGTTGTAAGAGCTACCAGCACTTACTACTACCAGCTACTCCACTTTACGAGCGTAGAAGCCTTATCAGTACACACGGGGTGTGTCGCAAGGTTCAATTTTGGGTCCACTTCTGTTCACTTTATATAAACAGGATGATAATGATCATATGATCATATCTATTGACATTTCCTGACCCAGTAAAAAGTCAATTGATAGGGCTAACAATTGACGCGGACTCGATGACTGAGAGCTTACTGCAATCTTCGGCAGATATATTAGAGTAGACACGTCTGAACTACTTCACAGAAGAAATATCTGTGCAATATCTTGGTGATGACAGTTTTTGATTAATATGACTGTGTATATGGCCCTAGTTTGCTTGCTTCAGATAACTTTTGTGATGAACTCAGCACATTTCTCATAAGCTTGCAACATATAAATGGCTAAATATAACCATTCGCCAGTATTTGCATTCTACTTGCTTATACCGTAAAATTACATTAACACAAACTCCAGTATATTTCCATAATTAAATTCGTTATCGGACTGATGTGCATAATCTTAATTTGAGATTTAAAAGGCTGCTAACTCCTCTTCGGCATGCTACTGATACTTTTAAAAGTCTTTATGATAGTTTATTGCTGAAATATATACTACTTAATTCTCAGTTTGACTTAAAATACCTTTTACTTTTGTTACAGCCTTGGTAGTGTACTGTCTAGAGTGCTGGACTTTCACCCAAGCGGCCCGCGGTCGATTCCCGGTGCCGGCAGATCTGGTTAAGGTTTTCTGCAGTTTTCCTTAGCTGTGACACAAATGTGGGATTTGCGCTGTTCCATCTGTAAGTCGGCTGCAGCCGCATTTAGGGCCTACGTAATAATAATAATCGCCCCCTCCCTCCCGCACAAGCTTATAGTTTCTGGGGTCTGGTTTCCAGGCTATGGGTTGTAGCAATTATTATAGATAATAAGCATTATGATTTCTTTCCCTCTTGTGTAATACATAAATACAAACATTTAAGTTATTCTATTTGTTTTGGGTGTTGGGTAATAAATAATTTATAACAACCTGTTTTGTTACTCTTATCACCTAGTCTCCTGTAATTTTTAGTGTAAACCATTCAGTCATTAATTTTACCTCGACGAGTAAAGTTCATTGTGTTATCCAAAGTGTTAAAGTGACTTAATTGGCAATTAGTGTTAATGAGGCAACCACTACTTAATTGGTGAGTTCGCTCACGAGTATTTTGTTCATCTTTTAAGGGGCGACTGTGGAGTGAGTTGATTTAATGAGAACGTGAGTTATATTGTCGATTTTATTGAGTAGCCACACCCATAGGGTTAGACAGTATTATAAACCTTCTTGCTTTTCTTGCAATTATTCTGGAATGCTTTTAAATTACTCTAGTTGATACCTTTCCTTTTGACTTTATAGAGCCCCAGATTTTATCTGATCGAAAAAGCAGCATTCAGTGCTGTTCTGGGTCTAACTAATATTTCCTGGTGTTTGTGTTGTACCAGCATATTTATCTGATCGAAAAGGCAGCGTTCAGTGCTTTGCTGGAGGCCCAGACCTTATCTGTTCGAAAAGGCAACGTTCAGTGCTTTCCTGGGCCTGTTTGTTAGGATTCGGTGCTTATCTGTTCGAAAAGGTAGCGTTCAGTGCTTATCCGACTCAACCTAAAATGTGATGTTATATGTATTTACTTAATTTAAGCTGATATAAGACAGTATTTTGTTGATCGTATTATTCTCTGTGATTTTCTTATTTTATGAGCGATATTAGACAATCCCTATAAGTTATAACTTTTTAGTTTCTATAGAATAAAACATAGAGCATTCATTGAGTAGTGAGTGAGTGAGTGATCTTATATAAATCTTCTCCTTGGAGGAGCTCCTTCTGAGGTGCGGCAACGTACTCAGGATTGTGTTTTGTTTTACAGTGGTTATATAACATCGAGACCGAAGAGAGGAATAATCGGACAAGGAAGTGTTTGCTTACGCAACAAGTCGGTTAGTTAATTAATTATTTTTATTTACCTTTGTCTCTCAAAACGTATCCTTACAGTTTCTAATTTCAAAAACATCTTAAGCTAGTGATTCGTCTACTTAGGGAGGCGCAAAATAACAAAAGAGGGGCACCAATACATGCAAAAAATTCGAAAAAGCTTATTGAAACCAAAATAAGAAAAGGCACATTCTGTTAATACAAAAATAATATGTCATCCTTAAAAATAGATAAATACATATAAGGTACATATAAATAACACAAAACGTATCATCTCTTGAAAACGCGAGAAATAAATACAGTATTGCCAAATGTGGCGTAATTTTGCTATTCGGTTGAGATTTTAGACTTGTTGCCGTATATCAGCAGCGAATGAAAGATGGACATAAAAAATGTTAGGAGTGCAAAAAATCATTGGAAGGAGGCGCACTTAAAACTAATATGAGAAGTTGGGCTCAAAATATTAAAAGGTTGCGAACCGCTGTCTTAAGAAAATGCTCTTGCATTCACATTACTATTTATTAAGAAATTGGTCACCTTAAACTCTCTATTAGTACTTTCAAAACTTCTTTACTCGCAATTTTATTTTCTTTCTGTATTATTTTATTATCTACAATAAGATTACTTCTGCATTTAATTATATATTATTAAATTTGGAAAAATACCCGCCGATGTATTATACCGAAATGTGTTATTTTCATTTCAGGTTCAATGTAACAGCAGCACTCAGTCAGCTGATGAACAGCTAAACTTGTTTCTTTTTTATTATACTATGTACAAAATGTAATCTATTTTATGTACTACTAATAGCAGCATTAAAGACATATATGGCTCTTATCAGAATGTGACTAATAATTTGCAGAAAGTTTTTGTTCTGTTAAGATATTATACACAATTTTGAATTTAAGCTGTATGCCCTTTTATAAATTATGGAAATGGCTAATGTTTAGTATTTATTTTAGTTTTACATATTTTAATTCCATGCAAAGTATTTAAGGCTGTTGTTGTGACACTTGGTACAAAGTTTTGAAGATTGTTTTTTGCAATTTAATATTTGTGTCACTTTTCCGGTGAGTATAATTACCACAGTATTTCATCAGGTACTTCAAAATTGTCTACAACTATTAACCTCTCAGAAAAACAACTGATCAAATTTGTAGAATTATTTACTTAATAGTTGTTATTATTAAATTAAGCAAAGTAATAATATTATTAGGCCAGTAAAATTAGACCCATTTTGGACCGTTGGTGGAAATATATGTTGGAAAGCGGGAGATCGTCTCGATCGCTTCGTTTGAGGTAAAATATAAGTATCCTAGGTTTGCACGGTCCCTCGACTCGAGCTTACCTGAGGGCATCAAAAGAATCTCGAGATCTTCGGACCTTGTTTAGTTTTTCGCTTATAACTCCAAAGCGGTGCTTTCCAACGAAAACCTCACTATTACAAAGATTAAAGAGCATTAAATTCTGCGTCGGATGAGTATCCAACACTTTAAATTCGGTCCAGTGGTATGGTCGGAATCGACGACCGAGAAACGACACTTTTACAAATTTTCGATTTTTTGTCAGACCGGACGCCCAGAAGCTTTCCGTATAAAAAAACCCGTTGGACACATTCTGATTGTTAATATAAGTCGAGAAATACCTAAGCTTTGATATTGTAGAGGTTGCCGGATTAGACTAATGGCCATTTCTTTGTTATTCCCCATCAAAGCAATTGGGATCAATCCATATGAAGTGGTGCAGTACTGATCGCTCGATCATTTCGAAAACAAAAAACTTTTTTTTGTGTTATCACATCTAAGTGATAATGATTAAAAAATGTAGTCCGACATGTGAGCAATACAATCATTTTTACCGCAGGTCTCTAGGATCAACCGTTCTTGAGATATCAAGAGTTACGTTTACATCAAGAACTGCAAGCAACGTCGTGCACCACGAAACAAATATGGCTGCCATATTTCAATCAAATGGAATAAAAATAAAATGACAGTGGTTTTGATCTACCAATACTAATAGGGGAGTTAACACACAAAAAGTTATCTTTTTTCGAAATGATCGAGCGACCAGTACTGCACTACTTCATATGTATTGATCCTAATTGCTATGATGGGAATGATGAAAAATAGCCACTGATTTAATCCGGCAACCTGTATAATATCAAAGGTTAGATATTTCTCGACTTATATTAACAATTAAAATGAGTCCAACGGGTTTTTTTTATACGGAAAGCCTCTGGGCGTCCGGTCTTACGCAAAAACGAAAATTTGTAAAATTGTTGTTTCTCGAACGTCGATTTCGACCATACCACTGGACCGATTTTGAAGTGTTGCATACTCATCCGCCGCAGAATTTAATGCCCTTTAATTCTTGTAATAGTAAAGTTTTCGTTGGAAAGCACCGCTTTGGAGTTATAAGCGAAAAACTAAAAAAGGTCCGAAGATTTCGTGGTCCTTTTGATGCCCTCAGGTAAGCTCGAGTCGAGGGACCGTGCAAATCTAGGATACTTATATTTGACCTCAAACGAAGCGATCGAAACGATCTCCCGCTTTCCAACATTTATTTCCACCAACGGATTCTATTTTACTGGCCTATATGTATAAATGTTAAATATAATTAACATTGCCAAACCACTGAAGTGTGAATATATTGCGGTGATATCAAATCACCTTATTTAAAATTTTATTAACGACAGAACGGAAACTTCAAAACAAACATTTTATATATCAGACTGAAAACAAAAGAGATACATGCTATGTCATAGGCATAAATAATATAAAGACTATACATGGGACCACAGTTAGGTTCATTAATATTTAAATTAAAAATTAAGAATAAAAGTTTCATGCAACCATAACCTAGATTTCTTATGCATAAAAAATAGGTCTCACATTTTTAAAAAGGATATCAATTAGTTAGATTGCTTGATCATAAATAGGTTTATGCAACCCAAGTTACACATTGGGTTGTACTCTCCACTTGTTAGGAAGAAGTAATTTCCTTATTCAATTTTAGAGATTACGATGTTTAACGTTACATAAATTTTTCTATATTCTTGGAGACCAGCTCAGTTTTACGTTGTTAATTA
Source organism: Agrypnus murinus (assembly GCA_929113105.1). Taxonomy (NCBI): domain Eukaryota; kingdom Metazoa; phylum Arthropoda; class Insecta; order Coleoptera; family Elateridae; genus Agrypnus; species Agrypnus murinus. Next base: position 189,619,587 of record OV816024.1, read on the forward strand.
ACTGAAAATAGATAAATTAGGTCAATCTTATTATGACTTATATTGTACAATTAATTTTTGAATTTGGTTACAAAATTTCTGATCATTTCAATTACTGAAGATTTTCAATCCTGTCGTTTTGTTACATTGTGACTCTTATTGACTCTTATCCTATTTTTCCTCGCCATTGTTTTGATGTAAGTGCTTGCAGTACTGTATGCTGAACATTTTGATTATAAATTGATTAACGTTGAATCAATATTTAAGCTGGAACTTGCATATGCATTAATTGGTATATTCATTGTAGTTCGTACTGTAAAAATTTATGTTTGTAGTAAATTGTAAAGATGCTCCTATGGAGAAATTATTTGTATTATTTGCATCATGTATTCATGTAACTAGTTTGTAAAGGATGAACCTTGATTTGTTGAATTTTATATGTATTTAGATCGTAACGAGATTTGTATATTGTCAATGGTTTTTCTTTAATACCTTTGTTACGAAATATTTTTGGATATGGGATATATTATACTTTTTTGATCCTTGTTTTAAGGGCTACAATCCTGTAATTATAGAATTAGGATTAGTGATAATTAAGGTCCAAGTGTACCCAAAAACGTGTGTTATTTGTTTCATAAATAATATAATAATGTGATCTCTTTGGTTTTAAGTTAATAGTCTAGGAATGTTAAAAACTTGCTTACCTAACTTGTTTTGGAAAAAAAAAGTTTTTATTTAAATTATTTTACATGTTACACGTGAAAAATTAATTTTAGAAAAACTGTACATTCAAAGTTAACCAAAATAATACCACTTATATTTCATAGTATTTGAACTATTTTCCCAAAATTTTAAAAAAATCGTATGTCTAGCGACTAAATTATTGCCAAAAAACCTGCATTTTTCCAAAAAAACTGCTTTTTTTGGCAAAAAGGAGCTAATAGTTTAGTCCCTAGACATACGATTTTCTTAAAATTTTGGGAAAATAGTTCAAATACTATGAAACTTAAGTGGTATTATTTTGATTAATTTTGAATGTACAGTTTCTCCAAAATTAATTTTTCACGTATAACATGTGAAATAATTTAATTAAAAAGTGAACGTGATTGTTTAAATAAATTCAAGTGAATTTATTTTTTTGGCATCGATCTACGTATCGATATTTTAAAAATAAGAAATCAGCTGATGCGTATGACAGCAGTGTTACCACTAAAGGATTATTACATAAAAGGAAATTATTCTATAACATACCAGGTTGGTCATAATAAATGGTTTTTGTTAATCTCATTAATAATAAGTAACTTATAAAGTTCATCCTTAATAATATAAACTTATTTGGTTTAGTTTACTAGGTTCTTTTGAGAATTTATTTGATTTCAATTAAATAAAGCAACTAAATTTCTTTTAATTAAAATTTATTTTTATTTGATAAACAGTTTTATTTGATAAACAGTTTTATTTATAAATAAATTTTGATTTGTGTTGGTCTGTTCAAATGAATGACCGTATTGGCCCTATGTCAGGCCATTACAACTATTAATAACGTTTGAGCAAGCCTGAGAATTTATTTCTCAATTCTTAATTGTATTATTTTGAATAACATTTTTTTTATATTGACTTTTCATTCGAATTTTTATTTCGTTCTTTAAATAAAGTTTATGTGTTTTAAAATTTACATATGTGTTTAATTGATGCAAATACAAGCATCCACCGTTCTTTTCTTTTAAATTCAGAGTTTAGCAGTGGTTGTTCAGCTTGCAGGAGCTTTAGTGTTTACAACATAAGTTTTTCTTCCTTTCCAGGCATAAGAATTAATAAGAGTCTCGTAATTCAAATAATTTATGCTTTACTGAGTAAACCTGAGCTAGCTGAGTGGAATAAAGAAAAATATCTGTGGTGTATTCTCATTTCAATCCACCGTATATAATTTATGTTTATATTTGGAACGGTGGACATATTTTATTTTACTTTTTCAGATCATCGCATATATTTTGCTTCACCCGAATGTGACGCAATTTTTATTACTTAAATACACCGCAATATACTTACGCGTGATATAAGGCGGTGTTATTCTTAAAAGCCACAGGTAGGTGTTTGTGTGATTGTCGGGACCGATTGCTTGCCCATCCAAAAGGGCCCAGCACGCGAAGTGTATTGAGAAAACAACCAACACCATCAAAGGGGTTCAATTTGACAGTTCTTCATTTATAATTAATTTGTTGACAACTCGCCTGTCATAAATATAGAAGTAAAAGTAAATTAAATCAATGTTTCCTTCTTTCAGTAACATTTAAAGCATTTGAAAAAGAACGTGATTTGTGAAATTGTAACTTTAACAATAATACTTTTATAATTAAAAATACATAAATATTAAATCATTTACATAAGTACAACCTACTTTTATAGTAAGTATAGTAGAAAAGTTCTGTGATGTGGTTTGGTAGCTCAGTCGGTAATAGAAGCGAGTTATAAGTAAACTGAAGCTGTTGCCGACGCAGGTTCGATTTCAGCTGGGAGAATAACTTTTTTTATTTTTTTTATAAAACAAAATTTAAAATATGTAATAATTTTCTCTTCGCAGAAATGTTCAATTTCTGCAAAGTTTTATTAATTCTCTTAAAATTGTACAATTACTGAGGGATTTTACGAACCATATTTCAGCTTGGATAAAAGCATAGGTTAATCCCTGTATTCGATTTCTCAGGGAGACATGCAATTTATTTTTTAATTGCTTTGCTTAATTGAAGAAAAAAGATACTGTACAACATCAGTAGAATACCCAAATCGCCATCGAACGACTGAAGCACTCCGCCTTCGGCGTCGTGCCTCAAACTTCGTCCTCGTTTGATGTAGGCATCATATCCTCTCCTGTTGTACCACCTCTTAATCTATGAATTTAAAACACAAAGCTTATTTTTGTTCCAGTTCGTTTGAGAGTTCCACTGGGCCGATCTAAGCGATTTTTTTTAATTGAAGCTTTCGCTGTGTAGATCAGTCAACACTATTTAATTTTTATATTTTTTTACTGTTTATATTTTTTATTTAAACAAATATAAAATGTTTAATTTGAGACGGGCGAATCGGACATTCACTTGGGGCGCCCTCTCACTTTCTACGGTGGTGAGTTTAGTAACTCCCGCTTATAAATATAAAAGGGTGATGTAGCCGTCCACTTTAATCATTAATAAGCGGTTAATGTTTAAAAAATTGTTAGGTTGCGCAGACAAAACCTGCATAGTTGAAAATTATGGACAACAGACGAATAAAAATAATAGCTGATGGCAATTGCTTATTCAGAGCAGTTTCATATTATTTGTATAAAACGCAGGAAATTTGCCAACACTATGTTTATGTCATGTTTTTGAAATATGTACTAATAGACGTTTTCAAGAATGTTTTAAACAAGATCGATTTTTGATTTTTTTTGTTATCATTTCGTAAGGTAGAGTAGTATGTATGTAGAATAAACCGGGGGGTGGGGTAAGCCAGAGAGGAATATATGTCGTAAGAGAGGAGGGTAAGCTGGGAGAGAGTATTGCTAGGCTTAGAATTTTCAACTGGTTATGTTTGGTTGCGTTTATTTAAATAATCACTCACGAAAACTCGAAGGATTGTAATCACACATCGAAGGTTGTATATAGGGAAATCCTTCAATGCTTTTGACCGTCATGTCTCGACGAGGTTTCCCTAGTTATCAATAAATTTACTACTGATGTTAACACTGAAACATGAGAAAGCAAAGTTTTCTCTGTTCTGGTCTATTAGAGTTTTATATTGTTTTTATTTTTAACTTCATATGAATATGTTATTTGTGAAACAACCATAGTAAAATAGTGGAAATGCAAAAATCTGTTTGTGTTGTAGCTATAAGCAAAACCTGTAGCTTCACCTACAGAAAGAAGCCTTGATTTAAGTCTTTTTAGAAAATGGTTATCATCTATGTCATGTCAGTTACACCATGGGAACGCTGTTTCTATTCAAAAGCATATAGCTCACTAACTTGTGCTTCATGAACAAACATCAGATTTCAAAACAAATAGTCTTCTAAAAAAAATCAATTTTTTCATTACCAAATGTTAATTAATAGGTATATCCTTATAGTATGACGATCATCATTATCTCTGTTTTTATAGTATAGTCACTTATGGTATTCAATAAAATAACTTATTAATTTGTTCTAAATATCTAAATACCGTGATTTAGAATAAAATAAAATGTTTATAACAACCGTTTACGTTATTCATTAAAATAACCATTATTTGAGTTATTTGTAATGATCTAATTTATTACAAACATTATATAGTACAGTAGTAACTATCACTGCACATTTGTTGCTCAATTATGCATAACAAGTATTAACATAAGTAAATTGCATCTTCCTTCTAATCAGTTTGTTATGCTTATGACTGACAATAAATCTAGTTGAATAATTTATTACAATTTGCTATAAACTGTCTTAACTCTTACTACTATTACCAAACTAATAAAATATATCTCTTATTCAACAATTAAACAAAATAAGACAATCTCAATCGCATAAGCTTATTTAATTATTATTTAATTAACTAAATACATAAAACATGTTCTTCACTAGATTCCTTATTGAAGTGAAAATCCAATGACGTCTGTTGAAGATGCAATAAAATATTTTTGAAAAAATAATACGCAAACAATGAAATGGGTATCCATTTCGTTGCGTATATGACCATTCCCTTTAAATAGCTAAAAATAGTTTGCATATGTTGTTACAATATTGACATAACATTTGAATTCTTGCTTGATAATTCACGGAAGAATCCAAGTTTTATAATACTATTCTTTGAGTGGGAGTTTGACGAGAAGTGTAGGAGTTTTCCTTTCCGCAGGGCTTCTGAATTTCCTAAAGTAAAGTTTTGCATTTTAATTCTGCACGTTTTATTTTGCTAGTATAATTGCTAGTGAGACTGGTCAGTTACGTTAACTTTTGTATTGCTGAACTGTTTATTTATTTAAATAAATAGAAATTTTAGGAAAAAATCAGTACAATATTATATATACATACATTTCTAGATTCGCAACTGATAACAAGAGATGCATGGCATTCCAAATTCTAGACTAAAATTACATCAGCCAATTTATCAAAAAAAAGATTGCATAAATAAATAGTAGTAGATGATGAAATTTAAAAGCTTGTGGGAACAGTACTTTGATATAAATATTGTCAGAACAGATTACTTTTCATGATATATGTATTTTATGTACTACTTATTTAATAGATTATTGTTTACACAATTTTTCGTAATAAGGAGACTGAATTGCTTTACCTAGTAGCTGGTATGCTAGTCATCTGTGTAATAGATGCTAATAGTGTAATATACTAAAAAAAGCTTTAACTAATTTTAACTAAAACTAAAAATTTATTTTTATTATGAAATATGAATACATATCTTTGTTTAATTTTTGTATTAAAACTAATATCAAACTTTTAATATCAAATATTTAAAAAATACAATTTTTATTATTGTGTTTGGCACCGTGATAAATCACTAAATTATAAAGCAATAGTAGATTATGTTATAAGGAGCAAAAATGAAGCTTTATGCGCTGAGACTGGGAGACAAATCAGTCCAAACTATTATTTACATTTAAATATTGTTGATTATACATTTATTAATTTTTAACAATAGATCGATTACAATCATGAGGTTAGACACATATCGTCGGTCTAATTCTAATACCTCGTAACCCACTTTTTTGCGATGTTGGGGTTATGGGCTATTCCCATGGTAAAAAGTGCGCTGAGTCGATTAGTAAACTCCTCGTAATCCACAGGGCTTCCAGTTTTATTCTATAGCGATTTAAAAAATACCTTGTATCCCAACCTGGTACAGTTTTTGGGATATGGGTAACCCACATTTTAATAATATATGCATGCTTAATCGCGCGATAAATTAATACATTTGTCTGTTTAAAGTTAATTATCAAAATTACAGGAATTCAAACCATTTAAAAAAGTTTTGTTTTACATTTGGTGACATTTTCTTGTTCTCCTGAAAAATTGAGATTTGGGGGTTACGAGGTATTAGAATTAGACCGACGATATGCAATACATTGATATACATATACAGTCTGTTGGATTTAAAGCGCCCCGCTTTGTAGCAACTTTATCTTTAGTCAGAAATTGTATAAACCATATATATATTATTAAATGGCATAAAATTATCTATGTTCTGGTTCAGAAGATTTTGTATTTACTAAATCGACGTGAGCGTGATGACGTCATCGAACTTTTTTAAAATTATATGATAGGTATTTTTCTACTGAAATCGATAGAGTATTGTGTTCTTGTTTCCAACCTTAATAAATATTCATACTCTTAGATAAGAACATGTTTAGGAAAAACGTGAAAAATGGTTTACGACTAGTAGGCTTTGATTTCTGGTTCTCCAATTAATAAAACAGAATTAGCTAGCAAGCATAGATAAATAACGATACTTTAGTTGTTTCAGTGGCGTATTTATAAAATTTTCATGGAGGGGAGAGAGTACTCCTTAAACATTTCAAATCAAAATACTGATATCTATCTATATATATAAAATTCTCGTGTCATGGTTTTAGTTACCGTACTCCTCCGAAACGGCTTGACCGATTTTGATGAAATTTTATATGTATATTCAGTAGGTCTGAGAATAGGTTGTTATATATTTTTTATACCCCTAAGTGATAAGGGTGGTCCACCCCAAATTTTTTTTTATATTTTTGACAAAATTTTTTATTTTTATTTTTTTATGATGTGGCATCAAAAAATACATACAACCCTAAATTTTCACCCTTCTACCATCAACCCCTATTTTTAATAGCGATATTAGTAATTCAATAATTTTCAACCGCGTTCCATTCAACCCTGTAATTATTTATTCCTATATATAAAGTTACTAATTTATGATTATCATATATCATTTATCATATACAGTAGAAACTCTTTAATCCGAACCTATAAATGCAAGGCTAATTCGTATTAACGAGGAATTCGGAATACTGGATATAGGAATATAAACATTGCTTTATGCAATGGTACTTTATTATAACGAACTTAGCTTATGTAATTTACTAATTTAATTTTTATTACAAACATTTTATTTTTAATTAAGAAAATCAGTAATTTGTTTGCTTTAAGTTTTCTCTTTCTCCTTTTATAGCGATGTCGCCTCATTTCATGGTCTTAGTTTCAGTGTTTTTCTATTTCCTGTACCTTTGTCAGCAGACGAGATATATTCTAGAGGATCTTAGTTTTGTTTATCTTTATATCGCTGACTGTCGATTTATCAACCAGGTAAACACTAACCTAACATTTAATTGTTGAATAATTTCTCTGATAGTTTTAATAATGTGTGTTTTTGTTTTGACATTTTTTTAATTGAATTTTGAAAGTCACGAATACAAATTGTGTATTAACAAACTTGAAGGAAAAAGGTTTTAAGGTAGATGATTTCATTATACAAACAATTGTGGCAAAACTGCAACGTCAAAACATTTAGGCCGTGTTTGTAAGGGTATCATTACTATATTTATAGCTTATTTTTTACATCTGTAGCCTTCAGGGGTTTTATTACTCTTTATATTAATAACAAAAGCGTTTGTTAATCTTCGTAGAATTTGTTTGCACCCGTCGGGTCGTAAAATCATCAGCCAAAAACTGCATCAGCAATCTGCTATAATCTCATTTGTAATTAATATTCACCTTCCAAGAATGCTACATATTCAATTTTAGTTGGTACAAAGAACTTTCTTGTTCGGATTAAAGAGATTTGTTCGAATTAAAGAGGATTTCGGATTAAAGAGGTTTGTTCGGATTATAGCTTGTAAATGTTGCTGTTCGGATTACTGGATGTTCGGAATATAATGTGTTCGGATTATGGAGTTCCTACTGTAGTTATCATTTTACTATTTCAGTGTTATTTTCAAATAAATTTATCATTAATTTGCAGGGCTGTAATTATTTATTCCTATATATCGAGTGTTTTTTAAATTTGACGTCAACGTAGGCTGTGAATAGTCGATTGTGAATTATTTAAACACGTGAGTAATTTGAACGTTTTGACAATGACATTTATTAATACGATCAAGATCCGTTCACAATCAACTACCCATAGCTGCCTTCGACGTCAAATTTAAAAAAACACTCGATATAAAGCTGTTAATTTTGAGTGTAGTTCTCACGTTCAGTTAATTCAGTGATTTCATATAACCTCAAAAGTACTCGGCATTTATCACGAGCTCACACCAATGATTTTTATTGTGTTACACGCATCAATTACAACACGGCGAGAGAGGGGGCACCGAAGTGCGGGAGAGGGGTGTGTACATATAAGAAATTGGTATTTCGACTTCATAAGAAAAATATAAATAGTAATTTGAAAAAAACTACTTATGTCCTACATAAAGATACATTTACTCTACGTTTATCCCAAAATGTTTAAAAATAAATGTCCACCCGTGCGAAGCCGGGATGGGCCACTAGTTTTCATATAAAATCTTTCGGGCGGCTTGGCACCCACGCGCAATTATGGTTTGGTATTCTTTGCTATCCTTGGTATTCTTTATTCATGTGTATTAAATAATACACTTCAAAAATAAATAGCAGCACTTTCACAGACAGTAACTCTCGTGGTCAAACCTTAAATCTTATTTTATCATATCGCAAACGAAGAACCAGAATCCGCCCATAAGAAATTTGCATTTCAGTCGCCTTGCAAAAGACGCTCGTTTAAAGTCTTTCGGGCGGTCTCTAATGTTTCTGGCAACGATGGTTTGGTATCCCTTACGATACAGAAAGAAGAATATTAGAAAAAATATCTAGTAGTAAAAAGTGTGTCACGTGATCTTTTCACTAATGCAATGCATCAACACATATCTATAATTTCCTATTGCGGATCTCTATCTATTAGCAGAATTCTAAAATAAGTTTTTCAATTTATTCTATTTATTTTTGTATCATTTTGTTCTACATTTTCCCTAATTGAAGATTAAAGACCATTAGAATAACTCAGTGGCATATTTGGGGGGGCTAACGGGATGGAGCCACCCTCGATTTTTCTTTAATAGTCCAGGTCATTTATGTCAAAATCTAAGTATTTTGATTCGCAATTTTTATAGAGTACTCTCCCCGCTATGGAAAATTTATATATACGCCACTGGAACAACTAAAGTATCGTTATTTATCTAAGCTTGCTAGATAATTATGTTTTATTAATTGTAGAACCAGAAATCAAAGCCTACTAGTCGTAAATCATTTTTCACGTTTTTCTTGAAAATTTTCTGTTGTAAGAGTATGAATATTTATTATGGTTGAAAAGAGAACACAATACTCTATCGATGTCAGTAAAAAAATACCTATCATGTAGTTTAAAAAAGTTCGATGACGTCATCACGCTAACGCCGATTTAGTAAATACAAAATCTTCTGAACCAGAACATAGATAGTTTTATGCCATTTAATAATACATATGGTTTATACCATTTCTAACTGAAAATAAAATTGCTACAAAGCGGAGCGCTTTAAATCAAACAGACTGTATACCACCGCACCATCGATCGGCCAAGTGAGAAATTACAACTCGAAATATTCTACAGGCCGCAAATCTTGATGAATCTCGATGATTTTTTTAGATGCAAGCTAAGGTAAATCTAATTATCTAATAACCTGTACAGTCGGATTAAAGCATGTTTTTTAAATGCAACAATTACTCGAAAATGGTCTAGAATGATGTTGAAAAGGCACTTTAAATTAAATTTAAAAACAAATAAAAGAATATAATTTTACATTAAATCATATTCTGAATGTAAATCTATATAGAAAAATTATCACTTCGACTGGTAATCGAACCCAGAACCTTCCATTTTCCGGGCTGATAATTTACCTTGGCGATTCACCTATGATGATTGCCATCAGAATGACAATTTTTCTATAGGAAGTACAATAAGACAATAGATGGAAAATGATATTTTAGAATGTTGAGAGATTTTATAATACCAAATTACGAAATCATGATATTGAAAACACGCCTTGGTGATCTTACAATTAATCGACATTTTGTAAACGCTTGGTCATCCACGACACCAGATATTAATTCGGCTGACTACTGGTTGTGGGGTTTTCTTAAAGAATCAATCTTTCCTACTAGGCCTTCCACCCGGGAAGAACTAAATCAGTTGATATGTAAATGTAATTGCTAGCAGTTCTACAAATAGCTCTGCCAATGCAGTTCAATGGTATAGAAAAGCGACTCATTCTTATTGAGCAACATGGTGATATATTTAAAGTTTTGTTAATTGTTTAAAATTAGAATAGATTCCCATTGTTTTACAAGCAAAATTATGTTTTCGGTTTTGTAAGACCTAAGAAAGTTAACAAAGTTATAGCTATTTGAATATGGGCTATTTGAATACTTACTTACTTTTGAATAACCAGTATTTGTGAAATATAATCAAATTAAGATTTGAAATATAATCAAGATTAATTCAAAGTTTCACAAGTTTTATTAGTATCTTAACCTGACAATATTGTTTCGACATTAAATGTCATTATCAAAGGTAGATAAGATTGATAAACAAACACGTTGCTAAGGATAAATACATACAGAAAATATGTAACTAGATACAATACATAACAAAAACTAAATATCTAACACTTCTAATAAAGGAGAATTACTAAGCTCAGTTTGTTCATTCATTAAAGGTACTGTGCGTTTATGTTTCTATATTTCAACAGATTCTAAAATGTCTGATTTGTGTTTATTGTTGCAAAAATGTAAGAATTTAATGTTGTTTTGAGGTGTCATTGGGTGGTTCTGTTCAAATGTGTTTGGCATAATTCGGTTTTTCTGGATGTTTAAGTCTAAGAGCGTACGTGTTCTTTGTATCTTATGTCGAAATTTCTAGGTGTTTGTCCAATATAAACCGAGTTACAAAAAGAACAATTCAAACGGTAAATGCCGGATTTCATGATATCTTGTGTTTTGTCTTTAGCATTGAATAAAAATGAAAACGTGTTGGTGTTAGTTTTATAAGTTATTTTGTAACTGCTGGTTTTTCGTATTATAGTTGCAATTTGTTCTGATATCTTGCCAAAGTATGGTATTGATATGTAGTTTGTGTCTTGCATTTGAGTGTCAATTGGAAATATTCTTTTGATAGCTAACCTATAATTTTTTTGTTGAATTAAAGTGTCAATCATGTTATGGTTATAATGGTTTGCATGTGCTAATTTTTTGATGATTGAAATTTCTTTATCAAAATGTGATCGTTTCATTGGAGTAGTTAAATCTCGGTGTACTAAAGATCTATAAGCCGCTAGTTTATGCATTTTATGATGACATGAATCGGTAGGAATAGTGACGTCTGTGTTTGTGGGTTTTCTGCATATGGAAAAATCAAATTCATTGTTTGTATTAATTGTAATAGTTAAATCCAAAAAATTAATAGCTCTATTTTGTTCTGTTTCTAGTCTTAACGTGATGTTTGTGTGAAGACTATTAATAAGAATTAAAAATTCATTGATAACCTCAAAAGAACATTCAAAACTTGTAAGCTTTGACGTTTGTAACATGTTTTCTAAGATTCCACCACAAGACTGTATTCCTTTGTTAGATAATTTCCTAGTTAATAGTAATGTAGAAATAGTGAAAAGATTAGAGTTAATTCAATTATTTGATCTTTGTATCAGTAAAAATTATTTCACTTTTAATAATATAATTTATTTACAAAAAGATGTTTTTCCTATGGGTAATTCTCTGAGTCCTCTATTAGCTAACATATTTATGGATAATTTAGAAGATAGAATATTTGAATTAGATCTTTCTAAACACATTATTTTTTGGTTTCGTTATGTTGATGACTACCGTTTGAATTGTTCTTTTTGTAACTCGGTTTATATTGGACATACACTTATAAATTTCGACATAAGATACAAAGAAGACGTACGCTCTTATAGACTTAAACATCCAGAAAAGTCGAATTATGCCAAACACATTTTGGAACATAACCACCCAATGACACGTAAAACAACATTAAATTCTTACATTTTTGCAACAATAAACACAAATTAGACATTTTAGATGCTTTTGAAATATACAAACATAAACGCACAGTACCTTGAATGAATGAACAAACTGAGCTTAGTAATTCTCCTTTATTAGAAGTGTTAGATATTTAGTTTTTGTATGTATTGTATCTAGTTACCTATTTTCTGTATGTATTTATCCTTAGCAACGTGTTTGTTTATCAATCTTATCTACCTTTGATAATGATATTTAATGTCGAAACAATATTGTCAGGTTAAGATACTAATAAAACTTGTGAAACTTTGAATTAATCTTTTAATTTGTTTATATTTCATGATTATGGAATTCCACAAAGTAAGGCTGGAGACAGTAAACGCAACCAGTATTTGTTTCGTTAAGTATTGATGGACAATTCACATACGACAAATCAACTATGTACATATCAAGGCTAATCTAGATTTGTTTGAATAATCCTATACGAAGCTTAATATTATAATTCACGGTTATTTAGATTAATTCTTTTAATTAATATTTTATGTTAAATTATATTATGAATGCAAATCCATATAGAAAGATTATCATCCCGACAAGGATGATTTTCGGGCGGGTAGTCTACCTCTGAGCTAATTAAGGTGATTCTGATTACCATCATAATGACAATATTTAAATACAAACTAGATAATTGCAAACACACAAGGTGTACTGGATATATTTGCTTCATTCAATCATTCATTCATTCTTCAAAAGATCAGAATTTAATAACTATTAACATTTTCACCTGTGTGCGATCGCATTTAATTGCTGACTTTGTTCGAGTGGTCTTTAAACTTCGAGTTTTGAGATCTCGTGCACTTTTACTAAATCAATATCTGTTAAGACCGCTCCTATTGTATGCTCGAGGTTCGTTCCTTTAGATGTTGTTGCTTTACTATTCTGAACATTATGTATACTGCTTCCACTTTAAATAAATTTTCACTAAGGAACTATTTAAGTCATATCTGTATTTCAACATTACGAATAAAATACGCTTTTGTGTGTAATAAAGCAAACACAGTCGGTTACAAATTTTAGAATGGCTCCGTGCCCGAAAAGTAAACGGAATCTACGATATATGTAGAACAAAGTATTGAAACAGCTCCAAATTGCCCTATTCATAAGAAAAATAAAAATAGATTTGGAAATGGTTCAGACATAACGAAAAACAAATTTTTATTTGGAATTCCCATCAACTACTGAATCATTCACAATATACCTACATACTTGAGATTTTTAAGTGTTTTACACTTATATAAAAACAATATTAGTAATTTTAGAAGATGTAAGTAGTAACTAAATCTTTTTATTTGTAAGGGTTATTCCTGTTAGTAACATATTGAGGAGGCGAGATTGATTCTTTAATAAATAAATAAATAATATACTTCAAACAAAATCCCAACTTTTTTCACTGTGCAGTAAGTTAGAATCCAATCACATCATTTGACAAGAAACAGGCAAACTGAAACAAGATATTCTGTAATAATAGAGAATTATCCGTAAAATCCCAGAACCTTGTTAATTAAATTATGTACTTTCATGGGTATGTATTCTATTACAGCTTATGGAATTGCCCATTATTGGGCCTTCAAAAGATGTCCTAATCATTAGTAAATGAAGAGATGCTGAAAAGGAAGATTTAGAATCTATTATTTTCTGCCAGAGGGATGACCATCTTCTCTAAACTTTTTTTGGATAATTATATCAAACCTACCTCCACATGTGGGCACCGATGTTTTCACGATGTTTTATTGAAATTGGGTTTCAAAAAGTTTAAAGGAACAAGTTATTTAAGATTATTGACGACAAATCTGTAGATCTGTTTTGATTTACGATTACCTGGTAATGATAGATACCAAGAGAAATAATTATAATTTTCTATAATAACTTAATAGTTACGTAGACGTGCATGTACGTATGTACCATTATTGTTATAGTATCGAGTGTTTTTTTAAATTTGACGTCAACGTAGGCTGTGAATAGTCGATTGTGAATTATTTAAACACGTGAGTAATTTGAACGTTTTGACAATGACATTTATTAATACGATCAAGATCCGTTCACAATCAACTACGCATAGCCGCCTTCGACGTCAAATTTAAAAAAACACTCGATATTTTAGTAATCTAAATTCCCCCTATACCATTACCCTATTTAATTTAATCTTTCTGCACCAGGGTAGAAATTAGTGGTCGACTTGAATACTCTAAATCCGTATCCGATCTGATCCGAGTCTGTTTGGTCGGACCGGATACATATTGGGTCGAATATATTTAAATATCTGATTATTCGAAAGTTATCCGATTATCTGAAAGTTATCTGATCATCCGAGATACATACATCTTTATGAAATATTAAACATGGTTTCAACTTCATAAGGTAAACGTCGACTTCAGGAAATATTTATATTTAGTCACAACTTGTAATAAATGAACGATTTTTAGTTGCACACTTATCAAGACTAAACAGCTAAACAATCATAGGGAACCTAGAAATAAAACGGAAAGTTGATTTTTGTGTTATATAATTATATTTTTAAATTCATTATTATGAAATAGTAAAGTATTGCTAATTTGTGAGCGTTTCGTGCGTAAACTAGATGGACAAAAGAATTTGGTACTTATGACTTCTAGTTTTGTCCGCTCATCTGGAATTTAGCTGCTGACTTTGGATACTTTTTAAAATAGGATTTCTACATATATAAATTGTAGATTTTCTGCACAATATTTTATCTATTTTTCACACCAAAAACAAAAAATTGAAAGTATTAATTAAGACCAAATAAATAGTTTTTCTCATATTTTTTAAGTAATGTTGTGATTTTTTAAACCGTAATCAATTACTCGCATATGAATTTTTTTAATTAAATATTTTAGCTACTTTTAGATTTTAATTAATAAAGGGGAATAAATAACGGATAAGTACATATAAATAAGAAATTTATTATATATTAAGCGTAAAAATGTATAATATACAATTATACGAATACTTGTTAACACTCTAACAGTTTTAACAGCTATGACAATTTACAAAACATCCCTATGGACATTGAAGGGACGTAAGATTTCCCTATATATTATGTATTCTTGTTTCGTATTGCAAATTTGAATTTGTTTTATGGTTTTCAATAAAATTGCAGCTAATAATAGCGGTATATAACCAAGTAGGTATTAGTCTCTCTAAAACGAAATTCCTTGAAAAGAATAAAAAATTGAAATATTTACTGAATATTTGACGCTTTCGATATTTCTGTATAAAGAAAAACACTATGGATCTAATATAAAAAAAGTTCTTAGTTTTTTATGTCAAGTTTTCAATCGAAGGAAATTTAAGTGAAAATGTACACTTACTTAGTCTGTATTATTGACTTTCCAGTAGATCTGTGTTATTCATCAATATTCTAAATCGAGTAAAAGTTCCGTTTATTTTTCAATGCTACTATTGGTAAACACATGATGCTTAAATAAAAGAGAGTACCAAAGAGAGAGATAATTTGCTTACTTTTTAAAGAGCTTTGTGTTGGTTCAAGTGTGTAGTATATTAAAGTTCTTATCATACTTGACATTTAGATAGGATTAGGTAAACATGTGCAGGTAAATAACGCACGAAATAAGAAGTCATAAACGCCATCATTTTAATTCCGCATGAAACGAGAAAGATTTAGGTAGATTTTCGTCGGCGCACGAAACAAGAATATACTGTAATGATTGAAAATGTCTTCAAGAAAAGGAAGGAATACTAAAGGAACTGGTAAGATAAAGAAAGAAACAATATCTTTATTCCCAGGCATTACTACAGTTGTTTAGTTTCAAGGCAAACAAAAAAATACTAATATAAAAATGTTAGTATTTTTTAACGAAATAAAAGGCATACATCATCTATTTACTAAATTATTAATTATGAAATTATGCATTACCATTTTGTAGAAATTTCGGATTGTAAAACATTTATATTGGTTTCATCTAGTCAACTACACCGTATTTAACTGCTTTGTACCAAAAAACAGGTATCAAATCGAATAACTTCATGCACAATATATTCATCGATTAATAGTGTCACTTAATGACTTATTATTATTTCCTTCATTATCTTACCTGTTGTTTTTTAGTGGTCCTTTCTTTTCTATAAGATGCCAACCTTAAATAGTAAATAATTGAATTTATATAATTAAAAAAAATATATTTAACAAAAAGTGACTATTTGACATTGGTGAATTAATGTACACTTCTTCTTTTATTTAATGTTAGCTCTACAAGCGGAAAATTTCAATTACTTTTGGTGCTTGTGACTGTAATACTTAGTTTTAGATAAGACCCGGCATAATTTTTCGAAAATATATATCTTGATCTGACAATACCTTTATAGATATTCATTTATTTCACTATAGTTTATGGCGAACAAGTTGAAAGAATATTTATAGATTAAGTACATGTTTTATTGGCGATATATCTTTTATTTTAATATAAAGATAAACAAACTATTTACTTGAAAAGGGATCATAAATTGCTGTATATTTTTGATACGAAAAATTTATTAGCGTGCTTTAAAAAACAGTTTTTGTTTAAGATGATTCTGTTGACTATAAAATAAACTAAGTGGTCTGAATACATGACCAAAAAGTAACTTGATACATTTGTGAAAAGGACTTATTTTTACACAAACAATAATACCTATCTGAATGAGTAACTTGAAATGAACATTTTATTTGACTATTTTAGGGTCATAAATAGACTAGAATTATCTTTAATTTAAATACCGTTGTCTTTTATGAAATAATAAAATTTCACTTTAAAATGGAGCAAATGAAACATTCAAACCAACGAGCTCGTAAGAGGTTAGAGTCGTTATAGAAACCCGATCTTTGTTTCTTTCTTGAATCCTATTAGCTCCTTTTATCATGCGATATTAATTGTTAATGTTAATTCCTTCATCTGTTATAGTGATAGTTATTGCTTATACTTGAATTAAAATTGTGTAATAATACGACGAAGATGTAAAAGATTTAGATTTTAGAATACAAGTAATAATTAATTAATTATGAGAATGGTATTTTCATAACCACTGCTTCACTGCGTCAGAAATACAGGAGCAGTGGCGGGATTTGGGGGTGTCAAGTGGGGATAATAGCCCTCTCTCCACCCAATGTTGGGACAACTAAGAAAAAAATAAGAAAAAGCATTATAACAGACCTGAAATAAGCGCCACTGTACATGAGTAACAAGATACTTACAAATTCTTAAGTACTATATTTGTTTACTTACACTCTATCCCTCGTTGCTTCCACCTCGAACGGCAAAACGTCATATGTGTTCAAATCTGTTGAAAGGAAAAAATGTACAAGAACAACCAAAGAATAGATATAACTATAGATTTTCAGTTAAAGCATAAAGCTACTAATTATACAACGTTTTTTTTCAATATACATTTATAGTGTTATAATTTGTTTGTTAGTTGGTTACGGCCGCATTTCACACCTTACATCTGCCGCTTTTTGTTTACCGCTATGCGCGATTGGTATGTATTATATAAATATATATTAATATATTAAATATATTAGAAGTGTTAAATATTTAGTTTTTGTTATGTATTGTATCTAGTTACCTATTTTCTGTATGTATTTATCCTTAGCAACGTGTTTGTTTATCTATCTTATCTACCTTTGATAATGACACAAAGTGTCGAAACAATATTGTCAGGTTAAGATATTAATAAAACTTGTGAAACTTTAACTAATCTTTGTATTTATATTATATTTCATAAATATATATATTTATGATGGTATTTATGATTTTCGCCTGAATGGGTATGTAAGATTTTCAAACTGTCATCCATGGTTGGCGAGATCACAAAAAGACCGAAACAGTGTTGTCCTAGCAAATCGTTTGTGAATTTCACACATTCCATAATTTTTGTGGTTTGTGTCAATATTTTATTTATTTATTTTTCGACAATGGTATGGTCGTCCAATAGCCCTAATTGCTTTTTAGGAATTGCGGTTTTTCTTCTTTTATATTTTCAACTTTCGTGCAACCCAGCTTGTTCCTCAAGAATAAACCATGTATAATTGGGATCCGTTTTGCATGCCTGGCAATTGTTACAGCGAAGCTATCTAATTGGTTTTTGACGATGAATTCGGTGTTTAAATAAAAGACCAGTGTCTTATTAAACAATATTTTATTATAAAAATATTTGAAACATATTATATTTTATCAAAATACGTAGGGCAATTTTGTAGCGTAACCTAATAATGGATATACGAAATTTCAACCGGATCTGTCGAGACGTGAAAGTAAGTAGGAACTATTATTTATGAAGAGAGTATTGGTCGTATTTAACAATCTGCATTTAATTACGGAATTTCCGAATCCATTCGAATTACTTCCAAAATGTCAACTAGAAAGCTAATACAATTGACAATTAAATAATTATATTCACTATACTATATCAAATAAAACTATACAGATACATTTATAATACAAATAAGCAATCTAATGCATTAAAACAACTAAGCAGAGACTAGGTTACAAAGTAATGATAAATAGTGCTACATTTTTATATGTTTTATATATAACAAGTGTTTGTTTATTAATACGGTTGGTATAGCTATCAAAATGTTTTCTTTCAAAAAAACACGTGTAGCTGCTTTTTTACTGAATGTTGTGTTTTTCTTTTTTTAATATGGGCATAATTTCGGATATTATGAGCCTTATTGAAACTGCTACTGGTTCTATTTTAATAATATAAAGATTTGCTCCTAATATTTAATTTACAACATTAACAGGTAGATAGATATATTACATACTGATATCATAATTTTTTATTGGTTTATTTTTAAATAAAAAATATTGCCCTTAAATTTAGCAGACTATATAATATTATAAAAATAAGGTATATTTTATTTGAATACTAGACACAGACATACTATCCGTCCACCGAAAGATGAGCTCTGCGTCATCAAGAAATTATCACAGAAAGGGTTTTGTTGTGCTTTACTCTCATTATCTACAAGTGTTTATAATTGAGTGGAGAGCAATGGATATATATTATTATTATTATTATTGACAATTATAGAATAAAACTTTACTTTGGTAAATTGGATTTATTTTTCGACAGAGTGTTTATAAAAACATAATAATCCTTTTTTTTTAATTTTTTTAATTACTAAAAACCATAGAAACAGTTACGACGAACACTATTACCCGGACTGTCCAAAACAACATCGTCCATGGTTCAACATGCCGCCCGCCTTGAAATAGTCAATTTCAACATCAAAAAGAAAACGCAACATAAAATCTTGACAATTAACATAGCAACATAACCTTAATTAGTTTCAATCGGTAACACACACAATTTCCGGATTGAACGTCTTGTTGTGCCACCGTCAGGAAATCTCACAGTAACAACTCTTATAATATTGTCGTCACCAGGATGTATCTCTTCGACACGTGCTGTTTTCCATAATAATGGAGACAAATTGTCTTCTTTAACTAAAACAAGGTCTCCTACTTTGATTAAACTTGATACATGCTGATGCCATTTTAGTCGAGTCTGCAGTTGCGAAAAATATTCTAGACTCCAGCGTCGCCAAAATTTTTGTTTCATCTGCTCAAGTAATTGGTAACGATTAAGATGATTTTCAGGAACAGAAGTAAAATCAGGTTCAGGAAAACTTGTTAAAGATCTTCCAATCAGAAAATGTCCTGGGGTTAGTGGTGAAAAATCATCGGGGCTAGATGATAAAGGACTTAGCGGTCTTGAATTTAGAATGGACTCAATTTGATTTAATATGGTTTGGAAATCTTCATAGGTTAAGTGAGATTGTCCAATAGTCCTTTTCAAATGGTGTTTAACACTTTTAACACCCGCCTCCCATATGCCTCCGAAGTTGGGAGCATGTGGCGGAATCAAATGCCACATTATTCTGTCAGCTGCCAAAGAATTCGCAATAGCGAGTTATCGGAATACATATTCGATGGTTTTCCTCTCCTAGCTGTAAATCTTTTTAGACATGCCAAAAAACCCTGAGTAGTCAAATCAGTCTCTAGCTCAAGGTGAATGGCTTTAGTTGTCGTGCAAACAAAAATACAAATCCAGGTTTTTATCAATCTTGGATTTCTAGTTTTACGATCTTTTAATAAGAAAAGACCAGCATAGTCACATCCAGTATTTACAAAAGGCAAAAATTTATTTACTCTGTTTGCAGGCAAATTACCCATTATGTATTCACAAGATTTAGGCTTCGCCTTAAAACATACTATGCAATTATGAACAATTTTTCTTGATAAATTACGACCGAAAATAGGCCAGTAAGACTCTCTGATCGAATACAATAATTGCTGTGGCCCACTATGCATTAGTCGCTTATGTTCATTTTCCATAATTAACCTAGTCAAGCTATCTTTATTGGGTAGAACAATAGGGTGTTTTTTGGAATAAGGAACGTCAGCTTGTTGTACACGTCCACCTACCCTTATTAAATTCTCATTGTCCATAAATGCACATAAAGGAAACAGATTACTAGATTTACTCAAACATTGTTTATTTTTTAAGCTATTGTAATCTTGATGCAATGACTGTATCTGTGAGATTCTTATTAAAACATTCAGTGAACTGTCTAACTTACCTTCAAAGGACCAGAAACACGATCTAGCTTTTTGTGTTTCAAATTAACAATAAAACGAAGACAATATGCTATAATGCGCTGCAGTCTCTTCAAGTTGGAGTATCTCGAGAATAAGTCAAAATTAATTTTTGACACTGAAAGACTAGCTACAATACGTTGTTCAGGGATACTTTCTATTTCACTACTATACTCACTCTCATGTAAATTCCAAGTAGATCTATCAAACTTCAAGAATTCTGGACCTTGAAACCACAAATTATTATGCATTAACTGAGCTACTGTACAGCCACGGGAAATACAATCAGCTGGATTATCTTGGGACCTTACATAAGACCAATCATGGACATTTGTCAGCGACTGAATTAAAGATACACGATTTGCCACAAAGGTTTTCCACCTGTTTGAGGAACAACGTATCCAGCACAATGTAATGGTTGAGTCTGTCCAGAAAAAAAACAATTTTCAAACTTCAAGTTCAAAGTACCTTTAATTCTCTCAGCTAATTTTGCAGATAAAACTGCCGCTAACAACTCTAAACGGGGGATAGTTATTTGCTTAACTGGAGCCACCTTAGATTTAGCACAAAGAAGTCTACAATAAAATTTATTTTTTCTGTTGCAACGTATATAAGCGCAACTTCCATAGGCTTTTTCCGAAGCGTCTGAAAAAAGATGAAGCTCAATATTTTCAGGATTATCTGTTAAAACTTGTCTTTCAATTCGAATTAAACTTAAGGATTGTAAGTCATTACAAAAAGTAAGCCACTTATTGCGCAAACTTGCAAGATTTTTGCAAAGATTGCAAAATGCATTTTGCTACTATGACAATAGGACCTAGTAATCCCATAGGATCAAATATTTGACCGATAGTGGATAGAATTAATCGTTTTGTCACCACCCTTTGTTTGTTAAATTTTTTATTACAATATTGAATTGTGTCAGTAATTGCATCCCAGTACACCCCTAACGTTTTATTGAGCTCATTAACACCTAATTGCAAAATACTAGATTCTAAATTCACATTAACTTCAAAGTTTTCGAGAAGTTGTCTGTCATTTGAAAGCCATTTTCGTAATTCAAAACCTGCACTTGCCAAAATATTGCTGATATCACGTTGTAAATGTAAAATGTCAGATTTTGAATCGCAGCCTGTCAACAAATCATCCATATAAAAACTATCTCGAATTGTATTGCTGGCTAATGGATAGCTGTTTTTGTTATCTATTGCTAACTGAAGTAAACATCGTGTAGCCAGAAATGGAGAGGCAGCTACTCCATACGTAACAGTAGCTAGTTCATAACATTTTAATTCTTTATTCGGATCTGTGCGCCAAAAAACTCGATGAAAATGTTTATCTTCAGAAGAAATTAGTACTTGCCGATACATCTTTGAAACATCCGCATTTATGACATAAGTATATTGCCGAAAACGTAATAAAATGTCAAATAATTCACTCTGTATAACAGGTCCTGCAAAATGTACATAATTTAACGATAAACCGTTATCAGTCTTTGCCGAGGCGTCGAAGACAACACGACATTTTGTAGTCAAACTTGACTCTTTTATCACTGCATGATGACGAATATAGTAAGCATCATCATCCCTAAGACTTTCAATCTTATCCGGAAGCACTGACATGTGACCTAGTTTCTCGTACTCCGACATAAATTCACAATATTGTTTTTTCAAGTGTTCATTTCTCGCTAATCTCTTTTCTAATAAATGAAAACGTCTAAGTGCTGTGTCCTTGGACTTGCCAAGTTGGTTGAGATTGTCCTTGAAAGGTAATTTGACGACGAAACGACCATTAGTATCACGCCTATAATTCTCCTTAAAATGAGTTTCACAGAAATTGTCAACTTTCGGACTATAGGCGCATTCCTCTATTTGCCAAAATTTCTCTAAATTCTTAGTTACTGAGTCATCATTCGATAAGGAAGCAACAACCTTATTTTCCGTCATTATAGGAAAACTTAACCCGCCACCTAACACCCAACCAAGCTTAGTATTTTGTAACTTAAGCCCGGGTTTTAAATCAATTTGATTCATAAGTAATAAATCATAGAATAGTCCAACACCGCCTAATATATCAACTTCATTTTTTATATTGAATTTTGGATCTGCTAAATTTAGACAAAGTGGAGAATTGTCACCTACACCAAATACCTTAAATTGCACATAATACTTCTCTAAACCTAGCTTATTACACATATCCTCGTTAATAAAGTTACTCGGTGAACCCGTATCTAACAATAAGCGTGCCTCGAAAACTTTGCCATTTTTGCCATGCACTTTAACCATCGCCGTGGATAAAAGAGCATAGAAATCTACATTAGCAGATACCTTAGAATTTACTGCAGATATCACCATATTATCTTCCTGAGCCAGTTTACCTGAATTTGTCACCATAGAAAAGCTGCTATCTTCGGTTACCACCAAACTTGTCGGATCGTTCGAAACGATAGGCTTACTACTTACCTTTTCTGTCGTAATTTCTTTCACGTCTTTGTGCAAGCGAGTATTATGATGTTTATGGCACTTTTTGCAAGACGATTTTGGGCAGAATTTTACATTGTGCGAAGGATTAAAACAGTTAAAACATAATTTTAAACGTTTAACTTCATTAATTTTGTCATCAACGCTTAAGGCTAAAAACTTGCTGCATTTAAATATTGGATGATCAGACAATAATAGCAGGTAAAAGTTACATTTTGATTAGAAGCAAAAGAATAAGTATTCTGACGACATTTCTGAGCATTTACAACTTTTCGAGTCTTATTGGCCTCTACTTTAGTAATTTCAATCTTTTCTAACAATTCGCATTTTTCTTTTAAAAACTTATTAATGTCTTTCAACGTGGGTAATTTGTCAGCAATTTTATAAGCTTCCCAATCACGTCTAGTTCTACTGTCAAACTTAGAAGTCAATAAGTGTACAAGGAGAGTACAAGGAGAGTACCCCACTGGTCTGTAGGTTGACCTAAGATCTGTAAAGACCTAATATTTTTATTGAAACTGTCATACAACTTTCGTAACTCTGAAAAAGATTCCCTTGTCAATACTGGAGTGTCAAATAAAGCCTGTACATAATTATAAATAATCAGACGTTGATTTTCATATCTTTTTGTACTTTGCGTTTATATCAAGGCTCATTCAAAACCGAAAGTAGTGCTGAACTAGCTCATTTGAGTTGTTCTGATATTGATTCCTGTCGACCGTAATTTAAAGTTGACACGTGTATGTGAATTTTTTCTTAATTTGTTGTTAATTAGTAAATATACATAGCAAAATCCCATGTTATTTTAAAGGGGCCTCAAAGTTAGCGATGATATATGCTTAAACGGTATACGCTGTCGCGAGCCGCCGCCATCTTGGATTTGTGGTATTTTCGCTAACTTTGAGGCCCCTTTAAAATAACATGGGATTATGTCGCCGAACTGTCCTAGCCTAACTACTTACTATAAGATTCCACAAACAAAAATTCAAAAAAGTCAACATGGAAAAAGGCGACAGACAGACAGATTTCACGAATTCAGAGACGAACTTTTTGTTCGTCGAAAATAGTGTTAATTCTATTATAATTAAGTACTTTAATAGCATTTAAGTTGATTAAAATATTAAATAGCAGAGTTTTGTTAAATGTAAAACTGTATTTGAAAAGAATATATTTCTCCATATTGAAGGTATTATACTATTACAAAGGTTATAAATGAGTTAATTTTTTAAATATAAGTAAAAACTTGGTAGTTCTGTAAAACTAGAGAACGTAAGTACTAATAGGTAGGTATTTTTAGTTGTCTACTGAAAATGTTTTAAAACTTTCCAAAACAACAAGTACCTATCTATGTTAAAATCTAAAAGGAGGTTACAAACGTCCAAAATTCCTTATCCCTAACCTCAAAAAATCACCTGCTATGACATTTTCGTAAACACGGTAAAAATCAATAATTGTCAAACTATGGATGCTGATTTGACTAGGAATTTTTTAATTTTATACCACACAGAGAGCATCGATGACCAGCGTTCATCTTTAGCTGGACGGATAATAGATGCAATTGTAACAAAGATGAAATACAGAATCACTACTTGCTTACCTTTAATTAAAATAAATGCTCCAGCTAAATATATTCTAGTTGTGAAAAACCTTCCTTTCCACAGAGACACTGTCAGGCGGGTCGCTTTAATGGTTTATCATATCCTTATAATTATTATAGGTAAACAATAATAAGAACACATATACAAAGTAATTTTCAAAATAATAACACCACAACTTTATTTTTAATTAACAAATACCAAAGAACAACAAACAAAACAAAATGAAAATTGTTAATAGATACCAGAAAAATAGATTTTCTTTTATGCGAAGTAAAAAGATAAAAACACTTCTTAATTATGAACTTATTTTTAAATATTTAAATGCAGCAAAAATCTGATTACTAAATTCCTTTAATTCTGTCATTAATTTTTTATTAATCCTAAAACAGTCAATTTTCTCTATTTAGAGATTAATAATTTGCTTTTAAACACATATTTAATTTGCTTTAAGTATAAAAAAATTAAAGGATTATAATTTGTTTATATTTTTTTATTGACTTTTGGTAACATATTTCTTAATTACTAAAAATAAAACCACCAACTTAATTTATATTAGTTCCCCTTGTGTCTGCTTTTATTAGTCTTGACAAAAAATTCAAGAAATAGATGTCGGCGACCTCTTTCAAATATTTCCAATTAAAAGGTTTTACTAATTGAAATTCCAAATCCATTTAATTCTTCTAAAACCGTGGTAAGTAAAATTTTATTTATATATATCCATATCCATTTAAGATTCATTAAATTCCATAAATTTTTCTTGTTGGCAGATAATAAAATTTCAATCGAAGAATAAATTAATCACATGAATATCTTGAAACACTTGTTAATCGCTTAGATATTTAGTAAAATTTTGCTGAAGTATAATTTAATTTTTTTATATAAACCCCTTTCTTATACGTGGTTTCCAAGGCATTTGTTTATCAAAAATAATACCTAGATATTTTATATTATTATTTTGTTATAAAATAGGACAATCACAATTTCTAGAACAATCTTTCAAGTGATATTTAATTCGACGTTGTTCTGACAAAACGACGCAAGTGCCATTCTGTTAATTCTTCAGGAGAGCAAAAAATGTTTATAAAATAATTATTGAGTGGCCAATACAAACAAAAATACTGAACATAGTTTCTGTTATTTCTTTGCAATTTTTAAGAAAAAGTATATTCACTTTGATACACTTTTCAAATTTTTAGAGCTAGTTTTGTCGCTTAAGTCATTTACTCCAACTGATTTGGTGGTTAAGTCTTTTTCGTATGTCACTAACGCGAAATTTATTAATGAATTTTAACGAAATTCTCGCTTAAGCAGCACTTACGTCTTTTCGCTTTCTGTGGTTTACTATGAACTAACGTCACTTACGTCTAAAAAAACAGATTAAACTTACACTTTAGAAGCAGTAATTGTGGTTTATCTAACAATGCAACAGCTTTTGCCATTTAGAATTAAAATATTCGAGACAGAGATTTACATTCAAATTATATTGCTGTATGTCGCTTACACAAATGAATAAATGCTAGTTAAACAGACGTAAGCGGAGACCATTTTTATCATCATTTTAAACCATTTGTCTAAGGTTTACATAAGAAACTAGTTGAAAATTTGAAAAATAGATAACGTAATAATACAAACATAGTACAACTCACCTAGTACGTCTTTATTTACTTATAAACCATACTATCATTACCCATACTTCCCCTATTCTACACCATACTAGAATGGCGTTTACGCGGGTTTGTAGTAGTAGTTCACGCATGTTCATTTACACTCAGTGGCGCTTACACAATTTCAAACGTAAATATCTCTTAAAAAGAATTTTTTGGTGAATATGCCTAGCATCGGAATAGCTGAGGCTTGCGCTCTAGTATAGGATGGTGCTTTAACCCATTTTTTGACTTTTTGGCGCTTACGTCGTTTTGTCAGAACAACGTCGAATTGGATTAATTAATTCAAAATCATTACGTAAGTTGAAAATAACACATTTGGTTTTTCTGTGTACATAGCCATTTTATTTACGGAGAACCAAGCTCTTATTAAATCAGATTTAATGTTTTCGTAGTTTTCTGTGGCAGACTTAGCGGAGTAAACTAAAGGATTGTCATTCGCAAATGTGAAAATGCTCCCCTTGAGTTTTGATTCGCATAGATCATTTATGTATACTAAGAATAATATTGGTCCCAAGACTGATCCTTGTGGCACACCACCACGTGTTCAACATTCATAATATTATTAATACCGGAAGCTCCATATAATTTTACCATATGAATATAGGCGACACTTTTGAAGTGCTGTCTTCGCAAATAGGTGTGCAACTAATAAAGTTTTTTCGGCGACACTATAAAATTTTGTCTCCCACTTTTAAAAATTACTTTCCGGTATTAATATATATATTAAAGTATATTTAGTGTGGCCAATATAAGATTATTCAAATTATTTAATATAGGAATTTCGATAGCATCTGCTGCAAATGTACGCATTGCTGTGCTACATTTCTAGTCCTTCATGTAAACAAAATTAGTAAATTTAATGGGCTTAAAGTTGGTTTTGTGAGAATCAATCATAGCAGCGCTTTTATGCGGGAATAATTTGAATCACTCATCCTAATTTACAAACAAAGTATAGGACTAGCAACAAGGATTGAAACGAAACATAACTAGATAAAGTAATAAAATAAGCTAGAAGTACTAGAAAATTTATTGTATAAACGTTATTTTTATGTTAACATAAATGAACATGAGATGTGTAATTTATTAAAAATGAATAAAGTATAAATTAAGTAATCTAAATATGTACATTGCTTTTATGTAACTGATGGAATTTAAAATATTCCAATAAAACAGTTAAATGTATATTTCCCTCTAAGTCTAATATTACTGTTAAGTATTTGAGGATTATTGCAATCAACAATATGATCAAACTCATTAAAATATATATGTAGGTACTTAACTGTATACTTAGCTGTTGAACTAGGTTTGTGTTTAGAGTGACTTTTATTATGATTAGATATTCCGTTTCAATTTTTGACTATTAGTCTTTCCTATATAAAATTTACGACATTGACTACAGTTTAATTTGTAAACAATATTTAAAAAAAACATTAACGTAATCTTTATCTTTTGTTTTAGTAAATAAATGATTGGTTCTAAAGGAAATCATATTTGATATTTTAATATAATTATTGTTTCTAAAAACATTAATTATTGATTAAATGAGTTGTTCGAATTTCTATGTATGGAAGTGAGATGTATTGTTTCAATCGCATTATTTTTTTAGAGAGTTATCTTATTAATATTGGTATTACAGTAGGTTTCGGTTATTTGAATCACTAATTATTTGCAGCAGCCGCTCATATGAATCAAACTATAAAAACCAAACCCTTTTCTCTATTATTAAATGCAAATTGTTCCGTTTATTGGAATAACTAAATTCTATCTCCGCCGGATTCCTGCATTATCAACCAAAAACGTTAATACTCCTAACTTTCATTCTCCATGTGTCTACATTACCTGAACGTCCCGCTTTTAATGGTTATGGGATTATAACGGATCTTTCTCCCTTTTCATTTATTTTCGGAAGAATCTGTTTAAACTAGGAAAGTCACTTTCAGTTGCTTTTTATACATATCGACCATAAATACATACTACTTACTATAATGACTCGCAGATTCCTTTTAAATCCCATAGTATACATTTTATACAGGGGCCGCTTAATTGACTCAAAAACTCCGTTTACGAACGTGATTTTAATATTGTTTATTGTTTCCAGCCTTTGTGATTTTTTATTATTATATCATTATTTCGTGATTTTAATAAGCAGTTCATACTGTATTATGATTAAGTAATGTTATTAATGTATAATAATTGATTTAATAATTTAATTGGATACAGGGTCACTCTCTTAGATATGAGTAAGTGTAGTTAAAAGCTAGCAATTGCAAAATGTACCTAATTTGTTTAAATTATTGGATACTTTTTTTAGTTATGCTTTGAAGTGTGCAACTATTGTATGTATATATTATTGCTAGCGGTAGTAGTTAAAATAGAAAGAAGTATTGTATTAGTATACCTATACTAAAAAATTGTAGTTCCTCCTTTATTTAGGAAAATGCAAATTTATTATATTACATTTCAGATGCATTAATAAAGTACCTATTTACGTTCATCTAACCGCATTCAGACATAAATTCCTAAATTAACAAATCATAAACATCTAAATAGGCATACTATTTAAAAACGCGGTGGTGCAGCAAACTTTCTTTTATCTCTACTGCAAGTAGCAAAGAATTTCAATTTAATGACTACATGTTAACCACAAACCACCTTGTGATAAAGAAATTAATAATTATTCCTATTATTAACCACAGATACAGTCAACAACGAAAATTTATCTACGTACTATTCCATAATAAGTGAAAGGATTAACAGTACTGCATTGATTGTAAGCTTCTTGTTTTACGGAAATTATAAATATTTGTGTAATTAATCAAATTATATTATTATCAATAAAGTCCTTGTAATAAAAGTTACTTGAATATGAGCAAGGAAATAATTGTTTTCATGTTTTGCATAATTAAAACTCGATGCCGGATGTAAGAACAATCTTGCATCAATGGGAAAGAAATGTAAAACCAAAACTGGTCAATAAACTCCTAACGAAAATAGTTTAAGTTTAAACAATATTATTTTTATTGGGACAGTATTATACAATTCCGATATTCCCCCGATGAAAGTATTTTATTGGAATTTTACCAAGGTCCGGCCTAGTTAAGTAAAAGTTAATTAATTTACCGTTTGATGCACACTCAGAAGAGCCGGATCTGAAATGTTTATTTTCGTTGCTATTAATCCCGGATCTCGGAAGTGAATAGTAGAATGTATGCATCAACTGGTACCTCTTTCTTAATTTAACGATAGATTACAAAATATCTAAGACTAAAACTCTTAAAAATGCCTTGCGGCGTGACTGTGTACTTTCCATAGATATTTGCAGAATTGAAATATGTTGTAATGATGATCAACTGCATTCTGTTTGCATGATAATCACAAAAATGTGTTAAACGCATAAATATACAACAATCAATTAACCATATTACATGAAAATATAAATAATAATATAATAATACAAGTTACTTATTCAACGTTTTTAAAAGATACATCACAATCTGCATAACATTCTCAATTTATTGCCTACAAAGTATATAAATTTATCAAACGTCATTATTTACAATTTATATTACCTATCTGATTCTTTACTTTATTCGTAGACTTTTGCTGAAGATATTTCAAAAACTTTCACAATATTGCGGATATATAGTATGTACAATTTCATATCTAGGTAGATAGTTAAAATATTCATGTAACAATTCAGAAAATATGGCTTAATGATTGATATGAAAAGTAGAAACTTGGTACTAGCAACGAGTTTAAAATCCAATCACTTCAGTTTCTAATTGTTTAAATTGTAAATATATCAGTAAGTTCTTATGTAATTATAGAGTATCACAAAAATAAGTTTGGAATGCTTCTAAACAATAAACAGTTTACTAAAGTTTTTTTAGGTGGTTTTAGGTGATGGTTTGAAAAATAAGATTTGCGTTTAAAAATAATTGACAAAATAAGATCAGTACTACCAAATCTAGGTAGTAGGCTTCCAACAAGGAACAGCGACAGGTCCTACTTTAGTTATTAGCTTTTATGTGTTATTATTAAAAATATTTATATTTAACTAAAACGGCAACACAGTTAACCAAAACAGTTAAAATTGTTCAAAATAGTTATTTTTTTAACTAGTACAAAAAATGCATGCTTTTGGTACGAATAAGAAAGTTACCGAAAGTCCCAAAACCGCATTTTTTGTTTGAAGTAAACATACTATTTTTTTCCAACTGCTAACAAAACTAGCAAACTTTGTGAGAGGACTGCTTAGAACAAACAACATGGCGTTAAACTACTTTTTATCTAATGCAACTTGTTAAGGAATTATTTTTTCTGGGTAAAAAGGGACAATTTTAATATTAACAATATAAACTGACAAATGTATAATCTTCACTTCTATTTCATTGAAAACTCTAAACGAGCTTTCGACAGGCGACGGATAGAGATTTGTGTTAACGCGTTAAATAGAAAGAAGTTAGGATTGGTTTTTGTTTTTTTGACGTTGCACTGTGGGAGGGTACCTAACATTGACATCTCAAAATCGGTTTATGCATAAAGTTTGGTTTGTCCAATAGAAAACAAATACGTATCGCTAGTTAAAGGGTCGGTGTATTACATTCAAAAAGATTTTTGGTTGTATTGTAATGTTGATTCAGACCGGTGGTAGCGGAGCGGTGACGGTAGCCGTAGCAGATCACAAATCAATTCTAGTTATTTATTTCTTCTTTAGGTCCTATCAAAATTATAAATGAAATTAACTTTACTTTTTATTTGTAAAGTAACTTTACAAATGAAAGTAACTGTGGAGAACCAAAAGCCGAAACATCTCTTCTAGGGTGCCGTC
Organism: Agrypnus murinus; assembly: GCA_929113105.1. Classification (NCBI taxonomy): domain Eukaryota; kingdom Metazoa; phylum Arthropoda; class Insecta; order Coleoptera; family Elateridae; genus Agrypnus; species Agrypnus murinus. Next base: position 189,650,854 of record OV816024.1, read on the forward strand.
TGTGGATTATATACATATCATTATAAAGTCAGTCTAATAGTCGTCAATATAATCAATTTTTTAACTTTTATTAAGAATTAAATAAGTATTACATTTACATATGATACTACTGAGGACGTTTAGGCCTAGATATTTAAATAAAACGAAAAACTATAAAAATTTATGATCTTCTTTCGCCCTTTCAAAGTGATTGACGACAGCTAAAAAACACGTAACAAATTAAATACTGCGGCAGAATGCTGTAGCTTCTTCTGTAAGGTTTTGTTGGCTGAGTTTGATTGAATTTACGTAAGAAACACCCGAAAAGATTAAAACTATCGTAGATAATATCAAAGCGCAAATAGATACATCGTCACCGTCCTTCTTAAATAAAAATGGTGAAGATGTTGAGGTCAAACATGAGTTTATTCTTAACAATGATTGAAGGTACTTACACAAACATCTTCAAGTTCAGTATGTACTGTGTGCTAAGCCAAAGAGATGTGCCAAGTCCGGAACGAATTTTATGACGAATTTTCTAATATGAAATTAAAATTATTTTTCTTATGCACAATAAAAAATATATGTCAAATACAATTCATTTTAATCGAAGACCCTTATGTTCAAGATTACTTAAGCAAAATTTCATGCTTATATCTTAAAAATGAAAAAGTTATAGATTTTTAATATGAAAAAAGCCAAACCAGTGCGTCGTTGCGAGCAGCAAATAATATTTTAATAGCAACGTGGAATTTGTTTTTGTTTCTTATGTCTTAAGAAATCATTTTAATGTTTTAATATTATCATTTGGATAAAATAAAAGATGAATGATTCGCTGCCTAACATTTTGCAGGTTCACAATTTCAAATGGGATGAAACCAAAAGCACTAGAAAGCTGACATGCCCAATCCCAAAATTTGGGGGTTATTCTAACTGAAGGATTCATTTTTAACATTTAACATAGAGTAGCGATTAGCGTACTCGTCGCACAAGCGGTCCGAAATCGACTCCCGGTAACGGCAGATCTGGTTAATATGTTCTGCAGTTTTCCTTAACTGTTACACAAATGTGTTATTTGTGCTATACCATCTGTAAGTCGGCTGCAGGCGCACGTTGGTCCTGCGTAATAGTAATAATCCCTCCCTCATAAGTTTCTGGGGCCTAAATAAACAAATCACGTCTACATTACCTGGACATGTATTTATAATAATAATTAGAAAAAATACTTCATGGTATCAGAAAAACCTGAACACAGACTTCTAATTTTATTAAATATAATATAAATACAAAGATTAGTTAAAGTTTCACAAGTTTTATTAATATCTTAACCTGACAATATTGTTTCGACACTTTATGTCATTATCAAAGGTAGATAAGATTGATAAACAAACACGTTGCTAAGGATAAATACATACAGAAAATAGGTAACTAGATACAATACATAACAAAAACTAAATATCTAACACTTCTAATAAAGGAGAATTACTAAGCTCAGTTTGTTCATTCATTAAAGGTACTGTGCGTTTATGTCTGTATATTTGAAAAGCTTCTAAAATGTCTAATTTGTGTTGTTGTTGCAACAATGTAAGAATTCAATGTTGTTTTGAGGTGTCATTGGGTGGTTCTGTTCCAAAATGTGTTTGGCATAATTCGATTTTTCTGGATGTTTAAGTCTATAAGAGCGTACGTGTTCTTTGTATCTTATGTCGAAATTTCTAAGTGTTTGTCCAATATAAACCGAGTTACAAAAAGAACAATTCAAACGGTAAATGCCGGATTTCATGATATCTGGTGTTTTGTCTTTAGTATTGAATAAAAATGAAAATGTGTTGGTGTTAGTTTTATAGGTTATTTTGTAACTGGTGGTTTTTCTTATTATAGTTGCAATTTGTTCTGATATCTTGCCAAAGTATGGTATTGATATGTAGTTTGTGTCTTGTATTTGAGTGTCAATTGGAAATATTCTTTTGATAGCTAACCTATAATCTTTTTGTTGAATTAAAGTATCAATCATGTTATGGTTATAATGATTTGCAAGTGCTAATTGTTTGATGATTGAAATTTCTTTATCAAAATGTGATCGTTTCATTGGAGTAGTTAAAGCTCGGTGTACTAAAGATCTATGAGCCGCTAGTTTATGCATTTTATGATGACATGAATCGTTAGGAATAGTGACGTCTGTGCTTGTGGGTTTTCTGTATATGGAAAAATCAAATTCATTGTCTGTATTAATTGTAATAGTTAAATCCAAAAAATTAATAAAAATTTATCAATCTTATCTACCTTTGATAATGACACAAAGTGTCGAAACAATATTGTCAGGTTAAGATATTAATAAAACTTGTGAAACTTTAACTAATCTTTGTATTTATATTATATTTTATGATTATGGAGTTCCACAAAGTAAGGCTGGAGACAGTAAACGCTATAGTACTTTAGTTAATTTCATAAAAAATGAATGCAAATAAAATGGTGCATATTATACTAAGATTGGATCTTTTTCATACGAAGCGGTTCTTGAAAAATGTCAATAGAATTTTCTAAATGGTTGTACAAGCATACTTTTCACCGGAAGTTTTAATAAACAAACCTTGTTCAAATAATATTATTTTATAATCAAAATTATCTTTGGTTCGTGTAAAGGGATTGTTCGTTGCACCGTTCGTAAAATTTGCTGTGGATAGTGAAGAAGTGATTTGAGGCTAGTATGAATGATTACAAAGGCAAGAATAATTTCTAAACGTAATTCCCGTAGATAGCATGGATAATATAGATACAATTTCGATGAAAGGACCCAAAGTATACAAAGTGATTATAGATATTTGTTAAAATTAATGTGGTCGCATTACCGAAAAGTTGCATAATTCATTCATTCCTCATTTGCACTGCTTGCATTATCATTTTCATGTAATATATTTAATCATATATTCCGGAAAACGAAATGCTCAATTTGACGACATAGTATTCTCTGTAACGTATCCTATTTGAGCTTATCTCTATTATTTTTCTTTAGTACATTTCCGCAACAAACCTCAACTGATAAAGGCTACTTTGCCTGAGATTCCTTATTCATAATATTATTTCCTAAGTTCTGCATAACTTAATTTAATCTTCACTCTCTTTATCACAATCATTCACATGAATGAATGAATCACCTGCGGTCTCAGTTATGAAAATTACGTTAAAAAGCTGATTAACATACGTTTCTGTCGTATACTGACTTGGGGTCAAGGCTCATTGTCAATGTAATCCAGATTTTTTAGCTTATCTTCTTCCATGGGATGTAGTTTAGTTACCGCAGGAGAAATATTGAAACCAGAAAAAAGTAGTCCAGTTTAACATTAAATTAGATTACCTTTAAAAAGGTTGACGCATTCACAGTGGCGTGCGGTGAGAATTTAGGCTAGGGAAGCAACCACGATTTTAATTATAATAAATAATAATGAATAATCCCCCCCCCCCCCCCAATTTAGAAATAAGTTTACATAGAATAGAAACAAATAATGTTTGTTTAATTATTATTTATTAAAACAATTATTTTTCCAAAGATTTCCCCCTCGAAATACTTCTCTGGATCCGCCCCTGCTAGGTACAATAAAAAACAGTGTTATAATTATTAAGCTTAAAAGTTTTTCAAAGAAGAACTTTTACACTTTATACTTATGGAATTTGTTGACTATCATTCTTTATTTAAAAAAAAACTACTACTACGTATCAATTTTCCGGTCTTTCTTAGCAAAATACCGGTACAGGTTTTAATCTTTGTTGTTAAATTTGAAAGATCTGGTTTTGATCTGCCTTGCTTAATAATTTGTAATTTCTCTCCAAAACTGTATGCGAAAAATTCCTTATTAATAATTTACAAACTGAACAAAAAATCGTCCCGATTCGGCCATATCGAAAGTACTCGAACCTTGCACCGAAGCAGTTGAATTTGCAGTCGTGACGATAATGCAATTTTAAATTTGCATACAGGCAAACTAAATAGAACTATTTGTCTTTAAAAAAATACAACTTATAAATTAAAATAATAAAATGCGACAAAATACAGTCTCATTCGCAGATTTACATTACTTAAGTAACACTAAATCGAACAAATAACCAAATTATAATAAATAAACATTTGCGAACGAAGCACAATAAAAATTACGACCAAACAATGTTAACCAGCCAAACAGCATCCGTCTATTATAATAACCTTGGCTGATTCACGCCAAGGTTAAGAGAAGAGCATTTGTAAGCAGTGTATGTATGTATCACATTTGAATCGGTATTACCTTTCCGTGCAAGTTTAATGAGCCTAATTTAAAATAGTACTCTAAATAATTATACTTTTTGCTGTACAGAGTTGATATTGAGCTTTAATTTGATAAATATTTCAATTTAAATAAACGATAACCATATTTTACAAACGTATTTTTGTTAGCATTGTTTTTATTTTTAATAAATTCTCAAGGCAAGCATTGCTTCCATTGCTTCCATGGACCGCACGCCACTGCGCATTCACATAAAGAACGAACTTTGATTATGTTAGCAGAATTGTACGATTATTGATTTGTATATTCGCGTTTATTTTCCTATATTATTATCATTAGTGCTATGTTATTTAAAACGCATAGATCTAGTATTTGTTATAATCATCACCTGTTCGACTATTCGTACTACCTATAATTAGTTGATTTAACAAGCACTATTATAACAATAGTTAAGTAAGCGGAACTTAAATTACTTACTTGCTAAAGGTACTGTAAGGCTCGCCTGTAAGTGCTTAAATTTTTTCACTTATTCAATTAATTGTACATTCTGCTACATATTTTAGAAATCTATTGCTATTGCAGTTATAAACAGTTGCTAGCACGTATTGAAATTGAAACTGTAACAATTGGCTTTGCTTAAGGTAGTTATGCTTTATGCATGCGTTACAGTAGTTACACATTAGTTGTCATATTTAGTATTGACTGATGTTGTTTCAAAATTTTTTTGGTCTTCACCTTCCGCCCCCAATCGAAACTAGTTTTGGGCTAAATTATATGTGTAATTATGAAACAGCTTGGTTAATCCATCTCCCCATTCGCCATCTATGAAGGGTAACGAGGTAGGCTTATGCGTGCATTGTAGTGGAATTATGGCCGTATTGAATACAACTCTACCCAGTCGTTTAGGTACTTCTAACTCTGCCATTTAACACATTAAACCCAGATTTTACATCATTTGACTGCTTACTTGTCTTCGCAGCTTTGATATCTTACTTATTTACTTATATATTTATTTATTATCTACACTGCCCTTTAGAAATAAACATATTTGGAAACTAGCAACTATTGAATAATCAAACATATAATAATATGTTTGAGTTCCGATGTCAGTTCCGATGTCAGTTCCGATGACCGAAATCCACTGCAGAATATCTCGAAAACGGCAGATGGGCCTTACGCCAAAGAGCATTTCTTAAAAAATGAATTGTATATCTGTAACAAAGCAATTGTAAAGGTAAAGAAATACTAGGACTACCGGCTGTTGATTCAGGGGCGGAGTAAGACAAAATTCCAGGGGGAAAAAAGTTTTTCGAAAAAAAAAACGATTAAAAAATCTCGATTATGATTAACCTTTAAGAGACACATATATGCCACCTTGGACTTTTTGTATACCTTTTCAAGATCTACAATGTGTTCCACTACAGTTTGCTTTTATCTACTACCGTTTTCGCAGCGTAAGGCGTTTTGTCTTTGTTTTGACAATTTTTGTTTTGATAATTTCTTTTACATTTTGCTTATTATTCGACTCTTCAAAGACCCTCTGAACAATCTTTATATGAAAAGCATTCTCTAAGAAACGTTTTTACGGAGTCATAAGTTAATTGTAATTATTTGACTGCACGTGCTCCTACGAATGCGGCGCGGCATTACCAGATCAATTTTTGTAAATAGATCTCTTTTCTTATTTTATTTGATTGCTGACGCGAGCAGAAAAGTACCGTTGATTTTTCAATTGGAATTTTGCTAGTTAATTTATAATATCTAAAACATACAAAAACAAGATTTGATCGTACTAATTAATGACAATGGATACATTGACAACGACAATTAAACCATGAATACGTGCATGCATACTGCGATATTACTTTACCATTATGGTTTTTGTTTTAATTCATTTTCCTTTGATTGATCATTACAAAGATTGTTATATATATATTTTTGTTACAAATATTTTTCATATATATGAAGTTAGTAATGATTCAAGATGGAAGGAGTTAACTAGATGACCACCGGTCATTCAAAGTTTATGAGAAAAGTCATTGTTTAAACACGTAAGTTAAATTATCACAAAAGGATTCAGGATAAGCGGATTTATTGATTTTGGTATTTATACAAGATTGCAAATCAAATAAAAGAGCTGTTAAGAGATAATAGAAGTTCACTTGCAGTTTAATTCTGAAAAACAGACTGTAATTAGTATTAATAAGAAAATGATAATGAACATGCCAAGCAGCATCTAAGTAGCAGTAACTGGATCGAGTAGTTGTTACGTAACTACAACTACATTTATGACTTTATAGGTTTAATTACTTCAATTCGGAATATTTTAGTAATTATGTAGTTGTTTATACTATTTATTGGAACTATGTATTTCCATTACTTCTGAGTAACTTTTAAAGTATATGGAACGGTATTACCACTTAGTATAATTACTTTAAAGTCGTTGCAACTTCAAAGTGGCATTATGATTGTAGCAGTAGCTTGCCTGAAGTTATTTTAAAGTTTTTAAAACTTTAAAGTAGTACTGAAAGTTCCTGCCACCTGCCAGGGAACCAGGAACCATTGTTCAACTCTTTAAAGTAACGGAACTTTACAGTAGTATTGAAAATAAAACTTACGTGTTTGTTACCCAGGAGAATCACTTTAAAGTAATTTTTCGTAAACTACCTCATCTCCATAAAACAAATTGGTGCCAAATTGTACCTTAGGAATTGTTATGCTTATAAATTGAAGTTGGCAACATTTATTTGTAGTGATGTAACTAACCAATCCTGGCCCGCCCGTCAGTACCACCGACGAGAGAGAGAGATGCATTGCGTATGTAATGCTTCCTGCTCACTCAATATTAATAAAGTTAGTTAATGACAATAATTGTGTATCTTTTATTTAAACACATAAAACAACATAAACAGGAATAGTATAGAAATGGTTTCCATCATGTGTATCAACTTATAAGTATTTTTGTCATATTTTATTAAAGACTTATTTAAAGAAGGTGCTTTGTTATTTTTCGACATATCATCATCACATTTAACAGAAAAATTGCAATGGTTTATAATTTTGGTTTACTGGAATCACAAAATAATCAAACAATTCATCGCCCTTTGTATTATTAAGTACGTATTACAAATAAAATAGTAATCAATTTTGTGACACGATCGCAGCATTAGTATAGAAAATGATAGAATATTTGTTAAGTTGCAAGGTAAGAGAGAGTAACCACGAGACACGATGTGTCAAAGAGAAAAGAAGTTCCACGAAAGTAGCAATTACTACGCCGCCACGTATCTAGTACCCAAAAATTGTTCCCCATTTTGGTTTCAGGAACGCAATGAAATCGTAGCAATTACGTACTTGAGACTATTGGCAAAAACTTAATAGTTCCACTGGTAGTTGCTGGTACGTAGCGACGACTAAAAACGCTGGTTTGGACATGATTTAATAACGATAAATAAAATTTAATTTATAGAACATTACAATCTCAATATAGCCTATGACACGGTTACCATGATAAAGTTTATAAGACCATTAATTGTAATAAAAATAAATAATAGAAAAAATTATTGTTGTTCCATAGAGATCATCACAATAAGTCATGTTCGACACACTTTGACTAAACGAATATTTAAGTTAGCGATGAGGATCTGCGGTTATGTGGTTTTATTCTTTATATAATATTAATTGAACTTATTAATTATTTATCAGTCAATATATTTATATAAACCATGGTATAATAACTTAAAATAATACATAAAACCTATATACCCGTCCATAAGTCCCATGGTGTGCACATGACATCACTGATTTGTCAAACACCAGGTGTTCATTTCTTTTAAATATTATGGTAATTGTAATGCAATTATTTAGTTAGTAATCGTGATGCGGTTTGTAAATCACGTAGAGCATTCATTCTTACAATAAATATTTATATCCGTCTTACTGAATGTGAATACGTTATGAATCATAACAAATTTGTTATGATTCCGGTATTTTGTTGTTTTCGTGGCAACCGATAACGACTCAGGAAGTCAGTAATGTAATAGTTATTTGCGTGGCAATCTTTGTAAATTAATCTTTACATGCGATCTGGAAAGTTTGTGGGGCGAATGACGAAAAAGCGAGATTCCATAATCCAGTGAGCGCAGTAAAGGATAGTTGCAAAATATGCCGCGTACAAAGTTTTATTTCCACCTTCAGCAGCGTTTTTTTTTTATTAATTTATTGTATATTTTGTATACCTAAGTAATCTTGTAATCAATGGCGGTATGACAATTTATAGCTAGATGTTTTCATGGTGTTGTGATTAAGCAACAAATTAGTTTCCATTTTTGTTGATGAGCATTGTAGAATCTTACAGGTCTCTTTTAGGAGCTCGTACAATTTTACAGGGCTGTAGCTGTAACTATTTATTTACTTAGTTCCCATAAATGCCTATAAAGTGTCATTTACATAGAAACTGGAAATAAAAAATTATCCGCAATGATCAGTTTTGATGGTACGAGTATATATTTAGGGAAGAGACCTAATCCATTTTTGGAAGGAAAAGCAAGTTGCAGGAAACGTGATGTCCTGATGCCAAAACTGGCAAGTTTTTGTTAATTATTCTGTAGAACTTTGTTTTAGAGATCATACTCGTCGTGTCGCAAATTACAAAATGGTTTCCTGGATGTCGAAGCGATATTGTTATTTTTGTAACCACAGTTAGTGAAATGAATTTCAGCAGACGGTTATTTCGGACCAAAGAAAATAATAGCTCTAAATCTGAGAGGTTAGAGGTATTGCTTAGAACGTTACCTTACGCGACCCAGTAGAAAACCCGATGTTACATTAAAATACAATTTACTATTTGGATTTTGATTACATACTAATATCGTCAACATTCATGGGTTTGTGTTCAGAAGTGGTATGAAAATGTAGGCCGTCTTATTTAATACAATCATATAATCAGACACAAGTCATTTGGCCAATAAAACAAAAAGCTGTTCTGCATAATTATACCGCTTTGTATGTTCACCATGCGCAGCAAGCAATTTGAACCTTTTATTATTTCTATTAATAGTAATAAAGTAGGAACTCCATAATCCGAACACTCTGTATTCCGAACATCTAGTAATCCGAACAGCAACATTTACAAGCTATAATCCAAACAAACCTCTTTAATACGAAATCCTCATTAATTCGAACAAATCTCCTTAATCCGAACAAGAAAGTTCTTTGTACAAACTAAAATTGGATATGTAGCATTGTTGGAAGGTGAATATTAATTTATAAATGAGATTATAGCAGATTGCTGATGCAGTTTTTGGCTGATACTGCTACGACCCAACGGGTGTAAACAAATTCTACGAAGATTACAAAAGCTTTTGTTATTAATATAAAGAGTAATAAAAACCCTGAAGGCTACAGATGTAAAAGATAAACTATAAATATAGTAATAATAACATCACAAAGGCGCCCTAAATGTTTTGACGTTGCAGGTTTGCTGCAATTGTTTGTATATGACATCATCTACGTTAAAACCTTTTTTTTCAATTTTGTTAATACACAATTTGTATTCGTGGCGTTCAAAATTCAATTAAAAAATGTCAAAACAAAAACACATTATTAAAAGAGAGAAGATTATTCAACAATAAACTGTTGGGTTAGTGTTTAACGATTGCTTTAAAATATGGTGTTGGTAAATAGACAGTCAGCGATATAAAGAAAAACAAAACTAAAATCTTAGAATATGTCTCATCTGCTGACAAAAGTGCAGGAAATAGAAAAACAGTGAAATTAAGACCATGAAATGAGAGCACATCGCTATAAAAGGAGAAAGAGAAAACTTAAAGCAAAAAAATTACAGATTTTCTTAATTAAAAATAAAATTTTTGTAATAAAATTAGTAAATTACATAAGCAAAGTTCATTATAATAAAGTACCATGGCTTAAAGCAACGTTTATATTCCTACATCCAGTAATCCGAATTCCTCGTTAATACGAATTAGCCTTGCATTTATAGGTTCGCATTAAAGAGTTTTTACTGTATTGCATTAATTGCGTTTTCATTAACTCTTTCAAATTCTTCACGCGAAAATTCAACTGCTTTGGGACGATTTGTTAGCGTTTCGTGCGGAACTGTAAAATCTTCTCGTTTCGTGCGTCAACCAGATGGACAATCAAGTTGGGTACTAATGACTTCTGGTTTCGTGCGCTCACCCAAAATTTACCTGCTGACTTTGGATGCTTTTTAAAATAAGATTTCTACATACAAATTGTTGATTTTCTTTTCAGTATTCTTTTCAGTCAGTTCAGTTAAGTATTATAAAAATTATTAGTTTAGACCAGATACGAGTAAATAATTATTCTCATAATCTTTTAAATAATCATGTGATTTGTTAAACCAGTTCGATTGCTTCATCAATTAGATTGATTTTCTAAATTAATGCTATTTATTTTAGCTACTTTTAGATCCTAATTAATAAAAGGGAAATATTAATGGATAAGTACATATAAATAAGAAATTTATTAGATATTAGGAATAAAAATGTATCAGCTTTAACAGATGGCAATTTACAAAGCAGCCACATCGACACTTAAGGAAAGTAAGGTTTTCCCATATTAGTGTTTCTTTAAATCCTGTATATTATGAATTGCTGTTTCACATTGAAAATTTAGTTATGTTATGAATTTCAAGGAAATTGCAGATAATATTAACGGTAATATAGTATAACAAAGTAGGTATGTAGATCTGTTTTATCCATCAATATTCTAAATTGAGTAAAGTTTCCGTTTATTTTTTAGCGCTACTAATGGTAAACAAATGATGCTTAAGTAAAAGAAACTACCAAAGACAGAGGAATTTGCTTACTTTTTAGCTGACTCTGTGAAGTGTAGAATATTAAAGTTGATTAAACTTGATATTCAGATAAGATCAGGTAAACATGTGCAGGTAATAACGCACGAAATAAGAAGTCATTAACGCCATCATTTTAATCATCTGCACGAAACAAGAAAGCTTCAGGTAGATTTTCGTCAGCGCACGAAACGCGACGCACGAAACAAGAATATACCTTTAGGACGACCCAATCAGTTTGTTTAGCGGCTACGTTTGATGTACTACTACAATGTTTGATAACTATGATCCTCGGATTTATGATAATGATAATGTATAATACAAGATAAAATTTAAAGAAATATAACTGTACAGAAATGCAAAATACTGAATTATAATGGATTAGTTAAGAATATTCTACAATTTTAAACTATATTATTGGCCAATTATGGACGTTGTCTATACAGCTTGGAAATGCATGGCCATTGATATAGGGATATAAAAGCGTTTATAAAAATAGTGGTTAAGCATAAAGTGTTTTAATAAAGTGCTCTGAAAATTTTATTAGATATTTGGGGTATGTAATCAAAATTATATAGGTATATATTAAAAATGTGATCTGAACAAAGTAAACTCAATAATTGGAAGAGTTGAAATTGTAAATCAATACAGTAAATATTTACCAATAAATAAATAAGTTGGGTTAGATTATATTATTATCAACAACACACTTCTGACCAAAAAACTCTTAAGATAACGTCTAAAAATTTAAAGGAGACCATACACACTACAACAAATAATTATTATTGTAGAAGAAAATATAACATTATCCAAATTACATCAAGATATGAAAGAAGGGCAAACTGATATTAAAAATTTAATAGAAGCAAGTGAAGCAAGAGTTCTTTTTATGATCGAGTTATTAAACAATAAAATATGAAAACCGGAAAACGAAAATTTAATTCTAAAGAAGAAAGTCGAATTTTTAGACCAAGACGCCAAAAAGAAAAATATTATTATCTTTTGTCTCGTGAAACCTGCCGAGAGATATTCTGCACCATTTATAATTACAGAAATAATAAGGCTTTTGGACATAAACTCAACGACATCAGATATTAGTAATCTTTTCGCTATTGGTCGTACAGAAAATAGTCCGCTTAAGGTGGAATTGGTATCTCAACTAACAAAAATCGAAAATTTTAAAAACTGCAAGCTTAAATGCATCCAAATTTCAATATAAAAAAAACCTGAACATAAATAGGCAGAATACAGAAACGAAAAGCTATATTAAAGGAAATAAATTATATATAAACGGAAAGCCATTTACAGCAGAACAGTTGGAAGAATTGGAACAAACCGATCAAAACCAACGAAGACTATCTAGCGCGCTACCGACACCAACTCTTCACAACACTAGAAACGCAAAAGATTCCCCTCCTAGTGATAACGCTTTTGAAGCGATAGAACTGATAGAAGAGACAACTGTGAATACTGTACAGTCGCAAAACATCCAACAACCCGACCCCAACAACCCTAAAGCCAGTTTATGGACAAAACCGCCTTACAGAATCGGAACAAGATCAGCGTCAAGTACTACTGGAAGCCCATTAATAATAAAGAACATCTTCAAAAACGCGAATTCACAAGATCCTATGCCGAGAAAATCATCGCGCCAAACAAAAACAAACATATAATTTCAAACCGTTCATTGTTACAAACATTATCTCTTTAATCTACATATATATACATATATTTAAATTTTTTGAAGTTTTATGTTATAATTATAGTAATTGTTAAAGTTTCTATGTCCTCTTTTATATAAAAAAAAATATGAATCCATATCTAAGAGACGTTAATTATAACCCTATAGACACAGTTACAATCAATAATACAACCCAGTTTATAATTTTAAAGTTAATAATTTTATGAAAACAACTAATGTAAAAAATGATTTTTCATACTTCAAATTATTTCACTAAAATATAAGAAGCATAAACAAAAATATTGATGAATTAGTCATTAATTTGCAGCAAATTTCCGTGGATTTTGATTGTATTTGCCTAACTGAAACATTGCAAATTTAGGATACTTCACTGTTTAAGATAGAAGATTATGACATTATATAAAATGAAGGAGAAATCAATAGAAATGATGGTGTTGTAGTATTTGTCAAAAAAATATTAAAATTACTTGATCAATTGTTGATATAGGCATGTTCAAAGCTTTGCAATTAAACATTAAGGATAAATATAGCAATGCCCAAGCAGCATTTTTAGTCACCGCTACGTACCAGCAACCACCGGTGGAACTATAAAGTTTTTGCCGTTAGTCACAAGAACGTAATTGCTACGGTATTGTTACGTGCCTGGAACCAAAATGGGGAACAATTCTCGGGTAGCAGATACGTAGCAGTAACCTTTCCGGAACTTTTCCAGCTACCTTTAGGCTACGTAGCGGGAACGTGGCGGCGTAGTAATTGCTACTTTCGTGGAACTTTTTTTCTCTTTGACACATCGTGTCGCGTCGTTGTTCTCTCTTACTCTTGCAACTTAACAAATATTCTTTCACTTTCTCTACTAATGCCGCGGTCGTGTCACAAAATGGATTACTATTTTATTTGTAATACGTACATAATACATAAAGAGATGAAATGTTTCGTTATTTTGTCAATCTAGCATACCAAAATTATAAATCATCGCAACTTTTCTGTTAAATGCGATGATGATAGATCGAAATATAACAACTTTCTTTAAATATATTTTTTAATAAAAAATGTCTTGAATAAAATATGACAAAAATGCTTATAAATTGATAAACATGATAGAAACCATTTTTATTTTATTCCCAAGGCACAATTTGACATCGATTTGTTATCTTTATTGAGAGTTATAGTAAAAGACTTTTTAACAATTGCAACATATTGCAAATTGATTAATAGCCTTCAACATTTTACAAGTAAATATGGAGTTGTTTTGAAAATGTCACCTTAAAGTAGTATTAACTGTAAAATGTGTGTCTAAAGTTTGTGTCGCTTTATAAACAGTAACGGGAACTAAACAAATTCTACTTCTAGGTTGTTGTTACCACGAAGTATAAAATACGGTTTTCGTAGCCACTTTCTAGCTCCTAATGTCACTGCAAAATTCCCATTGGAACTTAACCTCAAATTTAAACGTCAATCGTAAACAAACAACCAATATTTTTATACTGATTGCTACTTAATAACAATTATTTTTTAATTATGGCTCATTTTAAAGTTGTAGCGACGAAAGAAAAAAGGGGAATATATTTCACCCTTGTTTACTACATGATGGTTTATCAGTGATCTCAACCCTTTTTTTCTATTTTGTATTGTAAACAGTTGATTTTGTTTCCACTGATTTCACCTAACTGCTGTTCTAATTTTCTATAAAAGGTGGACGTATATCTAAAATTCTTTTTTTTTCTTATTGCATTTGCCTTTGACATTTTTATTAAAAACGTGCAAAACTACTACCACTGCTAAAACACAATTAACCTCCAAATTCCAAACTAAAATTACTTTCAAGTGATTCTCCTGGGTAGCATAAACGTAAGTTTTACTTTCAATGCTACTGTATAGTTCAGTTACTTTAAAGGTTAAGGAATGGTTTCAGACCAGTGGCAGGAACTTTCGGTGCTACTTTAAAGTTTTAAAAACTTAAAAGTTGCTTCGGGCAAGTTACTGCTACAATCATAATATCACTTGAAGTTGCAACAACATTAAGGTAATTATACTAAGTAGCAATACCGTTCCACATACTTTAAAAAGCTACTTAGAAGTAATGTAACTACATAGTTCTAATAAATAGTAGAAGTAACTACATAATTACTAAAATATTTCAAATTGAAGTAATTAAACCTATAAAGTCATAAATTTAGTTGTAGTTACGTAACAGCTACTCAATCAAAGTTCCGATCTCAGTTACCGCTACTTAGATGCTGCTTGGGTGCGATCTTGGTAACTATCCTCTATCGGTCTCCCTCAACCAATGCCGATTACTTTAACATTATACTTAGAGAATATCTAGAGTCTACAAAAAATATTATCTGTAAGTGTCATACTATTGTAGGCGATATAAATATTAATATTAAAGTAGTAGACATCACATCAGCGGAGTATTTGGATTTATTAAGTGAATATTGCTTTATCCCAGTAATAAATAAAAATACACGTATATACGGTGATACACGTAGTTGTATCGACCATATATTTATAAAAACCAAAGATACCTCGAAGATAACATAATTGCAGCCGTGATAGATTTACAAATAACAGACCACAAATCCACTTTTTGCTGTTTCAAAAGTCACTTAGATAATATTATACCTAACAATATAGATAGTAAAACAATACCACAATACGAATAATTGATTATAATAAAGTAAAGAGATCTTTACATAACAAGGATTGGACAGAAATATATGAACTATACTCTAACAAACAAATGAAGGATTTAGGTCGCCGCGTGATCACCACCTGGTAAACACATAAAGTGTAAGATCAGATTTTAAGCAACGCTGATATTATATAAGCTGTTAAAACTGTCAGTGACGTACATTGTCGGCGTAATTCGTGATACGGTATGCAAGTTAGCCCTCGTGATATCGGCAACCTAGATCCTTCATTTGTTTGTTAGAGTATAGATGATGTTAACTTGTTGACTGACGAAATTGTGCAGACCTTATCTAACGTTAAGTCTGACATTAAAAGAAAAAAATGGATAACCGATGCGTTAGTTAAATCAGTCATTAAAAAAATGATCTTTATAAAACCTACAAAAATAACCCTGAAAACCATGAGCACAAAAATGCGTTCATTACATATAGATATCGACTCAACAGGTTAATTAACGAATCTAAAAATATACTTTCAAAAATAAATCGAAAAAAATTAAAATATCTCAAAATCATTATGGAAGACAATAAAAGAAATAGATGAAAGAGTACAAAAACCTAATATTGAAGAAATATTTGATGAAAGTCAAAAAATAATCTCTGACAGCCAAGATATTGCTCATTTATTTAACAGCTTTTTTACAAATATAGGTGTACAAATAGAATTAATAATTAATTCGTTAAAGGTAAACGAGACACCTGGGGTTGTTGATATAAGAGCAGAAGTGCTACAACGTATTACGGATGAGATTGTCCCCCCTATTACATTTCTTATTAACAAAATCTTTGAAAGTGGTCTTTGCCCGAAGCAATTTAAAGTATCTGTTGTAATACCTATATTCAAAAAAGGCGACAAAAAGAATCTAACCAACTACAGACCAATATCTTTAATTACTAGCCTGTCAAAGATATTTGAGAAAGCTCTACATACCCGTTTAACATCGTATATTAATAAACATAATTTAATATCTTCCAAACAGTTTGGTTTTAGACAGGGAATATCAACAGCAGATGTCATATGTGCCTTAACCACTGAAATGTATAGATTTTTAGACATTAACGATAAAGGTCTGGCTGTATTCCTAGATCTAGCCAAGGCGTTTGACACTGTCAATCATACCCAGCTGCTGGACGCTCTGGAGGATCTAGGAATACTGGGAGTTCCCTATAATTTACTACAAAGGTATCTCACAGAAAGAAAGTAAATGGTCAGAATAAACAGTATTTTAAATGATGAAATGTAATAAAAATAGGAGTTCCTCAAGGAACAATCTTGGGGCCTTTGTTTTCTCAAAGTATATTAATAACTTACTTACCTTAGAGACATCCGGACAAATCTTGTGTTTTGCTGACGACCCCTAGTCTTATATAACGACAAATCTTGGGAAGCCTTGAAATTAAAAGCTGAAAATGATATGGGTATTCTAAAAAATTGGTTTAGTCATATGTCGTTAACGATTAATTTCGATTAAAACTCTAAGATTAAATAAATCCTTTGTTCAAAGATGTCATTACTATCTTGCACCTAGAGTATATAACTTCTTACCTGACATGTACAAAATGTACTATATAAAAGTAATCAACTCTTTAAACTACATCAAAAGTATCTTTAAAAAGTTCATTACCAATACGAACAGAAAAACAATATATAAGACTATTGATTATTGTTAAGTTTAGCTTTACTATTTGTTCTATTTAGTCCCTTTTATTTTTTTTGTTATATATTCTACCTAAATAAAAAAAATTGCTAACATTTGTCGAAGTGATGGAACCGGCAGTCAGTTATTGGATTGTGCGTTCCAGCATTTCCATAATTTAATTTAACTATATATTGAACTGGCGGTCCGTCCCGGCTTCGCACGGGTGGATATTTAGTTTTAAACATTTTGGGATAAACGTAGAGTAAATGTATCTTTATGCAGGACATAAGTAGTTTTTTTTTTCAAATTACTATTTATATTTTTCTTATGAAGTCGAAATACCTATTTACGCCCCTCTCCCGCACTTCGGTGCCCCCTCCCTTGCCGTGTTGGCCGCTGCTCTGCGTGGGGCCACACCGGCCACGGCGCGGCGGTGTTTATTTTACTATTAGTATTTTGTTTAGATTGACATTTTTCAATTCGTAATATCTTTTGAATGGAATGTCCTATTTGAATGATTCAAAAAGTAATATAAAGGTATTGAAACAGTCTTGAATACGAAATGATTTATTTGGATAAGGATTAATACAAAGGTATGGATAACATGGTCTGGTTTTGGTCGGCATTTCTGTCAACTTTTAAAATGTAAAAAAGTAGTTATAGTGACATAACTGCAATAGTTGGACATACGGTATCCGAAAGTTTTTTGTAGATATTGATATGCTCCTTAATATTGTAGAACATTTTTTTGTTCTATCATCAATAGTTTCCGCAGCGCATGCGATGAAAGACATTTTATGGTTAATATTTGTACACCTTGGGTTACATTATTTAAGTTTTAGTAGAGATCCCTAAGTATCCCTAGAGATCCCTAGTAGAGATAAATATAGCCTATGTTACTCAGGGATAATGTAGCAATGTTATGGTGAAAGAATTTTGAAATCGGTCCAGTAGTTTTTGAGTTTATTCGTTACAAACATACAAATCTTTCCTCTTTATAATATTAGTATAGATGAGAAATATCCGCATGCGCAACTTCCAGTTTTTATGGGGCATCTCGTTTATTAAGTTTTTCTTCTTTGAAGCAATCGTTTATTAAGTTTTCGAAATAATAATTAACGTTACATCTTTTTATTTATTTTATACATACATAAACTTTTATAATACTTTTGTTATATACTTTACATAATCTTGGATAAATACTCAATATATCGTATTCCATGAAATGTTAACGTAGTTACATTATAGAAATTTGTATGATATCTTTCTTTGCCAAGATATGCTTACATATTTGAAAATGTAGATGTACAGCTTATAAATGTCACATAATTTATGCATACTTATACTTAATAAATTATTATTATTATTATCCCTATACCAAGCCCATGCGTTTCCAACCGGTATTATCAATTACAGTGACATTATAGGCGATAAGATCCTAACGTAATAACATTAAAAATACAAAAATTAAGCAGAAATATGACTGAAGAATTATTTTTCAAGATATTTCTTAAATACAAATGAGCAAAGGTATGAAATAAGTTTTTTATTGAATTAGAAACATATATTGATTAATTGGATAAAAAGATCTTGTGCAAACTTAGGTCATCCTTGATCTGCTTTCTGAGCTTTACAAAATAACATTTATTCACAGACAGGTCTTTGGATCTGTTAGATCTCTTGGATTTATACATAGTGTACATAACTGTATAGACTTGCTTGACAAAATTGCCAATCTGACAAATAAAACAGGTATGCTCCTCAAGTGCGACAGTCTTATTTTAGCTTATGAAGTAGGTTCATTTGTTTCTGTTTTTTATTGCGTGCGTAATTTCTAAATGTGATGGAATTAGGCCATAAGGAAGCAGTAGAAATGCAATTTTTATTTATAAGCACGATTTAAAAATTCTGATTTATATACCAATAATAAATAATATTAAGAGAAGAAGAATAGATAAAATATTCTCAATCTCTATTTTGAGGTCTGAAACACACCACATTATATAAACAATTGCATGAAACCCATTACGTTACCACATTGTCTGCAAAATTTTCCACATTGTTTGAGGTTTTGCTTTAATTAGAAATTACACTTTATATTGTAGTATCTTAATTACCGCTTCATATAATCAACGTAGTTTCTCTAAGGATACAGAACGCGTAGGCATAGAAAACCATGACCTACAAATCACCGTTGTGTCTGAGTTGAATAATTCTCCACAATAATCTAACGTCATCCGTCAATGAAATTGCATTATTTTAAATTTAAAACTAGAATTCCATATTCTTCTCAGGTTTTATAGTTTGCGGAAAATGTGGTCTAGGGATTTCACATTTCGTGAGCTTGTGCCCACTGTCACTTGTTTAGTACAAAAGATTTAGTTAATTTAGGCTTGTACATAGAACCTCTATTAGTAATATAAATCAGCATGACGTTGCGTTTTATAGATCTCATCTTTTTATTCTCAGTACTTAATCAGATTTCAGGTACTTTAAATTTTCCATTTGTACTACAGCGGTTTTGGAAAGTTAGAGAACGTGCTACAAGTTACGTTTCATTTTATTACCAATTCATTGTTCAAGCCCTGTATCGTAAATCAAATATTTGAATTTTAGATTGTAATCGGGGAAAAGTGATTTTACATCTGCGTTTGTGTTTACCTTTTCATCTTATTCATATAATCTAGTTTCGTATTATTACATCAGTGTCTCAGATCATCGTTTCTATTTATATATGGAAAAGATACATTTTTAAAGCACGTCTATATAATAGAAAAAGTACTGCAACGGTCACAGACTTCAGAGAACGACAACAGAATATCATTTGCATAAATCCCTTAATGTCGATTTACTAATGTGTGTTTATAAAATGATTCCATAGTAAATATATACCCTATTTATCGACGATGTACGTCCTTCGGACGTGGACAGTTACTGTATAATTTCCAAGATTTTAGAAAAATGCTGTTTCATAAATTTGAAAATTTTAAGTAAAAAGAAAAGATTTTTTTCTACATTTCTACTTGCTCAAATCACAAAAAATAGCAATTGTAATTTTGTTGTTTTGTTAAGGCGAAGTAAATTGATCTTACTATTGGTTACTTTTAATATATTGCTTTCAGATAAATATAAAACTGATATTTCTTTAATATTTTTGCTGGCGTAGAAAAAATCTTGTGTGCATTTCTAGCACAAAGTATCTTTGCCGCTCTTAAAAGATAGCTGTACTTCGCTCTCGATCGGCAGTCTATCAGTTTGCGCTCTCAATACAGAAATAATTATTACTACATTTAGATCCAATGACTGTAAAATGTTAAATATATTTATTTAACTAGATTTCATATATAAACATTAATTAATTAAGTAATTAATAACACCTTAATAACACCCAATAACCTTTTTAAAAGAGGAAAATTATTTCTTTGACGGGAATTGTTGCGTCGTTTATCTTAAAATTACTTGTATTTTAAATAATTTCCAAGTATTTTCGTTCATATACGATACGTTTATAAAATAAAAACTAACTTCAAAATCTGGAAGTGGTGAATATCAACAGTGGATAATTCATATCAATTGTTATCCAACAATTGATATAGATTTAAATAAATTGTTAGGCCATATCAATTAGTTGAACAAAATAAATCCTTGCAGAATACCGTTTTTGGCACATGAATTGCTATTCTTGTTGCATATCAAGTATATACAGTAAAAAATGGAGTGTTAAATTTTACACTCAAATAACACCCAGAGTGGTTCCTACTTCCTGTTTATCCACACTGATGAGTGTAAATAACATTGGTCTTAAAAGTGGTAAAATATATAACAACTTTAACCTTCAATGCAGGTTAAAGTCATGCATTCTTTATACCTAGATTACACGACACAAAAATGAAAAAGACACTAACGTGTGTAAAAACGACAAATCATATTGTTGAGAAAACATCTGTTGATTGTAAAGAGTGTATAAAGTGGCTGCTCGACTTACATATTTTAAGTGTCAAAATTATAATTCGTTGTGATTATAAAACATTCTTTACATTACTGCTGATATTTATTTATTAATTGCTTCTTTGATATGTTTTTAACTTTTGGTATTCAATTAAAATTGGTATTAGTTTATTTAAAACCTATATTTCGACCCATTTTGGGTCTTCGTCAGGTACACTAACATTATGGTGGAACTTAATAGTAATAGGTTTAGATGTCAATAACAAAATGATTCGACCAAAATGTGTCGAAATATAGGTTTTAAATAAACTAATACCAATTTTAATTGAATACCAAAAGTTAAAAGCATAACATTTTCTACATTCTTTTAGTGTAAAAATTATTGACTATAATGATAAGAAACATTTTTTAATGCAAAAGTAACCTACTGTAGAGGTCAAAATCATTTATTGGAGTGTAATAATGTTATTTGTGTTTCACTTGTATATTATATGCTGTTTATACCTGTGATACGAATTATAGAAAGAAGTTCATAACAATCAGGGCATTATAGTTTATAATACCCGCTCACGTTTACTTTGCAATCGGAGCCGACATTACGTTCAGTAGTAATTTGGATCATTAGGCCAAAAACCATGTTTGTGAACGAGTGTATTGCAACAAATCAAATAGCATGAGTATCTGCAATGTAGTTTCTGGGTACGTGATCCACGAATTCTTTTATGCTGACATCTCCAGAAATCTCAGAAATAAAATTAACTTATTCTTTAGATGACATATGCTATTAGAATTCTTTTGTTTTCATGTAGGTAACAATCACAACAAAAACATTTGAATTTAAAATTTTATATCTCTGTTTGACATTTGCAAATTTGGTAAAGGAAAAAATTCCTAGTTTTCGTAGTTATAGGTATAAATATAAACAACTTCCTTGGCAACGCCAACATCTATAAATTAAAATTGATTTTCTACGTGTACATATTCTCGTGAAAAAATAGAGCTAGTATGCACCACGAGCGTTACTAGATGATAGTGTCCATCGGGGAACATCATAACGCCCTTGGTACATAAATAACTATTCTGTTCGTGTAATTATATATTTCTATTTTTAGTTCAGAGAATTTTTTTTTAAATTTAGGATAAAATAGGAAAAATTAAAAAAACAGTGCACGGATATATTAACTTTTATTTTAAAACAAATTGCAAAATATAAGTACATTCTATATAATCCACTGTAAATATAGATAAAATTTTAATTTGTATATTATAGTATACAAAACATAACATTTAATATTAAAATAATAAAAAAGTGAGTCTTATTACTAGAAAATCAACATTAGTTTTGAACAAATATGTACTTACAACTGTACATACTACATAGCAAAAACCAGGAACAGTTTTACATTCAAATGGTTCTTTGTAAACCAGCAATTTGGAGTTACAAAGAGAAAATTCATTTTCAGGAATAATTCCCCATTGCTCAGGAGAAAATTAT
The DNA here is from genome assembly GCA_929113105.1 of Agrypnus murinus. NCBI lineage: Eukaryota > Metazoa > Arthropoda > Insecta > Coleoptera > Elateridae > Agrypnus > Agrypnus murinus. The sequence goes on from OV816024.1 coordinate 189,673,402, forward strand.
TTATCCACAGTTCATAAATGTATTGTTAAAGGTTTCATTTTTCTACTGTCTTATCATATATTTTATATTAGAAAGTTACCTTTTATAGTTTATACCACGTTTATATGTTTTTTTAATGGTAATTTAAGTTTGTAATTATTTTTTTAAATAAGACTTTTTTGCATAAACAAAGTTATTCTAGTACCATACTGTAAATAATTGAAATTATTTTTCTAATGTTGGTAAAATTCCACGTTTTTGTTTACATATTTTTATGAGCTCCGTCTATGAGCTTGGCCGTGACGGTTGAAAATAATCGTGCAAATAATCAAAGTAGGGGAACCTCCGGGTTATTTAAAATTGCTAGCAAATGTACACCAACATAAATGAAATGCACGGCTATTATTTGCGTGCCAAGTTTTGTAAATTAATTTTTAGTGGCGAGCTGAAAAGTTTGAGGTGCGAGCGACGAAGCAGCGAGCCTCCATAAGCCAGTGAGCCCAGTAAAGATTAATTGAAAAGCATGCCGCGCACAAAGTCTTATTTACCTTCACCGGCGTTTTTAAATTAATCTATTGTATATTTTTTATAAAAAGACATTTAGTAATCAAAGGCGGTAGGACAGTTTATAGCTAAACGTTGTCATGCTGTTAAGCAACAAAGTAGTTTCCATTAGCTTTTTGTTGATGAGCATTGTAGAACTACAGTAGAAGTACAGGTCCCTTTTAGCAACCCGTAAAATTTTACAGGACTGTAGTTGTAACTACTCATTTGCTTAGTTACCATAAAGTTTCATTTAAATAGAAAGTGGACATAAAAAAATAAATAGGCAAACCTATAGTAATTATTATTACCGATTAATATCTCAGTTTTAAATATTAGCAATACTACTATTATCAACACAGCCATGTCGACATAACCGAACATAATGTTTTCTATTCCTGAAATTCGGTGGATCTTTTGAACTTAAATACACTTTTTTACGAATTAGGTACCTATATCTTATTAACGATATGTTAATCCTTAGCACTTATTTTACTACTTACTACATAGGATCAACATGGCAACTAAAACTTTTATACATACAAAAAAGCCAAATAGACACAACCAGGACTTGTTTGGAAATTATAGTTTTAAAATCTAGCATATATTTAAGGTACTTATCTAATTGCACAATATCGTAGAAAGATGCATCCTCCTTTATTTTAGTATATTTATTTTTACTAGATTGAAATTTGAATTTTAATGTTGAATTTTAAAAATAATTGTTGTCACTTTCAAAGAGCACTAACTACAGTCAAATACAAACAGCAAATAAAAGGGCTTGCATCCAATAGTGATAATTCGCGTTGGAGGTGCCTGTTCTGATACTCGCGAGGATTAAATCGGTTTGTTGGAAATCTTATTAACACTCTTTAGTGTTGTTGACATGCTAGAATAGTGAAACACATTTTTTGAAAGATGACTCTTACACTAACAAGAATATCTTTACCAAATTCAAATGATTTGTACACCAGAAACATTATTTTCGCCCATTTTTTTAATTAAGATGACATAAGAAAATTGGGCCTGCGTGTTAACTTTGGTTGTTAATTCCATTCACATGAGTGTAGAAATCCACGCTCAGATATTTCACCATACCAAATATGTTTTTTACCATCACTGCATTTTTACTGTGTAACAAGTCTAACAATCTCAACAATTGGCGTATAGACCAGACCTGAATGTCACGATGGAACTTTTTTATTACATTGCACAAATCATTCAGGTAGAAATCAAGATAGAATTTTGAAAGGAGTACTTGCATTGGTCGCATACAAGCAGTAAATTTTATACTCATATGCTTACTCATATAATTGCAATATGACTGGTTGAATTAGTCGGTGGTCATTTTCATTTCAGAGTTGCTAACGAATCTCAGTAAACATAATCCTTACGCATTAGCAAATGTGTTTCTTAAAGTATATGTCGATCGAAAATTCTTCCTTTCTTACTGTATGCTCCAATTTTTCTAAAGACTGGGGGAACTGTTCTTCCTGACACTAATGGTACTGTCCTAAGATTAATGGAAAGATTATATTTATTATGAATTGAAACAATTTTGATATATACTAATGTAGATAAGTAAAAATTCAGATCTAGAAAAAACTATCATATAGAAATCTCATCATAAGTATGATGATCAATAGTGTAGAATACCACGACCCAAGATGTGGCTAATTGAAGAAAAAGCACTCGGCAACGATTTTGTACTGACGATTATAGTTCCTATCGGAAATATCAAATCTCTAATATAATTGCTTTTACTTATAACAGATGGGAGGGACTGTGGAACGATTTCTATAATTTTACAAAATTTCTCACAAACATGCACACGTAGCTTTTAAGTTTTACCTCGTAGTTGGCAATGGAAATAATAACCCTACCGCAATGACATGATCAGTAACACTCAGTAATAAAGACAGAAAAAGCTTATTCATGATTTTATGTAGTGAAAATATGATGGTAGTTGGGAGAAATATCTTCTTCTTGTCTACTTTCAAACTTTGTTGGGAGTTAATTGCCTTGAAACCTTATACTCTGGGGACATTCAAATTCGGAACAATCTGAACAGTCAAAACTAACACAATATTACGAAATATACGGTCCATTTGAAAGATAATAATTCTTCATAATTTTATTCTTTCGACAGAGATTTCAAATGACACATACATATGATATAACATCACAACATTTTCTAAATTATTTTAATAATGAGTGATAATTATTTACTAAATTAAATGAATTGCTAAGATATACGAATTGCAAACTCATTTTACTAAAAGTTTCTGTATTGCATAGTCATGAATGAATGATGAAACTTTCAGTTGATAATAAATCAATAAACAGAAACACTACCGGCATGGTATAGTTAATACATAATAAATATATTGAAATATTCTTTTTTGATTTGATGAATAGACATTTGCTTAATTTTATTAGGGTAAATGGTTAATTTTATTCTAGAGTTGGAAATTGTAAAGTACCATTGCATTTACTAATGGACCGATTGATTTCAACCCGGGGATGGTGACGGTCTTTTGCCGTCACAAAGGTAACATAGTTGACGAAATACGGAATGGCGTCATGGAATCGTAAAATGATGTTTAGACCCAAAACATAAACTAGTACTACGGCCACTATCTTAGAAATTGGTTACATAATACCTATTTTTGACACTTTGGAAACTATTCATATTATCAAAAATTGTTTCAAACAAAAAATGTATGCCATAATATTGTCTACATTCTTTACCCCTGCACATTTTTTGATGTTCTTGACATTACGCCATAATCTAAAGTTTTTGATGTAAAAAGATATCAATACTATGCGTATTGCTCCTTTTCTATCCGAATTATAAATGGTACCTACGACTTAAAAACAAAGAAAACCAAAATGCAAGAGCGCAACATCTGCATAACTTGCATTCGTTTTGTTTAATTTTCAACCAATTACATTTAAAGATTTTGTATTTATTTATTAACAAGTTTGACTTATCCTGCACTATAAATGAATACATAACCTCAACTTTTGTAAGAGCATATTGCGTCAGTCGGTAGAGTACACTAGTTGTAAATAGTGAATGTTGCGAGGTCAAACGTTGAATATAAGCAGATGAATGGATATGTAATACGTGAATCATCTAAGAACAAGCAAATCTCTGTCTTGGTCAATAATCACCACTGTACTAACTCTACAAATTTGAGAATCCTCAGTTGACTCTGCAAACCGCATCTGTATGTTTGATACAGTTAATACTTCTAAACTTTCTCTAATATTTAATTCATACCCTTGGTCACTTACAATATCGTGAAATCCTTATTAATAATGAGGATTTTAGAGATGTGCTTTTTAGTAAAGCATAAAATCACTATGACAATGAAGTGAATCAATTTAACCTGCAATACTACAATGTAACACAAGTAGTCGCTTGAAAATGGTGGGTTTGGACTAACCATGCCGAAAAAAATAAAAAGTGAAAAGGGGTCTAGTTAATATAAACAACTTTTATTAAAGAAATTGTCAGTGGCGTGGCAAGTTTTATATAACAGCTTTCGTATTTGTAAAGTATATGTCCTATAACCTGTAGCGACGGCAGTCATGAAAAATGGGGTAATCATGAGTTTTTTCAGCGAGCTCTCCTAAAATGCACGTCTCTAAACCACACATTAAAGTTTTATATTTCTACATAATTTGTTTTTAGTTATTTTGTAGATAATCTATCACTGCATATTTATTTAAGTAATTAAAATTCAAATGGTATAAATAATCAATTGAGACTCATAGTGGAGCTTCTTATTTATTTAAAAGGAAAAGATAATAAATATTGCATAATTCCCCCCCCCCCCAATTTAGAAATAAGTATACATAGAATAGAAACAAATAATGTTTGTTTAATTATTATTTATTAAAACAATTATTTTTCCAAAAATTTCCCCCTCAAAATACTTCTCTGGATCCGCCCCTGCTAGGTACAATAAAAAAACAATGTTATAATTATTAAGCTTAAAAGTTTTTCAAAGAAGAACTTTTACACTTTATACTTATAGAATTTGTTGACTATTATTCTTTATTTTAAAAAAACTACTACTATGTATTTATACTGCAACTCGATTTTCCGGTCTTTCTTAGCAAAATACCGATGCAGGTTTTAATCTTTGTTGTTTAATTTGAAAGTTCTGGTTTTGATCTGCCTTTCTTAATAATTTGTAATTTCTCTCCAAAACTGTACGCGGAAAATTCTTTATTAATAATTTAAAAACTGAACAAAAAAGTCGTCCCGATTCGGATGTATCGAAAGTACTCGAACCTTTCACCGAAGCAGCTGAATTTGCAGTCGTGACGATAATGCAATTTTAAATTTGCATACCTACAGGCAAACTAAATAGAATTATTTGTCTTTAAAAAAAATCCAACTTATATAAATTGAAATAATAAAATGCGACAAAATACAGTCTCATTCGCAGATTTCCATTACTTAAGTAACATTAAATTTAACAAACACTAAATCGAACAAATAACCAAATTATAATAAATAAACATTTGGGCATGAAGCACACTAAAAATAACGGCCAAACAATGCTAACAGCTTCGTCTACTATATCACCACGCCCACTGATTCACGCCAAGGCTAGGAGAAGAGCAGTTATAAGCAACGAAATCAGTGCTTATATGCAGTGTATGTAACACATTTGAATCGGTATTACCATTCCGTGCAAGTTAAATGAGCCTAATTTAAAATAGTACTCTTAATAATTATACTTTTTTCTGTACGGAATTGATATTGAGCTTTAAGTTAATTAAATATTACAAATTTAAATAAACGATAACCATAATTTTATAAAAATATTTTTGTTAGCATTGGTTTTTATTTTTAATAAATTCTCAAGGAAAGCATTGCTTCCATTGCTTCCATGGGCCGCACGCCACTGATGAATATTTAATTTGCTTTGGCTAGCTTTTATGAAAATCAAAGATAACAACCCAAAAGCTTTTCTCCTTCCCAGTAGGCTAACTCAGTTTAATTCGATTGAGCATGAGATAAAAATAAAATTTGGTTTTCTGTACCTGGAAAGAAAAACTTACTACAGGCCACACCTGGAATAATCTTTAACACACATAAATTTGGATACTTGCATCCACATGAATAATAAAAACAACTATTTAAAAAATTATAAAAACAGGTATTATTTATTCAAAATGAGATTACTAAAAGAGAAAAATATAAATTCTTACACAAAATTATATTTAAGAAACTCCCTTTAATTTATTTAAATGAATTGTTAATTTGTGAATGATATGATATGGGTATCACCACAAGTTATTTAAATAAACTAATATCAAAGAAATTTAAAAAGAAATTAAAATTAAAACAAAGAAATGTGTTTTTTAAAGAACTAAATAAAATGATAACACATTTATTGAAATTATAATTAACTTGTTAATGTTTCTGATCAGAGAACAATATCTTAAATTCGACTCACCTTGTATATAGTGTAATAATAATCCAAAACATATGTAGCGCTAAAATTCACTTCACAAATATTTTTGTTGTATACAGTTGGTAACAACCAACTCCCATTAGGTTCAAATCAGCTGTGATCCAACAAAAAATGTTGAACTGGAAATAAATAAATCTTCTTTGATTTAAATAAAATAAATCAATCACAATTCCCAGTGATTGTTCACAAATGAAAACAAATCTTCTTTGTTCCAAAACCATTAGGATAAATATAAAACTTAAATAAAATTGACGTTTGTTTACAAACGAAAAACACGTGAGTCAACTCTAATCCTACTTTAATTGGCAGAAACTTTTTTCGGAGTCGTCCTGGGTTTACCCTTATGCTTTTATCGACTGAATTTGTTCATTTTCAAGGGTGCTTTTATACGTTTAGCGAAAAACATATGAAAAACAATGAAATAGTACAAAAATTCTGAACGTTGGAGATGTCATGACGTCACAAATGAAAACATATCTGAATAATTAACACCGATCTTAATTCTAATTAGACGAAAAGATAGCTGGTAAAAAGGCAATCAAAACAACGCAACACACTTATGGTCTAAGTTTAACCATTACAGAGAAAATCCATAAAAACGATCAGCTGTCACAAAAACTCATTAAACTTAATTACATTGAAAATTATATGGTTTATAGCTATCTCAGTACATCGAATATTTACATTGTTACACATGGTACCCCAATCATATAGAGTTTACACAAATTATAATTACATACTAGAAAAAACTGAATTTATAGGTCTGACTACACCGTTCTTGCTTTTCTTGCTATCGAAATATGCATCTGCAAATTTTAAATAAATAAAGACATAAATTAAATAAAACTATTCCAGAATACAGTACTTCAGGTGAGTGACACTAAACAATGATGAAAATCATCAAATTAATATTGAAAGCCCAAAATCAATAAACATCAATACTGCCGAATATCTTCATTTACATGACATGACTTCTACGAAATACAGGAATCCGTAAATTAATTTTAACCTTGTATACATCAAAGCAATGATCTGTTTTAACTATTTCCAGTGAAATATTTACCCGAAACTGATTTACTTTTGTGTGAAAAGGAAATTCTGTTCTACGTTAACCTAACGTCAATCTCAAATCTAGCGAGAAGATAACCATTCAAGAAAAATGGGTAAACTATCCTAAACTTGTAACCTGAGTTACATAAACCATGTTTTATTATAAAACAACACAATTAACTCCTATTCTTTTTAAAAACTATAAAAACTTTTTATAAAAATTTAGGTTATGTTTGTATGAGAATCGCCCTTCTATAAATTATATTTTAACTTGATAAATCTATCTGTAACCTAGCATGTAACCTATTCAATAATTGAAACGAGTATCCTAGCATGTCTACCTCTCTTTTTCTTGGATGAATACTTTATATAACATAATCTTGATTATTTTGGTGCTTCCGATCCTAATCATAGCATTTAAATATTCTTTATTTATAATTTAATTATTAAATTTTCAACCGGATAATTAGATATTATCTCAATAAATATTTAGATAAATATGTAAAAATGTAAGATATAGATATTAAATGTTTTTATGATATTAGAAAATTAATTTTTAAACGTGTATATACTTGATAAACATTTCATATATAAATAAAACTTAACATAAAAGCATGATTAGAAATATTCACTGAATGTTTCATTTTGAGCGAGCAATTTACGTTTAAATCCTAATAATTTAAGTCTTTATGTTGTAGAAATATTTAACGTACATTTTCAAGAAATTTTTCCAATTTATATCTTATATATAATCTATATATTAGGTATATAGACTATGTGAACATTACATAGCTCAGCAATGAACTTACACAATGTTATATATGTAAAAAGTATGTTGACGTGTGAAAATCTCTGTATCTAACCAATACATTCTGTATACTCCGAAAAGACCTTATACACACTGTATAACGAAACTCCACAGCTCCACATTTATTTCTAATAAATCTTATTTACCTACTTTTATGATTTTAATCTAATCAGACACATGTATTTACGTACTTAAGTACATACAATTTATCCATTTCATGAAATTCGTATTGCAATTTATTCCGTTTTAAAACAGTTACATTTGTTACGTTTCAAACAGTGTTTTACGTGCTAATTGTGTTTTACTTTCAAGCAATACCTATCAGAACCTATTGAAAATTAAATAATGTGAAATAATTTATGTTGTTCTAAAGAAATCATTAATTTAATGTGAGTAATTTTACTTGTCAAAATTGATGTCAACCGAACATTTATCTGAATTAAATTTTTTTATACTGGATTTAAACACTTGTATGAATGGATATCTTAAAAACAATATTTTGTATCTAAATACCAGAATCTGTATACTAATCTTTTTTTAGTTTATCTATGTACCTGACCTGATCATTGCATGAGATTACATATACCCGTATACCAAAAAGTAAAGAAATGTGTTCAGATTAGAATAATATCGAAAAGTGTTGTTTACAATTCTCTTAATACGATAATAAATAAAATTTGATGAACACCAGTAAATAATACAAGAAATGAAATGTTGTACACCTATTAGAGAATAATTGTAACCTCTTTATTTTAGATTTAAAAGTTCTTTCTCTAGTACGTCTAGAATATTTTCTTACACTTGATTAAATTTAATTGCAATTGATTGCATTTGATTGTAATCAGACACGCTTTCCTAGTAATTTCGTGAATAATGCTAGCACGCTAGAGGCAGGAAAATTGTAAAATTTGCATAGTATATAGTGTGTAAAATACAAATCATGCTAGCTAGCACGTATTATGTACACGTAAGCTGTCATCAAACTTTAGAGCATATGAAAAGAGGGCAGCGAAATAAATTTCCGGGCACTTGTTTTCATTGAAAATCTCTAGAAACGAGAGATATTCCTATAGAAAATAATGTGGATTTTGTCATTGGCTTTGCTATTATTTTACAATGAAATTACTACATTATATTATAGTACTGACATAAGTACCAAGTTCTATGATGTTCTAATTGCGCCTTTCTGTTACAGCATACCTGAAACAATATTGGTTTAGGAATTCGCATACGGTAAGTACAAAAATCACATAAGCAACAATTACTTTGATTTTTTAATTGTAAGGATTCATTAAAACGTTCACTGAACAGTATTATCGAGTTTCATGATATAAAAACGATCCAACGAAATACCCATTTGCTATAAACCGTGTACATCGTAGCAATCCCACGAGATCGCTATATTAACACTATACAAAATAATACTAGATAATATAAAAATACTTTTCAAGACATATTATTATTGTGTGAAAAACTAATTGTGCTTTATGCTAAAATGCTTTTAGAAATGATTTTTCGTAGACTGAATGCTACACCATCGAAGTTCTATGAAATGGTTATTTAATATAAAAGTTAAGAATCCAGAAGAACTGCAAGTTTTCCCTAAAATACTTCCTAATATTTTTTCAATACATATTGTTATATTTTATTTATAGATATACTATCAGACACGAAGCGGTGAAATACTTGGGTGTATATTTAGACACACGCTTATCGTGGAAATTTCACATTAATAAGAAACTTAACTTAAGCTATGCTAGATTAACAAAATTATATCCATTAATTAATAGAAAATCATCACTAAAAACCAAATGCTCTCTACTTTTATATAAATCTCTAATTCGACCGTTAGCAACATACGCTTGTGCTATATGGAGCAATGCCTCTAAATCCATCAACAGAACAACATCAACAGAATAAAAATACTACAGAACAAAATCCTAAGGATATCAGTTGATGCACCCTGGTACATACGAAACACCCAATTACATCACGAGCTAAAAATTCCAACTATAGAGGAATATTTGAGAAAAATCACCAAAAAGTTCCAATCCAATATCAATAGCTGTTAAGGCGCTGTGCACTACATACTAGGACGCAAGAATCTGCACAGAAGATTAAAACACAAACTACCACAGGATCTGTGTCTATAACAACAGATAACACGAAGCTAATCCGCTGACACCCAAGAAATAGCGATTATCCTTTAGGACTACCTGATACGATAATTGTGTATCTTATGATATGTATTCCGTATGACATGTAAACTTTACCAATGCTATGAATAACAATGTCACTATGTCACTATATGAAATATGGATTAAGATTCCAGAAGTTCTAAACCTTTGAATACAGTAACCAAAAAACTTATTAACATGTATTTGTTATTTTATTAAACATTACTTGGCATTTTTACATCGTACATGTATCTAAATATCCGATATTTTATTACTTATACTTTTTTGTTTAATTCTTTCCTCTCCAAATTCTTTCAAAATAAAAATAAACGGCTGATTAGCTTCTGTATGATCTTTTTCACTAATATTAAGCAACATGCCAGCAATATATGTAATCTTTGCCATTAAATTACTCCGGAAACATCAAGAAACCATCAGGAAAAATTGCAAATTTTTTACCTTTTTTCCTAAAAATTTAAAATTTTGTCTAAAAATCGCAACCTGAACATATGATCCGATCGAGTTGGAATTTTGTATGGGTTCTAAGGACCACCAACCACAAACTTTAAGCACTAGCCGTAGACCAATTTCGAAAACAAAAACGGTTTTTCGATCCACCCTATTGTGCACTCTTGAAAGATGAAATTGGAATAGAATTTGTTACAGAAATGGCCGTGTTTTAGTATCTTTTTGTCGAAACAATTGAATGTGATACAGTTTTTGCATGAAGCAAAAGAAACTTTGACAGGTCAATATAATATAACCAAATTATTATTTATAAATTTTAATTAACACAAAAACTAATTAGATAATCTTACAGATAAAAAAATTCCTATTCTAGTTATATATTCCACTTATGTTTTAATTACACAGAAAGGACTCTCCGAGTTATGCCTCGAGAACGGTTGATCATACGACAAAACGTATCAAATAAAAATTGATATATGACGAGTAGAAAACGAGATAATTGCGAAAAACCGATTTTCGTGACCCTTGACCTTTAATAGCTTGTGACGCAGACACGAGATTATAGAAGACTTTTCAGTCAGTTTTCAGAACGTCAAACCAAAGGTTCATGCAAAAATACAGCTTTCTTACTTTCATTCCGAGGTTGAATCCTTATTTTACTGGAGTATATTAAGGTTTCACATGTTTTAATAAAATTTTAACCTTACAATTGCTTCGACATTAAATGTCATTATCAAAGGTACATAAGTTATTATCTACCTAGGCTCATTTCCAGTAACAATTTATTCCAAGAATTGTTCTGGATGGAGGTTGTACTTATTTAAAAACTATCGCTAACAATTCACACGCTTGTCTTTCTGTGCAACAGAAATAAGTTGCGGAACCCGTTTTGCACTAATCTGATCCATATGTAAATGTTCATTAATGATCTTGATTACGGTTATTAGAGAGTTCTGGCCTTCTCGTGATTATTTGGTCTTCATTCGTCGATCGCTGAGCAGTTGAGCCTGCACAAGATCAATGCTTCCGGAGTGAAGACTTTCGCAACCCACCGGCTCGAGGATCATCTTCCTGAATTTAGCTCATTATTTTCCCGTAAACATCATCTAAATAGTTTTTGATTTGTGCCAGTGTAAGACCTTCTTTAGTCAAGGATTTGACCGACGCACACTATACTGGATTTTAAACATTTTCAAAAACTTGTCGAGGTCAAAGCCAAACTAACTGAAGTAGAGCAATGCGGCGGCGCACTAAATATCAACAGATGTCGGGTCACGTGATGGCCGGGGTCGGATTCGGTTCCAACCACCCGAAATTGGTTAGGCCGGAGATTTATGAACCTTACTATGTATATGGCATCGATTGCGTTATTTCAAGGGCTGGGAATTTACCTGTTTATGAAAACAATGCTAATGTGCATTGTTCAAGTAGCTTTAGTAGCATTTGGTCATATTGCTATTCGAACATGTCGTACAAGTTAGAGTTGTAAAAAATAATTGTTTAATTAGTTGGACGCCTGTCAAATAAAGAAATTATTGTAAATGTGTTGAAATGTGAAAATATATTGTGAAGAACTGTATATCGTACAATAAAAGATTGTGAAGAAAGTAAAGTCGGCGATAATAAAATGGACCTTGTGTCATGAGCATGAAGTGCAACTCCACTTATTTCTACGAACTGCCCAGTCAAGTGTGTTATTACGCATTAATGGCTGACCTAAACTGGAAACACAACTGGCAACAAAATGATTCTGAGCTCAGACAGTCTAAATTAGCCGTTTCGAATAAGGCCTGGCCAATACTGATAAAGACCAATTTCGAACTTAATGTAAGGCCTTAACACATGTACCTTTTTCCAGATTCCGCACATCCTTCAATACACGCACAATCATTCATACACAATATTGCCGATATTCTGGTACTCATTTGTTGATATGCGTTGGTTTCTTTCATAATCCTACATTACTAATCATCTTAGACATTTTCTGCCAATTGCCTGTTCACTTGGAGGAATTGACGAATTTATTTTAAATATTAGGTCAGGAATGTTTGATATCGTTGATAATAAACTGCACATCTGGACATAAGCAAAGTCCTGTATTTTTTTCCTGTATCTTTTTCACGCTTCTCTAATAAGATTGATAACATCTCGTCTTTTATTTACTTTTACTATTTGCAATTTGCATTTGTATTTAATCAACCCAAAATTGTTAATTTTATTAATTGTTAATTGTCAATTAATAAGCAGGTAATCTCAGCAACATGTTGTAATTTCTTGGGTGTATCTCATAGTTAGGTTTTGTACATTGTTTCACAACCAAAAATCAAAAACCCGTTCCATAACAAACTTTACAAATGGAATTACCCGTGGAATTGTCATTTCTAGCTATTTTATATGCAAAACAGGAACATGTTATACATACATATTTAGCTGCTTCGTTTGAAGCACACCTGCTGTATAGAATGGGTTCATCAATATATAGGTTTGTCCCAAAAAGATGCAAATGATCATTTTTTCCCTATGTGGTTCTTCCCAAGATTTATCTAACTTGCCTGAAGCTAACCGATCTACGGTCACGCAATTGTTGAATTTTAAGTGCGTACTGATCCACTGGCAAAGATGTTTTCTTAAGGTTTTGCAAACTTCAAGTTCATCCTTGTTTATGAATTTAAAAGGTTTATAACTTGGATGAAGTATTATCTAAATTTATCTTTGTTGAATATTTCATAAGAAAATGAATCTTACTTCCTCTATTGAATCAAGTAGTTATTCTTGTACATATACAATATATTACCACCAAATTAGCCATTCAACAAAATTTAAACATAAGGAAAAACTAGTAGTAGTGGATAAACCTAATTCACTTATAAAAATAAACAGGCGCAAAGTTCGGAATACGTTATATCTTAATATAGTATAACCTTCAAGGCAATATTTAAAATTATACTGCCTTCATTAATTATAAAGGTGATTGATTTATAGATTGCTAAACCTATTACCATAGAATGAATGTACAGTAACTTATCAAAATTAATAAAAACTATAATTTATAAAAATGCAATGACCTAATAACAAACTTACTTCTGATTACGTTTTTGCATCATGAATCTATTTAGTAATGTTCAAGCTGGATACTATTATTATACTCCATGGATATCTTATTTGCAACACCATAAAGGTAATCGCAATGATGCCCATTTTATTATTAACAAGAGAATTACATTTCATTTTTACAAACCAGCTATTTTATGACAGTTTTATGTTTTCAAGTTGCAAACAAAATAAAGGGTTAATGTTTGGTGTCCTTGATGGTGGTAATGGTTTTCAAAACAAATGTTCGGTTCAAGAACCGCCAACCTAGATTATAACATGCTTTTGTTGTAGATTTTACTCTCGCGTGAGCTTTTGAACATGCAGTTTCATTACCAATTGTAAAACCAAAAAGAAGACCGTACACATAAAATAATTTATTAATCAACATTAACCTTGATACGAAATGAGCATTGAACGAAAAGGAATGTGGGAATCATCATCTAAATAATCTGCTACGAAATTTGCAAATAGCATTGCAAACATTGCACTCTCGCGTAATTCTTTGTAAATATTTAAGAAATGTGATATACTAAAAAAAACTGCAAAACTGCGCAATCCTTTAAATAATAAGATGGAACAGAATTTTTACTGACTAACGCATAAGGAATTACAGTTTTGAAATATATAACTTACACAATTTTAAGATATTGCTGTGTACTGAGATAAATTGATTAGATAAAAGAAAATCTCCTTGCGTTTAATCTTTATCTTGAGAATAATATGGGTCGTTTTATTTTAATAATAAAATTTGTTCGAGGAATTGAATGTTTGAAATTATTAGTTAAATATAGTTACGCTAAACCAACTTGTGTGTTAGATCTCAAAGAGCTGTTCAACCTCTAAGAGGCATGTTAAAAGAGTTGTTAAATTAAACAAATAACTAATTGGAGTAATTTATTAATCAAAAATGCGTTGTAAATTGTATTAATAAGTATTAATAACTATTAATAAGTTATTAGCCAAATCTGTAACTTTTGGTTAAATGGTCAACTCTTAATACTTCGTCATTGATGTAGCTTGACTTGAGCTATGCTATCGTGTAGTTTTTTAAAGGGCTTTTGAGAGAGATGGAATATGAATATTAAAATCGTGGTTATTAAGAAAATTGCTCATACCAGAATAAGAAACGAGAGTCTAAGTAATTGTAAAGCTACACCAATAATACCATAATTTCTTTCTTTAGCACCTTAGTTGTTATAGTCAGGGTTAATAATTAGTTTTCAGGATTCTAGATAATGAGAATGGGAATCGGTCAGATGAGTTGATCCACGACTCTTGGTGACATCTTGCTAAGCTTTATTTCACATCAATTTCAGTTTTGGCAACTACGTGACTATTGCATAAATTATAGTGGATACTATAATGTTAGTTCTTAGTCACAATATCAGATGATTTTAATCATGTTTTCTACCCAATAATCCTTGCTGACTGAGCTAGACACTTTGACTTGTTGGTGATGTTTACTATGCGTTGTCCTTTCAGTCATAGTTTGCTCCAATATTCATGTAACCGTGCCAGACTTGCACTTGTTGTACTAGCTTCTTTGGTAGCCCAAGAGTAAGCAGTTTTTCAAAGCAGTGGAGATTGTAGACCACTCTATGGATAAAGAATGCTTTATAGTCATATCATATTTGTATATTCCCTTTCTGAGAACTACTTAAGTACTGTCCTTCAATGAGATAGATGGACATCAAAATACGAATAATTTAATAACCTAGGCATCTACATCTATAATAGTAATAACCTACATCTGTCTATCTAATTGAGGGACAGTACTTAAGTAGTTCACAGACAAGGAATATACAAACATGACTTGACTATAAAAGCATTCTTTATTCATAGAGTGCTCTACAGTCTCCACTGCAATTTGAAAAGTTCAAAGATTTTGTACCATCTCTTACTGTTTTGGTTTAATAATAATAATAATAATAACTACTACAACCCATAGCCTAAACCAAGGCCCCAGAATCTATAAGCTTGTGCGGGAGGGAGGGGGCGATTATTATTATTATGTAGGCCCAATGTGCGGCTGCAGCCGACTTACAGATGGAACAGCGCAAATCCCACATTTGTGTCACAGCTAAGGGAAACTGCAGAAAACCTTAACCAGATCTGCCGGCACCGGGAGTCGATCGCGGGCCGCTTGGGTGAAAGTCCGGCACGCCAGACATTACACTACCAAGGCTGTATAAACTTATTAATTATTAAACGTATTAAACTACCGTATGTTTTAATTTAAATTTAAATCTAAAACTTTTTCATCCTCAGTTCGCGGTTTGCATCTAAAATCACAGTGCGTACTCTGATGGTGATAAGTTCACGAGCTGGAATTGTTTTCCCTCTCGGTTTTCAATTATATTTAATTTGTTTACCACCAAACTGTTTCCGTAACTTTTATTATCTAATAAATGATTTTTTACAAAAATAGTGGAAAAACCATTAAAAACTGTACATATAATCGAAACGGAAAATTGTTTATCGCAATTAATATTCATTCATCTAGTAATATGAGATCTTCACTTTATTTTGATTTCTATCACTTCATAATGCAATCGACCTTTAAATTCACATGGGCAATACTAAATGTACAAATTTCTAAGAGGCAATCAAAAAAGTTCATTGTTGATGGGGATTCCCACTGAGGCTAACAATTTTAGCACTTGGCAATCAAGTTATCTGTCTTCTTTCATGCGAAATCAATGCTTATTTTAAATATGCGAATTTAATTTTTAATCCATTTAAACTGAATTCTTGAAAATCCATGACCAACTAGATACCATCTTTCGTATTCTTAAATTAGTACCCATAGCAACGCAAACTTGAAATAATAAATTTAAAGATTTTAAGTTCTGTATTATCTTCATTATTTTGCGCAAATAACAACATTCAGATATCGTGCGATAGTCAACCTACCTCAAAGACACACCTCACAAATTGACCCTACTAAAGTAGGCACAGCCTTTATGGCACACCTGGTCCTAACTAGTTGCATAATTTAATGCTAATTTGATGCTAATTTAATGCCATGAAAAAAAATTTATTGCTCCTTTTTTTTAAAAAATACCAACGTGTGTGCTAGCTATAGATATAGTTGGCACACACGTTAGCGTAAAAGTCAAGACAAGGGGTATATAAAGATAAAGAAGATGATATAATTTAATGCTAATTTAATGCTTCTCATATATCATGCATTCAAGTTTGTAACTCTAATAGGAACAAAGTTATTGAAACTTAAAGAAAACTATGATACGGCTGTGCTGGCTATAGATATAGTTAGCACACCCGTTAGTGTAGAACGATTACAAATAATCAATTCATAAACTATAATTTAATGCTAATTTAATGCTTCTCATCCATCATACTTTCAATAATATAGCTTTAATTGGAAAAATATTATTGACAATTAATTAAATAAACAAGCAACCATTAAGAAAATCGCGGTACGCTAGCTGCCTAATCAACTTATTGGTGTAAAGATTCGGTCACAGAATCAATATACTTATTACTCGAACTCCCGAATTTAATACCAGTCATTGGAGCACTAATTAATTTGTTACGACTCAAAAAACCTACGATATGGTAATAGATCTTCAGAAATGCCCGGTACGCTAGCTGCTTAATTTACATATAGGTGTGAAAATTTAGTCAGAGCACCAATATGCTTCCTGTTCAACGTTCTGAATTTAATGCCAGTGATTGGAGCACTGATTAATTTGTTACGACTCAAAAAACCTACGATATGGTAATAGATCTTCAGAAATGCCCGGTACGCTAGCTGCTTAATTTACATATAGGACTGAAAATTTAGCCAGAGCATCAATATGCTTCCTGTTCAACGTTCTGAATTTAATGCCAGTCATTGGAGCACTAATTAATTTGTTACGACTCATAAAACCTACGGTATGGTAATAGATCTTCAGAAATACCCGGTACGCTAGCTGCTTAATTTACATATAGGTGTGAGAATTTAGTCAGAGCATCAATATGCTTCCTGTTCAACGTTCTGAATTTAATGCCAGTCATTGGAGCACTAATTAATTTGTTACGACTCATAAAACCTACGATATGGTAATAGATCTTCAGAAATACCCGGTACGCTAGCTGCTTAATTTACATATAGGTGTGAAGATTTAGTCAGAGCATCAATATGCTTCTTGTTAAACGTTCTGGATTTAATGCCAGTCATTGCAGCACTAATTAATTTGTTACGACTCAAAAAACCTACGATACGGTAATAGATCGTCAGAAATGCCCCGTACGCTAGCTGCTTAATTTACATACAGGTTTGAAAATTTAGTCAGAGCATCAATATGCTTCCTGTTCAACGTTCTGAATTTAATGCCAGTCATTGGAGCACTAATTAATTTGTTACGACTCAAAAAGCCTACGATATGGTAATAGATCTTCAGAAATGCCCGGTACGCTAGCTGCTTAATTTACATATAGGTGTGAAAATTTAGCCAGAGCATCAATATGCTTCCTGTTCAACGTTCTGAATTTAATGCCAGTCATTGGAGCACTAATTAATTTGTTACGACTCAAGAAACCTACGATATGGTAATAGATCTTCAGAAATGCCCGGTACGCTAGCTGATTAAATTACATATAGGTGTGACAATGTAGTCAGAGCATCAATATGCTTCCTGTTCAACGTTCTGAATTTAATGCCAGTCATTGGAGCTCTAATTAATTTGTTACGACTCAAAAAACCTACGATATGGTAATAGTTCTTCACAAATTCCCGGTAGGCTAGCTGCTTAATTTACATATAGGTGTGAAGATTTAGTCAGAGCATCAATAAGCTTCTTGTTTAACGTTCTGGATTTAATGCCAGTCATTGCAGCACTAATTAATTTGTTACGACTCAAAAAGCCTACGATATGGTAATAGATCTTCAGAAATGCCCGGTACGCTAGCTGATTAATTTACATATAGGTGTGAAAATTTTGTCAGAGCATCAATATGCTTCCTGTTCAACGTTCTGAATTTAATGCCAGTCATTGGAGCACTAATTAATTTGTTACGACTCAAAAAACCTACGATATGGTAATAGATCTTCAGAAATTCCCGGTACGCTAGCTGCTTAATTTACATATAGGTGTGAAGATTTAGTCAGAGCATCAATATGCTTCTTGTTTAACATTCTGGATTTAATGCCAGTCATTGCAGCACTAATTAATTTGTTACGACTCAAAAAGCCTACGATATGGTAATAGATCTTCAGAAATGCCCGGTACGCTAGCTGATTAATTTACATATAGGTGTGACAATTTTGTCAGAGCATCAATATGCTTCCTGTTCAACGTTCTGAATTTAATGCCAGTCATTGGAGCACTAATTAATTTGTTACGACTCAAAAAGCCTACGATATGGTAATAGATCTTCAGAAATGCCCGGTACGCTAGCTGCTTAATTTACATATAGGTGTGAAAATTTAGCCAGAGCATCAATATGCTTCCTGTTCAACGTTCTGAATTTAATGCCAGTCATTGGAGCACTAATTAATTTGTTACGACTCAAGAAACCTACGATATGGTAATAGATCTTCAGAAATGCCCGGTACGCTAGCTGATTAATTTACATATAGGTGTGACAATTTTGTCAGAGCATCAATATGCTTCCTGTTCAACGTTCTGAATTTAATGCCAGTCATTGGAGCACTAATTAATTTGTTACGACTCAAAAAACCTACGGTATGGTAATAGATCTTCAGAAATGCCCGGTACGCTAGCTGCTTAATTTACATATAGGTGTGAAAATTTAGCCAGAGCATCAATATGCTTCCTGTTCAACGTTCTGAATTTAATGCCAGTCATTGGAGCACTAATTAATTTGTTACGACTCAAGAAACCTACGATATGGTAATAGATCTTCACAAATGCCCGGTACGCTAGCTGCTTAATTTACATATAGGTGTGAAGATTTAGTCAGAGCATCAATATGCTTCCTGTTCAACGTTCTGAATTTAATGCCAGTCATTGGAGCACTAATTAATTTGTTACGACTCAAAAAGCCTACGATATCGTAATAGATCTTCAGAAATGCCCGGTACGCTAGCTGCTTAATTTACATATAGGTGTGAAGATTTAGTCAGAGCATCAATATGCTTCCTGTTCAACGTTCTGAATTTAATGCCAGTCATTGGAGCACTAATTAATTTGTTACGACTCAAAAAGCCTACGATATCGTAATAGATCTTCAGAAATGCCCGGTACGCTAGCTGCTTAATTTACATATAGGTGTGAAAATTTAGCCAGAGCATCAATATGCTTCCTGTTCAACGTTCTGAATTTAATGCCAGTCATTGGAGCACTAATTAATTTGTTACGACTCAAGAAACCTACGATATGGTAATAGATCTTCACAAATGCCCGGTACGCTAGCTGCTTAATTTACATATAGGTGTGAAGATTTAGTCAGAGCATCAATATGCTTCTTGTTTAACGTTCTGGATTTAATGCCAGTCATTGCAGCACTAATTAATTTGTTACGACTCAAAAAGCCTACGATATGGTAATAGATCTTCAGAAATGCCCGGTACGCTAGCTGCTTAATTTACATATAGGAGTGAGAATTTAGTCAGAGCATCAATATGCTTCCTGTTCAACGTTCTGAATTTAATGCCAGTCATTGGAGCACTAATTAATTTGTTACGATTCAAAACAATTATTTTTCCAAAAATTCCCCCCCCCAAATAATTATGTGGATCTGGCCATGGTTATAATCCATATTCAATTAGTTTTTAATTTCTACGTAAGCTATTTAAATATTGTATCTCTTTAAAAAGAGCTGGATCGAAAGTTTGCTTTAAAACTCAGGGTTCTTATTTTCGCGTAGGAATACATTACCAGATGCAAATCGCAACCAATAGCGGGATCTCACTTCAAGAACAAGTATTGATTTTTTCTTAAAAGCTGAAGGTTGCACGAGTCGCGTGTTTTGGCGTAACCAATCAGCGCACAGCAACTCAAAAGCAAGTATTGATTTTTCCTCTAAAACTGCAAACGCTTATATGAGTAACCAAAGAGATTTTTTTTATAATTCTAAAATTTGAAACCAACCTTTTTTAAAATAATTTTATAGGGTTGTTTATATCGAATGCTAACGCAAGTTTACATTATGAAAAGAACGTAAATTTGCAGAACCGAACTTAAGATTTTTGTAAATATAGGGACGAAACCACAATTATTCAGAGCTGATAAAAACATACCGTTACAATACAAACCGAGATAGTTTTCACTTACCACCCTAACGTCACATGACTTTACTACCCCCTTCCTCGAGTTTCAGAACTTTTCCTATTTGTGGACGGCAGTATAGTTTAGTTAGTTGGTATATTTTTGTGTTGATTGTTTCGTGATAGTTGGTTGACTATTACTCAATGATGGCGGGTAGACCACCAAATGTATCATTTGAAGAGTTAAAAGATGTGTTAAGTGACTTTAAAACGGAAATAGTGCTGCAGAACTACGAAATTGCAAAGAAAAACAGTTTAGTGTAGGGTTGCCAACTGACCTTTTTTCGGAAGGACAGTCCTTCTTTCTAAGAGTGTGTCCTTCGTCCTTTCTTATCATAGGAAAGGACGGGTTTTGTCCTTATTTAAAACAATTAACGAAAATAAGTCAATACGTAATTAAAATTTAAAATTTTATTTTATTCACTGAAATTAAATTTCAAATTAACCGCCAACATCGTTCATGCAAAATGAATCAAATTTGCTATGAGCAGTAGTAGGTGAGGTAATTTAGTGCATTATTGTTGTTAAAAGCCATTAAAATGAGTGGTATTATTATAATTTACCGGACGAGGAAATGTGGTTAAAACTTCAGAAAAAAAAGAAAAACGTATATGTAGAAAATTCAAGCCGCAGTTGAAGTTTTACATTATGAGACTGATTGACCATTCATTTAAGACGATATTCAAACAGTACTAAACCATCTGCTGGGGGACAGCGGTAAGGAGAACCTCTTGAACTAGGCCTCCACCACACATTATTTTTGGAGAGGGGTAGATTCTTAGAAACTAAGATTTTTCAGGCAATGGTACCAGAAATAGCAGGCGTAAATGAATTAATATTAATTGTTGATTAATTAATATTAATCAAATAAATAGGAAATGTACTGTAATTAGTAATTGTAAAAAATCATGAAAAAGTAATTAATAATAAAAAGCAAACAAACAAAAAAGGACGAGAAATGGCATTTATTAAATAAGCAAAATACATGAACATAGAACATACAGTATGGACGACTAGAAGGCGCGCTGGACTTATAGGTAACTTACAATTAAATACTAATATGGTATGCATAATCTTTTAGTTTTATTTGTATTGTTTAAACGACTATAAAATTAAGGAATAATCATATGTAATTATTCTTTTTTATAAATATTATAATTATAAAAAAGTGTTTATTTATGACATATATTAAATATTTTATTAAAAAAAGCATTACCCGAACCTGGAATAGACCCGAGGTTTTGTAGTCGAAATCCAGCGCGCCTTCCAGTCGGCCATGCTACAGTCTATTCATGTCTTTTTCTTCTTTAATGAATATCATTTATCATCTTTTTTCTTTTGCTTCTTTAATGAATTGTTTATTTTATAAATAAACATTTTTTTAAATATAATATTTATAAAAAAGAATAATTACATAAAATTATCCCTTAATTTTATAGTCGTTGTTAAACTACTAATCCATTTTTTTTTCTAGAGTCCTCTGACTTTGAAAGCATATTGCTCGGGAACTATTGAACCAAATTAAATATTTTAAAAACAAGCAAATAGTAAATTCATTTCTACATACAACAGTAAAATATTATATTTCTAACTGGTATACTTTTGTTTCTATCGGATGATACGCAATAAAAGGTACCCATTTTTAGGGACAATTTCATTGAAAGCAAGTTCACTAATCTTTTCTCAGAAAGTATATGCCATATATAGATGAGATTTTTGTAGGGGTTAGAAAGGAACCTTGCGGTTCTTATGCTACTAATTTTCAGACAAAAAGCGTTTTATTTAAGATTTATGTGAAACAATAGCGAACTATGCGTTCTTGTTTATTAATAGAGATAGCCTTAAAAAATTTTCGCTAAATCAACACTTTTGATGTGTAGACATTATTGTTTATTTTTTAAAAAAATGTTCCTAATTTTAATAATAAAAATGCGGAAACAAAAAAACGAAAAAAACAATTTTTAATGACAAGCGGTTTCGACAAAAAACGGTTTTTTTTGTTATTCGGAGCATTTTCTTATAGAAAATAATGCCTACATATGAAAAGTGTTAATTTAGCGAAAAAAATTAATAACGCTATCTCCATTAATAAACAAGAACACATAAATAAAACACTTTTTTGTCCAAAAATTAATAGGATAACAACAGCAAGGTTTCTTTCTAACCACTACAAAAATCTCATAGATATATGAGATATACTTTCTGAGAAAAAAATATTTAACTCGCTCTCAATGAAATAGTCCCTAAAAATGGGTACCTTATATTATGTATCGTCCGATAAAAATAAAAATAAGTATATCAGTTAGAAATATGATATTTTACTGCTACATGTAGAAATAAATCTACTATTTGCTCGTTTTTAAAATATTTAATTTGGTTCAGTAGTTTTCGAGTAATGCGGTATCAAAGTCAGAGGACTCTAGAAAAAAAATGGATAGTAGGTATATTTACGTTAAATAAAAATAAAACTAAATGATTATGCATACAATATTAGTATTTTATTGTATGTTATTTCTTTTTATAAACGTTATAATTATAGAAAATGGTTTATTTATGAAATATATTAAATAATTATAGTTTATTATTAATATAATAAACAAACGTTTCTGGAAATTCTTGATTGTCCTTACTTACTACTTTCAAAAGTTGGCAACCCTAGTTTAGTGTGGGTTAAAATTAGTGCAAGTATAAATAACAAAATAAATCCTCGATCTCTCCATGCGAAAGTGGTCAGCAATATTAGAGGTTTAAGAGAATTCCTCACAGACAATTACTTTAAACCACCAGAGCCGCTAGTATATACTAAAAAGCAGAAAGAGGAAACAGAAGAAGAATTAATTCTAGATAGATCTATCGATGTATCATGTACTCCAATTGATGATATTTGCTTAACATTAACTTTGTATGAAAACTATTTCGATGATATCACTGAGTATCGATACTATAGAAGAAGTGACATCCAGAAGGTCAGAAAATGGTTGTGCTTCAAGAGAGGAAGTTTTGAAAAATTATTTTCTCACCAATTGTATCTAGAAACTAAGTTGGCATGTGGGTTCCGTTTAAAAACTCACTATCTTCCTATTTCTGGTTGTATGGGTTATTTGGACGGTAAGTAAGCTGTTATTTTCATTTTCAACAGCATTTTGCGAAAAATGTCTATGGAATTTATTTGTTATTGGAATGTTTTTCAAAATAAATTTTTTCCCTAAAATCGATTATTTGGTAATAATAATTAAAGACTGCAGTGGCGTCGCTAAGGGAAGCGTCCCAAAATTTAAGCTCTCCCCTCCCGCAGTAAAAGTTTTTCTTATTCTTGCCCTTTGAATTTGGCCCTGGATTTGAAAGCATTTTTGTTTGTTGTTATTACAGTTACCGGGTTTTTTTTAACTTTTTTTTATTATATGCGCCAAAATCAGTGAAATAAATCACTTTAGTAGTCAGACCAGCTGCATAAGCGACTAAAATTTTGTTAGAACAGAATTTTTCCACAGATATATTTCCTGTTAGTGATTCGTAGATAATCGAACTTTGTCTAATTAGGGGAAATCTACTAGCTATATAATAATATAAGATTTTTATATTACATATCGGGTTTCAATATGGAATATATTCATTTATGATATCTAGTTAACAGTTTAATATGTTGTGTTAAAGAGATAATGAGATAAGGATGTAATCCGCATTCATTCCGAAGAAATATGTAATACTAACCAAGTGACTATATTGAAAGTAATTATATTTGCATTGTTTTGAACATAATGGTATCTTATGATAAGAAATATTTGACGGGCGTCGGATGAAACAATACATTTTACTCAAGGTTTCTTGTTGGCGTGGAGATAATCCTTATAGATCCGGTTCTGAGAACTGAGGTGAAATCAATAATGAGAAATGACAAGTTTCTACATGTTAATTATGTTACACATTTTAAATGTTATGACTAATAGATTTATATTTTAGGAATGTCTGTAGTTGAAAGATATTACAAAAGTTAGAGTGTAGGACATGTAGTTAAACCTAAAAAGAGAAAAAATAGCGGTTAAATGCGGGCCTTGTTAGTCGTATTCTATTTAGAGTGTTTTCAGGAATTTATTCGAGTTCATTATCAATATAAATGTTAATTAATTATTATTGGGATGAGATATGCAAATGATACCGTGAATTAATTTAATTAGCAAAAATGATATGTACAAATGAGAGATGAGTCATGTAAACAATCATAATGTAATATGTAGAGTTGATCCGTATATGTGGTAATATCGCATGCTGATCCGCGCTAATCCGACAGGTGATTGATAGTAACCTTTCGATGAAATCACGTTTAACGATGTCTGGGGCATCCTTGAAAGCATACATCATTTAAGAAGGATCTTAGTATGAGAGATGAGATATGCAAATGATACCGTGAATTAAATTAATTTAATTAATTAGATCAATATAAAATCATTATGATCCCCCGAATGACTGCATCAATCATAATGTGATATGTAGAGTTGACATGTATTCGTGGTATACGCTGGTCCGCGTATACCGCGAGCGCGGTGAGGTCACGCGCTAGACCGCGAATGACCTTGAAATTGACCAAAAATTACTACGTTGGACCTTCATAAGAAATAACATGGGATTTTGTCGCCGAACTGTTATAGCATATCTACTATACTACCCTTTATCCTAGAAAACTCTGCTTCGCAGTAAGCGGAGGTACTTCTTTTTTTAATCTTGTACTTCTGCGAATATATATGGCTCCATAGAGGCAATGTATTTAGATCAGTGAGCAATTTATTTGAAAATTTGGGGAAGTAATAGGCATTTGCTTTCATCGACTTTTTTGTGCAAATACAGTTTTTAGCTTGCTCATTTAGGGTTTGTGCCCATAAGTGCCAATAATTCTTCCTCTCTTCTTCCTGATTTTCCATAACATTCGTCGACATTATCTTCATCTATTATGTCGTCCTTAAAACATTCTTCTGTAATCTGTTCTTATTCCACGCTCTCATCTAAGTCTAAGAAAAAATGAAGTACTGAAAAATCGTGATTTCCTGATTGCTTTTGGTACAACTTTACTTGATCGGAAATAAACGGAAACGAGCAACTCTAGCTGTTTATATTGTGAAAATGCATTCCGAGTAAAGTAAAGCTTAAACCAGCCAATATATATACGAGGGTAGATTCACTCATTTTTCTATGAGAACTGTCATTACTAATTATTTGTTGTGTCAAGTTTTGCGTAGGTGCGTGTTGTTCTTTGAAAGTTATTAATAATTAAGCTGGTCGATAACAGACAATTTTTAAAAATGGAAAAAAGTGAAGTCAGAGCGGTGATAAAGTATTTGCAAAAAAAAGGATTAACACCTACTGAAATTCACAAGGATATGACAGACGTTTTAGGGGACTCTGCCCCTTCTTACCAAGTGGTGAAAAATATGTCTCGTGAGTTTAGATTAGGCAGAACAACTTGCGAACATGCGAAAGGTGCGGGACGTCCAGTCTGTGTCACCGTTGACAAAAACATCAATTTGATCCATGATATGGTAATGGCAGATAGAAGACTGACTATTCGCCATATCGCGGAAATAACGAACATCTCTTATGGGTCAGTTGAAAATATTTTACGAAATGTTCTTGATCTCAGAAAAATTTCGGCGCGTTGGGTTCCAAAGATGCTGACCGTCGATCAGAAACGCTCTAGAGTGCTGCATTCGGAAGCCAATTTGGAGTACCTGAAGGCCAATCGGAAGCAATTTCTCACTCGCTTTGTGACTGTGAATGAAACATGGGTGCACCAATTTGATCCTGAGACGAAAAGACAAAGTATGGAGTGGCACCACAGAGGTTCTCCACCTCCACGCAAATTTCGAGTTCAACGCGCGGCTGGAAAGATTATGGCCACAGTGTTCTGGGATGCAGAACTTTGATTGCTGAACTGACAGAAGAATTTTGATGATCGATTATTTGCAGCGTGGACACACAATAACGGGTTCTTATTATGCAGGGTTAATTCCAAAATTGCGCGAAAGCATCGACCGAAAAAGACCAGGAAAGTTGTCACACAAAATTTTGTTCCATCAGGACAACGCTCCAGTCCACAAGAGCTGCATTGTCATGGCTGCCATACAGAACGCTGGCTTTGAAATCCTAGAACACCCTCCATATTCACCAGACCTGGCACCCAGTGATTACCATCTATTTCCAAAATTAAAGGAAAACCTGCGTGGAAAAAAATATGGAGACGATAATGAAGTTATAACCGCAGTAAATGGCTGGTTTGAGGAGCAACCGGAAAACTTCTTCCTGAAAGGCATTGAAGCATTGGAACATCGGTGGACCAAGTGCATTGAAGTCCAGGGAGATTATGTTGAGAAATAAATAAATAATGTTTTAAAAATTCTTTCTCTTTCTATATCAGGGACCGTAAATATTGATCTTCCCTCGTATATACAAGGTTATACATCCGTTTCAGGATAGTAACCGCCTGTTCTTTGAGGCTCTCAGACGCATTTTCTTTGTGGTGCGTCACTCCACTTTTATTCTTCGCTTGTGCTTCTACAATTGTCTGTGTTTCTTTGCTTCCTCTACTATTTTCTTCCACTCATTCCTGTCCTGTATTTTTCTTCCCCAATTTGTAAATCCCATTATCTCTGTCTTTCTCGATTTGGTCGCTCCATCTGTTCTTCGGTCTTCCTTTCGGTCTGCTTGTATCTGGTTTCTATTCTGTAATCTTCTTAACCTCACTGCTATTCTTCATCCTTTTTACGTGACCATACCACTTCAGTCTTGCCGCTTTTATTGTTCTTACAATATTTTCATTCTGAAGTATCTCTTCTATTTCAAAATTCATTAGTCGTTGGTATTCCCCTTCTCTTATCTTCTTTGGTCCGTATATTTTTCTTATGATGTTTCTTTCGAAAATCTTTAATTTCTCCTCTTCTCCGCTTGTCAGTGTTGTTGTTTCGGCCGCGTATGTAACTACCGTCCTGATTGCTGTGTTGTATATTTTCATTTTTGTTTCCCTTGTTATAGTTTTGTTCTGTTTTATTTGTTTATATTTATGGTAGGCTCGATGTCCCGCCTGTAATCGCTGTGTTATTTCATCTTTTTTGTCATTTTTGTAATTGATATTTTTTCCAAGGTATCTGAAATTCATCACTGCTTTGAATTTGTATTTATCGATTGTTATCTGTTTATTTTCCTTGTCTTCAATTCTCCGTATTTCCATAAATTTTTGTCTTTTCTTCATTTATTTCCAATCCTCTCTTCTTGGCATTTCCTATAAGTTGTAGTAGTGTCTCACTCAAGCTTTCCTTGTCTCTTGCTATAATTGCCGCGTCATCCGCATATGCCACTATCTGTACTTTTTTATTCCTTATTGTTCCTGCTATGTTGCATTCCTTTATAATTCCATCCATTACAATATTGAAAATCGTTGCCGATAGTCCGTCTCCTTGTCTCACTCCTGAATTGGTCTTGATCTCCTTTGATATACCTTCGTCCGTTAGTATCGCTGCTTTCGTGTTCTTCATTGTCATCTCCACTAGATTTATAATTTTCTGTGGTATTTTCATTCTTTGCATGTCGATTTTAATTTGTTTTCTATTGAGAATGTCGAACGCTTGTTTAAAGTCGACGAATAGTATTTGTGGTCGGATATCGTACTCGTAGCAATTTTCAACTATTTGGCTCAGGATCTGGATGGCGTCTATTGTTGACCTTCCCTGTCGAAAACCATACTGGTATTCGCCCATCCTGTCTTCTATTACTTTCCTCATTCTTTTTTGTATTGCATTCGTTAGTATCTTGTATACAGTGTTCAGCAAGGTGATCCCTCTATAATTGGCACATTTCAATGGGTTACCTTTCTTAAGTATTGGTACTATTAACCCTTCATTCCATTCTAGAGGCATGTTTTCCGTTTCCCATATTTGTTCTATTATTTTATGCATCGCCCTTATTAATTCTTCTCCGGCGTACTGTATCATTTCGTTCAGGATGCAAATTAATTAGTGCTCCAATGACTGGCATTAAATTCAGAACGTTGAACAGGAAGCATATTGATGCTCTGACTAAATTTTCACACCTATATGTAAATTAAGCAGCTAGCGTACCGGGCATTTCTGAAGATCTATTACCATATCGTTGGCTTTTTGAGTCGTAACAAATTAATTAGTGCTCCAATGACTGGCATTAAATTCAGAACGTTGAACAAGAAGCATATTGATGCTCTGACTAAATTTTCACACCTATATGTAAATTAAGCAGCTAGCGTACCGGGCATTTCTGAAGATCTATTACCATATCGTAGGCTTTTTGAGTCGTAACAAATTAATTAGTGCTCCAATGACTGGCATTAAATTCAGAACGTTGAACAGGAAGCATATTGATGCTCTGACTAAATTTTGACACCTATATGTAAATTAAGCAGCTAGCGTACCGGGCATATCTGAAGATCTATTACCATCTCGTAGGTTTTTTGAGTCGTAACAAATTAATTAGTGCTCCAATGACTGGCATTAAATCCAGAACGTTTAACAAGAAGCATATTGATGCTCTGACTAAATTTTCACACCTATATGTAAATTAAGCAGCTAGCGTACCGGGCATTTCTGAAGATCTATTACCATATCGTAGGCTTTTTGAGTCGTAACAAATTAATTAGTGCTCCAATGACTGGCATTAAATTCAGAACGTTGAACAGGAAGCATATTGATGCTCTGACTAAATTTTGACACCTATATGTAAATTAAGCAGCTAGCGTACCGGGCATATCTGAAGATCTATTACCATCTCGTAGGTTTTTTGAGTCGTAACAAATTAATTAGTGCTCCAATGACTGGCATTAAATCCAGAACGTTTAACAAGAAGCATATTGATGCTCTGACTAAATTTTCACACCTATATGTAAATTAAGCAGCTAGCGTACCGGGCATTTCTGAAGATCTATTACCATATCGTAGGCTTTTTGAGTCGTAACAAATTAATTAGTGCTCCAATGACTGGCATTAAATTCAGAACGTTGAACAGGAAGCATATTGATGCTCTGACTAAATTTTCACACCTATATGTAAATTAAGCAGCTAGTGTACCGGGCATTTCTGAAGATCTATTACCAAATCGTAAGCTTTTTGAGTCGTAACAAATTAATTAGAGCTCCTATGACTGGCATTAAATTCAGAACGTTGAATAGGAAGCATATTGATGCTCTGACTAAATTTTCACACCTATATGTAAATTAAGCAGCTAGCGTACCGGGCATTTCTGAAGATCTATTACCATATCGTAGGCTTTTTGATTCGTAACAAATTAATTAGTGCTCCAATGACTGGCATTAAATTCAGAACGTTGAACAGAAAGCATATTGATGCTCTGACTAAATTTTCACACCTATATGTAAATTAAGCAGCTAGCGTACCGGGCATTTCTGAAGATTTATTACCATATCGTAGGCTTTTTGAGTCGTTACAAATTAATTAGTGCTCCAATGACTGGCATTAAATTCAGAACGTTGAACAGGAAGCATATTGATGCTCTGGCTAAATTTTCACACCTATATGTAAATTAAGCAGCTAGCGTACCGGGCATTTCTGAAGATCTATTACCATATAATAGGTTTTTTGAATCGTAACAAATTAATTAGTGCTCCAATGACTGGCATTAAATTCAGAACGTTGAACAGGAAGCATATTGATGCTCTGGCTAAATTTTCACACCTATATGTAAATTAAGCAGCTAGCGTACCGGGCATTTCTGAAGATCTATTACCATATAATAGGTTTTTTGAGTCGTAACAAATTAATTAGTGCTCCAATGACTGGCATTAAATTCAGAACGTTGAACAGGAAGCATATTGATGCTCTGGCTAAATTTTCACACCTATATGTAAATTAAGCAGCTAGCGTACCGGGCATTTCTGAAGATCTATTACCATATAATAGGTTTTTTGAATCGTAACAAATTAATTAGTGCTCCAATGACTGGCATTAAATTCAGAACGTTGAACAGGAAGCATATTGATGCTCTGGCTAAATTTTCACACCTATATGTAAATTAAGCAGCTAGCGTACCGGGCATTTCTGAAGATCTATTACCATATCTTAGGATTTTTGAGTCGTAACAAATTAATTAGTGCTCCAATGACTGGCATTAAATTCAGAACGTTGAACAGAAAGCATATTGATGCTCTGACTAAATTTTCACACCTATATGTAAATTAAGCAGCTAGCGTACCGGGCATTTCTGAAGGTCTATTACCATATCGTAGGATTTTTGAGTCGTAACAAATTAATTAGTGCTCCAATGACTGGCATTAAATTCAGAACGTTGAACAGAAAGCATATTGATGCTCTGACTAAATTTTCACACCTATATGTAAATTAAGCAGCTAGCGTACCGGCCATTTCTGAAGATCTATTACCATATCGTAGGATTTTTGAGTCGTAACAAATTAATTAGTGCTCCAATGACTGGCATTAAATTCAGAACGTTGAACAGGAAGCATATTGATGCTCTGCCTAAATTTTCACACCTATATGTAAATTAAGCAGCTAGCGTACCGGGCATTTCTGAAGATCTATTACCATATCGTAGGATTTTTGAGTCGTAACAAATTAATTAGTGCTCCAATGACTGGCATTAAATTCAGAACGTTGAATAGGAAGCATATTGATGCTCTGACTAAATTTTCACACCTATATGTAAATTAAGCAGCTAGCGTACCGGTCATTTCTGAAGATTTATTACCATATCGTAGGCTTTTTGAGTCGTAACAAATTAATTAGTGCTCCAATGACTGGCATTAAATTCAGAACGTTGAACAGGAAGCATATTGATGCTCTGGCTAAATTTTCAGTCCTATATGTAAATTAAGCAGCTAGCGTACCGGGCATTTCTGAAGATCTATTACCATATCGTATGTTTTTTGAGTCGTAACAAATTAATTAGTGCTCCAATCACTGGCATTAAATTCAGAACGTTGAACAGGAAGCATATTGATGCTCTGACTAAATTTTCAAACCTGTATGTAAATTAAGCAGCTAGCGTACGGGGCATTTCTGACGATCTATTACCGTATCGTAGGTTTTTTGAGTCGTAACAAATTAATTAGTGCTGCAATGACTGGCATTAAATCCAGAACGTTTAACAAGAAGCATATTGATGCTCTGACTAAATCTTCACACCTATATGTAAATTAAGCAGCTAGCGTACCGGGTATTTCTGAAGATCTATTACCATATCGTAGGTTTTATGAGTCGTAACAAATTAATTAGTGCTCCAATGACTGGCATTAAATTCAGAACGTTGAACAGGAAGCATATTGATGCTCTGACTAAATTTTCACACCTATATGTAAATTAAGCAGCTAGCGTACCGGGTATTTCTGAAGATCTATTACCATACCGTAGGTTTTATGAGTCGTAACAAATTAATTAGTGCTCCAATGACTGGCATTAAATTCAGAACGTTGAACAGGAAGCATATTGATGCTCTGGCTAAATTTTCAGTCCTATATGTAAATTAAGCAGCTAGCGTACCGGGCATTTCTGAAGATCTATTACCATATCGTAGGTTTTTTGAGTCGTAACAAATTAATCAGTGCTCCAATCACTGGCATTAAATTCAGAACGTTGAACAGGAAGCATTTGGTGCTCTGACTAAATTTTCACACCTATATGTAAATTAAGCAGCTAGCGTACCGGGCATTTCTGAAGATCTATTACCATATCGTAGGTTTTTTGAGTCGTAACAAATTAATTAGTGCTCCAATGACTGGTATTAAATTCGGGAGTTCGAGTAATAAGTATATTGATTCTGTGACCGAATCTTTACACCAATAAGTTGATTAGGCAGCTAGCGTACCGCGATTTTCTTAATGGTTGCTTGTTTATTTAATTAATTGTCAATAATATTTTTCCAATTAAAGCTATATTATTGAAAGTATGATGGATGAGAAGCATTAAATTAGCATTAAATTATTGTTTATGAATTGATTATTTGGAATCGTTCTACACTAACGGGTGTGCTAACTATATCTATAGCCAGCACAGCCGTATCATAGTTTTCTTTAAGTTTCAATAACTTTGTTCCTATTAGAGTTACAAACTTGAATGCATGATATATGAGAAGCATTAAATTAGCATTAAATTATATTATCTTCTTTACCTTGATATACCCCTTGTCTTGACTTTTACGCAACGTGTGTGCCAACTATATCTATAGCTAGCACACACGTTGGTATTTTTTTAAAAAAAGGAGCAATAAATTTTTTTTCATGGCATTAAATTAGCATCAAATTAGCATTAAATTATGCAACTAGTTAGAACCAGGTGTGCCATAAAGGCTGTGCCTACTTTAGTAGGGTCACAAATTGAACCGTAGTTTATTTATAGTTTAAAGTATCCTGGAACTGATATGATGTCATGTAAATTAGGTTTTATCTAGAAGTGAAGTTTAAGCAATTACTTAGTCAATAGATAATTTGAAATAAATAAATTGAATGATATTCAATTGCTTTTAAATAAGCTCTCTAAACTATTATACGAATATGAAAGAGGAAATTGCTTTATTATTTTTCTTCGAATGTTCCTAAAACTACTTGAATCTGATCTAAAGTATATACTATGTATTATACTTACACATATGTGTTTTGTTACAGAAGTTTTGAGAGAAACTGAAAGAGCAGTTCGTGGATTATTAAAATTAATCATTTTTAAATTGTAACCGATTTGTTTTAAAAATAAACTTAAGTGTAAATTAAATAATGCTTTGATTTAGTATTGAGTACCTATCCCTTGAAGTCTTGAAACAAACCCCCTCCTGCGCAAACATATTAGGATTCTTAGCAAGTCGAAAATCAGATCACGCCTTTTATAGGTATATAAATATATTTTTTTAGTGTATATAGACGTAAGTCTATATACACTAAAAAAGTGTGTAAGAATAATTTTACACACAGACTTAATGGTATATAGAAAAATAAACTTAATAAATATATAGAAATAAACTTTTCTGATAAAATCAATGACATCGTGACATTAGTTTATAAGATGAAACATATCAGCGATAGAGATATGAAGGAGGAAGGTTTTATTTGAACCAATTGCTTCTAATAGAGAATAACTGAGCCCTTCTGATCTTTATTTTCATACAATAATTTTTATAGTAATAATCATGCTTAATAACATCGATTAGCAAGACACTTACATACTTTTCCTATCAGGCTTGGCTCCATCTTCTGGTTTCATTAATTCCCTGAATTCTAAAACTTGGACGGTACTATTACTACTATTAGTACGAGAGCTAGCAGACAAGAAACTGAACGATAATGATCAGAATTTTCACTGATGGGAATTACTTTTTTGGTGTTTGTGCCAAAATCAATCGTCTGCCGTTTCAATGTGGTAGCATTAACTTGAGGAGTATATTAAAAAAAGAGGTGGTTTAAAGGAGTTGCTGAACCACATTTATCAAAAACATCATGTGAGGAATAACTAGTATGACTAGTTCAGATGGAATTTCTACCTAGGCAGAGAATTTTTTAGGGTTGCTTTATGTATAGCAGACGCCTGTCAAAATGGTAAAATCCACCTTTTAGTAAGCCAAAACATTTTGTTTGCGTCCTTCCATTCGTCTACCTATGCTACCATTAGAAATAATCGGTAGCAACTTCGGAGCAGACGCCGTCGAAATGGCAGGTTCAGGATGGCTTTTGAAGTGAAGAATTTTAAGGGCGGTTGAAAAAAAGGGGGGATTTTGAAATACGTATTTATGTAGTAAACACCACTAAACACAAAATAACAATAACAACATCCATTTCAGTCTGCCGCAAAGAAATCGTTTGACTGGACCTGCTATTTTGACAGCGTCTGCTCCGAAGTTGCTACCGATTTTTTCGTCCGCCAATACATTTTTAGTTGTAGTATAAGTAAATGAATCGAAAGACACAAGATTTTTTTTGATAAATATCGTTCACCAAATCCTTACAACCACTTCTTTTTGTAATACACTCATCAAGTTAATGCTACACAGAGAAAAATGTATTTAAATTTCATCAACAATTGTGTGGTATTGTAAAACAAATTGGTCTTAAAAAAGTGACAGGGACAATTTGTGTACAATTATAAAACAAGATTGCGTCATTTAGTTTGTCAAGATTTTGTGGAAGTCAATAGTAATTTTGTAGAATCAAATGAATAGTTGTGTATAAGTTTCCATAACAAATTGTGTTACTTATTAAAACAGAATGTGTAATGTTATTGCATACAATTTTATACAAAATTGTACAATTGTTGCGCTAGGGTGTGCCACAATTGCTTAATAGTATTTAACACAATTACTTGTTCACATTTATACAAATTGTGCAATACTCTGGCACAAATATTCTATACAGAAGGCTAGATATCACAAATAAAATATATATTTTTACATATATTAAAATATATGTAACTAATATGTATATAGCTATACAATGTATAGTATTTACATACTATACAACGTTTAGTATATACACGTATAACACTAAAATTTTCTTTTGCCGTCGGCTGTTTATATATAAATCTCGAATTTACATTAATAGCGACAATTACAAGTGGTGACATCTATAGGATGTCATCCATAAACTTTGCGAAACACAATAATTAGTAGCAAGCAGTTTGAACACTGGATTATGATTTCATTCAAACAAAATATTGTATTTTTCTAAACATTTTTTACAATTATACTTCAACATAATATGCTAGCTTATCCTCTACAACATTGTTCCAAAGAATGCAGAACTAAATCTGACTGTGTTAAATAATTGTCGTAAGTTCCTGTTATACAATTCAGTAACGAAATCCTACACAACGCTGGACAATACGATTCTACAATTATAATATAAATTTCTCCAACACCGTTTTGAACAATATTGTGCAAAGCTCTTATGAAGTATTTCTCTCTGTGTATCATTGTGAACCGACAGAGATTGATTTTGGCAAACCTAAACACCAATAAAATAATTCCCATCAGTGAAAATTTTGATCATTATCGTTTACTTTCTTCTCTGCTATTTCTCGTACTATATGTAGATCTCCACAATGTGTTCACGTGCCATCGTGCCCTGTGTTTCATGCCATTAAAAGTTGGTGTGTGGATAAAATTACCCCGAAGGTGAATTATAGGAGTATTTTCTTTTCTGAATTAACTATTAACGCCTAAACTTCGCTTAAGACTCGTTTTTGAACACTTTATAAATCAGTTGAACGACGTAGGATTGACAACAGTAAAAACAATTTTTACGATTTTCTGTAAAACTGTTGTTATTCCCATCGCCTATAATGATGGTATCATCG
This sequence comes from Agrypnus murinus, assembly GCA_929113105.1. Classification (NCBI taxonomy): domain Eukaryota; kingdom Metazoa; phylum Arthropoda; class Insecta; order Coleoptera; family Elateridae; genus Agrypnus; species Agrypnus murinus. The sequence goes on from OV816024.1 coordinate 189,709,575, forward strand.
TAGCCTCCTACCACGTAATTGTGGTAGCACTGACTACATTTGTATATTACACCACCTTATAAAATACTTCCACAAAGATGAATTTCACCATAGAAAACCTAACTCTAACATAATCTTTCTAATATGCTTAAGACTATTTTGAAAGAAAATCAAAGAAAATTTCAGTAATGACTCTTAAAGTTATTGATTTCGCTCACTTCAATGCTGGGCGCAGACTTACCTAGCAAAACTGCTTTGTGCAAAAACGTTTCTGCTTAAAGCAGAAACTGAAACCAAAAACATTTTGTTCTGTCAGGGCGCAGACTTATTTAGCAAAACTGATTTTAGCAGAAACGTTTTCACTGAAATTAAAAACAATTCTGTTCTGTCGAAAAGTACTTGCAGTAATCTTAATTGATCAGATCTGTGTTATGATGAATCTTCAGCGTGTAAATTATAAATTGCATAACTAATTTTTCTGCATCTAATTTCATACTAATAATAATAATAATAATAATAATTTCCATAACCACGATCAACTACTTATACAACAAATAGTAAATGCCGATAAAGCCTTTTCACCATTAAGCTTATTATCGATTAATGCTCCTTTGAATAGACCAAACAAATCGGACGTTGTTCAAAACTAGAAAGATAAAGTTTTTCATGACAAGTATCGAAAAATGCTTAATGATACTAGCATAGACAAAGAAAACTCTTTAATGTGGCTTAAAAGAGGAGAACTTTATACAGAAACTGAAGGATTTATTATCTCAATCCAAGACAAAATATTAAAGACTCGCAACTATGAACATTATGGGCTAAAGAGGAACGTGGATGATAATTGCAGAAAGTGTAATTCAATAGGGGAGACTATTGAGCACATAACAGCTGGTTGCTCGCAGATGCAAATAACGCTTACCTTGGTCGTCATATTCAAGTTGCTAAAATCATACACAGACATATTGCCATACATAAGGGATTTAGCAAAAGTCTTACTACCCTATTACAAATATGAACCACCGGCTATTCTGGAAAATGAGAAAACTTTGTTATACTGGGATCGACCTATCATCACCGATAGAACGATAAGGTATAACAGATTTGATCTTGTCATAATTGATAAGGAAAACAAAACAGGACAAATTATAGACGTGCGGCCATCCCTCTTAGCACAAATGTAACAGCTACAAAAGCTGAAAAAATAATTAAATATGAAGAACTGTCCGTTGAACATAAACGTTTGTGGCACTTGGGAACAATTACGATTATTCCAATGGTATTGTTAGCAAGCGCTTCTCTATATTCCAAAGGTAAGTCAAACCTCCTATGACCTGCCACATCCTTGAACATGGTCTAAACTGAACTGTTTTTCCATGTCAAGATGAGCGATGTACCGGAATCATTTCTGTGCAAAAATGCGAATAATAATAATAATAATAATCCATTCACAATAAATAACTTTTATAAAAAGTTATTTATGAAGTTATTTTTAATAAAAATAACGGCAAAAATAATAATGGTAGTGAACTACATCTGCACTTGGTGAACCTGATGTAAAGGATTTGGCTTCGTTGAGTTGGATTGGCCATCGTTATGGTTTTATTGGATTACTTGGTCTAAGCTCTGTTGAAGGAGATGAGCAGCTAGTAATGGATCTTGGTGTTTTACCATGATGATCTTGTCATCCGCAAACATGTATCTGTGTATATCAAGTATAAAATTGGAACAAAAACGCCGGCCTGGGGTACCCCTGAGTTGATTGGGTGGAGATCAGTCTAATGTTGGCCAAATTTTACATGGAACTATCGTTCCTCCAAATAGGATTTAACGATAACATAGAAGGAGCGTGGGAGAATTTTTTTAAGTCTGTACAGGAGGCCTGTATGTTACACTTCATCGAAAGCTTGACTTTCGTCGAGAAGGCCAGCTGTGCAATATTGTTTCTCTTCAAATACTTGAGCTGTTAATATATGCCATAAGGTTCGATTAAAACAGGTCTAACCTTCATCACAACTCTTAGCTTTCACCAAATAACGGGACTTGGAAATTTCATTTATTTTTGGATTAAAGTCCCAGAAACAAACTCGACCGCTAAAAGATTTTTAAAATGCCAAATTTTTCAAAATTATTTATTTAAGGCCCGGTATAGCACTCTTTTTATAAAACCTAGTGAATAATATTGTAATGGTTATGTGAGTGGAAATTTTTTTGTTTTCTTTGGTTTTATTTTTACTTGGGTCTAGTAGTGCTCATTCTAGGCAATTTGGTGGATTTGAATTTTTCGGTACCATTCTTTTTATAAAAATCTAAAAATCTTTTAATATACCTATACCTAGTAGCAGGATGTCAAAACGATACTGGCGCTTCAAGATTTTCAATTAATAGAAGTAGTATTTTTCTTAAACGTTCTTCGATATAAATATTTTTTATCACATGATCATCTTTTCTTCACGACCCTGCTTTTCTCTGCGCAGATATTAACTGATAACATTTTTGAATCGTAGTTTTCGGAATTCTAAGAAGATTTGATAATTACCTTTGAGAAATACCCAGAATCTGGGTGAACCTGAAAATTATTAATTTTCGCCTTAGTATTTAGCCTAAGCTAAATCGCGCCTCCATTAGATTGCATTTTAGTCTTAATGTAAATAGTTAGCACAAAGTGTATTAACTGTACTCCATTACTCCACCTATCTGTCAGGAATATCCGTATTACAAATACTAATTTTTGCCATATATGCATTTTGTATTAACCTTCTGAAAAAACATTAATGTCGTTACACGTCTAAACTACCAGGTATCTATCTTCAATCGCATTGGCCTCATAGGCGATTAGTAATAAATACTATTGATACTTGGAACGACATTCCAAATAAAGTGCTGCGTGCCTCATGTGAGACGTTCAGAAAACTTTAAGAGTCGTGGTTAAAGCAATTAAGTGAAGCAATAGAATTACAAATGTAAATTTATAATGTATAATATAATAAGTGTTTTTCTAATATTTAAAAGTTTTGCCGACAAATATTTGTGGACACGGTGTAGAAATTTCAGTGATAACCGTGACGAATAATTTAAAAAAATTACTTTAAAGCGTTAAAGGTCTGGCGTTTAGTCAAAATTATAAATTCAAAATAGCGGACTTGCTAAATTACCATTTGCCACCATTTTACCATAAATTTCCAATTGCTACAATAACTATTCGGTTTTCGTTCATTCTAAGTATTTATATACCCATTCCATTTCAGTTTATTTTCTAAAACTTCCTATATTGGATTTTTAATTCTTTGATTATTTGTTAATTTTTAATTCGGTCAAGTTTGGGTTTTCCCCCTCCTCGGGTGTTTTTCATTTAGGTGGCTGTTATTTTGTCTCATAACTCTCATAACATATAATACAACAGACAATACTCATATTGTGTAGATGCATCTTTATTCATTCCCTTTGTTCAATTTCTATATATTCTTCTGTCTATCGCATAACCCCATCTAGGGACACACTGTATACTATTTGTTTTATTTGTGCGATTTAGTACAGTAAAAAAAATAACTTTTGTGTTAGCTGCGCAGACGAGGAAGAAAGACGATATTCGAGGTCTTTTACATCTGATTGTACCGGAAGTGTACCGCAAGACGCTCAAGTAAGAACGTTTACATCCATTAGACGTTTGGGCACGATATCGCTTCCTATGTCATTAAATTTCGCTTTAGGGCCGATGAATATTGAATTGAACAGTTTGCTGATTTCTATCAAATGCCTAAGAATGCTATTATGCTAATGCCAATGGCAGAAAAAACGTCATACAAGTACCTCAACAGCAAACAAATTAGATGCCGTTGTGGTCTGAATGTCGTTTATTTATCTTCCAGTTTACGTTGTACTTCTTTTCCTTGTAGTTTTTCCTTTAATATTTTTTTATATAACTATTTTAAAAGATTTTTCTTAATCATCACACTCATTTGTCTGATCTAATTAATGTGATTGGCTTTTTTAAATATCGGTACTGTGAGATTGTTCTGCCCAGTTTTGATATTGTCTATTCTTTCCAAGATTTTCCACACATATTATCCAAATCCATTCCTTTATTTTCAGCCGCCTCTGTCATATCCGATTCTGTGTTATTTTCGTCACACGTTTTACTCATTTTCAATTTTTTTATTGCTTCATTCACTTATTTCATTTCTGATCTTGTTTTTATTTCTTGGATCTTGCTCCGGACAATTTCTAATTTTATAAATTATGCTTTGTTACCGTTTGTATCAGATTTCTTCTTATAATATTTCACCCTACTTGTAGTACCTCCTGTGACTGGATTGCAGACATCGATATTTGGTTCTGATGATTCTATTAATATTCCTGCTTTTGCCTCATATTCTTTTAATTTATGTTGCTTAATATAGGGCTTTCCTAAAACTCATTGCCAAATTATCCGCAACTCTTTTTCTTAGACTCTCCGTCTTTTCAATATCCTTTTTTTTTATGTATTCGCTTCTTTCTTGTTCTGCTTTCGAGTTGTAATATTTATTCCATGCTCACTTCGCCATCTGGACGTTTTCCTGCTGGAGTTAATTTTATTTTCTTCCTGATATATCTTCTGTTTTGGTTCATAATGTTTCTCTCAATTTATTGCAGATTTCCATTAATGTTCAATTCCGACGAGTTAACAAGAAGTTACACTATGGAGGCGAGGAGTTAATACATAAATCCAAGAAATAAATGTAATTATTTACATTTCGCTTTTTAAGTAATTCAATATTTTTGTTTAAATTTAATTACTTGCACCTGGGTTTTTTAAACTTGCATAACTCGAGTTTCCCTTACTTACGTAATTACAGTTATTTCTTAGAGTTGTGTATTTATTGTAATGTAACATACATGTCCTTCAGTAATGCTTTTAATTTCCAGTGCCTCCCCTTTCTCCGAATCTTTCAGGCCGTATATTTTTATTATTTTAGATTATTTTTCTAAAATTTCAATTCTATCTTCTTGTTTTGTACCCGCTGAATTTAGTTTTTATGTTAATTTTTTAATCTGGTTTTCCTTTCTTAATTCCTCTAATTTCTTGTTGATTATATCAAATATGGTATCGTAACCGATTGATGATATCTCGCACTGCTTGCGTCAATCTAGCTCGAGTTCATTATATTATCTAGACCTTTTATCTAGACCGATTCCACGAAAATTTCGACTTACGTATTCTTTAGTTTCCTTTTTCCTGATCGCAAATTTCACCAACTTTAACGGCATATCCGTTTGCTTCCACTATCACCTCACTATCATTTTGTACTTTATTACACTTCTCGAACACTTACAAACTTTTATACTACTATAATACTACTATATTTTTAAACCTGGGCATTCATGAGCTTCAGCTCTAAATACTACTCCGAAATATGGCTTCTGATATACTTTAGTAACTTATTACTCAGACATACAGCACTTTCAAAGTGTTGATATTCATCATATTTGTAGTCTTGGCAGTGTAATGTCTAGAGTGCTGGACTTTCACCCAAGCGGCCCGCGGTCGATTCCCAGTGCCGGCAGATCTGGTTAAGGTTTTCTGCAGTTTTCCTTAGCTGTGTCACAAATGTGGAATTTGCGCTATTCCATCTGTAAGTCGGCTGCAGCCGCACTTAGAGCCTACGTAATAATAATAATCGCCCCCTCCCTCCCGCACAAGCTTATAGCTTCTGGGACCTGGTTTCCAGGCTATGGGTTGTACCAATTATTATTATTATTATTATTATTATTATTATTATCCCCTGTCCCACTTCTTTGAAATATGCGATCGTATATTGGTATATTCTTGTTTCGTGCGTTGCGTTTCGTCCGTCGACGAAAATCTACCTGAAACCTTCTCGTTTCGTTCGGAATAAAAATGATGGCATCTATGACTTCTTATTTCGTGCGTTATTTACCTGCACATGTTTATGTTCCCTTATCTGAATATCAAGTGCGATAGTAACTTTAATATGCTACACTTCAGCCAAACAGAGCTAGCTAAAAATTAAGCATACTATTTCTATCTTTGGTACTCTCTTTTACTTAAACATGTCTTACAAGCTGTAATTTATTCCATAGTTTATCAAAACACGCTCTTCAAAAATAACTTACGATTCCGACAATTTCACATACTTGACTATCATTTGATAGATCTTAAATTCTTTTTATAAATTACACTCTATGTAGGGAGTTTGAGTATTTTTGTAAAAACAGAAAAGTCATGAGGCAATTTTGGACTTAACACTTTTCGAACACTTTTGCTTTTATTTTAGTGCCTCTTTTACCATTAGTAGTTATAAAAAACTTTTTACTTTTACTTAAATTTTCCTCAATTCTAAATTTGACTGAAGAACAAAGAACTTTTTAATTACTTATGTGTATAATGTTTTTCTTTGTACAGAAATATCGAAAGCGTCAAATATTCTGAGTGCTATTGTATTTGAATTTATCCTTTTCGAATAATTTCGTCTAAGAACGACTAATAGGTACCTACTTTATTAGCGGTTATATACCGCTAATATTTCCTGCAATTTCCTTGAAAGAACGTAACATAATTAAATTTACAATATGAAACAAGAATACATTATATGCAGGATTTAAAAAGAAGCATTAATACGGGAAAACCTTACTACCCTTAAGTGACGATAATATCTAATAAATTTCTTATTTATACGTAGATGTACGTATCCATTATTATTTCCCCTTTATTAATTAGAATCTAAAAGTAGCTAAAATTGAATTTAAAAAACATATAATTGATCAAACAATCGAACTGGTTTAAAAGGGCACATGATTACTTAAAAAATATAAGAATAATTATTTATTTGGTCTTAATTAATATTTTTTATTAATACTTTAGATTTTTTGTATTTGGTGTGAAAAATGAATAAAATATTGAGCAGAAAATCAATAATTTGTATGCAGAAACCCTATTTGAAAGTATTTAAAGTAAAAATCCGTACTACATGTTCATATCACTACAAACTTAAACAAATATCTAATATTTCAGGAAATGTAAAATTGAACATAGCCTATCGTTATGGAAATAAAACGTCGTTTTAAAACGTCCACAATAAAATATTTTGATAAATATTATATCACTTGTCCTGCTTTTCTGATCTGATTTTCGGTTTTGGATTGTTGAAGAACCTAGGATAGGCCTCAGAATTACTAACCCCATCTCACAAATGCGGTTTTCATCCAGACAAATCTACAGCTGTAAAATCTAAGGTTTGAATCAGTTCAGACCATTCCACATTTGACTTTTTTGTATCGAACAATGTTTTTATCTAAATTAAAGTAACTAAGCACCCACTGATTTAATCCATCACAAACTGATTAATCGGTAATAGGTATTATGGTACAGGCCTTGTATGTTGAAACATAATTTCCTAATTTTTCTATGAAAATTCTTAGAAAAGCTACACATCATTCGATTTTTAAAAAGTTAGCCAACATTAGGTTACAGATTACATTACAAATTTGCAGTTTCTACGATGCAGTTTTTCCATTACGGTATTTTATATTCTACTTGAAAAACTACAGTAACGATTATTAACATTAGTTCCAAATAATTAATGTGGACGTCAAGTGGCCAAATTCTGCTCGGAAGATGAATATGAGGAGTGTACTAATTAAGGTTTACCAGAGTGACTATTATTTCAATTTGTCAATCTATCTAAAAGAGATTGTTTTGTCTAAAAAGGTTTGCCGGATATACTAAATTATTCTACCTATGAAAGGAACCCATGCTTGCAAATAACAAGAGTAAAATTCCTATGTTGAAAAAAGTAAAACTGAATCTCGTAAGTGGGAAAAGCTTCTTTGGGTAACTACTTGAGTGTTTGTAAACTAAAGCGTATAATTTCCCAGAATATTGCTATTATGCCATTAAGTAGTTTGTGGTCAACTGTTACATATTTATACTAATTCCAATAAAGGCCATCTAAAAATGACCTGTCTTAAATTGGTATTATGCATTTTAAAAATTACATATTTGTACAAGCACTGAGTGAAGTAACTCTTTTAGTTTCTGCGAAATAAGATAAGAAAAACGATCTTACTTCGAAATAAGAAGCAAGCAGCCTTTTACTGAATGCGAAATATATTAAGGAGGCGTATTTTCCTGTCAATGTTTTCATAGATACAATAGCATTCATAGGCAGCGCTACAGGGTGTACTGCGTGTACCCGGTGCATCCCCTAATCAATCTAAACTCATGCATTCATGTATTGAAACAATATGTAGCGCCCAGATTTAGGAATACATGGAGAGGTGAATTTAGGATCGACGATTATATTTAATCGTTAAACTCTAGCAGATTGGAGGTAAATTAGTATACTATGAAGATGAGCAGAGTTAGTTTTATTAATGTGAATATTCCTTCCTTCATTATTTTAATTTTTGACCGATACAAAAATTTAAAAGCTGTTCTCGTATGATTTTTTATGTACTATGCATGCTAACAGTTTTGGAGTAGGATTTAATGTATATATATCAAGGATACTAAAAAGTATGTTTTTTATGGAACGGCCTCTATATCTTGATGAATTTACGATTGCTACGATTAGTTTACAAGTTTTTGTGTTATCCCTCAATTATTAAAGAGTTGATTGTGGATACTTATGAGCAAACGTTACCTTATAACGAATATTTTTGAATAAACTTCTCATATTATTAACAATTACTGAAGTAAATCAACAAATAAAACAAAGTATATTAATTATTAAAATAAATTACATGACATTTACATTAACCTCAATGCATTTTAAACAACGTTTAAAAAGTTTGAACGATTTTTTTTAAATGCTAAATCCAAATTTATCAAATTTGCGTTTTCCTTGATTTTATTTTTTAATTGTTTTTTATTTGCCACGTGTTAACTGTAAGTTTTTTCTTTGAGCGTTTCCCATAGAAAAAATCGGAACTTTCAAATCTGGACTCCGTGCGGGCCAGAGAATGAAACTATTTTTTTTTTATATTCATAGGCGATACTTACCCTTATCATATATGATAATAGTCTTCAACCTTAGTTTTAGTGATGCCCACGAGACTCGAGAGGTAAGACTTTTGTTAACTCGCGTCTCGTCTCGCACAAAATAAAACGAATCTTGTCTCGAATCTCGTCTCGCGCCAAAAAATCGCGTCTCGTCTCGAATCTCGCGCGAGAAATCTCGCACTTCTTCTTTGGAATACAACTGGTAATAAATAATAACTCACAGTCTATATTTATTACCAGTTGCATTGATGGTTACTCCATTTTGAGCATCTTAACTTTAAGAAGATCTTCTTTGAAAGATATATCAGAATTTAAACAAAAAATCAAAAAGGAATGTAATGCCTAATTAATAATTAAATAGAAGTCTAAATTATTGTGTTTATTCATAAAAGTTAAATCTTTTAAACGTTTTATAATACTACCTTCATCGCAGTTTGTTATTGAAAAATAGTCTGGAAATTTACTCTTTCTCTTTGATAAATTTGTCTTGATAGTTGTTGCCGAACTCCCAGTTGAAGCTTCACTCTGATTTTCATATTCAGGAGTAAATAATTCCTCACTTTCACTAGAATAATGACCACTAAATGTTGAAATTTTCTCTTGTTTTTCAATGTTTTTTTCGTTTTCATTTAGAAAAATTTATAAATTGTTTTAAATCTAAGAAACTAGTATTAATCTTAATATTTCCAAATCAGAGCAAAACTAATTTTAAAATTATTAGAAAAAAATTACCAGTATTTTAAAGTATGTGTCTTAAAAATCAAATGTTTACCGCGAGTGAACAACAAAACGGGACCAAAGACAGAACTTTATATTACACTAAAACCACAGAGCCGAAAAAACTTTAACTCATAATTTAATGTTTTTTTTTATTTATCTCATTTAATCTAGGTATTTAGTTTCCTTTCTTAACATCTCATAACTGTTTTTTAGTATCAATCATTTCTTTAAACAGACCTCAAAAAAACAATTCGGTGCCAGTTTTTGGCTGCTTATGCATGTAAACATTCATTAATCCTTTATTTTATTACACGATACAGAAATGGCTAACAAAACAACAGCCATAAACGCATATATACAAAATGTTTTCTCTATAACGAAATATAAGTGATTATCTGATTATTGTGAATTATAATATTCTATACTTTATTATTTTGTCTTTGATTTTATATAATAAAACTGCAACGTAGACCGCATTAAAGTAAATTATAAAATTTATAATAAATATAATATATATATAAATATTGATAAATTTCCTTCACTATTCATTTTCAAACAACGCAAAATTGCGAAAATAAAATCTGATGTTTCAAATTAATTTTTTTAATTAAATCCCTAGATTTAAAATTTTTATTTTTTAATTTATAAAATGGTATAAAGCGGCAAAATAGAAAAAATAGTATAAAACACTCGTTGCAGAAGGTCCTTCAAGCACTCATTTGTTCCTCAACTCGCCGCTACGCGGCTCGTTTCGGAATTTCAAATTCGTGCTTGAATAGATCCCTTCTGCAACTTGTATTTTAATATACTATTTTATAACTTATAATTAAGAAAAAAGCCTTTTCAGGGTCGCCATTTATCAACAAATAATTCTTTTTAAATGCTGATTTTGTTATATTTTATTCCTCGGAAGAATCAAGCTACTCTTAAAGTAAATATTTTGCATTGTTGCTTTAATTTAACAGATTTACATTCTACAGATAACTTTGTTTCTTTTGTTAAAGTACCTTTTTCATTTTTTAGTATTCAAAACTAGAATAATATCGACAATAATAACTTAAAATAATAAGTATAAAGTATTATAATAGTATAAGATCGCGTATTTTACGAGTATTGACAATTCGCACCGGTCAGTAATGTAATATTCTCAAGAAAAACTTGATGAACAGATTCGTATTGTGGCGCCGCCTTCAAAACAGAACTAATCCCTTCAACTATAAACGCGACCGGACGTATTAGAGACGCTTGTCCCACAAATCGAAGAGGTCATCTTTATTATAAGTTCGCTTGAATGTAATTTTTGTAGATGGTGCTTTGTCCAGAAATCTTCTAATAAATTGTTCCCACCTTTTCAGCCTTTTTTCAGTGGACTAATACATTGTGTTAAAAAACTAATCTCTTTAGAAAACACCCTTAACTAAACAGCAATGTACAGAAATAATGACATTTAACAATATTTTCATTTATTTTCGCAGCCCACTTTGAATATTCTTATTCTTGTTGTTAGCATAGAATTTCTATATTTTTTGTCGAATAAAACAAAAATTAGTATTTAGGCGTTAATATCCTAGAAGAAGAATTCGTGTACATCTCAAATGAAACCTGGTCCTTCAAATAACTTCGACAAACCAAAACTATAACAAAGCCACACCAAATCCAATGTGGTTAATCAACAATATCTTCAAAATGTCCTTACTAATTTACTTACTACGTTACATTACTAAGAGATCTTTCTTGGAATTGGAACTGCCGTTCCAAACGATTAGAGTTGTAAAAATTTGTAGGTTTTAGAAATACAGTTTCCAATAGTATTACTTTACACATTATAAGACCCCGGAAGTAAAAAACTTGCTTGACAAAAATTTTGTTGAAATTCAATAAGTGCTCCAACCAAACGAAACTTCTTACCATAGGCGGGGAAGACGATGCTTTTACCTTTCTTAATTATTTAGGAGTTTGTTAATTACCCGAGAGAAAACCGGTTATAATTGAAGCTAAATAAATGCAGGAGTAGCTCAGAGAAAATTGATATCACTGATTAACTAGTGGAATTTAATTTCATATGTGCTCATCTTGCTCCAAGTTGATCATCTTATGTAGTAAAAGTTAGAGATATTAGCACCTTTCAGTCACACATCCACACATTACTCTGTTTAAACTTCTTTTATAGTCTTTTCATTCATGATTATTGATTACAATCACACGAAAATCAAAAATTGGACGTGATAAGTGTGTCACGTCCAATTCTTGATTTTCATTACTCAATTATCTTCCTGCTAGAAGTTTCGCTTTTCTGATTTTAAAATGATTAAAATCATGGGTAATGGACTTATGTATTTGTGAAATGATTTGTTATTATGATGATTATACTATAAAATGTTATAATTCCTAGTATGATCATTAAACAGTAAGTAATGAATTTTTTCCTTTTTAAATTATTCACTTATACCAACTACTGAAAAAGTGATTTAAAAAGTATTGAAAAGTTCAGTAAATGCAAAAAAATAAATATTAGAGAGGAAAATCATCAAAGGTTGTCGAATATTTAGATTTAGTAGAAGAAAATAGCCAAGAAAATAAATTCCATAAACATAATAATTCTTAAACGTGATAATGTTTTGTTTGTGAGAAGGGAGGATAACTAATGATATTTTGGTATGATAAAGAAAAAAAAAGATTTATATGATATGATCACTTTGAAATACCAAATCAAGCAATTAGATTTCATGATACGTTTAAAGTTAATAATCTAAAGAAAAACCTCAAGGCAGGAGCAATTTGATGTTTTAACATAAAAATACTATTTTACCAAGTACGGGTGTATAGAATACCTTGTGGTTGTAAAAATTAGTATCAATTATTTGCGTATGCGAATACATTTAATGCAATGAAAATAGAAAAGTATAATGGGTTTTGCCGAAGATTCCAATTAAGAGCTTTTCTTAGAAAAAGTTTGCTGTTATTTATGCAATTATGGTTATGGTTTACTGATTATCAAGAAACCGGAGAAGTAATAGTAAACATTACTGATAAAAACCCCGAACGTCGGTGCCATGCAGTCTGCTGTGGAATTATCTATTTAGTACGTACATATTTAACAGTAACGGTTTAAGTTTTATTTTATTAGAAACAGCTTTTGCAGTAATTTGATTTCATACACAAGATTGATTCCATAAATGGAAATAATGTACATAACACATTTGCCTATTATTCTATTTCAGTAAGCTAAGTTCCTAGTGCTTGTAGATGCCTTTTCTGGATTTTTTGCTGAAGTGCTTCAGCCAGTCCGCTATTGTTTGAGCCTGATATCTCGTTAATAAAATGATAAACTAACCTTTACAATTATGTCAATAATAATACTATTAAATTTCTGCTGAGAAGTGCAAAGAGCAGTTTTATTACGTTTTTCAGAGTTAATGTACGTACAACAATTTCTAATGAAGGCTGTTTTTTGTATGTTGGTTCACCTTTTAACATTAGTTAAGTCATGGATCACCAACCACAGAATCAAGTTCACTGACAAAACAGTGAATATTTTCAAATTCACCAAATATGCAAAATCGATCAAAATCTTAACGCAGTAGATTCATCCATTGTATTAATATAGAAATACCTACAACAATATTAAACAGAATGAGTCATTTTCAGCGATACCATCAAAAATTGTTGTACAATTACAGGCAGGGAACGGGGATTTTAAAGTAGACCAACATTTTACATTTTATTCTAATTCAAGGTAAATTTCACCTGAATATAGAAAGAAATTCCAATGACGCAAATCATGTATTTAGCTGAATTACCATAGTGCACGTTTTGATTTATTTCTCTATTGAATTAATTTCTTAAAACTAACGGTAAAAGATGTACTGGTGATTTATTCACTCATTCATAACCAGCGACCTTGATGATCAAAATGATTCACACCTCAAAATTTTGTTCAATTGTAAGATTTGGCGTTAAGAAAGAATAATCACATCTTTATTTTGTATGAATTTATGTGTGGCTAAAGGTTTATGGGAGGATTTTGATCGGCATAATAAAACATTATACGACGTTTGAGAAATCAGGTCGTAAAACCACAAGGCGTACGCACCTACATTAAACAGATGAATGAATCAACTCTAACGGGCATATATGCAAACTAATAAATTTATTATGGGATTAAGATTCTATGCAATTTGCACTTATTGTCTACTTCACTACAGCCATTACGTACTGATATATTTATATACATGCACTTTCGCTAATTTCCATTATTCATTTTTTACGATTTCAGTTTTTTTTATTTCAAAATTTTGTGTTATGGTTTTTAAATTTGCCATTACGAATATAGCAGACATATCGAGTGAAAGTAGTTTGGACGTGACTAGAACTGTGTAAGAATCAAATTGGAACGACAATTCCAATGTCTTGACAAATACTGTTAATCCTTCACTCTTGTAGTTATTGTGATTTTCTGTACATTGGGAGAATACAATTAAAGCGAAAATTGTAGTTATTTGTTAGAGGTTATGTAATTTATCATTGCATATGAAAAACTTAACATACTATTGGGATTACTTAAAACCCCATCAAAAAGATCAAGAAACCCCAACAAACAGTGAATGGCGATTCCTTTTTTATGAATTTAAATGTATCGTCGATAATAGCATCTAGAAGCTATTAATTATGAAAAGGTTATACATTTTTAAAACTTGTTAAAGGTCAAGGTAAAACTTGTAGCTAAGCAATTCACATCGAGTAGTATGTCTACCTTACTTCCGATAATCATACTTCTAAACATCATCATCATCAAGGAAGTTTTTACCATGTGTGTGCTTATGTACCAAAATCCGAAAAAAATGGTCAGTATGTTTCACCCTTTATAGACGTGACCCTTGTAAATCCCACTTCCAGACCACCTATATGGTTTGACTCAGAGGTGGAGAATGGTGGGCATGGTAGATGTTTTGTCGGTATGCTTGTCCCTTTATATAGTTCAAATATATGGTTTGCTTAAGCAAAAATCAAATATGTAGGTACAATGGGTGGGTCTGGTGGGCGTGGTTTTGTGATAGCTTATTTCTTCCCATCGTTCCCATATAGGCTAATCCTAAAATTCTCAATGTCTGCACGCCATCCAATGTTGTAAAAAACTTATCGGCAATAAACCTTCTAATGGGTAGCTGTTGTCTGCATCGCAAGCCCACCACTCCTTTATCCTATATTAGTCTGGTTTTGATGGTATAAACTGTGTAAACTTAGTGCCCATAGGCCATGGTAGGGGAATAGTTGTTCGTTAACTATTATTGTTGATTTTGGTTTATACATTTTCAGGCCTATATGTTTACATAAGGGTTAACTTAGTTTACACTTTCTTACTCGTAAATTCTAGAATATTTTTCAATTTTTAAAATCATGTTTCCGTTACATGTTAAAAAAGTTGGTTGAACATAAAGTCCCTTTTCTAGTGTGAAGTAGATATGAAAGAGCTCTCGATATTCTTAGATTGCTAACTAAAATTAGATACCTACCTATCGTATCTATAAAACGCTAATTAAATTTCTGATTAGTTAGGGATGTTTACTGTATGGGACAGCTAGTAAAATAAATTTAAAATAATTGGATATTATCTAAAGATTCTAAAGTAAGTATTATCTGCATCTATGTGCCGGTGCAATGTCGTTTACTTCAGTCTTTTCGTAGTAATGTTTCTAGAATATCCCAACCAAATCGTTATGTTGCCATTTTTACGATAGAAGTAATTGTCATTCTTGAAGCACTAAAGTATACCTTTGATAATGATCTTCAGAAAATATTATTATGCCATTATGTCCGATTCACAAAAGTGTTTTGAAAGCTCTATTGTTGAAAACACATATCGTTCCAAGAAATGTTGTCTAGTCGATTCGTTAGCCAAGCAATCGATATTTTCAGGAGCTGCATACTCCTTTCCTTATCCAACTATTATACTAAGATATTGTAACTGATCACGGTTGCAGGTTAAAAGTTGGTCCAACCTGTCTAATTTTTTTTAACCCGCGCTCCTGTACGCCCAATAATTACGCCTAATTGTTAAGTTTTTGATTACGCAATGGACTAAGATCCAATCCTAATGCTGCATTAAGAAAAAAAAATATACATCTCAACACAGATCTAAGAATTACATTTGGTTGTAGTGCGTCAAAGTTGATTTACTTTCTGGAATTCGTGTTTACAAATACAGTGCATTGCTTTGCAATCATAGATCAAGGACTACTTTCATGAGATACCCATGCAGCTCTGCATGTACGAGCTATGTTTTAATAACACAATAAACTATTATTTACATATTTAGAGGCAAGTAAAAGTGACGAATAGTGAACCAAATCATCAAAAAGATGCCGGTTAAATAAAAAAGAAAACAGGCGAATCATCAGTACTTGGAATGAAAAAGCAGCAAATATGATAACCTATGAACTATGTTTGTTTATATACAATAAATAAAGTCAAAACTCGCAAAAAACATGAGAGTGAATTGAATTAATTAATGTTAGGTCAAGTTAATTAATTATAAAATACGGGGATTGAAAATTATGTAAATCAGTTTTACTGTTATACCTTATCCTGATTACTCATATGATTTTAAAACAATCCGGTCAAGGATGTGTGCTGGTGTACCTATAGAATTAAATATACTAGCATCCTACAATTCAGCTATACTTGCAGTTATTGCCATTATATAACCAAAACTTGTATGGAAACTGCTTATGAGGATGCTGGCATTCTTATGGATAAATGGAAAGAGCTCTATAAAAGGGGCCGTTGAGATTTTGAGAGTTTCGCCTTTTAAATGAGATACATCCCCATCATACATAAGACTTTTCACATTATATTGACAAATGAGAAATGAATGTTAAAAAGCTGAGCCTAAAATGAAATTTTAATACGCTATTGAAACAACATAAAAATACAAAAGTGGCTAACTAATAAGCAATTATTAATTATACTAGTATATAATAATGATTTATTTAATTTTTCTAAAAACGTCATTAAGTGCTGAAAATTAATAGGAATATCTTCTATGATATTCTTTAATATTTGACATTTTATTGCTTTTTAAAATATTAAGATGCAATTCTAAGGAACTTTGACACACTTTTAATCGCTGGTCCATATATACGAATATGAAGTACGAGTGCAATGAAACGTACCTACGATATAGTATGCATCTAGAAAAAAGAGCCAAGAAACACAAAGTGTCTTCAGAGTAGAAGATACCTTCACACTAAGAAGATCATGTCAAAGCTATGTTAAATACAATAAAGATCTCTTCGTGTGTGCTTTTGATAATGCTCTGAGGAGCCCAGATCGGGTAAACTCTCAGAAGATTAGACATTGAAGGAAATCTTATTAATGCTACAACAATGGCGTGCTGATGAGCATTTGTCTAAAAATTGTACTAATTGTGAATCGAAGTTCTTCATAAGAGAGAAAAAAAGACAAGACAAGGAGTTTATGTACTTAGGTGAGGTGTTTGATAAGAGAGGTAAGTTCAACGCTGACAAAAAAATGCAAAACCTTATCATTCTTTGCAAAATGGATTCCTTAATGAAAACGGGCTCAAAAGAAAATGAAATGAAGATATTAAGGGCATTGAACCTATTAACCGGTTTAGGTGCATGTGAAATGCCTTTCCAATCCAGATGTAGACAGAAAACAGAGATCAGTTAGATATAGTGTTGCGACCAGAAAAAGTTTGGTCAGAAAGTTGGAAAAGTTTACGTATATCATGGAAAAGTTGGAAAAGTTAGAAATGTTGGACGTAGAGGATTCTTAAACACGCTTTTAATAAATTTGTACTAGGTAACTATTTTTCGGTAATTTTCGTTAATTTTCTCTTACTGCTGAGTAAGTACTTTGTCAATGTTCTTGTTCATTCATAACTAGACTCCCGTGGCACCAATCCGTCTCGGATGTATGCAAAGAATAGTCATTACGTATTGTCAACTAAAACTTATTTAATTAAAATATTTAAAAAATGTTTACATCGATCATAATTTGAAGCTGCTAACAAATCATCCATCTGAATCAGGTAGCATTGATGTGCCTGTTGCTTTTCCACAAAAACGGTTCACAAGCTCAAAATCACATCAAATTCTTGCTAAATGAAGCCTAACACAAGGACAAAGGAAAACACAGAGCAAGAGGATGATAGTTTGACTGATGAAGAGGGAAGTACTACCAGTAATACTGACGTCATGAGCATCCAAGATGATAATGTTTACAAATTATTATTATATTTACATAATCTACATCCTATTATTACTAAAAAGATTAACTTTTTCAAGTTTTCTAACTTTTCTGAACTTTTTCTGAAAAGATGACCAAACTTATCAACAATTCCAACTTTTCTGGAAAAGTTGCAAACCTAGTTAGATGTTGACAATGCCAAAAAGAAAAAGCATTGAAAGAGTCAACTGACATATTGAGTGGAAAACCCAGAATAATAAAGAAGTGGAATGAGATAGTAGATGCAATTTTGGATCGAAAGGGTACAAAAAACGAAAATGCGAAGAGAATTTGACTATTGACAACATAAATTTGAAAATGCTGAAATTAGTATTCCCATATTGCAAGCTGAGTCTGACACATGTAATCAATTATTCAGTCACTCATAGCTAGTCTAAGATCCGTTATTGATGTCGTTGAGCACCGATCGAGTAACCGAATAAAATGTATTTTTTATGAAATAAAATATGTTAACAAAAGTAACGTAGATGAGTTGCCTAAATAAATTTGTTCAAGGATATTTTTAATTAAAAATTCAATATTTAATTTTTTTAAATACTTTCACCGATCTCGTAACCATAAAAAATTAACACTAATTGAAAGTGCAAACCCTATAGAAGACGCAAACATAGGGTTGCTTACCTTTTCTGTTCAAGGCTATACAGTTGTCAAGTTTAAATAAGTGAATTGAAAGTGATACCTTCACCGATCGAGTAACCAAATAAATTATATGTCAAAATAAAGCTTATTTTTTTGCAAAACGATAGTATAAGGTTGCTTGCAAAAAACCGTTCAAGAGTCAGGGTTGCAAGGGTTTAAAATTTTTAAATCGAAGCGTGCGAGAGAGAGATAGACCCATTCTATTCAGTGCGATAGAGGGGGACGCAGAATGACAGCTGCTCACACTACGTCCGTTGTAGCAACTGGGCCCGCCTCTTGTGACGTATGACAGAGAGTGCGCTTGCTCTTTGCGGTTGAGCGGTTAGTAAACGGCAAGCGTTGTGTTGGAGCAACTGACAATATACTCCAAAATATTTCTGCGTCCCCCTCTATCGCACTGAATAGAATGGGTCTATTTCTCTCTAGCACGCTTCGATTTAAAGATTTTAAGCCCTTGCAACCCTGACTCTTGAACGGTTTTTTGCAAGCAATCTTATACTATCGTTTTGCAAAAAAAGCTTTATTTTGACATATAATTTATTTGGTTACTCGATCGGTGAAGGTATCACTTTCAATTCACTTATTTAAACTTGGCAACTGTATAGCCTTGAACAGAAAAAGGTAAGCAACCCTATGTTTGCGTCTTCTATAGGGTTTGCACTTTTAATTAGTGTTATTTTTTTGTTACGAGATCGGTGAAAGTATTTAAAAAAATTAAATATTGAATTTTTAATTAAAAATATCCTTGAACAAATTTATTTAGGCAACTCATCTACGTTACTTTTGTTAACATATTTTATTTCATAAAAAATACATTTTATTCGGTTACTCGATCGGTGCTCAACGACATCAATAACGGATCCTGTACTAGCACTATACCAACTATTTGGAAGAACGCAATTATTAATCCATTGCCTAAGTCAAGTATAGCCAAAGAACTTAAAAACCTGAGACCTATTAGTGTGCTACCCACAATGTCAAAGATATTGGAAAAAGCTGTGAATACTCGACTAACTAGCCATATCAAGAAAAACAAAATATTACCATCAATCCAATCGGGTTTTCGCAGGAATCATAGTACAACTACTGCGTTACATAAAATAATCTCGGACATAACCACTAGCATGGATAATGGTGAAATAAGTTATCTGATACTATTAGACTATAGTAAGGCCTTTGATGTAATTGATCACAGCTTACTTCTTGCCAAACTAAAATATTATGGAGTGCCAGCTCACATGCTATCGTGGTTTAGCGATTACCTCACTGACAGGTACCAAATAGTGAAAATAGACAAAGATATTTCTGATAAACCTCAGGTAAACTATGGTGTACCACAAGGAAGTATTCTAGGTCCTACTATGTTTACCATATTCACGGCTGATCTACCTTTAATTGTACAGTACAAGTGGAATATTCATCAATATGCGGACGACACACAATTGTATAAATCATGTCTACCAGAACACGTGGATAACTTGATTAGCAAGTTCAATTCTAATTTAGAGTGTATCTCGCGGTGATCGAAGCGTAACGGCTTGCGTTTAAATGCTCAAAAGACAGTGGTGATGAGTATAGGATCTAGAAGTACAGTAGACAAAGCACGCAACCTTGCTCAAAGTAATATTATTTTGGATGGAAACACCTTATCAGTAAGTGAAAGTGCACGAAATCTTGAATTGGTGATGGACACAAACTTAAACTTTGAAATACATATAATTAAAAAATGTAGTGAATGTTACTCAAAATTGAAATCACTATGGAAATTTAAAGAATTACTACCAGCGGATGTCAAATGGAATTTAGCTAACACACTTATCTTAAGTCAACTAGACTATTGCAGCTCAGTGTATTATAATTTTCTCACTGGTTATATGAAAAATAGATTGCAAATTCTTCAAAATAGTTGTTTGCGTTTTGCTTACAACATTAATCGTAGGCAACATGTAACTCCTCATTATAATTTGCTACACATTTTAAAATTAGAGTATAGGTTTATTTTTCTATATGGCAATATGATTTTTAACATACTGCAATCAAAAGAACCACCTTACCTATATAATTTATTAATTAGACGTTCAACAGTTCATTCAGTTGGTCTGAGAAATGTACAATTTTTTACGATTCCTTAACATAAAACCAGCAAATTTGAATCATGTTTTATATACAGGGTGGGATTAAAGTATGGAATATTAAAAAACAGCGAACTCAGCCGGTTTTTTTAAAAAGGCTGAAACACGTCGATTTTGTTTTTTAGAAATACACATTAATATGTGCGATTCACCTTCCGACTGTCATTTGTTTCTAAGTTATGACGTCATCACAAAAAAAATTAAATGACAATATGGATTTTTTATAGTGGAATCCGATAGTGATTTTCCTTTTGTTTATGATCATGCAAATAAATCATAAAGTTGCATAACAAAAATTCTGAGAAAAATCGAGTTGAACTTTGTAAATGTTTGTTAGTTTAGTGTAAAAAATTTAAATGAGAATATAGATTTTTAATAGTGGAATCCGATAGTGATTTCTCTTCCCTTTATGATCATGCAAATAGATCATAAGGTTGCATAACAAAAATTCTTAGAAAAATCGATTTGATATATTGATATATTGATACCATAATATCAATAACAGTAAATGTTCAGACCGATTTTTCTCAGAATTTTTGTTATGCAACCTTATGATTTATTTGCATGATCATAAAGGGAAGAGAAATCACTATCGGATTCCACTACTAAAAATCTATATTGTCATTAAAATTTTTTGTGATGACGTCATAACTAGCAAACATTTACAATGTTCAGCTCGATTTTTCTCAGAATTTTTGTTATCCAACCTTATGATTTTTTTGGATGATCATAAAGAGAAGAGAAATCACTATCGGATTCCACTATTAAAAATATATATTGTCATTTAAATTTTTCTGTGATGACGTCATAACTTAGAAACAAATGACAGTTGGAAGGTGAATCGCACATATTAATGTGTATTTTTAAAAAACAAAATCGACGTGTTTCGGCGTTTTAAAAAAAACCGGTTGAGTTCGCTTTTTCTTAAATATTCCATACTTTAATCCCACCCTGTATATAGCACCAAAATTGTATAATACTTATTATTGTTTGTTTAGCAGTTCAAACTTAAATCGATTTAAGTCTTACCTTAATAAAGAATTATTAAGTTTACAATCTCGCAACACTTTGTAATTATACATTATATAACGAATGTAAGGGAAAAGTGAAAAACGGCACTGCCGATCTTTTTCCTATTGGACGTGTCTACTGTTTTAATTTAATTAATTAGAATCATTGTTTTTGTTATTTTTGTTATTCACTATTATATGGCACTTATGTTACTTTTATTTGCACTGTATTATCTTTCCTTTCTGAGACGTTCAATAAAAATTATTTATTATTATTATTATTATTTTTATAATTTGTCAACGAAAACCAACTCGGACAACGGTAACCGCTACAATGTTCAGGCAATAGGGAATATGTTTATTTATATTAACTATATTAGTATTTTAATACTGGTAATCACTATCAGGATTTGAAGTTATCCGCTGCAATTCCTTATAGAACTTTCTTTAAACAATAATATCTTCTACATACTCAAACAAAATCAAATGGTAACGTAACATATCGTTAAAATCGGGATTTGAAAAAACATGGGTTGTCATTAAAAGATATTTCACCCATATTTAAGATAGAAATATGTTGACTCGCAGACAATATATTAGTAAAAATTTCTGACCTGCATCTTGAATTAAAAAAAACTCATAAATAGGGAAATACCGATTTTTTCATATTCTGAACATGGTCTAGGTTCTAGACTCTATGTCAATTGTATAATTTATTTATTGCATTTAATAAAATTATCTTTTTGATTTGCTCATTTTCTAAAACAAAACTGCAAAAATTTTCTCGAAGGTTTGGACGAAATCCGTGATTGTCTACCGAAAAATATCTCGAAAACTAGAAGACTTAGGAAGCTGAAATTTGACAGGGTGGTGAGCCTTGCCCAAAAGGAGTGCATGAGTATATTTTTAATTCTAAAAGACCTTTGAGGGCCGCAGGGGGGAAATAATAAAAAAAAATCATTATGACTATATATCTCTTGAATGGCGTAAGCTAAAAACTTGAAATTTTCACAGATTATACTTGAAGCAATTCTGAAGATAAAAAATACAAGAATTGCCGATATTTCATCCAGGGGCGGAGTAAGGCAACATTCCGCAAAATAACTATTATAAAAATCTTGATTGTGAGTAATCTATAAAAGATACGTACGAGGTGGCGTTTTTATATTCGCGGAATGGGGGGGGGGTTGCTGAGGGGCGGGGCTTGGTAAACCAATCGTAACGTCTAGCTTGATGTCTTATTACTATAAATACCGAACTGGATTATTATTGAATTGGTGGTATTTGAGTTATTGTCATTTACACAAGTTAGAACGTGAAGAGATTTTGAGACACGAACGAATATGGTTCACGGGCGTTTTTGAAGCTCTGCAGTGAAGACCAGGATGGAGTATTAACTCAGATTGTTACAGGAGATGAAACGTGGGTTCATCACTATGAACCTGAATCGGACCAACATTCAATGCAGTGGCATGAAAAAGGTACACCCCCGCCAAAAAAGTTTAAATTGCAACAGTCTGCTGGAAAGCTCATGGCGACCATATTTTGGGACACTGAAGGAATCCTGCTCATCGACTACAAAGAAATTGGTGTCTCTATACCGGGAGAATATTATGCCACACTTTTAGAACGATTAAGGGACTCCATCAAAGAAAAGAGAAGAGGAAAACTTGCCAAAAGTGTGCTGCTTTTGCACGACAACGCGCTCGTTCATCGAAGTCGAGTTGCACAAGCTGCCCTGCACAAGGCAGGCTTCCAGGAATTAAACCATCCACCCTACAGTCGAGACCTGGCCACCAGCGATTACTATTTGTTCCCGAATATGAAGAAAGAACTCCGAGGAATAAAATGTTTCCGATGATGAAGTAAAAGCTGCAGTTTCAGTATATTTTGACGACAAAAATGAATTATTTTTTTCACTGGTATAAATAAATTAATTACTAGATCTGAGAAATGTATTAGAGGAGAATATATTCCGCGAATATAAAAACGCACTCTCGTATATGCCATCACGGACTTTTTTGTAGATCTTTTTGAGAGCTACAATTCGTTCGCTTATAGTTTGCCTTTATCTATCTTATCCGATTGACATTATTATTAAGGAAAATAGAAACTCAACTACAGTAGCACATCCCGAACTACGGGATCTTTTAAAAGTAGAGCTGTTTTCTTACTTCGTGGATAGCTGACATGATCAGAAGCGGACCGATGGTTTTTCAACGCGTATTATGCTCGTTAATGTATGATTGGATCTGATACCTATGACACGATTTAAGATAAAGAAAATCAGCAAGTTTGATCAACATATTGATGAGATTCTCTGGTATGTTTATATGGTTTATATCACAAATTATCATTTCATTGGTTGTCTTGACTTTAAGAAATTTATTCAAGGCTGGTTCTAAAGTTTGAAACTTAGTGTTAGTTAGCTTCTGTGGAATTTCATCATCTAGTACAGAATTTCTTAAATGCCTTAACAGCTTTTGAATGGGCTTAATGGAAACTCGGTAAAATGAACAAATAGCAGAAGAATAGATAACTGCTGTCGTAAGCGAATAATAAAAGTAGGTAATGATATTGTACTCTTACTTGCAGTAATTTGAAAAGTTTATTTTTTTAATTTTCAAGCAATAGGTTTTATATGTATGTACGTAATGTACTGGTTATTACATACGAATACATACCAAATCCTTTAATATTGAGTTACTCAGAAATTTCAAATCTTACTGTTAGTATAGCAAACTACACGGTGAACAATAAAATTAACAGTAGAATTTTCAAAAACTTCAAGAGAAGGTAATACTAAAACAAATAAAAACAATACAGGTTAATGTAACACACACTTAGTTAATTATCCACGTAATAAGATAACCACGCGATTTACAGTTTACGCGTGAACTCGTTTTCCGTATTAGTAATTAACGTCATAACAATATTCGAAATTAAATTTCTTTAGACTGAATCGGGTTTTTAAAATGTCATATATTCTAATTTAGGATTGTAAAAACCTGTAACAATTAAATGATTAAATTAGCGATTACAGTTTTTGTGCATAATTCCTTTCAAATTATTGCGAATTGCACACGGGAAATTGTATTACGTGCTACAGTTACTACTTAAAACCCTCCAATGATAAGATTTCGTTAACAACAGAAGGAAGCTTGTTAAGGTTTAATAATTTATTATTATTATTTTGATAATAAAACTATATTACAAATATATCATTCCAGTGAGAAGATAAAGGAAAGGTTTTTTAAGTTTTGTAGTAATCAGCTAATAATTGTAATTAATTAGAATAGAAAGATTTCTCTAAATTGTTTTAACGTCAGATATTTATTTACATTAATTAGAAGGCGGCTGAAATCTATCAAAACAGTAACCAACTGCAATTATAGAAAATTTGATCAATCTTAACCAAAAGAATTAATCATTAGCAAAAAACTGATTGCGAAAAAATAAATGAAAGAAACAGCAGCACTATGTAAACATGCAGCTAATGAAAAACATACATTTAGATAACACCAAAATTCTTGACTTTGAAGATAATGGATATAAATAAAATGGTATAAGTGAAATGATACATATTAGAAGAGATACAGACAGCATCAATATTAAGAGTGATACACTCGGTTTTAGAAATACTGCTTTTCTGAATTTTGATTAGAAATATAACAGGAAAAAGATGAGAGAGTGAGAGACACACACACACAGCCTCATAATCTGAATTATATAAGATAAAGGGATAGAATTAATAAAAAGACATAAAATAGTACGAGTCACACATGATAAATGCAACAAACATAAACATACTATACATCAAATAAATAACCACATATTTGAAATATTTATATACAATCAACTATTACACATTCATGTTACATTAATAGTTTATTAAAACTGAACATCCATTTTGGAAAAAAATCGGTTTATAACGACAAAACTTATTATACATTGTTTAATATTTGTCAAAGAATCTGCATAATCGCAATACATAAAACAAATCTTCCAACATTAATTTTCATCTTAAATACAATAATTTATTTACAAAGTTGAAATACAAAGATAAGAATTAATAGTATAGGTATTAGTTTCTTCACAAGTGTGGAAAGTGGGATATTTCATATAGGTGGAATGTTGACGCACAAACCGAATGCTTCATTAAAACACAAGAAAACGATTACGAGGTCTGGCTATTAAATAATGAGACTGCATAATGACTAAAATAAGAGTTTTATTTTAAAAATTATTCTACTATCGAATGCTCCCCTTCAATGTACTCCCCTAGCCACACACCGTTCCATTCGTTTTTTCCATTGGTCAAAGCAATGCTGGAAGTCTTCTTTTGTAAGAGCATTTAGGAGCTCCGCCGTTTTCGCTTCACCACTTCGATCGACTCGAACCGGGTTCCTTTTCCTCTAGCGGCTAAATAACGCTTCACAGACAGCGCGTTATGGGCAGGTGCGTTGTGCTGGTGCAAGATCCACGACTTGTTTTTCCACAACTCCGGCCGTTTCTTACGAACTCGCTCTCGCAGTGTTGCCAAAACCTTCAAATAGTAAGTTTGGTTTACAGTTTGACCCTGTGGCACCCATTCAGTCATCACGATGCCGTTGATGTCGAAAAAAAACGATTAGCATGGCTTTAAACTTTGATGTCGACATCCTTGCTTTTTCATTCTTGGCGATGCAGGAGTTTTCCAATGCATGGATTGCCGCTTAGTTTCAACATCGTATTGGAATATCCATGTTTCATCGCAAGTGATGATGTTTTCCATCAATTCAGGCTCTTCATCTAACCTCTCAAGAAAATCTGAGCAGATCTGTTGACGGACGAGCTTTTGTTCAGGGGTTAAATTTTTTGGGACCAACTTCGCACAAACTTTCTTCATGTTCAACTCGTCATGTAAAATTTTTCTGGCAGTTTTGACAGTTTCTTTATCGGCGTTTGCAGTCTCAGCAATCATCCGAATGCTCATACGACGATCTCCGCGCACAATTTCATTGATTTTGATCACTGTTTGCGGAGTTGAAACAAAGACAGGTCGACCTGGACGTTTGTCATCTTCGGTGCTCTATCGGCTTTCCGAAAACAGTTTATACCAATCGAAAACACGCGCACGAGATAGAGAATTCTCGCCATAGACCTCTTTCAACAACTTATAGCACTCAGTCGGAGTTTTTTTTAATTTAACGAGAAATTTCACATTGATCCGTTGCTCGTGTTTTTCGTCACACATTTTTATCGGCACGAGAAAAAACACATTCGTTTCTAACCTCTATAGAAAAAATACTACTACAGCGACAAAAACGTGTTTTCGTACTGGCATAGTAGACACTTCCAGCTATCCAACGCTGCATTCGTTTTCCCCCTACCCCTCTAGGACGTCTTCTATGCGCGCAGTCTCATTATTTAATAGCCAGACCTCGTATATTAAGCATTATAATTTAATATACTGTTATAGCGTCTGTATCTTTTAACAAAGGTAACTGGGATTTTTTATTAAATGTTTAATTTTCCCATATCATACATAGGTTCTTTTTGCTTGTTAGGATCCTTATATGATCCTACGAATTTTTTTATACTTAATTAGTTTTATCTACCTGTATTTATTAATTATATTAAAAAAACTTTCAAATTTAATATCAAAAGTTCATGCTGACTAATTATCCACGTTAACAGTTTCTGTGCTCAATTTCTGTAAAAGCCGGTGGCACCAACAGTTTAGAATTTCGTTACAAATTTTGCTATTTGAAAAAATAGCTTTTATAATTGAGCTGCAAAATGTTATAGAATCTAGCTTTTTTAGACCAATTACACAGTAAAAAATGCAGTGGTGGTGAAAAACATATTTGGTGTGGTGAAATATCTGAGTGTAAATTTCTACACTCATGTGAATGTAATTAACAACCAAAATTAACACGCAGCAACAATTTTCTTATGAGTGTTATCTTAATTTAAAAAATGGGTAAAAATAATGTTTTTGGTGTACAAATTATTTGAATTTGGTAAAGATATTCTCGTTAGTGTAAGAGTCATCCTTCAAAAAATGTATTTCAGTATTCTAGCATGTTAACAGCAGTAAAGAGTGTTAATGAGATTGCCAACAAAACCGATTTAACCCTCGCGAGTGTCATCCACCGAACATCCACGCGAATAATCACGATTGGACGTGAGACTTTTATTTACTGTTTGTGTTTGAATGTAGTTAGTTCTCTTTGAAAGTGACAATGATTTTTAAGATTCAACTAGCCAATAAAAGTAAATATGCTAAAATAGAAGAGGATGCATCTTTCTACGATATTGTGCAATTAGGTAAGATTTTAAAACTATAATTTCCAGTCCTGGTTGTGTCTATTCAGCTTTTTTTATGTAAAAGTTTTAGCAGCCATGTTGATCCTTTGTAATTTCAATCATCATTATGCATAAATATAAATAATAATGTTTACGTGAATTATGGATAAATAATAGATAAAATTATTTTCAGATTTTTGGTTTACAAAGAACCATTTAAATGTAAAACCGTTTCTGGTTCCTGCTATGTAGTACCTACATAAGTATATATGTGATGAAGTATATATGTCGGTATAGTAGGTCGGTACTTGGACGGCCGAACTCAGCTTAAAAAGATGGCGCACATGTGTTTATAAAACGTGTGATTATTAAGAACTGACATTGTGATTAGTGACATTAAATGTCGTTTCTATAATTACAGGTAAGGTTTGTAATGTAAATTAGAATGTGTAAATAATTTTAATAAAACTTTAATTACAGAAACTCATAATTACAAATGATAAACACAGTCAACTTTGAACATTTTTACATTGGGTAACAAAATTAAGAATTCATGATTTTCAAATAATGAAGGAAAATCATCACAGTATGTATTTACATTGGATTATTTAGATTTAGAATGTATTTATATTTTGCATTTTGTTTTAAAATAAAACTAATATTTGTGTGCATTATTTTTTTACTTTTTTCTTTTTTTTCTTTTTGTACACTCCAATAAATGATTGTAACCATTATAATTGGTTCCTTTTCCATTAAAAAAATGTTCCTTACAATTTAAGCAATAATTTTTACAGTAAAAGAATGGGAAATTAACACTCAGTTCGTGCATACTTTACACTCAACAAATGTTTTCTCAACAATATGGTTTGTCATTTTTACACTCGTTAGTGTCTTTTTCATTTCTGTATCGTGTAAGATATGTATAAAGAATCCATGACTTTAACCTGCATTGAAGGTTAAAGTTGTTATATAGTTTACCACTTTTAAGACCAATGTTATTTACACTCATCAGTGTGGATAAATAGGAACCACTCTGGGTGTTATTTGAGTGTAAAAGTTAACACTCCATTTTTAACGGTGTAAACGGAGAGCAGACCCTCTGAATTCGACACCTTCTATACAACTCACGAACACACACCTAAAAAAAGTAGGTAATCTAATGTAAAATGATCTGCTGAATTTGATTTTTTAGTTCGCCCATTGATTTGAGATTTCCAAAATGGCCGAATTGTCAATTTAAGAAAAAAATTACAAATTACGTGTTAATTTTTATTTTTCACATAACACATCATATCTTCTTTATTCTGCTTTCGATTAAACTCAATTTTTTACTGAATATTCTTCAAGTGTTCTTTGACAAGTTCATCGTAAAAGAATTGTCTTGGAAATAATAAACTTCTTAAAAAAAATTAATTGTGTTCCATTGACACGAAACCTTTAACATTTGCAGAGGAAAATGTTCCATCGAGGTATCTTTTTTATTTTGAGAGTTAGGTGGCTACTATAAGCGACAAAAATATTCCTATTGAATCAAATAAGATTTTTTATTCAGGTCTTTTTTTAAAATTTTGCTTCCTGGACGAAATATTTATTGATATTTAAGCGCATTGTTGAGAGTGCATCTCGGCATTATTTTTACACCAGCTCTTTTATGGTCATTCGTATTAATGGCTCCGTTCGTTTGAAAATTATTTGAAATTTAGTGATAATTTTTAATAATTATTATAATTTTAAACATATTTAGATGTTATTATAATGCAGAACAATTATCATTCCCGACTGGGAATCGAACCTAGGACTGGAATCGATTCCCAGTCGGAGATGATAATTTTTCTGCATTATAAGATTTATAATAACATCTAAATATGTTTAAAAATATTCTTGTAATTAAATTTACAGTAAATTTTCACTTTAATTAAGTATTATAAGATTTTGTAAGTTATTTGAATAAGACATCAAAGTGTTCAGCTATTTTTTATAGAAATAGAAATTAAAAATTTCTTTTTGGGATTAAATCTTAAATCCAGTTTATCATGCGAAGTGTTGTTCTTATACCCTAATCGCATATAAGAGAAAATCAGAAACAGTAAGTATAATACTATTATTATTATCGATAATGCACGCACAAGAACAAAAAATTTTAATCAAAAATGTCCACAAACTTGTATTATTTGTAATAAAGATCGTGATAGTAAAGGATGTAGGAAATGAAAACTGGTAAAAAACGGTAACAACTTTTAAAAGGCAAAATGATATATGGGTTAAAGCAAAATAACGAACTATTACGCAGAACCCAAGGGTTTTGCGATACTTGTATGGGTATGATTGTTAAGACTGTTGTTATCATAATTTATGCTTCTTGAATTAAAAAAGAAAATCTGACAAAAAGAAATCTTCAACCTTCTCCGAAATATTTATAAAACACATCCATATCTAGAAAAGTCCCTAATTAGCGAAAAAGAATTCTCACTATATATAGCTGAAATAAAGATTATTCTTCAAAGAGAAGCTAAACTGTGGACTTGAAAAATGGACCAATTTAATTATACTAAACTATTTAGATTAACTAGATAAACTAGCTTAGATTGAAATCCAAACTATCCTACGTCTGAAGATATTATATATAACATTCAAAAACAGTTTGAGGATAAAGTTCTTGTTCCACGCGGTGCCAAATTATCTAGCTGTGTGTTCTGCAAAGGCAATTTCATTCGCCTCATGAATTGCAATCAAATGCTTGAATAATTTTGCAAAACATTCTAAAAGGGACATTATAGTGTACAGCTCAGTGCATTGATTATTGCCGGAAATTTTTTGAGTGACATTTCTGCAACGTCATAATTGCACGACACGAAGTGGAGTGCAATTAGTTGCAGAAATGCACGAAAGTAAAATTTCCAGGCATAATCAATGCACGAGGATATATTCGGAAAGAAAATCGTGACGACACAAACCATTTCTACCTATTTTAAATTTTGATTATCACTGTCAAGTTGTAACATAACATAGTTAGCCGTGGTATCCAAAATTAAAATTGACAGGAAACGTTTATTACAATAGTTGTGTATTTAATTTCAATTGATTTGTTCTAGTTTTTTGTAATTTGTTCAGTTGTATAGTTTAAATAAATTTGACATTTTTGACAGAAAAATTTCCACTTATTAATTTCAGTTAGGTTGGTCTACCTACAAAAAATTTCCAAAAAATTTTTTAGTTGTCATGGTAACGGCTCCTGAGCTAGTTTTTTTATTGGTCACTACTGAGTGTCGTACGATTTTCCTCAAAACTATCTCATAGTGTCGAGAAACCATTTGAGTGTAATTTGTGTGACTACAAATGTTTTCAAAAGTTACTCAAAGTGTTAGTCTTAAAACACACATGTGTTGGTGAGAACCTTTTGAGTGTAATCTATGTGATTATAAATGTTTACTGTTTAAAAGACATGTTAACTCACACTGGTGAAAACCATTCAATAAGTAATTTATAGTTTGTATACTAAATACATACTAAATATCATTCTATAATGAACTGCAATTCATGCGAAATGTTATCAGTAGTTGATTATTAAATATTTTATATTGTTGATAGAGAATACCATATATGTATCTACCAATCACTTGTAATAAGCTTTTTATTCTTGTAACATGTTTATATACAATAAAGATTTGAATTAAATTGAATAAAAACATCAATTGGTGTATAGTTTTATTAACAGCCTTGGTAGTGTAATGCCTGGCGTGCCGGACTTTCACCCAAGCGGCCCGCGATCGACACCCGGCGCCGTCAGATCTGGTTAAGGTTTTCTGAAGTTTTCCTTAGCTGTGTCACAAATGTGGGATTTGCGCTGTTCTATCTGTAAGTCGGCTGCAGCCGCACATTGGGTCTACATAATAATAATAATCGCCCTCTCCCTCCCGCACAAGCTTATAGCTTCTGGGGCCTTCGTTTAGGTTATGGGTTGTAGTAGTTATTATTATTATTATTAAAATCATCCCTTATACTGCCCAACTAGTATACATACTAAATTAACAATCCTGGACGTTAGCTGGTTGAGTTCAGGCGTGGTAAATTTTTAAATCCGGCGCGCATTTCCGCGCGTTCCAAGGTCATTGAAACTGATGACGAGAGATCAAAGACGCCGCGCGAAGTTTCACCTCTTATAATATACTACTCTTTACCTAAACACAAAAATGTCTGACCGGTCTTTTATTAGATCAAGATTAAGTCAAAAGTATGAACAACTGAATTAAGATACGACGTGTGTACTGAGAATATTTAATTGCCTATTGGTTAATTGAATAAGCGACTATTGAGTCTACGCTCTCTAGCCTAGGATCAGGATGATAATTTTCTGATCGAGATTATTGATATATTCCTGAATTTTGCTTAGTTTATTAGCATTAGCATCAAAAGATCTACAAAATGAGAGTAGCGAGACATCCCTCTTCGGGATTTCATGGCTTGAGAACTTTTCGGACTATCGGCTTTACTCTGTGTTTTTTTACAACTGCCCACACTTTATCAGTTGTTGTCGTATTGCATTGGAAGTGGTGTGTAGGACCAACTTTGTTCAAAAAACTCAAAGATTATTTTACTGCTATGCTTTGTATTGTTTCTCAATGGTTATAACAATGATAGTAGGGCATCGAAGACGGTATAGAAACAAATTTAATAATATCTTTTTAAAATTATTAATTGTAAACCATGTGTTTATAAACAGTTACTTTATTCGTGTACTAAAACAATGTATATTGCCTAAGCATGATTTCTTTTTATAAATTTTTATAAACTATGACAGATGTAGAGGTACATTTTGACGACGAATGACCATGATAAATTACCATCAACTCAAAGATGAATTTCATTTAAATATAAAAAGAGCATTTTTGCAATGTTCTATGTACAGAACAGCCTACCGGATTAAGTTCAAGATTCCAAATATTTTAGATTTTGGATGGTTTATTAACGAAAAGGCATATTATCATCAAAAATAAAAGGTAATAAAAAGCTAAGAAATTCCATACTTTTATTCAGGTAACTCCATTTTGTAAATGCAAATTATTTAACTGTACTACAAGCGTAACACATACATAACACTACATACTGCGTAACATAAGTTATGTGAAGGAAAATGTAATATTTAACCCATTTACAAAATAATACATACGATGATTTTGCAATGATGAAAAAAAAATTTGTTAAATTTGTATGCTTTAGTAATTATCTCTATCGTTTAAACATTATTATCCAATAATTCGTTTGCACCTACTCCCTCAAGCGTCTGAGGTGTCCTTACTGCATTAGTGGACAGTGGACAATAGAATGTGCATTTTGCGCGCAGATATATTTATGTTCAACTCGTTATAACTTTTTTCAGGAACGACATTATGGCTTAATTTTTTTTTCAAAAATAAATTTGAACGTTTAGTCACATTTTCTCTCGCTTGTATACCTATCAATTACAAAAAATAAACTTAGTCATACCATGTGTAAAATTTTCTATACGCAAATATGCACCGTAGACAGAAATTAATTTTTTTCTAAAAATATACATATTTTTGGAATCTATTAAATATACTACCATCATCTTAACACCATGGCTTATACTTGGTCAAAAAGTCAGAACTCTAGCTCTATTCATTGTTGAGAAAATGTAAAAAATGTTTTCAAAATTGTCGAAAACGAATTTATTAAAAATGATAAAAATATGGACTTTTTGGCTATTTCGCAATTCCTGATCGGTTCGCGAATCCAAATTCGAATCCAGCAGGTCATTTTACATGATATTAACTATTTTTTAGATGTGTGTTCGCGAGTTGTATAAGCTACTTTTAAAATGCTTCCTATGGAGCCACTGCTCTCGGACTAAATACTATTCTTAATTTATCGAATGTTTCCTAAAAGAACTTCGTAAATCACATTTGAAAACCATCTAACACTTACCACTATAATATCTTGTGATCCCATTAGAGGGTATCATATAAAGATTTGTGGACGGTTTTAGAGAAGTACGATTAACTTATGGAATATCTTTGAAAATTATAATTTTTCCGTTTTTGCGAAAATCTGGGTTTCCAGCCCTTTTCGTTTGCGGATCGCTAAACGACGAGACATTAATAATAAATACACTGTTATATTGTACAAGAACAATCTGAAATAAATAAATATTTATTTTTTACAATAACAAAAGTTGGTTTTCGTACCTCATCCGCTTCCCCCATGCCAAACCTCGAACAACCAAAACGGGCATCGGCCCGAAGTCGGCGGGTACTATCAAAGAGGCCGCAGTTTTTCTCTTTTTGTCAAACGAACGCCGAGAAATGATTGAAGAGGTGGAAGACAACGCTGCTGAAGACCATAACCAAGGCTCAGACACATAGGGCAGTCCATCCTACAGACTCAGAAAGAGATAATTCGAGATGGAGCGAAGCTATAACCGAAAATACTGGCGAGTAATTTTCGGCAGCGGCTGTCAAAAACGAGGGTAGCGCCGAAGTAGAAAATGGACTCAAACGGAGGCGATCATATAAGACCTCCAGAAGTGTATTAGGCTGGTACCGACGATGTTGCTTTAGCGCGATTCTTAGGTGAAAAACAAATAAAAAATTTCGAATTTTTCGGTTGTAACTTTTTTCTTATGATTTCGGACGGCATATGAAGATAAGGCTTTTTAAACATTTTGAGATTGCCCATCGTTTGACCTCAAGATTTTGGCGCCTATAGTTTTCGAGATACATCTCCTCGAAAAAGAGTCAACATTTCAAAACTCACCTCCCCATAAATCGGAGGCGGATAGAGATACGAAAATACCAACAGCGCCTCTCGTAGCAGGCCGCGTGACATCGAATACTGTTAAGCCACGTTCGATCGCCCCAAAAGCCCCCATGTCCCCACCCCGGAATAATGTAGGCCAAAAAACTTTTGCGACAGAAGCGATCGGAGGACGGCGCTGGCAAATATTTCGCGGTCGGATTTTCGCTTCGACTTACCGTAAGGCACACAAAAAAACACACGACGTCCTCGCGAGCTGGATTTTGATGGTTCGAGGGTGCGTTAATCGAAGACGCAAGACGAAAATTCTTCCGGTTCCAGTACGCCGAAACCCGTGCGCGCCGAACCCATTCAAAAATACCATAACATAAACAGCAGATGCGCTAGCAGGATTCACTAGCGGCACAAACTGATTTGGATAAATTAATTAAGAATAGCAGTAAACTCAGTATTAAAAATCTGTTTATTCTAGCGTTCGCTGCTGACAGTAACACTTTTAAATTGTTTATCTTATCTCACCCTAAAACGGTATTATTTACACAGCTGTATTCACGCGTTGAACAAGATTCTTCAATATCTTGTTAAGGAAATCTCTTTAAGTCGAGATAAAATACAATGTCAAACCAAATTAATAACAAAATTTATTACGTGGTCCAATTCATATGCGACTAGGCTTGTATGTGTATAGCGCCGGCTCCATATAAATTTCCTCGGAGTTTACTCTTGGCCAACTCCGATAAACCATTTGAGCCTACCTTAGCTTTAGTATAACAAGATTTAAAAAAAAAACTTTTAGTAGAATTTTGAAAAATACTGATATATGTATATCTATGGACCGGTAAAGATTTCTGACGGACCGGCGATTGGGAAACGCTGATCTATCCGCCGTCGCCGTACAGAAAGCTCGAGAAGTTTTGTTGCTTTCTTAATTATATTAAGAGCTCGTGAGTGAGAGAGAGTTTTTTTCTACTGTTTAAGTACTTCACAAGTAGAAGTCAAACCAGAAGTCATTGGAATCTGAGGGGGTGATGTAGAAAGGTTGTGTTAAATTGACATGGAATGCTTTAATTCAGCGGCCAGCTTCAGTTTTGAGATATTTAGATCTGAAGAGTACAAAATTTATAAAGCTCGTATACTCATCTTTGAAAACTACTTCCATCAAAAAAACTATCTAATATTAGAATTTTCAGATTTTGATTTCTAAGTTCTCAAACATCAAGATTTTTCAGATTAAGAATATTTAAGTGTTATACTTTCAGTTCTCCCGGGTTATGTTGTTTTTTAGTGTTTTAAAGACTGCTCTTGCTTTAAATTTCCAAATTTTACAATTCAGAATTTCAGTGTTTGAGATTTTTAAATTCTTAGATAACTCTCCAGATTTGTTGGGGGTATTTCGTGTTTGTTAAATAAGGCGCTTCCTGGACGTGCTTTCACCGTCAATAAAGCTAAACGATATCCTCAAAATGATAAGGATATAAACTTTAATTTGTATTTCAAATATTCAAATAATCGTCATCAATTTTTTTGTATTTCATAGAGATTGTTGTTAAAGATGTTTTAGGTTATATTTTTTGTCATATCCGTTGTTAGTTTTATAAATACGTTATACCTAATGTTTTATGTAAATGCGTGGAAAACTAATAACTACCTTTTTTATTAGAAATTTTCTATAATTAAGTACAATCGGTCACCCAAATTGTCATAAATTGAAAATTTTAAATACAAATTGAAGTTCTTGCAATTCCACCATATCTTAAATAAATCATGTTTTTAAGTATATCTTACAATTATAATTATATATGTGAACAGACTATAATCAATTAGTTATCTTGCGCATTCTTACGTAAATGCTCATTCTGACACTAACGTACACGTTCCGTTAAAATTCGGTGACCTATATAAAGCGTTACTTTACTCTATCGATAGAGAGAGACTTATAATAAGGTATCCTTTTTCTAGCGGGTAAAAGAGCGTCTATGGTGGTAACTATGATTTAGTTAGCAACCATGATGATTAAAGCAGCCTTAATGAAGCACTTGACCTGCACTCGTACCTTTTAAAACTCACACTCGGGAGTAAAAGACTCACTTTAGTCCCTTGGTATACAATATAGTATTATTGTTCTATAACGTCCAAACTAGGTGTATGAATGCACGATTTTTAATATTATATCCCTGTAAAATACATCCAGCGGCCACAACGTAACATTTGAATGGCTGGGTTATCCTTTATCTTATTACAAAGCATACTATTCTACTTGCCTAATCTGTTTTCAAGCCTATAAATCTGTTTTCGCCACTAATTCATAGGTTATTAGTTATTAGTCAAACATAAAATATCACTTTTTGCACCGGGATATAATCAGCAAAATTGTATACATGCATTAAAAATTATCGCAATTTTTCGTTTTCAAATTTTGAACACACAACTTCATTTATGACATTTGGGAAAAACCGTTATGGGTAATTTTGAATTAAGACTTTACCTGTTACATCGAAACACATACATTTTCCATGAATTGTCAAATCGAATACCACCTGTGATATCCCGATTTGTTACAATTTCTAATAAAAGCCTTACTGAAGCATTGTGACATATGGAAATTGAACTCGGGGTAAACCCCTCGTGCAGTTTGCTACTAACAACACATTGGTGGTTTTTATGGAAGATTTTCCTTAATCGGAGTTGACTAGTGGTATTATACTGTTTGTTTCA
Source organism: Agrypnus murinus (assembly GCA_929113105.1). NCBI lineage: Eukaryota > Metazoa > Arthropoda > Insecta > Coleoptera > Elateridae > Agrypnus > Agrypnus murinus. The sequence goes on from OV816024.1 coordinate 189,747,104, forward strand.
TCCAACTAAGAGTATAGATTAGTGATCGCTAGAGCGTGTATCCCTCAGCACCTTCAGCGTGCGCGATTCTCTCTGAACTCATCTGCAAATGAAAACAAATAACATATTGTATTTTGATGATTGTTTTATTGTGTCTTCCTTTTGAACATTTCAAAATGAGACGAAGATATAAAAAATTTAAAAAATAGCCCCAATTTTGTATGTAAAATGTGTTGAAAATTGAAATTCGTCATATAAAGTCGCATTTAATTAAATATTTGGTCTTTCTTATATAGTAGTATTCTCGAAAAATGTGTTATTTGTTGAAAACAGTTTTTCTTTTTATAATTAATTAATAAAAATGGATTTCCTTGTTGTAAAAGATATGAAAGTACGAAAATTAATAATAATTTATCCCTAAGAATCATCATCCATCTTAGCACTACCTTTTTTTTATTTGAGGATATTCTTGTTATATGCAATAAAAATAAAATTTTAAAAGTTATGTTACGCTGTCCAAATTATAATAAACCATAAATCATATAATTTAAATTGAATTGTTTTCAGACACTTGATTGATGGAATAACTACCTCATGATGTTGTTGACATGTAACTTGACTGGAATATCGTTCCGTGTTAAGTATGTACGATTTGGAAAATAAAAAAGAATATAACGTAATGTGATAAATTAATGATATTAATAATTTCACTTTTAGTTATTGTTAATGGTTGAATATGATATTGTACAAATGTGAAAAACCTTTATTTTAAAAAGACTAATCGAGATAATATCCTTGTAAGACTAGCCTATTAGGTAACTTGTCGCTTACAGACGGTTCTAATAATATAATAAAAGTACATTTATCTCTATACCCTGCTTCTGCAATATTATAGCATTCATTTTATAAAAGTGAAACCGGACGATAGACACATATCTGTCAAAGGCAAATAGTACAATTACAGCGCGTACAGACACAAAACAAATTAAATTTTAAAATATGTATGTATTCATTAATATTTTAAGCCAATTTTTCCTGTCTCATTGTGTTACCCTGCACGTTGCATACTAATGTCCCGGTTTACGCCTTCTGTTAACGCGCGCCACTGAATTAGTCTCGTGCTTTGCCGCACGCTTACTTTACCACATCACCTGCTGCTACTAGAAACCTCTGTAATAACGGTATAAGTGACATTGAGACCCACGAGGATTAATGATTAATTTTTCAAACGACGAATAGTTAAAGTAGGCGAAATCGATGCAGGAGATTTATATACAATTATACATACAAGACAATTCTTAGATTAATAGTAGTCATATGCATAGGTGATTTTAGACATTTAATTTTTAAACGCCTCTGAAAAATACGGAGGTGTTCTTTCAACAAAAATAGAAATTTAAAACGCGCTTAAGGTTTTCCGTTGTTTTTGCCATTTTATCTTTATAAAAACGTTAAGGTAGTTTTAATGAAATAATTGCAAGGATCTTCGTTTCCTGTCGTCCAAATATAGTTTATTTATTAGAGAATCAAAGGCAATCAATGGATTTAGTTATATGTTACACCGGAAATTCATTGTTACTCTTTTACAGTTCACGGAGCTTTTTCTTTTAACGCCTAGGAGGATCTGTAACGGAATCAAAAGGATATGTATTTTTACTTATTATATATCATATTTATCTATGTACTGTTAAAATAACTTTATACGTTCACGTGTAAAAATTACTTTCTATTTAATAAAAACATAATCATTTCCTAAAAATAAAGATAAATTAATACACGCGAAATATGTAAATAGTTACATATATAAGTAAATATGTTTTTGTAACACGTGCCGCAATATTTTGTAGCATTTAATTATTATTTTCTTTAACTTAATTAAAATAAGAAATAAAAAAGAGATAAAATTGTTTACTAAATAATAATGCTTTTAAACTTATGGTATAGCCGTTTTTCACAGATATAAAGCAATGACCATAAACAGATATGTAAACTTTTCACAACATTCCATATCTATATAATTAGAATACAAACTTTCCGGCTGCAGGACCCGTACCTGTTAATTAATTACAGCCTCATAACTAGTATTTGTTATAACTTCTACGAGGTTAAAAATTGTAACATCACAAGCAGACGTAAACATAAACAGTTTAAATATAATAATGCTATAAATCAATGATCTTGAATAATAAAATGCCGCTTTTAATGTTAATTAATTTCTGGTCAGTGTTTAAAGAAAAGGCAAGGTGCTTCAAATATATGAGTATGAAACCCTCTCCTTCCATGTGCGATTGGGCAATCAATTTTGCAAATAGACCCGGCGAAGAGGGTGATATGAGCAAAAGAGAAGAGTTTTTATGTTGTAAACTGTGACGGATATCACTAATGTATTACAAAACAGTTTGTTGTCAAGCCAAAATCTTGTATAACGTAATAAGTAGTTTACCCGAATCGAGAATCAAACATACCCACTTTCCTACTCCATACATTTGTTAAAGCAACTCTTTTGAAGAATCTAGGAATTCTCCTGTATTCCTTCTTAATGCATACATACATAATCCATTCCCCTTTTACCGCATTTTGCAGTGTCGAGGTTCATACAAACTCTTATGGGAGTGCAACGGAGGTAATGGAGCTATTGTAGCAAGTACATTACGCTCCCCCATACTTTATCACTCATACAACTTTCATACCTTATCCTAAGAAGCTCAAACACGATTGTACTAAATTTTTAAAATTTAGTTGCAACCGAGGTTTGAACCCTTGTCCCTCTGAACGAGAGGTAGGATCTCTAATACTCGACCACGGTGGGCCTTCCTGCTTAATACTAATTCTAAGCAATTCCATTTTAGAACCATTACAGATCCATCTTAATCGTTCCTTAACTACATGTGACAAATTGATTACACGAAAACAATGCACAATCACAGTAAGAGAAACATGCCAGTACCACAGTCACGTTGGAGAAATCAGATTACAGTGTATTTGGTTCTTTAAAACCTTTATTTTACCAATTATTTAACCTACTGTGTTCTTAATATATTCTTTAAATATTCTAATTTCGTGAAATTATCTAAGGCACCGGTGATCATCACATTTATTCCTTCCCCTTGTTTTTTTAGAATTTTTTTAAATAAATGTGAATAAATGTGTGGGAATAAATGTGATTATCACCGGTGCCTTGCATAATTTGTAGTATCTAAGGCACCGCAATGTAAACAAGAGTCAGAAATAATTCAGAAATCAAATAGTTCAAGCGTTCATTCTCTCATCTTAACAACAGTAAACGAATAAAGCTTTTATTAACCACATACAGTCTTTCAGTCAACCAAAACGCAGAAGACATTACATGTGGTGACCGCCGACTTTAATTGAACACGCAACCTTACCCCGAGTTTGTGTTTGTATATCTCAAAAGTTATTACAAATATGTAGGAATTTAATATTATTTTGAGGAGTCATTGTGTGATTTTATTCTAAAAGGTGTACGGCATAACTAGCTTTTTCAAGATGCTTATTTTTGTAACGCACGTGCTCTTTATATCTTATGTCAAAATTTCGAAGTAATAATAAACAAATTGCCATCATATTATTGTTATTAATACAAATACATTCATTCGGGTGCAACTATGTGATTGCTACTACAATTACCAAGATCCTGACGTAACATTCATTTATTTATCAAGTTTTAAATCTTCTTTGTCTCAATTGCAAAATCTTTTCTTTATTAATTGTTATAATTAGTAACTTAATAAACTTTATTCCAGAAACAAAAACGGTGAAGATGCTCAGGTTAGTTTTTTCTACGCGTTGGCAAAATGACGAGATTATTGGTTTTTAAATACCGATGGCAAGAACTTGATGAAGTTGATGGCAAAAACTGAAATTTTTAATTATTTTTTGAGCTTCAACATAATGGCATAAATAATTTCCAGTGAAAAAAAATTCCAAAACAATTAAACAAATTTTTCTCCCGATGTCCCTTAACATATCTAGAAAAAGATGGTTTGCCTATGGGAAATTCACTCAATTCTCTGTTAGCTAACATGTTTATGGATAATTTAGAAGATCAAATATTTGAACTAAATCCCTCTAAACACATTATCTTTTGGTTTCGTTATGTTGAGGACATTTTACCTTGTTTTGACAGTTCTTTTGAGATTATCAATGAATTTTTAATTCTTATTAATACTATACACCAAAACATAAACTTTACATTAGAAACAGAACAAAACTGCGCTATTCAAGTTTTAGACTTAACTATCAAGGTTAACGCACACAATCTAAGGTGTTTGAATTTTCCATATGCAGAAAACCAACACCTACTTGGACAAAATATCAGAAAAAGTTTCACATATACTAAGAAAAACCAACAATTATAAAACAGCCTTTAAAACCAACAGTAACACTTTTTCATTTTTATTTAATGCTAAACGATATCATGAAATCGGGCATTTACCATATAAATTGTTCTTTTTGTAGTTTGGTATATATTGGTAAACACTCAGAAATCTTGAAATAAGATGTAAAGACCAGGTGCGTTGTTGCAGAAAGAAACATCCTGAAAAATCTAATTATGCCAAACTCCTTTTAGTACAAAATCACACAATGTCTCCTCAAAATAATATTTATTTCCTACATTCTTGTAATAACAAACGCAAATTAGACATTTTAGAAGCTTTTAAGATATACAAACACAAATTCAGGGTACCTTTAATAAATAAACAGATTGAGCTTCGTTATTCTCCGTTACTGGAAGTTTTAGATATTTATTTTTTATTTGTTTTTCTTTTTTATCTTTATCTTTTTATCTAGTTATCTATTTTTTGTATTTACCTTAGCAACGTGTTTGTTTATATTTATATCACCTATTATAATGACAGCTTAACTATCGAAACAATTGTCAGGTAGATTAAAAAAACTTGTGAAACTTTTACTAATCTTTTATTTATTTCATGATTATAGAGTTTTCACCATATAAGGTTAGAAACAATAAACACTTTACACAATTAAATTTAAAAATAACACACTGCGCGTCATTTTGTATCAATACACATTATAATTTATCTAGAGCCAATAACAAGTAAACATATGATACATGTCGCTAAAACAACTTTTGTGTTCTAAATTATTAGATAGTTTTCAAAAATGCAATATAATAAATAAAAACGAGCCTAAAATGTGTATGTAAACATTGATGTTTCTTTAGTGGAACATTGGAGGTTATTTGTGAGCAAGATAAGCACGTGTACTTCGCAGAAGTACATTGTAAAATTGTTTACAGTCTGGAACTTGTAGTGCATTGCTAAGCGTAGATGAGTCTATGGTGCCTTATTATGGTCGTCATAGTACAAATATGTTTTTAGCGGAGAACCGATTCATTTTGAGTACAAAATATGGTGTCTGTGTTGAAATGATTGTTATCCGTATTTTATCGTACTCTATAAGGGAAAAGAAATAAATAATTGCAGCCAACCGCTTGGCACCCGTGTTATAATGACAATGGTGGATATTATAGCACGAAGCTTAAAGAGTATCAAGCACCAGTTGCATTTTGATAAGTTTCTTACGAGGTACGATCTTCTTGCTAAGCTTGCTGAATGTAGTATTAGACTGGTACGATAAGGGAGAATACATAGAACGATGAAAGCTGTAGATGAGATGATGAATAGCAAAGATTTGAAGAATAAGGGCAGAGGGAATTTTGATTTCTGTAGCAATGGAAAAGTTTACGTTACAAAATGGCACGATAATGCAATCTCAATACGTCACAGTCGTATAAAGGGAAGACGCAAAAGAGTTTTACAACCACACATAATCATCAGAGAATCAGAGAATGGATGGTGTAATCTAATGGAAAGACTTTTAGAATCATATCGACCAATTATACTGGGCTAAAAGTGGTACTGACCTCCATTCATCAATGCAATAAATGCAGCTAAGGTTGCTGCTTGTAGGATTTACTGTACAACAAACAAAAAGGGTGTAACTCACCTGGACTTTCGCAGAGAGGTTTACTGGCAACAGAAAAACCTGAAGACATTCAAACGCGAGAACCCTCATGCCATCTTGTTGTTTCAGGTTAGAACGATCGAGTTGGACATACCATAGATTCAACAACACAAGGAAAGTGAAAGTGTATCTACCAAAAGAGCATTAAGCGAATGTGCAAAACGTGAAATGTACACTTACACAGTGAGAGAGGACAAGAATATTTTAATATTTTTTATAAAATGTAGACCCTATTTCAAATTTTAAAATTATAATTACTAGCGCTACTATACACTAATTAAGTATGTTACCATTTACTCTCAATTTGTACAATAAATTTCTTTTTCTAATTTTCATTTTTTTTGTAATTTCAAAACGGGTAATACAAAACTTTTAAAATTTTAATTACAACCCACTTTTGACTTCAATACTTATATATTTATGTAAATATCAGTTAACTTAAAAATGTTTTCTAGAGGTCTCTAAAATAAAGGTTTTAATGATAACGTTCAACGTTTAGCGTAGTTGATAGTTTGAGCTACCCTGCATTTTTATTTCTTTCGGAAAATGTAGTATATATTAGTAGCTATTGAATGCGGTCTACATATGACAAAATAGTTGTACTTACATTCTTTTTTTTTGTAATGACTCTTGTAAATAAGACACGTTCAGTTCTTTTTCTATTTCGACTGAAAACTTTAATTTTGGAGTTTATTAACTATTTAATTTGTTTTCTTTGAAAAAGTGGTAAATGTAATGTTTTAATGCATCATCTCCACAACTGTTTATAATGCAAATGTCAGTATTGTTTATAAAAGTAAGCAAAAATATAGTAGAGAAAAATAGAGTATAGCCGCATTGCTGTTGATAAATGCAGATATCCGAGCTGCGCCATATTAATCAGTATAAAACTCTTAAAAACCTTAAAATATCAATCAAAAAAGAATATGCGATTTAAAACTGATGTATAACCCGTACGGTATTTGTTGAGCGAGAATTCCCAAAATGGAGTAAGCCGATGACGTTTCATTCGCGCAACGCAAAGGTTTGCCACTGCTTGATATTTGCAAGCAGCGGCGTACAAGCTAACTGCTAATATCAATGCTAACTGCAAGTTACTAAGGTGAACTGGTGAAAGCCGGCGGCACCACCATGTCTTTCCAACTCGGGTGTCGAATGCGGTTAATTCCAAGAAACTGACGTAGCGGTCTTTTGGGAATTTTGGCTCAACAAATATCGTACGGGTTATAGCAGTCGTTTATGATGTAGATGCAGTATCGTATATATTCTCTTGGAAAGGTTTAGGTTAAAATGCTAATAAAATTAACATTTTAATGAGTTATTCAATGAATTAAACTTATTATTGAGTATTGGAGATACTCGAAACGCATTAGTCACTTCAGCAGTGAATCGATGCACGTCATTACATTTACTTTTATCTTTGTTACAGCGTTCGTACTTATAGAAACGTATACAGAATATTTTAGTACAAACTCTATAAGTCTGTATTTCTTCAACTTATAGAATTCTATAAGCTTATAGATTTGTAGAATTATAGAGTTACAGAGAGTTTTTACAGTATAAACCCATTACTTTTAGATAAAAATTAACGAAGGAATTGACATTTCTTACATTTAGGGTGAGTTGTATAAATGTGATTTAACTTTAAACTTGATTCAACTGTCACAGCAACGATTGTCAGTACAATCATTGCCTACGATATTGATCCTAGTTTAAAGTTAATCTGTGTTCATACAACTAGCCCTAAATGCACCAAACGAACGACAGTGTCGACATATGTGGGATAACATAACATAATAACCGTTCGAGTAAATTCGTATAAATGCTCCGGCATTTGTTTAAAATCTTTGTTGTTTTACATCTGTACGTCTCATATGTGCAACTCAGTAGAAACGTGTATTTTTCTCGGTTGTGTGTTTATCGCCTTCACTACACACCGACAACCAATTTCACCCTCGGAATGAAAAGTCCAACTTTCCTTCCTTGTTTTTCAAATAGCCATTACTGCCGGCTGCATCAAAAGTACTAATCAGCGACAGCAGAAGTACTTAGACTTCCAGCAGTCGACCAATTAAGGACAGTAAAACTACTTTCACTGCCGCTGTCGACGGGCGGCAAAAATGTAAATCTTGATTGTTGTGCACCGTGCCACGAAATGTTATTTTTCCGAGTTTGCGGATAAAAAATATTGAATTTTGAAATATAAAAGTTACAACTTACTATAGACACTCATATTTACCATAGCCAGTCTTTTTCTTGATATATAGCAATTAAACATCCATATAAAAGAAGCGTTACGGAAAGGATGCGTAACGGAAACCTTTTAAAAACTAAAGATATTTTGCATAAAAGTTTATCACATGGTTTTACATCTGGAGTCTCTATTAAATTTGCTAAATTCTAATTTATATATCGTATCAACATTTTACGTTATTGAATTTCGTAAATATTCAAGACAGAAGATGATGAATAAAAAAATGCCAATTTTTCATGAAAGGAGGTGTTACAAACATTTCTTTAATAACTTTTCTATAATTACAAATTTTTAAATAATTTATTTGAAATATTTGTGTACCAAGGACGTTATGATGGTGATAATGCTAGGAGGGCGACGATATTCCAGCCCGAGGGATGGAAATCGCCGGATGGGCAATATCATCTAGAAACGCTCGTGGTGCATACAAGATTTTATTTTCCATGAGAATATGTACAAGCAGAAAATTAAGTTTAATTTATCATTCTTTATATTCATAAAACTAGAAATTTTTATGTTTGTCGAGTAGTAACGACTTTTACTAAATTTGCAAAAGTCAAACACAGATATGAAATTTTAAATTTAAATGTTTTTGTTGCTGATTGTTACCAACAGGAAAACAGAAAAATCCTAATAATACATGTCATCTAATGAATAAGTTGATTTTAACTAAGAAATTTCTACAGAAGTCGGCACAAAAGAACTGATGATGCAAATATTCGTTATTGTCGTTATTCTTAATGATCCTAATTACTATAGAACGTAACCCCGACTCCGATTGCAAAGTAAACGCTGAGCGGGCGTTATAAACCATAGTGCCCGCGTATAATGGCCTGGTTGTTATGAACTTGTTTGTATACTAGTTCGTATCACAGGTATAAACAACAAATAATATGCAAGTGAAATATGGACATTTTGCATACTAAAAAAGGACACTAATTGACAATTATTGATGATAGGACAAATGTTTTTATTGTTTTTATTTTATGTTTCTAATCTTCTGCATGAAAGGAGGCGTAACGATGGAGTCGCACATATGCATATTGGTATTTACGGTTGGGACTATAGTTTTCTTCGGGTTTAATTTGAACCAGGCCGACCGTGGTTGAAATAGGGGTCATCTCCAGAATAACATCTAAATAATTTTCTACTGAAGTACACGTTAACCTTTAATATACAAGATTTATTATAATCAATTAGAATATTTTTTGACCTATTTAGCAGATAAAGAATCTCATAAAGAAATAAATTACAGGATGAAATAAGATAAAAAGTATTTGTTAATTTTAAACAAATCTTTTAAAATCGTATCAGTTGTAATTATTCAGAATCAAAATTGAAACGTCAAAATACTTTGCAAACATTTATTATTATAAAGTTATAATTTAAATTCTCTTGTTAAGAAATCAAAAATGATTATTGCCAGTTGAAATACACATAATGCATTTTTGCTAATAATAGTAATAATACTTATATAATACCAATATTTTATTGGAATTATTCATGATTTTTAAGTTTAGTAAAATGTATGTTCCCTAAATATAGAAGAATTCCTGAAATTTAAAAGATTTATAATAATTTGATTAACAAATAACAAAACAAAAATAACAAAAAATTAACTAATAACAAATAAACGCGTGTGTCTCGTGCTGATATAACATTACGCGTGATAATTGTACCTAATTAGGAAGTCTTCTAAAAATATTTTTATATAATTCTATTTAAAGATAATATTTATCAAATATTTTCGAAAATAGATCCGCGGATTTCATACAATTCTTGAAATTAAACTAAAATTAGGACAATATGTTTTATAATAACAATTTTTTAACTAGGGTTGTAGGTCACTTTATTATTTATTTATAATGATCTACAGGAAGAAAACAATTCGTAAGCAAAACACAAATATTTAAATTGAAATTTTTGAGAGTATTGGCAAGTGTTTTTCTCATACACGTGCCGGATATTATTCGGACAGAGGAATAACTATACATTCAGATTTTTCAGATTATTTTCAAGTTGTTCATACTTCTTTAAATATTTTTTACCGCAAGAATTTCATTCATTCATTTTGGTTTTACTTTGAATTTTTCCATAGACAATACAATACAAACTCGTTATTATAAGATACAAAATTATGTAATTACGATTATTATCAACTTAGTTACAAACATAATTGTTATTTCTATAATAACAATACTAATTTGATAAAAATCCCAACCTATCGGTGCATTTACGTCATTTAAGTTTATTAAACCTTTTAAGAGCGTACTTATAGATAGAAAAGTAACTGCTTTCTCAAATTTCCCAAAACATTTAAAACTAATTTTATCATAATAAATAATATAATAAATTTTATATTTTGCAAATGGATGTTATAATTTGCTTGTTACAACTTATGTAAAAAGATAAGCTATTAATCAATGAACAATTTGTAATTATCTTACGTACTTATAGATAGAAAAGTAACCGCTTTTTCAAAATTCCCAAAACATTTAAAACGAATTTTATCATATATAATTTAACAAGTGGTCTAATTTTTTTCGACAAAATTTGTCATTTCAGATACGAGTAGCTTTCGCAACGAAAATTACACGAGTCGACGAAGGAGACGAGTGTAATTTTCCAAAAGCAAAAGCTACGAATGTCTTAAACGATAAATTTTGCAAGAAAAAATTAGACCACGAGTTGTATTCGGCTTGACAATCCATCGAGCAAATTTCTATTTAGCGTGTGTAGTTAATATTAATTTAATTAAATTTGACATTTCATTTTGACATAAATTTTTTCACTAAGAAAATCCACTAGTGGTTTTTTCACTACAAAACTAATTTCATTGGTCCCAATTTGAAAAATTCTGTAATTTGATTGGTTAAAAATTTTCGAGTTGGATTGTCATAATAAATAATACAATAAATTTTATTTTTGCAACTGAATGTTATAATTTACTTGTTATAACTTATGTAAAAAGATAAGCTAGTAATGAATGAACAACTTGTAATTATCTCATATTCTTTAATTACTTTTAAATGGATATTATTAAGCTCTGTATACTGTTTAAAATAGCACACCTAACCTAGAGCGACCATGTAAGCCAGAAATATGATTTCTGATAACAATCTTTTGTAATTATTTTAATACTTAATAAGCGGTGAGCAATTACTGCAATAATGTACTTTTTAATACCTACACAGTACATACTACCTATATTTCTGTTTTACGTATACGATGTTATTGTGTTCGTGCTTATCATAATTTTCTTTTTCCCACATTCTTGCGTTTCTATATAATTTCTATATAATTTTTTTTGTGTTCTGTTAAGAATAGTACCCACTTAATACAGATGTTTGTAATGTTTAAGATCCCCCGTGGTCGAGTGGTAGATCCCTGCCATCAGAGGGACATGAGTTCAAATCTCAGTTGCAACTGAATTTTATAAATTTTGTACAATCGTATCTGAGCTGCTTAGGAAAAGGTATAAACGTTGTATAAGTGATAAAATATGGGGAGCGTGATGTACTTGCTACAATAGCTCCATTATCTCCGTTGAACTCGTATAAGAGTTTATGTAGAACCCCGACATGCATGTGCGGTAAAAGCAAAAATTGATTATGTATGTGATATGTATAGGTATGTACTATGTCTGCAATGTTTAAGACATGTGTAAGAAACTGCCAAATACCTATGAATTATCCTCCTCAGAAACATCCACACTTCTGATTCCTGTTGTTGACGTATTGACACTCTTATTCAAGAATCAGGACTTTTCTTCCAAACCAGTCAGGCTCCACTTCATCCGTAAAGTTTTCTTCCACGGCAGTATCTTGCCTAGAGGAAGAACGGTGAGACATCATATAAGATTATGATCATGGTTGAGGGAAAAACAAGACTCGCAAAGCGGAGTACCCTTCCAAATTGCACTTATTCAGTCCACATGACAATTTAACATGTTACTGCAAATGGTGTGAATTGTCATAGTTTTAAGAAAATGTTGAGTTTAGGTGTTTCCAAAATTTTTTTAGTAGAATTCACTACATATACATTCGGCTAATTAGGCTGTATCTTCGAATTAATATTACACCATGATAGACATATTTGCACTAAAATTTGTTTTTGTTGTACTTCGGTTGAGAAAGAACTGGATAAGTTGGACGTATTCTGTATAAGATCTAGTAGGTATAAGAAGTAATACTTTCAGAGTAATATTTATATCAATCAATCAATCAATCAATCAGTTTATTGGTGCTATAACAATAGTTTTACACAAGTCAAGTACATAGATAATTAAAAGTTAATGCATTACAGTTTAAGTTACTTTAACAATTTACAGTATCACACAATAAATTATCACATAAATTTACAATATCACACAATAAATTATCACATAGTTTTATACTTAATTATATCACAGTGAATCGTTTAAGAAATCTTGTGTTCTATAGTAAGCTTTTGCGATCAATAGATGTTTGATGGAGTTTTTAAAACTGTTTATCTCAAGAGTCTGAATGCCCTGAGGAAGCTTATTGAAAAAAGCAGGTCCGTAATAGTTAACCCCTACTCTACTATGTTCTAATCTGAAATAATTTACTCTTATTTGCAAATTTGCTCTGGTTGGATAATTATGGTAATCATTATTTAAGAAATATAAATGTATGTTTTGCTTTACGTATATTAAACAAGTGTACATATAAAGACATGGTATTGTTAATACTCCCAATTCTGTAAACTTACTCTTTACATCGTCTCGATAGCCTAAGCCAGTTATAATTCGTATAACCCTTCTCTGAAGACCGAAGATACGATCGATATGAGCTGAATGACCCCAATTTACCAGATTATAGGTGCATACTGATTCAAACAATGCATAATAAGCAGTTAACAATAATTGCTTAGTTACTACTTCTCTCAAATTTCTGATCACGTAAATACCTCCGCTTAATTTTTTAGCTAAAGAACTTACATGCACTTTCCAGGTTAGCAACGAATCTAACTCTAAGCCTAAAAATTTAACGGTAGAGAGGTTATTTATTTTAGGATCTATATTTCGGAAACTAAACAGCATACTTTTTGTTTTCTCCTCATTTAATTTTAATGTGTTTGCAGAAAACCAGTTTGTGGCTGCTGAGCGCACACCTTCCATGCGGTTTCTTAGGGTGTTTAAATCTTTGTGTGATGAAAATAGACTGCAATCGTCTGCAAAAAGTGTGAAATTTGTATTTACCAATCCATTGGACAAGTCGTTTATATAAATTAAAAATAACAGGGGCCCGACTACGGACCCTTGAGGGACACCGCATCTTACCTCTTTGCATTTAGACGTTTGTCCATTTGTAAAAGTATACTGACACCTATTTTCCAGATAGGTTCGTATCAACTTGCAACTGACATCTGAAAAGTTATAGTATGTCAATTTTTCTAGTAATGACTCATGCTGCACGCAGTCAAAGGCCTTCTGCAAGTCACAGAAGATTACTTCAGTATGATCGCCATTTTCATAACCTTCTATTATGTTATTTATGAGGTATGAGACGGCTTCTGTTGTGCTTCTGTTTTTTCTAAAACCAAATTGTTCCCTACAAAACAGACCATTTTCTTCAAAATATTCGTATATTTGTTGTTTTAAAACAGACTCAAAAATCTTGGAAACAATAGGAACCAATGAGATTGGCCTGAAATTATTTACGTTATCGGTAGCTCCTCCTTTGTGTATTGGTACCACCTTTGATTGTTTTAGTATATCTGGAAAGATACCTTCGTCTATACATTGATTAATCAATTTTGTTAAGGGAATTATAATTTTGTCTTTTATACCTTTCATAAGAGGATCGTTCATTTCAAAATGATCCCTTAGGTTTTATTTTTTAAATTGTTTATGGTATCTCTAATATAAATGTAAGACACAGGTGTAAAGTGAAAAGCTGGTAAATTATTTTCATTACCTCTGCTAGTTAAATAGTCCTTAACGTTTTTAGTTAGTTTGGGAATTTTTGAAATTATATCGGCAGTAACACCTACAAAATGATCATTTATTTCATCGGCAGTTAGTTTTACATTTATATTTTGATTTTTACCTTCCGGTTTTCGTTTTTTATTTTCTCATTATAATACTTCTTTTTACTTTCTTGCAACTTTTTTCTATATAAATTTCTTGCATCAGTTTTTTGTTGTTTTAACTCATTTGAAGGAAAAGCCTGATACAGCTCTGATAACAGTTGAAGCTTTTCCCTCAGTTGGTGCAACTCAGGTGTAAACCAGTCCAGTTTCTGGTTGACCTGCTGTGCTGGGCATTTTCTGGTTTTCAGAGGAAATGCTACTTTTAAGTTCCTGTATAAAATCTCCATAAACTCCTTGAATTTAGCATTAATGGACATATCTCCTGAAGAAATAAAGTTTTCCTGGCTTAATAAATTATAATAATTGAACTTATATTTTTACTTACTAGCGAAACTGATGAATTTTAAAATTCTAAGTTACGCAACTCTTTATTATGCTACCCAGAGAAAGTAAAAGTGTCCCTTCACATCTTACATTTGCATGGTAATCAAATTACATGAATGAGCAGTAGCGGTTACTACGTATCCTCTTAGATGCTCTGTTAGCCAATTGCTGCGCAGACACTTACAAGCACGTTTACAACGTTTGCCGCAGTCTAATAACAGAACATTCGAAAGGGTACGTAGTAACCGCCGTTGTGAATGAGTAATAGGAAATGGAGAATAAACAAATATAATTAGCAGCTTTCATTTTCCCACAAAACTTTGAAAACATAAAAGGAGTTAGATTAAAAGTCAGAGAATGATTGTTTAGTTTTCTGCATGGTAGACGAGAACAGTCTATTAAAGGCTATTGAGGCATATGGAACCGTTCTAAGTGCTATTTTATTCATTTATTCAATGTGTTGGCGGATTTTCTTACATAAATTTATAGAACCAGAATTAATTTAGCTATAAAAAAATGCCCAACAAGTTTAAATTTCAGACTTATGTTATAGTAAAAAAAAATCAATTAGTTAGTCAAAGAACAAAAGTACACATCTACTATTATTTAAATGAAAAGAATTTTGAGTGCTTTTTTAAGAAAGAAGAGGTCAATTGTTTCTATTAGTATCTGTGAGAAGCATAATCTATGTCGTCGTCTGTACTGATCCTGATAGAGACCATGAAGGACATTTCTCCGCGTATCTAATGAACGTACAGTCGAATTCATAAAAAAGGAAACGATTTTCGTTCCATTTGTACTTTGAACATAAATTATTAATTAAAATATTACTTTATATATTTGCCGACATTTGTAGATTATGTAAATAAAGCCTTATTAATGATTAATCATTGTTAAAATTGGTAGTAATCGAAATTAATTAATATAAATTACATATTTGATACAAGAGTCGTTTCCTTTTTTTGTGAATCTGACTGTACCTTGAACATTGCATACATTTTTTGGTGTACTTTTTTTACGCGTGTTAGGAATTTCGATAAAAAAATAATTGCAGGAAGGATTTAGTAGTATATTCTATTCTATATTCTCATATGTGATAGTACGTAATACTATTGTTTCGAAAGATTGTTTTGTTTTCCGTTCGAACTCTACGAGCGAATCTTCAGTTTACTTATTTTGTGCTCTCTGCAATTTCTTTGTTAACCAATAAAAAATGTTTTTCTTGAATTTGAACTTGTCTTATAGAGATTCTTGCTTATTTCTGAGAATTAAGCTTATGCAGGGCGTAACTAATATAACTAGAAACCTCGTAATGGGTGGTAGGTATAATGGTTTATAAGATATTTTCCTGATCAACCTGTAAGAAGCAGTTGATATTTAATTACTGCACCAGAATCGCCCATGATTGAGACACCTGCAATTGCCATAACAAATATAACTTGATATCGTTGATAGGTAATACTGAAATTACTCATCGTTTTGATAGGCTAGAAGCTAGGCTATGTATAAAATTTTGTTTCTAAAATGCTCCACGAAGATTGGCAAATACTTATACCTTATGTAGGATTATGATAAAGTTGTCTAATGGTTGCGAGGAAATCATAGGACGATCGGAAAGCAAACTCCAGGTCTTCGAAGGTGATCCATATAAGTAGCTTAATGAAAGAAGCACCAGGAAATTTAAAGTACCCGCACGGTCCAGTCCAGTGATTAGCAGCAGCAAGAGAATGTCATCTGCAACAATTGGAATTTATAAATCTTGTTTTTTTGTGGTCAAAGACAAATTACTTTTCCACATTTTCCAAACCAAAGTATTTAGAGATTTCAGGAAAACTCTGTGATATAATCCTTAGGGTAGTTGAGTCAGCGTATTCTGCTTTCCAGTTGATCTGAGTTAACAAGAATGGTATTCTGCATCAAGCTTCTCCCGCGGAGAATTTTGCGGTGATTTCCAATGCACTAAAAGACTTGACGTCATAAAATAATTTGTTCTGTTCGTGCTTACGTATAATAAATAAAACCAATTTTAATTTATAATCTTAAGCTAATTTCGAAGTCAATTTCGCACCAGAACGAATGCTGAGTTAAAAATTTTGTCAAAGTTTAGACACTTGGATACTTTTTCTCTCACCTTTTGGGACCTTGTGGTATTAATAGTTATCAAAATATTTAATAGATAACAAGTAAATTATATTTATTACATAACAAATTGATACATATTATTTTTTTTTTGGAAATCAATGCCAATTCCAATCCTAGAAATCCTAAATACAGAAAATGCTTGCCCATTATCAAAATTAATATGTGTCAATTAAAGTAAATATTACCAACATTTTATTATTCATTTTTACATGTACTTTTTCAACAACATTGAAAATCATGACTAGCAGATTCAATAATTCAAAAAATTCAAATCGTACCTGTCGAACCCAACGTCCAATAATAAAGAATGATTAGTTTCTAATGGTCAATTGCAATAGTTACCGAAAATGAATTTTAAGAAGGGAAATCCTTTTACTCATTACATACTTTGGTTATTGAACAATGAAGCAATTAATAGGTAAGCGATTTTCCATGAATCCGTTAATCCAATGACCTAGTCTTTCGGCACGTGGGAACTGCGTGCTGATACCAAGAAGTTGCGGCCACCCTCTGAGGGGTGGCCCAAGTAAGACTTTCGTAATTTCTATTTCTAAAACATGTACTGATGGATTACAATCTTGTGTAAAGTACCTACAAAGTAATTTCTGGAAATTATAAGATTAAATAAGATAATTTGAAATTAGAGATTAACGCAATTAGTTAGAATTGGAATTCAATAAAATTATTACTTAAACGTACATTTTATATTGTTTAGAAATTAGTAGATTTAAGAAACTAATTAATTTGATGATTCCACTCATGCAGAATCCTTTGTAAATTATTATTTCTCAGAGAAAAGGTCGTCCTTGTGTCAATTAGTATAGATGTTATGTATGTATATTTATCGATCGATTTTGATGACTTGGAATTTTATTTTTTCTTTGAAATAAAAATATATCAAAAAACTGACGTGTAAAAGAGGACTGCGATAGGAATTGTAGTAATTTTGAAAATTCATAAATCTTAATTAGCAGAATGCACAATGCAGAGAAAACAAAGCTCTTTTTCGGAATATTAATTGTGTGTAAAGCTTAATTAGAAGCTGATAACGGTGTAGATTCAGTGTGATAAAATTATTATCTTATTAGAGTTGTTTTAGAACCAAGAACTTTATCTCACATCCCGTTCTTGTAGCTATCTAGATTAGATAAACTTATATAATTTACAAAAGGCTATTGAAAAATCTAATAATAATCACTTACTTAGCAGGATGTAATAAAATAACAAATTTCCACCTAATATCAGTAACATTTCTTTAGCAAAATCCAACTAATAAGCGTGGGAACAAATCGTACCTATACTAAATATGACAAAATGTTTAAAAAATTAAAATAAAACAAAGCCTACGATTGAGTCATTGAGTCAGAATAATGGTCGGTAATCTAAGAACGTTGATCAATTTTCAAACAATCCTCTGGTAAACCCAGAGAGATGATACAGTATAACCACAAAAATTACATCTTTGCATATTTATGTTTCAGGAACGTCAGGAATTTGCTGATTCGTCTTTTATTGGCAGTTCGCGGAAGGTAAGTCTTTAAACAATGCATATTATCGGAGTTACTTATCTGAGAAAATTCTCAAATGTGGGTGCCAGAGCGTGGATTACTGTTTTTGTATACACGTATATTCATACTTTACTCTTGGAATTCAGAAATTAGTCGATGAATATGTAACGAAATTAATAATTTTCAGAACTGTTACTATTGGGAAAACAGATCGAAATTAAAGCTCTTAGGGGTGATTCTTGAATTCATCTTCAATAAGGATGAACTTAATTACATATGAATTAATCGACCTAAATTATTCAAGTCCTCGTTATTTGTCTAATCAACTATGAATAATATATGTATATGGAAAACATTCTGTTTATCTTTTAATACCGATTCTGTTTGTTTTTCTCCTGAAAACATAGCTTTTTTTTAATAATCGCATCTATGTTTTAATTTTAGCTAATTTGTTTAGAAATAGACAGTAAACCTGTTTTCTGAATAATTATTATTCAAAACAATACAGAATGAGTCAGATCAGAAGCAGAACACCTTGCTAATGCAATTCGATTACAGAAACTGGTACAGGTTGCGTATAACAAGGAAATCTGTTATTGTACGTGACATATGTGTACCTTTGAATAGCACTATAAATATGTAAATTATATCGAGTAGTAGGTAAGGTGCAAACACGCCTTTCTATTTCATTAGCATAATTTATCTCCTCTGTCTCAATCTATGAATGAACTGAACGTTTTGTATCAATGGGCACACACTGAGGGGGCACACTGAATCGCCCACTATCTTGCATTTCCGGTACTGAAGCGTGAGTGCAACATTCAATGTTGGAAGGAGTTTTGCAGGTGACGCATTTATTATACATTTAATGATCTAATCATAAAATCATAACTAACCCATCTTTTTAAAACCAACCAAACACGGAAAGATCCACTTACTCAAAGAAACCACAAAAATGCGATTTCAATTATTATCGTAACCATCCTTCGAAAGAATCCGGAATAATACTTGCTATAGGCATATTAATGGATAAATCGGTCGAATTCCCCTATGTGACTATGAAATATGTAATTTGTGACATACATTTCGTGGAAATCCGAGGATATTAAGCTTAATAAACAAACAACAGCGTTAACAAGTTGAGGCAGGTTCTTGTTACAAATTCTTTAGAAGATTTCAAACTCATTCATCTCTAATAACGTCTAAACCGAAACCAGTCTTTAATTTCTATTCTTTGGCGGGTAAAAAGAATTCTGTATATACATGTCATCACGAGTCACAACCAATCCGCCTACCCCCCTGCACCTGACGATATCTATTGCAAGCATTTCCGCAGCGATTGTGCTGCACTCACGTACCTATATGAGAACTCTCCTGAAGAATGTGAACATGTTAATAAGAATGACTAGTCCCAAATTCTTATCTTTTGGATCTATATAAACATTATTTCCCAAGGTTTAACAACTCGGCTTACTGGGTGTTATTTATGGGGGTCACTCGTCTAGCTAGTTGTCATGAAATTATATTAAAATTCAAAATAAAATGTGTTATTTCATAATAAATGTGTGTCTTTATATTGCTGAGGATGACAAAGGCGCCGGCATCTTCCAACTTCTAACCACTATTTTATTATATTAACTGTGTTTCAGTAAAAAGTAACACGTTTCACTAACAGATCTGACGTTTAGTAATTTGTTACAGCCCCTCCCAACATATAAATTATACCAATTGGCTTTTTAAAACATTCATCTTCTACCCAAATCCTACCAAAGTCGGTTTGAGCTGCAGTAGAGTTGAAACGAAAAATGTCTAAATACTGTTTTGTCAGTTTTGACTTATAAATAAACCGTGTAATAACAGACACTTCAGTTCTTTCTGGAAAAGAACAGTATGGTTTTGCCGCCCTTCTAGCCTTCTAGTTTAACCTTTTGCTACAAGGCTTTTTTTATACAAAAATAGTTTTTGTAAATCTTTACTTAACTACACCTTAATCCCTTTAACTTGTAACGACTTTATGTAAAAATATAATGTGGTTTTGTTAAATCTTGTTCAAGACGAGGAACGTCAATTAGTTAACGCAAGTAAAATGAAAGCTTTCCCACACAAATGTATACAGTGGTTTATTTATGATGGCTTTCAAGAAAATAGGCTGCAAATGTTCTTTGAAAATACAAATAAATTTGTAAAGTGGCACAAAAGGTTGTATTGGAAATGATTCATATTTTAATAGGAAGTCAAACTGAAAAGGTATCCTTTGGTTATTCCAGTTTTCGTAGACAAACGTTTTTCAAGGAAGAACCTTCTTGTTAGCGGCTTGTTTCATTTAGAATTTTAAAAACTTAGAAAGATAATTTTAGGTTGTATTAGAACATTTATGCAGGCTTACTTTCGTGTGACAGTGCTCTCACAGTAGGAGAAATCAGGAGAAATCCACATTTCTGTTCAATCAATGTAGTTAGGACAACACAGAGCAAGTATGATTCATCCCGTAACATATTTAACAGAATCTAATAGACTGGATCATATTTTTGGGTTCTGGATTTATTTGCTTGAATTGAACGTTTACGGAATTATTCACCCTCGTGAATTGCAAAGATATAGAATGAATTAATTATATCTCATTATGCAAAAAACACTCTCTTGATCTTAATGACTGGTCTTCATCGTTGCTGTAACATTCATGTTTTCAATAAATAAATAAAAGCACAGACGTACTAATAGCTTTTTTCAATGTTATTATGAACATTTCTACTAAAATGACAAAGAAAATTAATCGTTTCATCTACCACAAGTAAATATATACTGTATACATCTTTTAGCCATAGAATGCCTGTCATAGTCATAGTCTGTCGTTCTTGAATAGCACATTGATGCAACCTCATTTGACAGAAATCGGTATGGCGCTGCTGCTTAATTCATTTCACTGGTGCCATTCTTCCGTTATCCAATTCCCAAACTCATCCACACTTGAAACACTCTTAAACAATAACATGAGCATGCATCTTCTGTGGCAGTACTTCAAGTTTTCTAACAAAGCATGGACAAAAACGATCTGAGAGGCAAAAACATTTTCATTATGCTCTATTATAGACTGTCACATTTTTTGAAGTCTCCTTTGGGTCTGAGCAAAGAAAAATATAACAAAAGTATATAGCCTACGTGGATAATATAATGCCGCACTGAATAAATAACATACCGACAAAAACAGTCGAGTACGTTACTAATATACAAAAATGCCTCGTATCTAATGAGAATGGGATGAGATTTGGGCACATTGATACCAAAGAAGACACAAGCCAAAACATCAGCTCATGTCCCGCACAAGACGATCATAAAGGATATTACATCATCATTGGATGTGCGCAGGCCTGTAGAGTGGTAAGGTTTTCAACAGTTCTTTTTCGGCAATATTCAATAAGGAATCACTAACACTAATTATATTACAATTACTTCCAGGTACAACCACGATCAGGTTGTACGTTGGGAGAAAAGAGTGCTACGCGTAACTGAGATTTTGTATTTTCTGTGCGGCTAACTGGTGGGCCCTGCATTATTGATACAGCTGCGAAGCAGTAGCTACGCTCCTGTCTTTGTGTCAATCAAGATTGCTTTAGTAGTTATAGTTTTCTTCAAGTAAATCCCGTATTCTTTCAGATACAGTACCTGGATAACGAATTACACTCGACTAAAAGACTCATTTGCAAATTTTCACCAAAAGATTTCTTTATCTGATGACTGCCATCTTTACGATATTATGAAATGTTAAGGCCATGTCGTGCATTATGCACGAGTTTGAATTTTTTCAAAATCTAATTAAGTGCGCTGGTATAAAGTTGGCACCACTTTGACTTCTAACCAATACGTTACTGAAACGCGTGAGTAGATCCCGACAAAACTTGACATGACTTATAAGTAGGACTTGATATTCCATAATAGTACCCTAAAAATGGTCATGCGAACGATTGTGATTCGGTTAGTTGCGTGTGGGATTACAGACTAAGGGACCCGGGTTCGAATCCCGGCCAATATATCACCGGATTTTTAAAAATCGTTTCTCCTTTAGAAGGCAATAGCAAACCACCGAGGTATACT
This sequence comes from Agrypnus murinus, assembly GCA_929113105.1. Classification (NCBI taxonomy): domain Eukaryota; kingdom Metazoa; phylum Arthropoda; class Insecta; order Coleoptera; family Elateridae; genus Agrypnus; species Agrypnus murinus. The sequence goes on from OV816024.1 coordinate 189,769,526, forward strand.
TTTCCCAGGAGATTTCCCTAAAATTAATTAAAAAACTCTGTGTATTTGGGGTGGTTTGGAGTTCACCTTAAGCTGTACACCGAGTACTTGTGATCAGTGAACACGCACAATACAATTGTAGCAGGAAAACGCCAACGCTCTGCAATAGAGTACGGCACTCGAAGAAGAAGATGAAGAAGAAGCATGGCCATAAGTGATAGGGGTGATCACTTTTTCATATTCTGTTAAAATATTTCCGTCGTCAATTTGATTTTTATTATTAGAATTAATTATTAAGAGATCAGAATTGTCAACTAATATCCAGTTTTTTTTTTGCTCAACGTTGACTAATAAACTTATAGCAGTTTTGTGTTATTTATTTAGCTCCTAACGTACGAGGGTGGTCCCAGAAGTACCCGACCCAACAAAGAAAACACAAAAATTTTGGAAAAAGATTTATTTATTTTTCAACGTAATCTCCTTTCAGCTCTATACACTTTTCCCAGCGGTGTTCAAAAAGTTCGATACCATTTTTATAATAAGAACTGTCTTGCTCCTCAATATAGCCATTAACTGCTGACATCACTTCTTCATCGTTGGAAAATCTTTGACCACTGAGCCATTTTTTCAAGTTTGGGAACAGAAAATAATCAGAGGGGGCTAAATCTGGCGAATATGGTGCATGAGGTAGCTATTCAAACTTTAATTGATTAATTTTGGCCATTGCAATAACGGATTTGTGAGCTGGCGCGTTGTCGTGATGAAACAACATTTTCTTTTTAGCCAAATGCGGCCGTTTTTGCTTGATTTCTTCGCTCAAACGTTGCAATAAGTTTGCATAATACTGGCCGTTGATAGTTTTTTCTTTTTCGAGGTAGTCAATAAAAATTATTCCACGCGCATCCCAAAAAACCGACGCCATAACCTTGCCTGCAGATGAAACGGTCTTCGCCTTCTTTGGAGCCGGTTCTCCCATTTGAGTCCATTGTTTCGATTGTTCTTTTGTCTCGGGTGTGAAATGATGGACCCATGTTTCATCCATTGTTACGGAACGGCGCAGAAATTCTGCTTTGTTGCTGTGAAACTTCGCTAAACACTCAATTGAAACATTTTCACGACACTGTTTTTGCTCGAGTGTGAGCAAATGCGGCACCCATCTTGCATACAGCTTTCTCATGTCCAAATTTTCAGATAATATGCGATGTACCGCACTTTTTGAAATGCCCGTAATGTCTGCTAGCTCGCGCACTTTCAGTCGACGATCATCAAGTACCGCTTTGTGGATTTTCTTCACCATTTCTGGAGTCGTCACCTCATTTGGTCGACCACTGCGATGCTCGTCAGCTCGTACGGCCTCGTTTAAACTCAGCTACCCAAAATTTAACTGTTGTAAACGAAGGAGCAGACTCACCCAGAGTAGAATCCAGTTCAGCTTTTATATTGGTTGGGCTGAGGCCTTTCAAATAAAAGTATTGTATCACATAACGATGACCAATTTTCTCCATTTTCATAAATTCACTGACAACGTTCACTATTCATGGCTGCCAAACAAATACTGAACAACGTGGCCCTTTCAAACTTGAAACATATGCTTTATAGACTGCGTACTTTCCAATACAGTGATGTTTTCCACGCTATGGTAACTTAAATGGGCATTTGGAATTATTTGAATTTAGTTGATACACCAGTCTCTAGGTTGGGCTACTATCGGATTCACTTCAATGCGATCTTATAGGCAACCAAGAATACCATGTTACTAGCGCAATTTTTAAATTTCAATATCAAGTTAGTTTGCGTCATTCGTGACTTTACTATATTTCCGTGATTATTTTCGAAGCATTGAAGGGTTTTGGTTCATTCGTAGTGCATTTTACTCGTTATTTCCTGTTAATTTTCATAATTTGTTGTTTCATTTTTATTCGTTAATTTTGTTTCGGTGCTTAATCGTTAGTATGGTATTTACGTGTTGTGTTTTATCCTGTTGTGTTAGAAAAATTCCAATGCACAGATTTCCGGTGAAAGAAGAAGTAAGGCCAATTTTAATTTATTTAGACCTCAAATTAAAGTTAATTTATCGGATTTAGCTTTGTAAAATTTGGGTTCAACAAATTGGAAGGGAAGACCTATCAAATAAAACAGCAGCTGAACTGAGACGCAGCTATAGGGTTTGTGATATACATTTTGGTACCAATGATAGGTACATCGGTTCATTCAGAGGGTCTACTCTATGCAAGCATGCCATACCTACGAAACATTTGAGCAGTAATCAAGAAGATTTAAATAAAGCACAAACAAGTACAGGTATGTATACTCGTAGATAGATGATGCTACGAGAATGGAAATTGCTGATTCTTAAAAATTTTCTTAGATACATCTGGTGATGCAGCCTTACAGTTTTGCAATACGAATCATGATAATAATACATCAGAAAGTCCACAGCAAAAACCGCTCGTAGAAAATGAAATTGCAAAAGGGTCTAAACAATGTTCGTTTTCTCGTCATCAAGGTAAATAGAGTAATCAAAAATAAACATTGGATATAATTCAACAATTTTGTGTAGATCTACAAAGAAGAGTTGGAATTCTTTCACAAACAAATAAAAGAAGAGTGAGAGATCTGAGCCCTAATGCATTAAAGATGTATAAAACGTTATGTAGATTACGACAAACCGCCAAGACTGTATATAACAAAAATATCAATTTAAAGAAGAAACTGAAAGATGCGCACCAAATATTCAGTTCGATTGATTCATTGAAAAAGCATCTAAACGAACCAACTTTAAAATTTGTAATATCACAAATAAAACTCCAAAAACGTCCCGCAAAGGGAAGGAGATTTTCCCTAGAGGATAAAATTTTTCATCTTTCTTTTTATAAGCAGAGTCCAAAAATGTACACATTGTGGAGACACATTTTTGCTGCCCCTTCAAGAAAAACTCTTACCAATTTAATTGGCAAAATTCGTTTTAATGCTGGGATCAATTCAAGAATCATGGACAATTTAAAGGTAAAAGTGAGTACCATGGAAGAACGAGCCAAAAATTGCAGTTTAATATTTGATGAGATGGCCATTAGTACTGCACTCAGTTATAATCGTAAAGAGGACGTCATTAGTGGTTTTGAAGACTGTGGTAATCTAACTAATAAACCAGTTGGATGTTTCGCCGACAAAGCTTTGCTGTTTATGCTCAGAGGAATATACAAAAAATGGAAGCAGCCAATTGCATACTATTTTACTGAGGGTGGTATGAAATCATGTACTTTAGTAAATGCAATTAAAGAAGTCGTTAGAGCAGCTAGATCGATTGGACTAAAAATAGTTTCGATAGTATGTGATCAAGGAGCAGCAAATGTGGCAGCAATAAATAAATTATATAAAGAGACCATTAAAAATTCTGATGATGATAATATATTTGGAGTTACTATTGATAATGAAGAGATCATTCCATTGTATGATCCACCACACTTGCTCAAGTGCATGAGAAATAACTTTTTTGAATATGACGTCCGATTTAAGTGGAAAGAGCCTCGCCAAAAAGTAGCTTCATGGAAATTTTTAAGAAAACTCTATGAATTAGAAGATCCTAATGAGGAATACAAATCATGTAAAAATTTAACAGAACTCCACATTAATAACAGCAAAAAAATGAAAGTGTCTTTAGCAGCCCAAATTTTTAGTGAGAAAATTGCAGCTACAATGAAACAACTTTCTCGACTAGGTAAAAATTCTTATAGTCAAAATTAAAATTAAAATTACATAATTTTAGCCCCTACCCACATGCCTAGTGAAGCTGAAGATACTGCTGAATTTTTGCTGTTTAATGATAAAGTTTTCGACAGTGTTAATGGCTCATCTATAACACCACTCAAAGGGAAACTGTTGAGATGTGCTGTAAAAAGACAATCACCACATTTAAAATTTTGGGCTGAAGCTATTGCAGTTTTTGAATCAATGGAATTTTTCAGTGAAAAAAAAGAAAAAATTATACCTCCAACAATTAAGCATTGGATTCACACGTTAAAGGGTATGACATACTTAGCAACGAAACTGTTAAATAATGGTTTTGACTTCATTTGCCCAAGAAATTTTAACCAGGATCCCTTGGAAAACTTTTTCGGACGTGTAAGAAGCTATGGAGTTCGTAATATAAATCCAAATTCAAAACAGTTCGTGGCGTCTTTGAAATCCTTAATAATTAATAATTTTGCATCTCCTGCTTCACCTGGAGCAAATTGTGAAGATGATAATTTGAGCGCTTTGCAGACTTTGCAAGATTTATTTTCTACAAGAGCATCAGAAGTAAATATGGAAAGTGTTGAGGTTGATATATCCGGGGTGTGTTTTCCAAACTCTATTGTAGAAACAGATCTGAGCTTGTTACGAAAAGGTACATTAACTTACGTCGCAGGATATGTCGCTAGAAAAATTAAAAAATTGTGTAAAAATTGCAAAACCTGTAGGCATGAGTTGATTGGGCCAAGCAGTTCGCTTTCAAGTGATGAAAGTTTCTTAATAGAAGCAAGAGCCTATTCTATAAACGCTCTTCTTTATCCAACAACTAATTTTAATCGGTTATTTCGACAAGCCACATTTATCATGTCAGAAGCATTGCCCCAAGTTTGTAAACGAAAGGGAATAAAACTAATCTTAAAAACACTTTTGGAAAGAAATTGCCAAAAGTCGTTCTTTACCTGTAAAGAACACGATATTTTTAAACTGTTTACAAACCTCATAACAGATTTCCATATTCACATTTGGTGCAAACATGTTAATAGGGTTCTAAAGGGACAAGATTTAAGAAACAGCACCGATACAATTAAAATAGCCGCCAAGAGAAAGTACGCGAACGTTTTAAAATTCCAACAAAAAATGAAAATCCTAAAAAATTTGCAGTAGGTATTGTTTTTAATTTTCCTTTTTAAAAAGTTACTTCGAATCTATATGTTTATTTAAAAGAGTTATGTATGAAGTTGAAATACAATAATATTACCTGTGATTAAAAATGTTTTCTTTCTTCGTTAACTTAATTTTATCCATTTTTAGAATGGGAACTGCAATATTTGCACTATGTGCCTATCATTGCAGTTTCTTATTCTAAAAAATGGTATTTTAATAATCGTTTTTACAATATCTAGTACGTATGTTAAATTGTATTTCATACACCAGTCGCAAGAGAGCGCTTCTGCACTTTTTATAAATATTTATCATTAAGTTGCCCATCTATAAACCAATATATTATCTTTTATCTATGATGTTTTCAAACAACTACCGCCACCTCTTGGTCAGGTCGGGTACTTCTGGGACCACCCTCGTATAAAGGAACAATTTTCAAATTTCCCCGTTTTCAAAAGTCGGAAATTGTGCAAGGAATGTGAAAGTAATTTTTTAAATCATCTAATCTTTACCTTATCTTTCAGAAACATTTCGGCAACCTTTGAAAAGGTTGTTGATTGAGCGGCATTTCCCATTTTAATATTTTTGGCTCACTTCCTGCATTTGAAAACATGAAATTGGATTTGGAGATTACAATTTACACCCAATCTATTCAACAATCAGTAAACACCTGAGGAGTGTCCTATATAAATTCTTATAATCTTGATAATATTCATGGTTTCTGCGTAGCAGTTGTTGTGTTAACGAAGATGTACTTGAGTGAATCAATTATCGATAAAAAAGCATTGATGGACAATTAACCAATAATATGTTTTAATGTAATAACGGATGTAAATAATGAAATGTTACAGAATCAAAACTGATGATACATAGTTTCACGTATGTACATTATTTTAAAACTTACTTCAAAAGCTGTAAATCGTGATATCCACCGTCAGAATCGGAGAATGCAGTCATAGTAAAGATGACAAACCAAACTATATACTCTACGATATCGTGCTATAGACGTATATTTGAAGGAACGTGAAGGTGTGAGGTTCTCAGGAGGGAGATTCCGGAGTTCCAATGCAACTATGTCCAATGACATCTAGATTGTTTTGCTGCACCTCTGAAGCTTTGATACGTTGATAGCCGAACTCGAATTCATTTTTCCACGTTTAGATTATATCATAATTGTAGGCTGCCATTATAATAACTGCCATTACTAATTTTTTTCTTATTCCTCAAATTTTGTTTTAAGTTCTGATAATCCAGTAAATAGCGCCACCATGGTACCACTCTGCTACAAAATGGCATTCAACAAACTTCTTACGATTTTCAACTTCCCACAAAAAGATTGATATAATTCGATTTAGTAAAGCATCTGTCTTGATAACCAACTTTATTACAATTGTTTTCTCCGATTTGAATTTAGATACTTTAAAACGATGAAGTATATGTAGCGTGAGCTTTTGAAATATCAGCATTTTGGAAAACTTATACTGTGTTATTTAGTTAGCAAAACTAAATTTTATTTGGTTTATTGCGTTCTGGATCGTTCAATTCTTCGATATAAGTTCATGACTCAAATAGTTTAGCTGTTAAGAAAATTATAAAATTAAAAATAGAAGAAGTTAATTTGCGGAATAGCAATATCTACAACATAAACAAGATAAAATGTAAATACTAATGCGTAACCTTGAAAAACCTGTATTATCGTTTTCTAATCTACTAAAAAACGTAAAAGAGACCTTGTACTTGTTGATTCTTGAATGAATATTGATAACAGTAGTGAGAGTGTCTTTCACCATTTAATATCAAAAATTTCTAAATGCATAATTATGAGAATTCAGAACAAAATTTAAAATTCGTAAACCAGATTTTTTGTAATGGTAAATCCTCAGTGATATTTATGAAATGCACTCGTAATCAAGAGAACAAGATCGGAGAGCCATAATTTTCTAGAAGAGTGGCGTTCCTCATACTATACCCATTTCCCAATTTTGATCTTTTGTGCCTTACCTAACTTCAATTTTTCGTCCAATAACAGTAACGGTGATATCAAATTTTTTAAATTAACCGTAGGCCTCCGAGATCTGACTTGAAGCAAAAAGTTTTAGAACTTCTTCAATTTAGAATAAATTACCTTATATTTAAATATTGGTTTTTTGGTTTTGGACTTTTAATTTATATTTTTAAATAAAAAAATTTAAGGAAAACCTAAATTTTAAATAATCCGTTAATATCCCAAATTTCTCGAGCTTTGCAGGCCTGTCTTGTTTTTAATGAAATAAAATTTTGTTTATTATTGTGTTTCTGCGAGTAAGTTAATTTTTGATAACGTATTTTATATTACATTAATACATCTACATTCTAAGTTAGCGAGCATTTTATAGGATCTTACGTGTTCGTAATCTGTTCCGACGTGTCATAACAAGTTGAAACATACTCGCGGCAGCGTTTGGAGGTTTATTAGACATGCATATGCAAGTTCCCGCATGCAATAGACATTCCTAATTGTATTTATTATAAAACTTGGACGTATACTAAACGTCTTCTTTCAAGTGCTAAAAATTCATAAGGGCTGCTACATTCTGTGTGTCTTCTATGGTTTTTCGTTATAGCTTCGAGCTCAATAAGAACGTCGGTGCAGTATAGGTAGCGTCGGCATCCTGTGAAGATTTTACATTTGAAGAAAATAATGCAACCAATTGTTACCAAAGGAAAGAGAAACACCTAATTTAGACGAAGATAAACATGATTTTTAGATTCTTCAGATTTTGAATTTTTAAAGAAAAATTGAAAAGTGTTACGGATCGCGACTGTTTTGTATCTTCGAAATATACTACATTTAGCATCAGAAATACAATTTTGTAAATTTTTCGCCAGAATCACAAACTTAGAAACTCGAAAGGTAACAACAGTAAAAGAACGGGGACCTTTTTGGGCTTAGTATTACAAGACGATCTAACTGTTTTCTTCTGACAAATCCAATCGTTTTTGTCATACTATTGTGGGGATCAATCGGTTAGAAGATATTAGATGTTACCTACGTTTCGATGACAAAAGACTGGTTAGCGCCGATTTCTTATATATTGAATTTGTTTTTAGGACAATGCAAGTCAGCTTTGGTGCCAAACAAAAGTCAGTTACTAACTTATAGAAGCAGATGTTTATTTATCTAGTCCATGCCCAGCAAACCGTCAAAATATGCTATAAAATTCTTCTGGATGTTTGAATCAGAATCAGTTATCCGGTGACCTTTTGTTTTGAATATGGTCAATATTGCCGCATTTATAATATTTCAAAAGCTGTAAAAATGTAACAAATGCTAGATTATATTTGAAAAGTATTAGTAGGGCAATTAGTAACGCTACCCATAATTAGATGATCAAAAAATTCGAGAAGTGCAGTAAGGTGTATGAAAGTATTTATCTTTATCGAATAAGTTAAACCAGACATATTCACAAAAAGGAAGGGATAGTATGATTTGTTGCTCTAATATTGATAGCAAAAGTAAAATAAAATGTCAACAGTGTAATAATAATAATGTGTGTAAGGAACACAGTGTAGAATCTGCAAAAACTGTTGTTAGTATTGAAATTTTTTATTATCGAGTTATTTCTTAATTCTGCTTTATTTTATGTTTATTTATTGCTTTTTGTGCAATAAAAACAGTTGAATTAGCATCCGAGTCTTTAGTTATCCAAATAATTTACGAGGTGTGTAAATTAAGTAATGAGACTGGCAACGTAACGTTCGATTTGGCGACACTTGGGACTCGGGACTTGGAGGAGCGGCAGGTGAACTTGTGATACGCCTTCAATACGAGTTTGAACTCGCTAAAGTCATTTGGTTGTCCGTAGCGATTTTTTTCATGAAACAATTTTTTCTAGTACGTTCTAAAAATGAGTGACATCAATTTCGAGCAACAGTGTGCTATCAGGTTTTGCTTCAGACTTGGGCACAGTGCAACGGAAACTTTTGCAAAACCTCAGCAGGCCTACGGAGACAGTGTTTTGTCAAGGGCCCAGGTTTTTCGGTGGTTTAAGCCATTTTCAGAAGGAAAAGAGTCGATTGAAGATGTACCACGAAGCGGAAGGCCTTCATCTTCAAGAACCGATGAAAATGTCGACAGAATCCGGGATTTTGTGCGTTCAGATCGAAAAATCTTGAAAAACTTCGAAAAAGGGTCATTCGTGTGAGACCAAACATCAAGAACAACTGGGTGTTGCATCACGATAATGCGCATTGTCACACAGTAATTTCAATAAACGAGCTTTTGGCCAGTAAAAATATTCCTGTGACTCCTCAGCCTCCTTATTCGCCTGACTCGAGTCATTGTGACTTTTTCCTCTTCCCGAGATTGAAAAATCACCTCAAGGGAACTCATTTTGAGACACTCGAAAACATTCGAACGGCTGTAACCAACCAGCTGAAGGCTATTCCAGTATCCGAGTTTCAGCACTGCTATGAGGATTGGAAGAACCGTCTCCAGCGCTGTGTGGCTCCCCAAGGAAGTTATTTTGAGGTAGACAATATTGCATTGTAATTCTATTCAATTAAAAAAATTTAAAAAATCAGTCTCATTACTTAATTTACACACCTCGTATATGATATATATACATTATGCTATTTATCCTGGAGGTTCTGTTTATTAGCCGCTTCCAATTGAATTGTGAATGAAAAACTTGTGTTGATTATGTGGTATATTGTGCTAATGATAATGCCTGGTATCTTTTACGAATTTGGCTTTGAACACCTCACTTAAGGATAACATAATTATACAATAAATTCACATATCTTAAAAACACTTTATCTATTTCGACAGCATCAAGAAAACACGATTTTCCGTACGACTGTATGTATTTCAGAATTTGTTAGTGTTTTATAATTTTATAACTTCGAAAATTTCATTAATTATTGAATATGTACATCTTTTTCCTTATAGGGAGATAGTATTTTTTAATAAGCAGCTAAGATAAATTATGAGTATCGTTTAATATTGTTATGAAACTGATTGCAACAATTTTAATTTTTTATTGAATGTGTAATTATAAGGTAATTCAAAGATTGTCATTAATTACAACTCCCAACTGTTATTGAAATATACAGCAATTACGTATTATTAATTTCTTCAAAATAAACATATGATCTCACGTTCGGTTGTATTACAAAAAATACCTCCCAGAATTGAATCAGTCAATTAACAGCAATGAAAAAGTAAATTATGATGGAAAATGCTTGGTGCGCTAAAATGAGGTAGACAAAGTAGCGATTGACATTGACATTGACAACATTCCCCGACAAACCACACAGGGAGCGTTTTATTCCGAACTATCGATTATATGGCAACTAAAGCTAATTCTTTAACATTACCTAACGGTGGTGGTACAAAGTATCCATCCGATTGTGTTTAGTGTTTACAGTATTCACGCGACGAACGATTTTATCAGTTCTCAGATTTTTCATTACATCAAACCACTATACCGACAATCACGCACGTTTTTCTTGAACGAGGGGGGTTGGTGTTTCACATATTTACATATTTTTGTTAGGAACATAGCAGCAGCAATAAGTAACCTAGTAAACTTTTTTGGCATTCACCCAAACTGATCAAATAGTTTGTTAAAATGTATGGACGGCAGAGAAAGCGTTACTAAATAAAATTCCCCATGATATTACAGGTAGATGCTTCTCTAAGTATTGCCTGAAAAATGATTTCGCAAAAAATTGAAGAATATTTTGGAAGAGCCGATTTTTCTAAACTTGATCAGAATATTCCAACTTCTGGGGTATTGACTTGTTTTAAGTGGAGTAGTTCAATACTGGTGGGGTATAGTAGTATACTGAATCTACCATTTTTCATGCTGTCACCCAGTAAATAAATCAATTAAAGAAAAATTTGTAATATTCTCTGATACAATTGCTTGTGCTTAATTAAATTGCGAGCATCTGTCGTGGATGTAAACGTCAAATTAAATAATTACAAATTTTTTATTTTACGATTACTCCCCTTCCTGGTTCTTTATTTATTTTACCTCGAACCATTAACTAACGGATTGGCTAAATTTCTATAGTATGCATAAAGCACATCAACGGTCGTTTCAGAATGAAAGTTCCAAAGCGCGGTTCAGTTGTTATTTTATTTTGCAAAGGTAGGCTTTAGATTTTTTAATTGATTTTTATATTTTCTTAACGTTATTTTATAATTTTTTTTTGTTTGTTTTTAGCCGATATTTAATTTTTTTTAAAGACACTAAAATATCAATTATGTTAAAAGTCATCTTTAATTGTTGCTTTATAGCTTAGCTTATGATCCCATAACATTATTATTCTGTAGATTCGCATTGATTAAAAGTAAAACAACCTGCAATTTTTACACACCCAGTTTTCATTCATAAATCTTCCGATACTTGGCAAACTATCTTATCAATAACATAAATGATTGAAGTATCTATGTACTTATTTTTATACAATCAGCTGTTAATATTGGACAAGATCATTCATAAAATTTTGGTAGTTAGTAACTAGATTAGAAGTTAGAGGGTGTTGTTTGTGTTTATTATACGGGACCTTCAGGTTCGAAAGCACATCACGCACGTGTTTGAACTGCAATGACTTGCACAAAAATGAAAGCTGAAAATCCTGAAATATTGATTACGTAATTAGAGAAATATTTTAGCCCTTTATCTTTTGCGAAAAGTAGTTCAATTGTAATATCATTTGAGTTTTAATTGAGTATTATGTACTTACAGGAAATATTATTTATAAAACAAACACGATAACATTTTTATAAGTTTTTTAACCTAATCGCTGATTAAACAAGCCGATTTAACGTTTCTATTGTAAAAGCTTCGGATTTTTCATGGGCTACAATAACTTTTGGAACCAACTTAATGTTGTTATTTTGAAAACTTCACAGTTTTGTTTTGCATTTCTCTATTTAGTAACATAATTTTGAATTGGGAAAATGGAATGATCCAGGTAGTTCTATTAATTCCTCTACCTCGGAGGAAATGACTGTATCGCATAACACCATTAGAGCTATACCCTGTATAAAGTTCAAAAAAAACTGCTCCGCATAGGTTAGAAATATGAAAAAATATATAAATATTCTCTTAGTGCTAGCTGATGATTACTCAGTAATCATTGCACCATATATCAGATTAAAGTCTTGAGAACCAGGAGGTAGTGGTAGAGTTGGTTATCGTTAACTCTATGCTGTAATTAGCATAATTAACATAAGTCGGAATGAAAATTAACATAGGAGACACTAAATATATGAAAAACGACACGACAAATGAAATACTGGAACAACAACAAATAGAACGAGTTACTTCTTATGTATATTTGTGTCAACAACTAATGTAAAACCAGACTTAACTAACAAGAAGAATTTCCCTGTTCTGGTCAAGTATTGGAAAACTACAAAATATGGGAATCTACAATACCTAATGGCGTATGTTAGGGGTAAGATTGACTGATGATATAAGAAACGAGTAAATTACATGACAATCTGAAGGAATTGATGTAATGGAACGAGTCAGTAAATCAAGATTGAATTGGGCAGGATATATTGATTGCATGAAAGATAATAGTTGGACAAGAAGTTGGACGGAAGCAGAAAATAGGAAGACATCAAACCCGTTGGACAGACAACATGAAATGACTAGTGGATACAGAGTGGAAGCAGATAGCTAACGACGGAGAAAGATGTAAAAATGTTGGAGAGGCACATAGTCGACGATGGATGAACAGCTCACAATAATGTCGACGATGATGATAATGAATTTCTTCAACAACTCGAGTATGTTACGTATCTAGTATTCTGGTTGAACAATCTGAATTCATCTTTAATAATACCTACCATACATTTGAGGAATGACATTGTTAAAGACACCTTAACATAGTGTATGCTGTTCAAATTGCCCTCAGTTACGTATAAGCCTATGCGTCCATTAAGGTATACTTCCTCAAAGTATGGCAGATTCTATGAATAAGCCTACTTATCATGAGCTCAATGAGCTTCATCATCACCATCATTGTCAAGCGCATAGTTATAAAGTCAGTTTTGTGGTCTAAATTAATGTAACTTCTACGGATACTAGCGTTTTGGGTCATAGAAGGGTGACATACGATGGGGTATTAATGCATATTGCGCAGACTTGATGCAATTTGTACATGGCCGCTATCCGGCCCACTTAAATAAAATTAACATCATTGACATCCCAGCTTGCCCACAATGTGGATCTAACTTTGCCGATTTGAATCACATATTCTTTTTCTGTCCTGCTTATAAAGAAGAAATTGACGATTTACTGTGTAGAGTAAATCATATGGGTGTCAGATTTACAACTAACATAGTTGGTATACTAGCCACCAATAATAAAGCTATTTATGTGGAAATAGTAAAATATCTAAAGAAGATAAAACTTTAGCTTTGATACACCAGACATGTTCTAGCCTTGTACTGAATGAATAACTCATCTGTTTTCTAACCTCTTGTTTTCAACCCATTTTACCGTTGGTCCAACCTGTCTAGTTTTCTTTAAGTCGCTATGATAGACCCCATAGCGTGAAATAAGTATGCCCTTCTAATTCCTGTACGTGATGTATGAACGTTGCTTTCTTTTATTTTTACATTAATCGTTATTAATTGTTAATGCACTTCTGGTTAGGCAATGGGCTAAGATTCCGAATACCTAAAGAAAAAAAAGGATGACATCGTACTTCAGCTTGTTCCATTACAATGAATAAAAAATGAAACATCAATTCGGCGCTAATGATATATTTTTGGACTAAAGCTGAGGTAACAAAGAAGGATAGTTCACCACTTATTAAAACTTGGACAAAGTCGAACCTTAATCATGCAACTTATTATTTTGGATGACAACAGTTTGAAACCCATTTTCCCACTATTTGTAACAAGACTTAAAATAAAAGCTTTTGTCTGTGGAATTTTTCGGATCTTGTTGATGACGCTTTGATTACAAGGAATGCAATAATCTCCTATTATTGCACTAGAACGTTTCCCAATTTGGATATTTAGCATTGCGATGTTTTTTCATAGTAGCTCTATGTTATCAAGGAAATTCTGATGTAAATAAATAAAACCAAAAGCAAAACCAAAATAGTAGAAGAACCTTTGGAGGTTTTTGCTTGTTTACTCTGTCCCACACAAGGAATGCTATTTAGGTTAAAAAATCGCAAAATAACACTGCAAGAAATAAGAAAATAAAATGGCCAATCAAAATTTTCTATACATAGCTACTTCTTATCTACCATTATAGTATGTATTTTTTGTACTGGATACAGTATTGTAGTTGATCATTATCCAGGAATGAATAATAAATAGGTATATAAGTTAATGATTGATTAAAATTGCTCAAAAATTATATTTGTCAAAATTTAAGTCACTTTTTTGAATTTTCGAACATACCCTCTTTGTGTTAAAAAAGTTTGCAGTAATTATTATATAAATCATATTATAATGAATAATTAAATTAAAAATTATGCAATACTTACACTTTCGGCTCCTTTTGAAACACGGAAGGATGTTTCTTATTTAGTGCTGAATCTATTATTTGACAAAAACTGTTTAATTACCTGTTTCCTATGATTTCGCAAATCAGATTAAATGATAATATTTATCTCTACTTTATTATGCAATACAGCTTTTGTAAGATAATACTCTGCAGAAAAAATACATTTCTAAGCAAAACACTGCGTTTATAATTTTTCTATTTCTGTACACGTTTTGTAGCTCATAAAATGAATTGACATAAATAAATACGATTTTGCAAAACTACAAATCCTATACTAACAAATCAATTAGGTATACGTTGTACATCTGTATCTACTTAATCTATATCTTAAAAATTGATTATTTCTATGTGATACTTTCACTTTTGTAATTGAGTATAAATGGTGACTTCCAAAATAATTAACGAATTTCCCCAGATTTTGTCAATGCCTTTGATTATCTTATCGTCACTATAGTAAACAAAGATGAACTTTGAAACATTACTTCACAGACAGAGAGAGGGAATGTAATATAAGAATACTTCAAATTTTAAAAATCATTTTTTATGTATTCATCGTGAAGTATTGTAAAATGTCGATATAAGTAGTGTTAAAGTGTTCTGTCAAAACTAATACTTCCTGATACAATATGCTTTATTTAAAAAGAAGGAAGCCCTTATTTAACGATTTTGGAATAATATTGTGCAATGTTAATGGCTTCCAAAAAGTTCACATATTCTACAGCGTTATCACTGCTCTTTTATGGTATGTACTAAAAATGTAACTTTTCTAGAAATTTAAAAACTCCGTGCATATTATCAAACTTTTGTACTATTCCGTACACTTTAATGTATACAGTGTTGATAAAACGGCATTGGGTTTGAATCTTCATGTGTAAGTAAACGAGAGAGCGAATAACAACACATCTGAGAAAGATAGATGTTATTGCATATTTGCCATAGTAACCTTTTTGTCAAAAAGATTAGTTTTAAAAAAAATTTATTATGTCAAACAAATTACTTAGTTGTAATTATTTTGGAGTGTAGTCATTGGATTACTTCTCCACCCATTGTTCCACTTTCATCTTATTTTCTTATTGCTCTCTGGAGTAGATTGCAAATATCTCAGATAAGTAACAAAAAAAAATTGTAAAACTAATTGACATTTGTCATTCTGACATGTAAAGCTCGTCACGTATTGGATGCTATATATCTATCACAGATGAATGGCTATTTACTGTTTTTCCTTTACGGAAAATTCAAACCCAAAGCTAAATTTTACTGTTTATAACGTAGTCTCCAAATACAAAAAAAAATATTTAGTGGCGCCTTTATGAACTGTTTCAAATGCGACTATTACTTCCTTCTGGATTCATAGTATTTTTCTGTGCAAACGCCACATACAGGAACGCAACGCCACTGATTTTAACCTCGTTTTATGTAGATCGTTTTAGGACTTTAAGATATCTCTGTAGTATAATGAATGAACTCTAGATAGAATCCATAAACTCGGAGAATGCTTCTTAGTAGCTCCGCCTAATTATGGGGTTTAATTTTAATTTCTTGCAAGTATCATATTATTCATACAAAAGCTGAAACACATTTCAAATATCACAGAGAACACTTCTCCTAAATGCCCTCTAAATATTATCATCTGAACCGCCTATCATATCATACCAGGGATTGCTCTGAAATAAATGAGCTTTATATCACACACAACTGTAGTTTTCGTGGTTTTCGTTCGTGGCAATTCGGAAACTCGATCTTTGATAAATCTAGAAACAGGAGTCAGTTATGTATCTAGGCAAAAGTTTTAAAACTATAAATTCTTTTCATGTTGACCGTTGACCATAATGTTTGACCATTTAATGCAAAGTTATTTGGAAGTTGGAAGAGTCGCTGTAGAATAGAGTGTGTAGAATTGAAAGATTTTGAAGAATCTCAACAAAGCTACACGAATTTCCGTGGATAACTTAAGAAATTTTATTAACTAAATGCCTTTAATACTTAAATGTACTAATATTAACTCCTTGGCTACAATGTTCAGAACCACCAAGTATGTACTCAACAAACCAATGAAATTTCACATTTATTCCTTTTTACATTCTATAAATAACTTACGTCAAGAATTGTTAAGCATTATTAATTATAATCGATTTTCGACATTTAACGGCTTTCCCAATATTTAATACTCTGAATTTCATTGTTTCGATAACTAATGCATTTTCAAAAGCATTTCATTAATCGAAACAGTTAAGCTAAAAAAAAGTGAATTAAAATGTCCGTGTTTGCAAAATTGGTACTATGCACTATACTTATGCACTATACACTTCAAAATAGATTTTGGTAGTGCAGGCTTTTAGCTTATTTTTATTACTGACTTCTGGAGTACCGCAAGAATGGCAAGCATCTGAATGTTCACTATTGGTCTACCCAGTGCAATTATTATGTAAAGGGTCATCGTAGATGCAGCTAATGGCTATAGGTATCTAAATTCTTAAAGAAGATATCGCTGCTTTCTAAAGCGTCTGTCTGAATGGGATTGCTTCGAATCTGACTAAAAGTGCAATAATTTTTCAAAAATGTTTTATACAAAATCTAGA
Source organism: Agrypnus murinus (assembly GCA_929113105.1). Taxonomy (NCBI): domain Eukaryota; kingdom Metazoa; phylum Arthropoda; class Insecta; order Coleoptera; family Elateridae; genus Agrypnus; species Agrypnus murinus. Next base: position 189,786,504 of record OV816024.1, read on the forward strand.
TAGATCTTATATATTTAATTGCCGTTAAATGGCATATAAGCAAGGGAGTTACATATACATGAAGAAACAAACTTTATAGACTTTTTAATATCTTCTATCAATAGCTACAACGTAGTCTTCAAGCGTTTCAGGTAACAGCTTGGTGTAGTATTGTCGAATGTCATTGAAAGTTGGACCTAAAATTTTTACACTCTCGTCAAACAGAATCGAACGCTACAATTAGCTTTGAAGACTACCCAAAGATGAAAAATATTATCTTTTATAGTTACCGATTATTTTCTATGCTTCCTCCATGATTTCGAAGTATTTCCTGTTGTTGCAAGGAATTTAGAAGATTTTCATTGCAAATTAGAGTTTTGAGTACCGGTTTCGGCTTGATTGCTTTCTATTTTCTTTGTTTTTTGCTGATTTGACTGATTGTTTGTTTTATTTTACAAATTATTTGATGTAGTTTAAACACTCGATAGTATGGAACAGACCTAAATAAAATCTTGATCTTTTCGCTTTTGAATGTGATATACCTGCTAACAATGTAAGGTGCATTGGACATCCATCAGGTGACCATCTATTTCGATAAGTGAAATATAACGTAAATTCGACATCGAGGTCACCACATGATGTTTTGTGATACGATTCGACGTAGAAAGTAAGGTGAATAGAGATATCAGAATTATCATTAGGTCGTCAGACACCCATTAAAAAATTCTTGACGTCCAAGGTACATACGTGGCAGATTATTTATTATCCACCTAGTTCCAGAGAACTAAACTTGGCCGAAGCACGCTTACCAAATGATTTTGATATATTATGGCTAATAACGATCATATTAATACCTGTAAAATATTTATATGGGAATAACTAACTACTAACTAATCATTTGCACGGCTTATAAGCGCAAAACACGTGCTAATACATTTTTTGTTGATGGTACTGGAGACGTTACATTGAAGAACAATAATGCGACGCTAAAATAACAATTATATGTAAAATATGAATTATTTAATACCTTTCCATTTGTTATTTTGTACGTTTTTCATATATAGTACAAGTTTTCCGTGTTTTCCAACAATTCTTGTCATTCTGAAGACGAGTTGCTTCATGATGTTGCTGTTTCCAAAAACAGTACGAGTAATGATGAATCACAATTATTGAAGTTAAAGGCAGAGCAAAAGTTGTATTTGATAGATAATTCAATGAAAGAAGAATGAAAAAGTAAAACTAATTAGTATCCCAATTGTAGTGTTGTGTAACCTACCCGATCTATTACGGAAAAAAGCATCACTAAAATATGTTCTTAGACCTATCCCAAGCAGCATTTAAGTAGCAGAGATCGGAACTTTGATTGAGTAGTTGTTACGTAACTGCAACTAAATTTATGACTTTATAGGTTTAATTTCTTCAATTCGGAATATTTTATTAATTGTGTAGTTGTTTCTACTATTTATTGGAACTATGTAGTTTCATTACTTCTGAGTAACTATTAAAGTATGTGGAACGGTATTGCCACTTAGTATACTTACTTTAAAGTCGTTGCAACTTCAAAGTGGTATTATGATTGTAGCAGTAACTTGCCCGAAGCTACTTTTAAAATTTACTTTTAAATTTTTAAAACCTTACAGTAGTATTGAATGTAAAACTTACGTTTTTGCTACCCAGGAGAATCACATTAAAGTAATTTTTCGTAAACTACTCCATCTCCATATTTACTTGTAAAATGTTGGATGAATCAATAAATCATTAATCAATTTGCAATTTGTTATGATTGTTAATAGATGTTTTACTATATAACCTTCAATAAAAATAACAATTGGTGCGAAATTGTGCCTTAGGGATTGTTATGTATGTAGCTTGAAGTTGGCAACATTTATTTGTAGTGATGTAACTAACCAACCCTGGCCCGTCCCCTGGACGAGCGTCAGTAACACTTGAGCCGGCTTGGAGGATACACGTCTTCTACAGTCTATGCAGTGTGTATGTAATTCGCCCTGCTCGCTCAATATTAATAAAGTTAATTAATGACAATAATTGAGTATCTTTTATTTAAACACATAAAAGAACATAACAGGAATAATATAAAAATGGTTTCTATCATGTGTATCAACTTATAAGTATTTTGTGTATATTTATCATATTTTATTAAAGACATTTTTTTACTAAAAAATATATTGTTATGTTGTTATTTCTCGATCTATCATCATCATATTTAACAGAAAAGTTGCAATGGTTTATAATTTTAGTGTACTGAAATGACAAAATAATCATTTCATCGTTCTTTGTATTAAGTACGTATTACAAATAAACTGGTAATTCATTTTGTGGCATGATCCAGCATTATATAGTATAGAAAATGATAGAATATTTGTTAAGTTGCAAGAGCAAGAGAGAGCAACTACGCGACACGATGTGTCAAAGAGAAAAGGAGTTCCACGAAAGTAGCAATTACTACGCCGCCACGTACCTGCTACCCAAAAATTGTTCCCCATTTTGGTTCCAGGCACGTTACAAAACCGTAGCAATTACGTGCTTGTGACTAGTGGCTAAAACTTAATAGTTCCACCGGTAGTTGCTGGTACGTAGAGATTACTAAAAATGCTGCTTGGGATTAAAGACCTGCATCTCTTTCTAACCTAATAAGAACTTTTCCAAACTTACGCGAAGTAAACTTAAATATTACTTAATTTCGACTTACTTTGATGGATTTTCCTTTGGCTCAAGTGATCCACACCTAAATTGTTAGATGGGCAGTTACCGTAAAGAACTCATAAAAGCTTTGTATACATATGCGATGTGGGAGGGATAATTATTCCTGAAATTGCATCTTTATTAATTTTGAAAGATTAACTCCCTTTGTTCTGTTTATTGATGATATCAATCTCAAATATTAAAACAAAACGGTAACTATTGAGAAAAGCCATATTTTCATTTAAACATATATTTATTTTATATACAGTGTATTCCCAGATGTGATTTACAAAAGAAAAGAAACTTTTAATCTTCGATTTTATGACAAAGGGTCAGTCTAAGTAAAGGTTTTTGCTTCTTTCAAATAAAAATTGTAACAAAATATTCTAGTTTTTTTTGTTCACCATGGTCAGCATTTTTCTAAAAATCAGGATACACTGTTTGAATAAGTTATATAAAAATATAAGCTAAGGCTAGTTCCTATGGGTAAATATATAAGAGGTAAGCTCAATATAGTTTTTGAGGAAAACTTGGCTGTCATGGAAATTTCAGAAAAATTACAGGAATGAAGAATTCGCTGAGAAAATCACCAGGCGTTTGTTTGTTAACTACCATTATTAATATTGTTTGATTATTAAAACATGCCACTACGATTTTGGAGTGAAATGTAGTACGTAGTCGCTTTTTCTACCTCCGCAAAGTTGGCAAAATAAAAACATTTTCAGCTGTAAATTATGAATTATTTATGAGCTAGCTTTGAGCCGACAGTAAAAATTTTGAACTCCGATGTTATAGCCGTAAATGATATATTTTAAGTGGGAGTGCTATCTTGACGTCAGCTTAGCAGCCCCACTATACAAATTTCAATCAAAATTCAAATTTTACTACGTGAGGATTATGAGCTAATTATAAGCTAATTTTGAGCCAAGAGTAGAAAGAAAGGGGGGTGCTATCATGACGTCAACTTAGCACCCCCACCATACCAATTTTAATCGAAATTCAAATTTAAGTACATGATATTTATGAGCTAATTATTAGCTTATTTGAGCCCAAATTAGAAAATTTGAGTTGCAATATTAGTGCTATCTCGATGCCAACTCAGCATCCCATCATACAAATTGTAATAAAAAATCAAATTTAACTACATGAGAATTATGAGCCAATTCTGAGCTTCAATGACAGACTTTACACATTTACTCCAATTCAACCCTTAAATTAGAATTCACCTTCTTTACGGAAATACAAAATACAGTATTTGGAAAAATAGATAATTTGGTATTTATTTAAAAGCGGAAAATCCACAGAAGAATTATGAATTCTCAAATACGCAAATATTGAATTGCAATCCTTATAGGAAAGCACGCCACATACTTATGTATAGTTGGAGAAAATAGTGAAATTACTTAAATTGCAACTTTAAGCTCGGTAATGTAAATAGTAGTTACGAAAAACTGATCTACAAGGGTCGTTAGGCTCGATTGGGTTAATTTTTCTATGTGTATAATATCGTTACCTCACGTGTACCATACAACGCTTTATCCAAAACTTCTATATTTTACATAAAAACTTAGAAGAAAACTTAAAAGATTTAGCACATTAGAAGTAGTATAGTAAAATTAGAACGTCGATAAAGTTAGAAAGCACTTAACGGCAAAAATGGGCTTTTTATCGGTTATTTAAATTCTCAAAATTTAATTTTTCTCCGGCAATAATTTTTTTCTTGAGTAATTGTTCTATTGATTTTACCGCTTTTAAATACCAAATTACATATTTTTTCAAATATGTATTTTGTATTTTCATAAAGAAGATGAAATGCACAATTCTAATTAATGGGTTGAAGTAGGGGGGAGTAAATGTGTAAAGTTTGTCATTGAATCTCATAATTCTCATGTAGTTAAATTCGAATTTTGATTGAAATTGGTATGATAGAGGTGCTGAGTTTGAAGATATGATTTTCGGCTATAATATTCAAGCTCAAACTTTCTACTCTTGGGTCAAAATTTTGCTTATAATTAGCTCATAATCCTCACGTAGTCAAAATTGAATTTTAGTTGAAATTTGTATAGTGGGGGTGCTGAGTTGACGTCAAGCTAGCACCCCCACTTAAAATATTTAATTTACGGCTATAATATCGCAACTCAAAATGTTTACTTTTGGCTCAAAATTAGCTCATAATCTACAGTTAAAAATGTTTTGATTTTGTCAAAGTGTGGATGCCAACTTGGCGGGGGTGCTGTTTCTTTAGAAACTAATTTCATGCCTTTTTTAGATTTTTTTTAGATAGACTTTTCGATGTATTTGAAAGAAGCAGAAATTGTTATAAAGAACAACTTTTTTGTCATAAAATCACCAATAATACGATTTTCCCCTTTTCAGTCACATCTGGGGATACACTGTAGTAAGGTAGGTGCGCCAATTATTGCCATGTTCTTAATAATGCCACCCCCTTTAAACTCCTTATTTTGCCTTTCTGTCACAGGTGGCTCTGTCAGTAAGTTTCTCATGTTTAAATGAACAATGTAAATGCAATCCACGGACGTGCAGTCGATAATAAGCTTCAAAACAAAGCAGTTTGTGTTTTATACATGTCCGTTATAAAAAATAATTAACTTCTTGCGATGGTTACGAGCTTATTTGCACTTATTTTGACAAACTGAGAATGGTGTAAGGTAAGTACATTCAAGTACTTTTTAATCCATATTTGTCTAACTGAACTTAAAAGATGAACAAGTCATAAACCGCCATTTTTGTCTGAGTAGCAGTGGTCCTAATATTGCCGAGCGAATAAGTTCCAATTATTGCCATGGCAATATTGGGAACCTACCATAATAAATGAGTAAGTATTTTCTTTTCGATAGAATGCCTAAGAACAAGAGAGCTCAATGGTCAGAGGAGGATCTCTGCAACGCTTTAGAAGCTATAAGAAATGGAACAAGTATCAGTCAAGCTTCAAAACGGTTTGAGATTCCTCGAACGACGCTTGGACTACATCATAGAAAAAATAATACTGTTAAACGTCTTGGAAGGAAGCCAATTTTAACTCCCCAACAAGAGAATGATCTAGTTGCAAGGATTCATAAGCTAGCAGAGATAGGCATGCCAGTAACTAGCAAAATCGTCAGAAAAAGTGTGTTTTCATGTGCAAAAGCAATAAATGTACCCACTCCTTTTTCTAACACATTAGAAGTAGCAGGGAGGAAATGGCTAAAGTTGTTCTTTTCAAGACATCCCGATGTGGCCAGACGCAAGGCTCAACAAATGAACCCAGCTAGAGCCCAAAAAATGAATCGCTTTATTGTGAACGATTATTTTACTAAATTGAAGCAAACTTTAACTAAATTAGAATTATTCAATAAACCAGGCAATATATACAATATGGATGAGAAAGGCTGCCGACTGACCATTCACAAACAACAAACTGTGTTGGCCAAAAAAGGAGCTAAGCGTGTACATCTGACAGCTCCAGAACACAGCGAAAATGTTAGTATTGTGGGATGTGGAAATGGTCTGGGGCAAGCAATCCCGCCATTTATTCTTTTCAAAGTAAAAAGACTGAAGCCCGAATGGGAGGATCATTTGCCACCGGGGTCAAGGGCCATTATGACACCAAAAGGGAGCATGACAAATGAATCTTTCATTTCCTGGCTCGAGCATTTTACAAAATATCGCAATTCAGGGCCAACGCTTTTAATATTCGATGGGGCAAAGTCACACTTAGACATAAGTATTGTCGAAGCGGCAGAAAATCTGGGTGTGACTTTGTTTTGTCTTCCAAGCAATACTACACATAAACTGCAACCCATGGACAAGGCAGTTTTTAAAAGCTATGAAACCTTTTGGGACCAAGAAGTTCTAAATTTTTTGGTAACTCAGCCCGGGAAACCTTTAACCAAAATGAGATTTGGTGAAATCTTCACCAAAGTTTGGTTGAAAACCATGACACCGTCTAACATAATCTCTGGATTTAGGGCCACGGGCATATTTCCGTTTGACCGAGATGTTATACCTGAATCAGCATTTGCACCAAGCCTTGTAACACATGTTGAAGACGAAATCATAGAGCAGACAGAAAACGTCGATGATAGTAATGGTAATATGGCATCCACTTCCGCTTTCACGGCTGATAACAAAAATACTCAATCTGATCAAAACTGTCCCAGGACAAGTGGAACCGTTTCAAAGAAAAATGCACCCAAAAGAAACAAAAATCAGGCAAAAATACCCTGTTCTGAGAGTGACTTATCTTCAGAGTCAGATTTCAGTGTTCATGATAGTTCATCTGACAGCCTCTCTTCTGTACACAGCGATGATGATGAGGTTAGAAAAAAAATCCTGAGATCCCAAGCAAAAGAAGGAACATAGAGAAAAAAGTGAATATGGAGATGCCTACCACTGAAAAAGCTGATCCAAATACTTCTTTCAAAGATGTGGGTTTGCTAATTACACCTGAAATTAAGATATCTTCTACAAAGAGAAAACCAGCAATCAACAGCAAGGCCCAAGAAGTAACAAAGGATTTATTCTCTTCACAAAAAAATCCCAAAGGTGAAAGTATGAAATGTGCTCCCAAAGTGAAAACTAACAAGAAATCAAAAGGTTCTGAAACTTGGTTCTGTTTTTTATGTAACGAAGACCGTCAGGCCGATATGAGATTGTGTATTGCTTGTAACCGATACGTCCATGAGGAGTGTGTAGGACTCACTAAAATTGACAAGGATATCTTTAAGTGCCCAGAATGTGCCTAAAAACAGTTTTCAGTTTTTTAAGTGCCCACATTGTGCCTAAAATACTGTAAAAAATGTTAAGTTGCGTATTTTCACATTATACTTAAGTTTGTTTTTACTGTTCTTTTTATTGTCGGTACTGCGGCAATATTTGGGACCTATGTCCCAAATATTGCCAGTTTGTAAAATTTTGAAAAATTATTTACATCTTTCCTTTACTTTATGTAGTTTGATAATTGTTTACACTGTAGAATATAGATATGTTTATTGTTCATGTAGTCAAGTTACACAATATTACAAATAAATTTTACTGTAATAAAAAATAATATGTCTTAGCATGGCAATATTTAGCTCACTTACCTTATATGGCGCTGCGAAAAAATTCCAAAATTTTTGTTTGAAAAATTTTCTTTTGCCTCCCTACAATGAATAACCACACTTTTGGATGGAAAATTCCTTCTGAACAATTTATGCCAGCTTTTGGTTATTGTGAACCAATTCTTTGTTTGCCAATTAAAGAATTCATTGAAAATAAATAGAAATTCCAGAAAATAACTCCTTTTTAAGTAGAATTAAATCTGCGTTGCTCATTTAAGAATCATTAAAAAATTAATGAATAATTAAATCGCCCCTAATTAGTTTTTGGTAGTTATGTATATAAATATTGAATCATTGTTTTTCGAATAGTATCAATTAATCCATATTCACTTACCCTCTTTGTGAATGGAAAACTTAACTTCCAAGAAAGGCTGTTTTCACAAAAGAATGTGGTTACATAAATCCCTAGGTGACATAATTATTTTTCATACTTTTAAAGCAAAAAGAGATTACATATATCTGCATTTAACGTGCGTCAAATATTTTCTAGCAGTGATATACCATCAAAGGATTTCTAAAAAATCGATTAAAATGATTTTTTCTTTGATCTAGGGTATCTTTTTTCGCATTTCAACCTATTCGGTCAGTTATATATGAGGAAAATGTTACTGATAAATTGGAAAATCTTAAAAACCAACAGGTTTGGAATTTTCCCAAAGAATGCGTATTGTTGTTGTTTCTTTGAAAATTAGTACAGGTGTGTCTTTTACGTTAGAAGAAATTAGATTTCCCCATTGTTTGTATTCATAATTAATTAATGCATGTTGAGAAAATTATTTACATGAAGTAAAGGAATATTTTTTGATGAAAGAGATTGCTTATTAAAATGTTTATTTATTTAGGAAGTTGAGGAAAAATCTTAACCACAATATTATCTTAAAAGTGAATTATTCATAAAATGCTACAAAATGTTTGTTGGTTTGATTTAGAAAAAAAAGGATTAAAAGTATACACGTAATCGGAAGTATTGTTCTGAAAATTGTTAGGCTGAAAGTTTTGCTCTGATATTTTGTATTCTTTCCAGGTAATAACCCGGGTATTGATTTTTACATGAATAAATAGAGATTCCTATAAAGTTTTAGTAGCACTTATGCCTAATGTTTTGGATGTTTCTGAGTAAACACGATTTTCGAAATTGTCAAAATGAATAATTGTGTGGAGTTAGTGAGAAACCTTAGAAATTTTCAGTTTAATCGCTCATAAAAGTTTTTTTATTATTATAAATTTAAATTGATGCAAGGTGTTAATAAGGTATTATTAATTTATTAAAATTAGAAATTACAGTTTGTTACATTTGTGTGTAAGTAACAAATCAAATGGAACTTATGCATGTTTTACAATACATTCCGTGGGAGTTCAGGGTCATTGTTTTAAAAACACCTGTTTGAATCTATTTTCCTGTAATTTCGGGTTACTGTGCTCGCGTTGACTTTGATATTTTGTTTATTTATTTGTTCTAGTTTGATTCGTTTCAAAACTACAAATTTTTAGGTTAGCTTCTTAATTAAGTGATTTTTTTAAATAACAAAGACTTTCTTTAATAATTTTGCTCGGTCATTACTGTATGACTAATAAATTGTAAGTAAGAGTACAAACTGTTGTAAACCTGGAGGCATCAGTTGCACAATTAAAGGAAAAGTTTGCAAAAATCGAGGATGTTATTTTAATATCTTATTCAATGTTTATTATTGTGGATATTGTAAAAATAGACAAGAATAGGAAAATCCCTCTCGTGTGAGTAAATCTAAACACATTAATGTTTAATTACATTCGTGTCAATGCTAAAGTTGTTTTAAGTGCCAAAATATATGTACATTAGAAATCTTTAGTGACGTTTATTATTAGCGGGTCGCACTTTGAACACCTCCAGCATAATTTATGCTTCTATTGCTTTTTTTACGACACATTATTAGCTTTGAAGGAAGGAAATAGATGTTTTGTACTTCATAACCAGTATTTCTAAAAAGACGTGAATCAGTAGTTTAAAACCATTCACATTCGTGTTGCTGTACCTGTTTGCACGAATCTCGAAGCAACAGGTTCCGACCTGACTTGAGATGTTGCTAAGTGTCAATAATGAATATTGTAAATAACCTGTTGACATTATAAATAGCTATTGCTTTCGAATACAAAGAGTGTTTTATATTTATTTACAGCATCATTTAACGTAAACGTTTTAATCTCAACATAAATTAATTTATTATTAGGCAATTCACAAATCATTTGTGGGTCCCCCAGGAGACAAAGTTCAATTTTCTTTTATCTTATCAATCGTATTACGTATACAAACATCTGTTTATAATATTTTTAAACTAATTCTCACTGTGAGTATCATAGATCAACAATAATAATTTTATTTTCGTGTTTTTATTGAATTGTCCGCCACATGTTATTAGTGTTTTGCTGTTCGGTACCCAAATAGCGGCAGCTGAAAGATGTGTCATAGATTTGGAGCGCCACGACAATTAGCGCAATGAGTACATGGAATCACTTCGCGTGTGTCATCGGCAACGCTGGAGCCGCAGCGATCTCGAGTTCGGTTCCAGGAACGCGGACACGATGACGACACCGGGAGTTTCTTGATACCCGGAAGCGTCTAGCATCGATACGCTAGCACTGCAAACACAGACGAATGTTCGAACTCTTCCATCTCTCCTCCGTCCTGCACATTGACTTAGTGTAGTCTCTTAGCTATACCTGCGGTGGAAGGGGAAATATGTTTTATCAATGGAGGGAGGGGCTGTCCGTTGGGTCCACCCTATTTGTACACACGGATATTATCCGTTCAAGTCCAAGATATATATTCGTCAGTTGACGTTCCAAACACAAGCGTAACGTTTCGCTGGTACACCAGGTGATATATTCATCCAGTGTTAACTAAGCGCAACAATCCACTGACAGCCTCGACTGTTTATTACAGTATCACAGGAGATAGCATTATTGCATAACGTAAACTACCGCTTGTGAAGAAATAACTAAAACATAAATAAGAAGTGCCATGTTCAGTGACAGTGTCATGTATACAAACACGATGGATAATTACACAGTGAGCGGTCACGTTGTAGGGATGCTTGACCGCGATCAAAGGACAGCTAAATTACGGTGCGATTCCTATCGACAAAGTGCAATGTTTTCAGTGTTTCATACTCATCACAACCACTGTTTATATCTAAACACGTACGATAAAGAATTTCCGCACGAAAAACTCGGACGCCGGTACTTGTTCAAACGAAAAAGTTCACACACACCGAGGAGTCGAAAAAATAGCCGCTTATGGAATACCTTAATAAGTAAGTTTACCACATATATCTAGTTATCCAGCATAGTATATCGATGTAGATAGGCGGAGCGACAAGCAACAGGTGGCCAATCGCGATGTGGGAGCTCAATGCGATCAAACTATCTATTACACTTGAATATGTTTATCTATCGGGAACGATGACACGCAACACGTGCAAATTCGCAAAAGAAAGAAGCCTTAAAATTCGCGACTTTAGTAACCAATTTGTTAGTCACTACTCGCGGCCGGTATTCTCACGTTACGTCCATCAAAATTATAGACCGTGTCCCTTTGTGCGCTACTAGGAACGACTTATACTGTTTTAGTAAAAACTAAAAGGTAATGGTACAATTAAGGTATGAATCATAAATCACAAAATGATGCATTGGGAAGTTTGTTGAGTCAAATCAATATAAAACCTGGCTGTTCGTTAAACGCTGCTGGCGGTAACAATTTACTGTTGTGACAGCAGCAAAAATTATTTAGTTACGTGCAGAACAATTTAACATAAAACACATAGTAATTCTCGGTACCATTAAGATTAAGTACAACACTAATCACTACAAAAGTCTTCTTCTAACAACTACTCTAATTAAATTACGGTTTAAATTTTCGCTGTCCGATCCTACATAACAGTTACATAAATTACTACTAGGATAAAACATTACAAGATGCACCTGTGCCGCTTTTTCCCATGTTATAATTTTACAAAAATGTGGTAAATAGTTGAGAATGAAACATTAGCGAAGATTAACCTGCAATTACCAGCTATTATAGCCGTAAACGAATCTCACAGTCCATTTGACGTATTTTACAGCAAATAGATCAACTGCTACACCTGTTCGCCAACATCGGTAGGGTATTTCTTTAATTGTTTTTACTTTGTAACATCTCGAAATTATATAAAACTACTGTAAAAAAGCTTGAACGCCATTCATTTAACACGATTATCCCGCACACATAGACTGAAGAAGTACTGTTATCAAAAAGCTCGTTTAACTTGTTTAGCAGTCTGACATGTGTAGACAATTGCCTAATTGCTGCACCATCCCAGTCTGCTTAAAACAATGCTTTTATCATCAACTTGACCTGTGGGTGTTATACGATTCTTTGGGTGTTGGTTTCACGTGGGTCATGACTTGGCCAAAGCTGAGATTCCGAATAATTCATTAGGAATGTTCGAAACCTAACACGCAACATTAATTCACAACAAAAATACAAACATTGCATGTAGAGTAAAATCGATAAAATAGTTTAATCACTAAATCTGATTGCATAATCTTAAGGGAAATGGTCGATTGACCATGAAAAATTGCTAACGATAAAGCGAAAATGGTTAGGGGGTTTCCTTAAAATCAGTCTAATGGTGTTGTGTAATGTGAAAGCATGAATGTTTTTTGTTTTGTTTTTGGTAGATATTTTGGTAGGTGTGTAACTTACCAGTAACATGTTTTAAGTTGCAAAATTTTTAATTTAATCTTAAAATAAAAACTTGTTGAACTCACCCATGAAAGATAAGTTAAAAAAAAAATTAACATAAAGATTGCTACCACCTATCTACAAGTTACCAAAACATCATTTAGTTGTTTGTGTTAAACCTACCCTTAAAACCGCTTAGTGTCATGTCGGGAAGCTGCTTAAGAAGGTGTAATGTTAAGTTGCCTTAAAATATTTTGACAGATTCAAAACGAACAGCTTTTTCAAAATTTCATAGGATGAGACAGGGGGCAACACGCGAATGGGCCACCTTGTCCTTGTTTTACTAGTCTGGCCGGGCACGAGGTCATCCGTGTCGTGTCTTGCCCCGACAGATTCTCACGCTCTGGCGCCCTTTCTGATGTTTGTCCAGAAACGTGTATATTTATATAGCATGTGTCGTTTATTTCTAAATGTCGCCGACAAATATTGTTACATGCCTCTTATTTGTTGTCTCTGTTACAGGATTAAAGAAAGTCCTATTCGTTGGAATTTACCTATTAAGTTTAGTCAATTTACCGTGTTTACTTGCCGCCCCTCTACCCCACATGGCTAACTCAGGATTACATGAAGAATGGTGGATAAATTCTCTCAAAATACAGGAAAATCCTGAAGCTCCTGAAAACAACGGCAGTGGTGCTGCAAGCGAATCAAATGACACTTGCACTACACAACAACTTGCATCGATTATTGTTGCAGCAAACAGTGCACTTGCAGATGCAATAACTGTCCTGGAACAATTCGTAAGTATTGTAATTATTAATCATATGATTTTGCATAATTTGTACCAATTTACACGTCCCAAAAACTATATATGTATTTGAAGAGAAAGCTACATATTCATAATTTTCATTTTTTAGTCAGTTAAGATTCAAAAATTTGGAAAATTGTGCTAAAATGGCCTAAATATGATTGCTTTAGTGGTTTGAGGTAATAACAGCAGAATAATAAAATTATGAAAAACTCTAATTACATTTTCAAGATCCAAATTTATTCATCAACCTTTAAAATTTCAAAAAGGGACATTTTAGATTAATTAATTATAATTTTGGGAAGAACGTCAGTATTTCTTCTTTAGACTCAACCGTTTTTTAAAAATGGCGAAAATGCTAATTTTCTATGATCTACTTAACAGTAAAAAAATAAACTTTTTAAAATTAAAAAAATAAGAACAAATACTAATAACATTATTAATTGTTAATTTATCAATATTACAGTAAAATGAAAACTTTTTAAAAATGGGTAAATTTTGTATAAATGTAAATGTTGAACAAATCTTTCTTCTGTCAATACAATCCTTCATTCATTAACGGCTCTTCCTTACTACTAGCCATTAATTAGTATGCACAGATAGTTCTGTATTATGCCGTCCGTTGATGTCTGATTACACACTATCATATTTTTCGTCTCTGTTACTTCCCACTCGCATATATATTGATTCTTGTTCATCGGATATAAATACCTTGCGTCTTTGTCACATCCGGTAAAATAGTGTCCGCTGATGGGTTTTCCTTCGTCTTTAATGGATAAGGTATTGTTCGACGATAATTAACTTGTAGCCGGGAGGAAGACAGGGTGGTGCGAGGTGGATTTGAAGATGTGCATCGGGGCATGAACTTCCTCTCCTAACATACCTAACATATTTCAGAAAAATCGCCGAGATGAGTCCAACTTAAAGAAAGCGTCGCGGTGTCTAGATTAACCCGCCCACGCTTCTCTCTCTCAGTAGCGTCATGCTGTCTGCTTAAACCAGGCCGTTACATTCCTTTCCCATTCGTGTTTGTTGATATAAACTCTTAACATTATCGCAATGCGCGGGTGTGAAGTTACACCCTTTTCTACTATTATCGCACGCTAAGGAATCTCGTCCTCACGTGATGTTTGTTATGGCAGGTGCACATATTACCACGATTGTTTTGGGAGCGCGATTCAGATCTAGCTATCTTAGTATATCATACCAGTGCATTCCTTTCGTTCCCTTCATATATGCAAGGATGCAGAGTATCCTGTTGCTAACAGGTGGACGGAACTGACACTTTAAGAAAAACTTGAATGCAGTTGTGAATGAAAACTACTAGGAAATCAAAGTTCATCGTGCATCAAACCAAAATGAACTTATTTTATTAACGAACTTTCCACTGCCCTTAATTCTAAATAACGTGTTATTCTGACTGTTAAATCTAAAACATCAAAAACAATCTTGCACTTAAATCATTAACCAGCCTTAAAAACTATGCTGGTTTGTCACTAATAAGTATAGGACTACATGAGAAATCGAAAATTGTCAAAGTTATTATCCAGAGCAGATGAGTTGGTTCGAGGCTATCACGCAACCCGGCTGATTGAAGCAATTGGCCGCATAGTAATTATACTTATTCCTGCTTTCTAGTTGGTTTTTTATGCACCACATAAACATTCCTATAGACTCTCATTAAAATTACATACATATATATACAGTTTGGTTTTATGTTTTAGATAAATTAGTTAAATTCAACAAAATATAGATTACACTATTTTAACGCTCAAATTATGAGACCAATCAAATGCCTTTATAATGTGTACCTTTCTCTCTTCATAAGTAAGATAATGCGTTCATTTGTTCACTTAATTCGAAGAAATCTCAGTTCTGCGTGGGACACTACACTTTATGACGTGCTGCACTTGGCAGTTCGGAGAATAGACTCGCAGAGCAAATCATTCACTCTATTTTGATTTAAATGCATTTATGCTGCTGTTTGTTTTGATTAATTTAACAATAATTATCCTTTACAGAAGGTTGCAATTGGTTTTAACCGAAATGACAACCAAGGACTTTCTAAAGACTTTAAAGAAGCAGATGGATGGTCATGGTTGCCTACTAGCAGCGTCCTCCATAAAGCTCCTAAAGATAGAAACATCGATCCTGCATATAGGGAGACTTTGAAGGTAAATATTGCAACTTTTTATTACATTTAAATTATCAAACACTCAAAAACTCAAATAAATACAGGTATCAATAATTAACTTACACAATTTTCTCTCTTTTCAGGTGGAGGATATCGAAAGCATTCTCAACAATATATACCGTTATCTCCAAATGACAGCAGTTGGTTTGGAACAAATAATAATTGATAGAAACACGGAGGATCCCCTCTACCCAAGCTTCAATGGCTCTCGACATAGACTGCGTGCGGTCTTAACGGAAGTACAGACTGCTTTGTTTGATCATGATATGTATCGTCCTTCGGAAGAATACATTAAGATGGACATCGTACCTGAAAGACAGCGAACGTCGAGTAATGTAACTGAACAAAACATGAGAGACTGGATCATCTACACAGCATACAAAAATACACTTGAGTATGTGTTAGAAGTTGTTAACTACTTAAAGGCTCAGTTGCCAGAAAGTCCGTAAACTAAAGCATGTGAATGCCTCAGTAGAGAGATTTGCCGTAAAATGGATAGACTGCTTTTTGATACAGATGTAACTAGGCAGATTGATCCGAATTGATTCAACTCGAATTAAGTAACATCTCGAATAAACTGGAGCTTTTATCACAGCAAAGTGTAAACTCTTAGGCTTATTTTAATTTATTGTGTATTTTATATTGTTTTATTATTTATACTATTTATAAGACGATAATTGTATATAGATATTTAATAATTTTATTTTAAATACTCTGTTTTTATGAGATTCTAGCAGTATTCGTTTAGATTGACATTATGCAGAACGTAAATAAGTATTTTTTATGTAAGAAACATAATTCTGCATTTGGCAGGATAAATTTGTTCTGCATGTCTTTTTAACTATACTTCTGTGATAAAGTGCTATATTATATTATATTACATATTTATTGTTAGTATATGCAGTTGTTTTATTATTACTATTTTATTACCTAAGGTCTATTTAAATAAAAAAGCTGCATAGCTTTCTCAATCACCAGCAACTAATAATTATAAACGCAAATATTATCTTCCTGCGGTCAAGTGTGAAGTACCCAGCTGTTCTCAGGCTAGGCATCTCCTTTCTTGTCAACACATTCTTTGCGTCACTTCCGACTTAATTCTTTGTTATATATACTTTAAGTAATTGTTCAAGTAAGCTATTCAGATTTGCACAAAATTAATTTTAGCACTTCATAGGTCGATCAAAAATTCAAAAAGTTAATGTGCCAGAAAAAGTTTCCAAATAGAGGGTAAGTACCTTTTTTTGTTAACTCTAGAAGTTAATTTCATTTACCATAAATAGAATTTGAAAAATACAATCGCTATATAAAAAAGTGCTAACACTGAAAATTGCCGAGCCCGTCTTCCCATTTGGAAAATTCCAACATTAACAGAATGAGTGCCGAATGCTAACCATAGGCAGTAAAGTGTGCGCGTCATTAACCTGAGCGCCCGTGTGTATAACTAACTAGATTTGTACGTGCGCCCTTGGAAAAAGAAATGGTTTCGCTTTTATAGATATAGGAATAGTCGGTTCTCTTTCTTCACTTTCATGTATAAATAATATAAGAAAATAAACAAAGCAATATAATAACCTATTTAAATAAGGAAATTAGTGCAAAATATTTACTTATTCATGAGATAATCATAATTATGCTTATGTAGTGTTGACATCAGATATAGCACTTTTAACTTTCCTTATTAGTATCTAGTTGGTAAAAAATTTATTAACTAATAATTTAGGAAATATTACTTTTTACACAAAAAAGGTGAGTTCTCCAGAAAAAAACTGCAGATATAATCGTTCTTCATCGTATAGTCTTCACTCTTCAAAGACTAGGACTTGAAGTTAAGTTTAGGCGTTAAAAAATGTTTTAATATTAAAGAAGATATGTAATGAGAAATTACACAGAATTATTTCACATGGGATTAAACCAACTATACTGTTTCCTGTTATTAGGAAACAGTATACATCCAGTTCACCATACACCAGTACATATACAGTATAATCGTTCAAATAATAATAATAATAATAATTGCTACAACCCATAACCTGGTAACCAGGCCCCAGAAGCTATTAGCTTGTGCGAGAGGGAGGGGGCGATTATTATTATTACGTAGATCCTGCGTGCGGCTGCAGCCGACTTACAAATGAAACAGCGCAAATCCCACATTTGTGTCACAGCTAAGGAAAACTGCAGAAAACCTTAACCAGATCTGCCGCCACCGGGAGTCGATCCCGGGCCGCCTTGGTGAAAGTCCGGCACGCCAGACATTACACTACCAAGGCTTGCACCAAATGTGCCTATATGGCTCAAATGATATACTTAATGCAAGTATCAATTCTAAAATGTGTACCAAAAACATTAGATGTTCCACGGTCAACAAGTATATTCATAGAAAGATATACTGGCTGAATGAACGTGCCAAAAAGCCAAAAAACAAAAAAATATGTATAAGTACTACATATTCGTACTAGTATTCAAGCTACGGAATGGCTAGTGCTAGCGTTATTGGGTTTATTAACTAGTTTTACTAGCCAGCTTCGGTGGATTAGTGGCATGTATGTTTGCTTTGTAATCCAAGGGTCGCAGGTTCGATCCATTGTCGAGCTGGTAATTTTGTATAGCGGAGAAAAATTTAAAAAGCCTTCTTTTCGCATAGCAAGTACGACTGTAGGTCCCGTGGCAATGCGATGTTTCGCAAGATAAAAATTCCTACTGGGGTGGTTTCCCTCCAAATTCGGCTAAATTCTAGTAGGGTCGATCAAATGATCATAGTAATAATCAATTCCATGAGGTACGAAGGATGCACCGCCATCCCGATTCCTCGCCCAAAAATAAATAAAATACTTAGTTCGACTTTTCCTAATATACTACTTTGCTTAGATTCAATGCCTTTTTTTTATCAATTGAAATACCAAAAATGCACTAAACAAACGATTTTTCAAAATATTTAGAAAATCTCTGCATTTTCTTTCATATCAAGTGACCAATAACATGAAAGCCAGTACCGTTTATACAGTACAATATTGTGATCTACATAGGTACTCAAATACCCCAGTAAAACAAACAGTTCTGCTTCTACATCTTTATATTCTTTTTATTTGCAGTTTCTCTTCTTGGAAGGATAGGTGCAGGATTAAAACCATACGTCTATGCTTATAAATTTACAATATTTTCGTGTCTGGTACTTACCAAAGAGAAATAAAGCAAAGACTAATCAGCTGCCTAGTAAAAAGATACGAGGAGGTATCAAAATTTAAGCTGCACTCAAGGCTACCCACTGGAGTTTTATACAAGTAGCGTAGGAGTCTAAAACCATCGCAATAGGGTTTGTTATTTACTTGGAAACGGAGTGGCAAACAGTTGCTGTGTGTAGTTTGAACATAACAGGTATTAAAAAATGGCGTGGCAGTTTGAAGCTTACTCAAAGTTACAAGTTCGCGGAACCATGCGCAAACCGTGCAACCAGCAATTTCTTTAATGTTTATTCAGAGGTGCATTCGAATAAACTCTTAAAATGACCGAAACTTACAAAAGATGTAATCGGAAATCGTGGAAGTTGATGGCCTCTCTCTGCCTACTGCAACGGTCAGAACGGTACGGTACGCCTTTCTTCGAAAGTGCTTGCACCACTTTCTGATTACCTCTCGCGGCATGACATCATTTTCATACTTAGCTGACACTTCACGATGGACTTCAATTGGATTCAAAGTTTTATGCCATGAAAAGCGTTCAAGACGCCATGCCACGCCATTTTGAATACCGGTTATGTTCAAACTACGTATTGGAAGTGTATGCCACTTGTAGTGATGCCCACCATAAGTCTCATTTACGAAAGTCTCGCAAATATCGTCTCGTTTGCGAGACGAGATACGAGACCAGAGTGTACTTTTTGCTTGCGAGACGAACCGCGTATGAAATACTGCATCCTTGCCGACTGCAACTGAGGTTCTTACACCTTCCTGGAATATTCATATGCCAATACTTTCATTCTGCAACTGTAAGTAGTTAAGCTAAAATTAACATGTTCGTACTAAAAGAAAATCCACTTACTTTGTTTTTTCATTAAAAGATTCAGAAACCGTATTATCTGCATCCCAATAAATTAGTCCTATATAATAAAAAATAGTATATTTATGCAGGAAATCAATAAGGTGGTGAAGGAACTTGGAATATTTAACTTAAGTGGAGAAACCTACGTGACCTAGTAGTGGAGAGTGTTCCACAGTGAAACACTTTTTTTCTTTTGATTTTTAGAAAATTCAGGTTACTTTAAAAACTCAGTTTAGCTTCGGACATACACTTCATTACCCAGTGGACATAATAGATGTAAATATAAGGTTTTACGAAAAAAAAAATGTATTTCAATATGTATTTTGTTTCACTGTGGAACACTAGTGGGGTACATTGAAACAACTTCAAAAAGTTAAAAAATTTATCATTTTATTCTAGAAAGAGTAGTAAATGTTTAATGTAGTAGTGATAACAAATCATTATCAACTCCAATAAACTAAAAATACAAAAATATCAATGTAAAACTGGTAATATCAATGTGTGAACAGTAATTCAATAATTTTCAGTTGCAACGCACGTCAATATTGTGAAAGCCGATGGCAAAAGAAAGTAAGGCGGTTTGGCGTTTTGTTTTTCCTTACTCTTCTGGAGGGGGTAAGATCATTTTTACGTCGTTTTCTGAAACCATCGAAATGTCGGGAACAATAGGCAAAATAAATTTTTCTATCATCTTTGTATGTTTTCTATAAAAATTTACTTGTATGTCACCATTCTCATGTTTATTCTTCAAGACCTGTCCTATGAAATAAACATTTCTTTCGAGTTCCTCCTTGATTTTGAATTGCACCAGCACAAAATCTCCTATTACAGGAGAGCGTTCAAGATTTTCAAAACAATTTGAGTCAATTTCGGGACACCAGTCCTCCGTTTCTGAATAGAGGGAAATATTATCCTGTTCATCTTCATCTGATGATTCTAAAACTTTTCTTTTAATCTTCACTACTGCTTTACTGGACACCCTCTTTTTATTTTGCTCTCTTTCCTCTATAATTGTTTTTTCGGGGGTGTTGGTGACTATCATACTCCTTCCCTTTCTTCTCTTAGTTGTACCCTTCCTTTGCCCTGCTTTGGGAAATCCTCTAAATTGTTCAGGCGAAACAAAAACCCTTTGGGTTTCCTGTAGGGGATCCTCCTCGTGTTCCTGCACGGGCTCCTCCAAGTGTTTCTGCTCGAGTTCGTTATTTTCTTCTTAATTTTTTTCATTTGCTGGCGCATTCGAGCTCCCAGGAATTTCGTCAAGCTGTTGTTTGTCTTCAGGTCGATCAGTGATAGCAGAACTCATAAAATCACTTTCGTCAAAGACGTCTATGTCGAATGGGAAGATACCACTTCGCTTGAACCCAGATTTTATGTTGCTTGGTGTCATCGAGCGGTCATGAGCAATTCCTACGCATTAGGCAACTTGATAGATAGTCATTGGTTCTCCTGGGTGGTGTAGCATCCATTTGTCCACTGCCGTATTATAGTGTGCTTTAAAAGAAGAGTAAACACTTAATCTAACGGTTGAAGTCTATGACTACAATGGGGAGGCAGCGTTAATATGGTCACACCGTTTTCTTTAGCTTTTTCAATCGTCGCAAGTGCAATGTGACTTTCGTGATTGTCCATTATCAAGAGCGTTGGATTTTCTTGACTTGACAAAGTATATTTGACAAAATGATCGATAACTTGAGGAAATATTTCTGCAGTCATCCACCCAGAACTTGTAGCAAGGCCTAACGTACCATGAGGGGCACCATTGATCATGTGAATTTTGAAATGTTTCCTAGGAAAAACCATCACGGGTGGTAAAGCTGCGCCATAAGCATTTATTATACAACACGTGGTAACGTTTTGTCCTCTTTCTCCGCTCGTACACTTATTCACTTGCTTTACCCCTCTTGCTGCAATGATTTTCTTCGGATTTTGGACCGTTGTAGTTGATGTTTCGTCCAAATTATACACTCTTGAACCATCTGACATGTCGAACCTTGAATAAACATTTTCCAAGTTATCAAAAAACACCGAGGTATTGTGCCTATTAAATGCAGTCAATCGTGATAGACTGCATCCCTCTGGACTGCGAATACTTAGTTTAGGATGGCGTTTTCTGAAGCCTCTAAACCATTCTAATGCGGCTTCCTTGTTTTTTACCAGCTCGCAGGAACTACTATATTATTCTTGACAGCCATTTCATAGGCCAGTTTTCTGCATTCAACTGTGTTGATACTGTAACACATCTTAGCCAGTGTCAGAAGATATTTCGCCAATTCTTTTTCTTCGTCTGCATTGAAAATCTGTCTAGCACTGTACTTGGGGGTCAACCTTACTTTCCCAAGTGGATTTTCTTTTTGTTTCTTTGCATAGCGGAAAATTGTAGCAAAGGGAACGCCGGTTCTTTCAGCAACTTTTCTTAAAGACAAACCGCTTTGAAGTAGGTTTAAAGCATTTTTCATCGTTTCTGCTGAAGTCAGACCAATTGTTGTTTTTATCTTTCGATTTCTGGCCATCTTCAAAAATAAAGAGTCAAATGAAATAATTAACCGCGAGTCTTAGCCAAGGTATGTACAATAAAAGATAGTTGGGGCTCAGTGAAACATATGTGGGGCTCAATGAAACAATCGTGTTTTGCTGTGCCCCAATTATAACCTTTCATGAAAAAAATCGGTGAAACTAAAAACTAACAGTTTATAAATTTCTGAAATATCACTTACCTTCTACAGTCTTTATACTTGCTTTTGCACAAAAAATCAGCTTTCTATTTCAAAAACTGTACCTCTGACGCCACTTTTAAATACTACCGAAAAGTAACAGACGGCACGATTTAACAAAGCAAACTCTCTTCCGATAAAGTAGGGAGCGACAGAGTGTTGATTTCTTTTTCCAAAGATGAGTTAGTAACTCAAACACTTGTTGTGAGATGGAGCAAGGTGTAACGTTATTTTTTTATATTTTTTCTGAAATGTTTCACTGTGGAACATGTTTCACTGTGGAACACTCTCCCCTACGTAGTGACGATTTGGCGTTTTGACGAATGAAACTTATTATTCACACTTACGTTTTGTTTAAAATCAAATGATTCTTAAAATTTTGGTTCTCAGATCGAATAATGCAGTCGCGGTTCAATCAGCGCCTATATCAAAGTCCTAAAAAATCGTATTTTCAAGTTTCCTGCATTATCTACAAATTCGACATTAATAATTCCGATTTTTCAATTATATTTCTTTTATCATACATAGCAGCTATTGCAAAATAATTTGCATTATTTATTTAACTTGCTTTTAACTTCTAACCTAACCTAGTCCTTTGAAAGATATCCGAATAAGCACTAGATGTACGGCGAAATACTTAATTATTCTTTGTGACTAGGCTACTGTACTTAAGGGCGTTAGTTACATGAGCCAGGTAATTACTAAAAAAAATTACAATCACTTCATTGATATTTAACAGTTATTAACTGTAGAATTATCTTAAGAAATATTAGTTGTATGAACATTTAAGAGGTGTAGTTTGTATAGCTTCCTAACTAGAAATACAGGCCATGAAATAACATTTTTAATTAAATTCTTGAGAAATTGTTAAGACAACCGGACCCTAGTCAAACAACTGTAAAAATTAATAAACATAGATGGATAGGTCAATTTCAACAAAAAACCAGTTGAGAATGCACAGAGCTAGCATTGCCATGACGGACAAAACAACTGTATACTTAATAAACTAATTTATTTTTGAAAAGTAATGTTGACCTAACACATTAGTTGTCATAAAAATAAAATTCTAAGTCCTAAGACTTTTCGTTAAAAAAAGAGTCGCTAAAAATGTTTATTTTTTCGTAAATTTTTAAAAAATACAAAATCATACAGTACTACACATTAGTTTTAATTTCAAACGAATTCAATGTGTCTTTGAAATTTATTACTAACTTGGTTTAACTCACACTCTTCAGGCATCATAGTAAAAAATTTATTTTTCTTTGGGAACTCCATAGAAGATGAACGTATACTGTTTTAGAAAACCATTGTATTCCATAATAACTCTAGTCATAACTCCTTAAAGGACTTAGTTACAACAGTAGTAAGACGGCTAGAACAGATTCTGTACGTCAAAGTACTAGAAGCAGTTTGGGTTTTTCTACTTTTAAATTTGAATGTATTCCCAACAACAGTTTTGTCTTGTAATTCCTTCAGGCTTAAATACTGTTCTTCATTCGATGCAATGTGTTCAATGTTAATGTTCAATGTTAAATGGGATTTTCCTTAAGTTTTATGTATCAAATGATTCTAAGTATGATACTAATATTCCAAAATTCTTCTTCGAATCCAGTCTATGCAGTGATAATTTTAGGTATCTTCAGTTTCCTCTACTTTAATTCTTCCATGCCTAGTTGTATAATAAAATTGACACTGAGTAATAAAAGTGTGTAGGATGCAATAATATTTCTAAATAAATAAACAAATAATTAATCATTGACTTGATTGCGATAATTCATAATCGTCAGTTAAAACGCATTAATACAATTTTATTTTCTCTAAGATTAATCATAGATTTCTACTTTATAATAATAGATTTATATAAGCTAAATACCACAAATCGAATTTGCTATTTGCATAACCAATAATGTGACAATTAATTGCAATAAAACCAGTATCACCTACTTACATGATTTGAAATATTAGAAATATGAATCATGACATGCAGAAGGAACTGATCAATTTTTTAACATTCAATATGTGCCGTGAAGATCACTTGTCTTGCTAGAAAATTCCTTTAACCGAAATGTGAATCTTTAGGCTCAATATTATATAGGCTCATAGATATAAGATATAGAAAAAAATTAAATAAGTGCTGTAGTTGTAATACGACCAGTCAATGCGTTTTTACTTAAAACTTGATAGTTCAAATAGTTAAATCAGTTCTATGTCTATATTTTCTAGTCTTCAAAAATAATTATAACATGTGGTTATATCAAGTGTCGCATACGTAATATTAAATAACATCAAATCAAACATTTTTTACGATCAAATAAGGAGAACATACCAAATCGTTAACTTGCAAGGACTCGTTATTGTATATAATCAGTATAGCAAGACATAGACGTTCTTAATACCATAAATGTTGTACATATCGAAGAATAGTTGGATTTAGATGCTAGACTGTTTGAGTATAGAGAGAATTAACTTAACCACCAGTGAATAAAAAGAACGATTGATTTCATAATGATCTAAGACGGCAACGCTAATATGATGCCATTTTTTCTTTTCAGTGTAAATGCCTAGGATAAAATAATATAAAATAGTATCATATTAGCCTAGCCTTCCTAGATCATTATGAAACTAATAGGACTCAAAACGTCACAGCAATGGTTCATGCCAACAATAAACGCAAAAACATCAAGAACTAACTGAAGTACCTAAGAGGGGACTAAATACTAAATAAAATATGTTAAATGCAACCTAATAGACAATGTTGCGGATACTAATAGTCATAAGAAAATCTATTGACCGAAACCAAAAAATTCAATTTTTTAAGGCTTAATATTTGAATGTGGAATTGTAATTCTCCAAATTTAAAATATAATACCCTAAAAATTGTCAGAGTCCTGAAGATTTAAGAAACACTGCTGGCGAAGATAGTTGTCAAAAATTCCAATAAACCTGATTTTTGCAGGATTGTTTTGCATTTGATCACTAAAATCATGATGTGTGAAATGACCGCCATCTTTTTTTAGCCAATTCCTATAAATCGCACGCATACGCAGCATGCACTTTTAGTATACAAAGCTACATTCGACATTTCTGAGAAAATCAACCTAATAAGAATTTTAACCTATTTGTTGGCTTTTCTTAAATTTCGGCACTATAATCATCATATCATATTCATGAAGGTACTTAGTTATAAAATGTAATAGTTATTTATGTATCAAGGACAAAAAGTGCGCTGTCCGAGGACACGTAAGCAAACAGGCGAGTCCATAAAAACACTTTTGCCGAGGTGCAGATTAAATTTTTCAGCTAACCTAGTAAATGTAATTTGTTTAGATGCAACGAATAGTTATAAAAAAATATCATAAGCGACAGTGAAATAAAACAGCTGGGTAGTTACCTAGATTTTTCATAAGCAAATCTTTTTTGGCCCAAAAGAAGAAGTGGTCCGGACAAAAAAGTGATAGCCGCAAAAAAGCCGGAAATAAGTTGGTTAAGTAGGTACGTAAAATTTAGTTTTTCGCAAACTACGGCAACAATCGTTTAAATTTAGATATCTGTAATAATGCGGCATACAATTATTTTTGACACTGTAATATGTACAAAAGACTTAAAACTATTGTTATCTTATTTCTTAGCGATTGTTAATTCTGCGGATAGTTTGTTACACTTACATGTCATTAGTAAAATTATAACCATGCATGCAATTTCTTTTCTCAAAAGTGGTATTTTTAGCCCATTTTTTAATAGGATAACAAATAGATCAGAAAATCAGTTATAGTTAAATATGGAGTATGTTCTGTTCCGAGACATGCGACTTCTATCCCAATTTATCAATAGGAGAGGACAACTTAAAGTGAGTATGTTTTTTTTTTAAACCAATTTACTGTGCGCTATGCTCAAAAACAAGGGATCAGTGTTAATGATCTTCATAATTTTTTCTTCAGTAGAGATTGTTCAATAGAGGGCCATATAAGTATTTGATGCCATATAGGCCCCCTTTCAGTTACGTTATTCTTGACGTTATTGTAGAGTTCATTACATTTAGTAAAATATATTTATATTATAATTTATAAGTCATCTTCCAATCGTGACTGTGCAATTATAGTTATTAATCTAATTGATGTCAATTTCTAAAAGAATAACCGTGTTCCACTAATGTCGCTATCAAGCGGACTAGTTTATCGAGTTGCGGGTTGTATATATACGACATGTGTGAATGATGTGAGGTGTGGACCGCCCGACTAATGCCAAGGTTATCTGTCATTGCCCGACAGAACCATTCCGCGAATGGCCCGCTTGTTCCCACGAAAACTCAGCCTATTCCGTGAAACAACCGATTCTTATATAGTTAGTGAAACCTGCCCAGTTAAACCACTAGACCCGATCGTAGACTTGAAGTATTGTGATTATTTTTATTTTAGAAATTAGAAAATTGTAAACAAAATGTTTATTTGTTGGAACAATAAATGTACTATTTAGTTGCTTCTAAATTATTTTAACAGTTAAACACCCTATTTGACTAATTAAAGTACATATTAAAATATTTGTTTTAATAAACTTTCTTATACTTCTGAATTAACTAAATTTAAACTACTGGAAATATACCAAGCAGCAGGTTTGAAGCGTAATCTATCGTTGAAGTCTCCACATAATATTGTATAGTATTCTCTCCTTAATAACTTGTAACCTACAAGTCATTTTTATTTTTGCCTTTTAAAATAAATAAGTAAATGTATACAACTTTAATTTCAAAACAAAACAAAATTTCAGAATTTATTCTGACGTAAAGGATTAACCGCAGATTCACAAAGTGGTGGGTAATTAGACAAAAAGAATTTACCGTTTAAACCACAAGGAAAATACCTGAACTTGTTTTGTAAAAACACACACCTGAGAATAAAATTGTATGTTTGATATTGAAAATAGCTATTAACTCAAGTTTACTTATGTTAGCGAAATCTACAAACTTGCACAAGGTGGTACCAATATGAACAGATGATGAGATTGCATAAGAATCATTCATCTTCGATTTGTTGAATCATACTTTAGGAAAAATATATTTTACCATAAATGTCCATTGGTTTAGAAATTGGCGTTTAGTAAAGCCATTAAGCCATCGTTGCCTAAATGTCACAATACAACGCAACAGTGCAAAAAAGCTTGTGTTAGACCAATGTAACCGCAACTCTCTTCCGCTGTAATTTTCCTAACCATCATAAAGATCTTTATATGATATAGGTATTTTCAGATTTGATTTACAATCAATTTCACTAATTTCAGTACTCAAGTAATAATGACAATAATACTAATTAAATTATTTTGATGATTAATATGCATATGCGTAACTAAGTCTAGATTTTTTGGGGGGAGGAGGGGGGCTAAAGAAGATTTGTGTATCTACGTACCGTATGTTTCATTAGGATATCGAATATAAGGAATAACCCATGCTTTTAAGAAATCATCTGTAAAATCCTTAAACTTAAGTATTTCAAAAAAGTAC
This sequence comes from Agrypnus murinus, assembly GCA_929113105.1. Taxonomy (NCBI): domain Eukaryota; kingdom Metazoa; phylum Arthropoda; class Insecta; order Coleoptera; family Elateridae; genus Agrypnus; species Agrypnus murinus. The sequence goes on from OV816024.1 coordinate 189,814,232, forward strand.
TTAAAATTACTATTTTTTATCATTATCGTTATGAGTTTAAAGAGTACTAATATCCTGAAAATTGTGAAAAAATTGATTTAGGCCCTTTTTTAAAGAAAAATTATTTAAATGAATACAACCTTTAACAACTTTTAAAATAAATGTGGTACGCGCGCTAATATTTCTTTGTAGCGCAGTGAGTTGAAGCGGAGGTGATAATAAACCAAAGTCGCTGCCGCTGGCAGGTAACTTATTTATATATTTATATATATATTTATTCAAAAATACAAATTTAAAACAATTTTTCTTTCCGAAAATATTTTCACTATAATCTTAAAATTGCAATTTTATCCGCAATATTGCGCACGACTAAAAATCGGAATGTCATTTGAAATGTTGAAAGATTAAGTAAAAATTATAATCTTGTTGCATTGACAACCAGACTAGGTTGTTAAGAATTACAAAATTAGTGAAAATTTAATTTAAAATTAGTGAATATAATTAAATTTGTGAAATATGGTTTTCAGGAAAATGCTTGAAAAAATTACTTTTAACCATTAGAAAATAACTAATAGATATTGCTCAATTTTAAAATACGTGCAATATTTCGGAAAAAGAAAAAGTTACCTGCGAGCTGGAATCGAAGCTGGGACGACAGCGACTTTGGTTTATTACCGCTCCGCTTTTAACTACTGAGCTACGAAAAAATATTAGTGCCGGCGCGTACTAAATTTTTTTAAAAGCATGTTATACTTATTTAAATGATTTTTCTTTAAAACAAGATTTAAATATAATGTTTTTCTCGCCATTTTAAGGATATAAGTACTGTTTAAAACTTATGATCAGAATGATAGTACTAACTGAATTACTTGGGAGATTTTACAAAGGATTTTTTAAAAGTGCGCCTTAATTCGTATACTTCAGTAGTGTTATGGCAAAACATACTGCCTGCATTGTATTTTCAAAATGCACTTTTTTGCATTAAATGGTCACAAATAAAGTTGATGCTAATCTGCATTCACAATGTATTGTGAATTATCATTGTAAACATTGTAAAACGTATTATCAATACAAAATTGTTTTTGCTGCTCCTGTAAAATCACAAAAATGCCAGATAACATGTTTTACCATACTGACTGATTCAATTTACTAATACGACATTTTTAACGGATTTCCAAAATTTGATGATTTTTCAAATTCTTAAAGGTAAATATAGTTAACATATATAGCTCTACATCAAACTTTTATGAACCTTAAAATATAAACTGTTCTTGTAGACATTGCAGTTAGTTATAAAAACTTAGAAATACGTAATAATTGATTGAACGGTAATTTACTTTTGCAAAATAATTCTTTTGTGAAATAGATCTTTTAATTTTAACAACGATTTGGTGATGTAACGAATGCAGAGGTTTTTTGTTTTCAAGGTTTTTCAATTATCTTATTACGTATTGTTAAAGTTTATACACCATATTTACATAACTGAAGTTATTATTCCATACTTATTTAAACGTTCATCAAAAGTATTTCGTAACATTTAGTTCTGATTATCTAACACATAAAGTTTACTTTGTAAGCTTTTTTATTTAAGACGCCAGGCAAACTGATTTTTAGGCAAATTAAAATTTGCGAAAGCTGTTCTATCTTATTTTATTAATTCATTTCTTATGCACAACATCTATTTATTTATTGATTTGATTTCTTCCAATGTGGGGATTCCTTCGTATAATTATTTGGCTTGTCTCAACGTGAGGCATTCCATTGTAATGCCAGCTGAAATCAATGTAGACAAAGTCATACTTATCTTTCATTATTAGTTTCGTTAGTAGCATTATTATACTTGTTATATTGTTAGTAGTACTATATACTTGTTGCATGTTTTTTAATTATGCAATGCTTTTTTCTCTTTTATTTTTTTCTTATTATTTTAATTATATAGCAAATATAATTTTGTTTTAATTATATTTGCTATTTTATTACAAAACTAACTACAAAAAATTCTAGCTTGAATCTATTTTGGGGGGCTAATTTTTGGTTTGGGAGCTTAGCTCCCCCAATCCCCCACCTAGTGACGTCTATGTTAATATGACTCATCTGATGTTACTTTGCAAAGATTTGCAAGAAACCATCCGTAGATATTCTGGATGCAAATTTATAGTATTAGAATAAATATTACTATAGAATAAGATATTTTAAGTTATCTTAATTATCTTACATTTAGAAAATAAATTACTAAAGCTACTACACACAAAAGATTGTATTAATATCTAAAATTTATATGCATATCATAAAATTTATAGTTTTTAATAAACAATCCTTCGGATAATGCACACGTTTTAGAGGTCTAGAATTTATGTAACGTATTCTGCAATTTTTGGTTTAACAATATAATAATGGAACATAAGATACAAAATTGGTTTAATTACGCAAGTCACTGCAACTGGCAACCAATAACTAGTGACTGTGTTTTTGATATACAGGGTGGGATTAAAGTATGGAATATTAAAAAACACAGCGAACTCAACCGGGTTTTTAAAAACGCTGAAACACGTCGATTTTGTTTTTTAAAAATACACATTAAAATGTGCAATTCACGTTCCGACTGTAATTTGTTTTTAAGTTATGACGTCATCACAAAAAAATTTAAATGACAATATAGATTTTTTATAGTGGAATCCGATAGTGATTTTCCTTCTCTTTATGATCATGCAAATAAATCATAAGATTGCATAACAAAAATTCTGAGAAAAATCGATCTGATATATTGATATATTGATACCATAATATCAATAACATTAAATGTTCTGATCGATTTTCTCAGAATTTTTGTTATGCAACGTTATGATTTATTTGTATCATCATAAAGAGAGGGAAAATTACTATCGGATTCCACTATAAAAAATCTATATTGTCATTTAAATCTTTTTGTGGTGACGTCATAACTTAGAAACAAATAACAGTCGAAAGGTGAATCGCACATATTAATGTGTAGTTTTAAAAAACAAAATCGACGTGTTTCAGCGTTTTTAAAAAAACCGGTTGAGTTCGCTGTTTTTTTTTAATATTCCATACTTTAATCCCACCCTCTATATGTATATATCATGTGTTATTTTTCTGTCACTCTATCAGAGGAACATGTGTTCAGATTTTAGTCGTATCTCAGCTTCAATCGTATTTCAGCTAATTAGGATAACGTATGAAAGTTGTATGAATGATAAAGTATGCTACGATAACTCCATTACCTCCATTGAAATACCATAACAGTTCGTGTGGAACCCCGACACTGCATATGTGGTAAAAGGGATAATGGATTATGTATGTTGTAAGTATGGTGTGTTCTTACCATACTGATGCAATTTCTCTGAAATATTAGTGTCAAACTTTCAATAAACAAAAAAATGGCTAACAAATTGATCTTATATACCTATATATTCTTACCTAGTACTTCCGTAAGGATCCTCACCAATATTTCTCTATTTCATTAATACTGTAAGAATAATTTTTCACTAAACGGGTGGTTTAATTTAGTTTAGTATACTTTATTCAATAATTAGATTATCCACTAACTACAAAATCAAAATTAGCAGACACTAGAATAGGTAGGCAACTGAGAATATTATCAAAATAAATACCAGTTTTAACAAATTTTAAATAAAAAATTACTTAAGATTTATCTCAGAATTAAATAAAAAGTTATATTTTAATGCCAAATAAAATATTTAACATACAAATGTAATAATGTAGACAATAATTTATAGCAGCCAGTACTTACAGGTACAATAAATAATAGAAGGACATTATTTTAGTGTTATTATAACGTAATTGTCTTTATCTTGTTAATAAATATATTTTAAGTAGATTGCCAAAGACATCGATACTTTTGTGATAAATAAAATTTTCTAATCTAAAAGGTCTTGTTATTAAAGGAACACCGAATGTGTAATTTGTATAATGGAAATTTCAAATTATACTTTCTCAATTACATTTTAGTTCATAATTTGAGTGTGAATATGTTTTAAAAAGAAATTTTAAAACGGTGACTATATTAATAATTTTCGTTTCACTTTTAATCCCAAATTGAATGTAAAACTTGTCTTTGGACTTTATCTGAGTTGCATATTATGATTGGTATAATAAGAGAAGTATATTATACTGAAATATTCTAACATACTAGAGTAGAATACTCGAGTTTGCCTACTTTGGTGATAAACGACAACTAATGTTAAAGATTTCTTTACAGTGTTAGATACATACATATCTATTAAGTCATAATTCTGAATCGGGAATTACTTAAATCCCAAATCTCTGACGTTAACATTTTTTCATTGTTTAAAGAGTATAATTAATAGTTTTAAATATCCTTGAATCAGAAATACAATAACATTTATTCAATTTGTTTTATTAAATTAGTGTTGCACCATAAAGAAAGTGCATTCAAAATCATCTTGAATGCGCTAAATTATGAACAAGAAGTTGCAATTTTCAATTATTTTTCTAATATCATTGATGAAAAGATTAAAAATTATAGAGCCACCGTGAGATAGGCCCTGAGGAACTCCTGAAGTTAATAATCGGATTTGATAAGTTACTAACAATATTTATATCTATATACAACCAATTAAGGAACTATGGGATTATTCCGGAACTTCCTAATTTTGACAGCAACACATTATAGAAGGCCTTAGAGAAACCTGTATACCTAGTGTAACGAATGGAGAAACCCCTATGCATGGGCGGTAGAACATTCCAGAGCGACAGCGTCATACACCCGCGAGTACATTCTAGTATGTTCTCTACACTTCCGTATTCATATATAAGGGCCGCCGCGCGAGGAAGAGAATTCAATTAGTGTTCGACCGGTGAATTGAAATGTGCTTTGTGTAATTAGTAATCAAATATATTAGTGAATAAATAAATATTTAATAATTGTTGTAATAAATAAATAGTACAATCTACTTTGAGTTTGTAAATATCTAGCATTTAAGTTCGTTCGTTAAACAGTTTATAATTATAGTGTTAAATAATTAATTAATATTAGATTGGTGTATGTAAATAATATTTCTCTTGTTAATAGACGATTAATTTTGTTATTATTTTAGAAAGAACGTTACACTATTATTGGAACGAACGAACGGTTTGTTTTATCTGTAAAGCCTCCGTCAAATATTTTTGATCAAAGCTGGAAAACCGAACCGAATCGTATCCTTGGGGAACCTCGAGAAACCCTAATCCTGAAATGAAAATTTTAAGAACCGAAATTCCGGTACCGGTTACCTTCTAGAAAACAAGGTTCTCAACGTTCCATATTCGAATATAGCATTTAAGGTAGGTAGATGTTGGTTCGCCAAAAGTTCTGTAGCTTGCAAGATACAAAAAGCTTAGTTAGAGAAAAACGCTTTAAAAGATTCTTACGTTATTTAATGTTTCTAGCCTTATTTGGTGAAACTCCATAATCATAAAATAAATAAAACTGATTGGTAAAAAGTTTTATACGTTGATTATAATCTACCTGACAATTGTTTCGACAGCTAAGCGGTCATTATCAAAGTTAATATAAACAAACACATTGCTAAGACAAATACAAAAAATTAATAATTAAATAAAAATATAAAAATAATAAAAATAAAAATAAATAATTAATAAAAAATTTTAAAAAACTTTCTGTGGATAAATTAGATAATCGCAATCAGATTTAGTGCAATAAAATATTTGCGTACAATTTTTTTTATCAATTCTACTGAAGCACTTTGGACAAAATAATTATGAAGTTTTGTAAGAACAGAAGAAGTTAATAAATAAGGCCCCAGAATAAATTTGTTTCAAGTGTTTAAAGACTGTAAGCCAATCAAATGAGCTAAGCGATCCATCATAATAACCATTCTAAAAATCGAATCAATGTTCTTGTAAAATCTAATGTTCTTCATCTCTGACTAAAATAATGTATGTATATGATACATGAGTGTTGTAAATGAAAGAACCTTCTGAAAATGCTGATAATGACGTTCGCGAACGTTCGCGCATGATAGAACTGTATTAAAAGAAATTCTCTTGGGGAGCATAATCGAACATGTTTGTGAACGTTGCCATAATAATTCTCAAGAATTTTCATAATAATACGGCGCAAACGAGCATAAACAAGAACATTAAAAATCGGAAATAAAACCGAAACTAAACGATCTTAAACCGCATAACTCTCAGCTTCTGTCGGCATCGGGTGTTCAAAAAGCAGACACTTTTATAAGCATAGTTTGCATAATTTATGCGTTCAAAAGCATTGCCAAAAAATTTGGAATACCGCCCGGTAGCTTCTCTTTTGTGACTTTGTTTTGTTTGTACGAATACTGACATGATTTACATGTGTGTTTTACGTGGGGTTCCCGTGCTAACATACCCTCACGTTCCTTCCAAAGGAGGAAGTAATTGAGATAATCAGGGCGCAATTGCACAGCAATTGCTCCCAGTCACCCACTGGTTGGAGCGAGGTTGCGAGGCTAGTACCGGAACGATTAACATATACGTGCTCACCCGCCGGCACCCTCCCGTCCTCTTTCATACGGGGCTAAGTACCTCGTCCAGCATTAGGTCTATTCCCTAACCAAGGTTAGGTACATCAGAACCATAGGTTCTTTCACCAAGCCTTAGTTGGGGCCACTACCCGATCGAATCCAACCTTAAGTGTGGCGGGACTTGGTTTTAAATGGGTTTGCCACCCCGGTCTCCCAGTTATAGGCCTGGTGTGCCCCCGACAGAGCTTCGTTTTGAGACTACTTTGTAGGGCCCAACAAAGTAGCGTCCCGGTGTGTACCCGTTAAGGTGAAGTTGTCTTGAACGTCAGAGGCTATGTATCTTTGCATCAACGTCTTTTAAGTGTAGGTCGCTAAACGGTTTTTGGGAATCCGACTCTGGAACTAACAGCATATGCCAGACCCCCCCGTACTGTCACCTCCAAAACGATACCTGGTGGCTTGCAGTTTCTCATGGGTTAGAGAGCGAACTCCTTAACCGAAATAAACCTCACTTGAATCTCCTCCATTCGTCTAGGTCAGACAAGAATTTGTCATTGTTTTACGTGGGATTCCTATATAAACATACCCCCACGTTCCTTCCAAGAGGAATTGATTGAGATACGCCCAATCAGCGCGCAATTGCTAACAATTGCTCCCTGGTAGGAGCGAGGTTGCCTATCCACCCTCTACTAGCTATCCAGGCTAGTACCGGAGCGATTGACTTAACACGTGCTCACCCGCCTGCACCCTCCCGTCCGCTTTCATACCGGGCTAAGTACCTCGTCCAGCAATAGGACTATTCAATAAGATTCAATCCACCCACACCGGACCTTCTTGTTAGCGGAACTCTCTCCGCAGCGTTTTAGAGTCATCATCGAGAAACACTTCGGTGAAACGTAAACGAAACACCTCGGCATAACTCTACCACACATTTATTTCTGATGGCGTCATCCGTTGCCCAGACAAGCCTGGGATTGGGTAGACGACGGCCAGTTCTGAGGGTGAACGCCGTGTGGTCTGCCCACAAGCTAGTCTCGAATCCTGTGCTTCCCGACACCTCACAAATAGTGAGAAATGTTAGGTTTTTAAAATGTATTACTTGTGGTGGCTGGACATTGCGCCGACCGGATACAACGCCGACCACCGTTGACAATATCCCGCCCTCGATCGATTCTGATATGGTTTCCACAAATATGATCTATGTATGTGATGTTTTCTACAAAATGACTTTTAGTTATATTAGGTTAGTGTTCACACCGGCAAAGGGTCCACCGCTTAATACCGGCGTAGTATCCACGGCCGGAAAAGTGAACAGTAGCAAAATTTAATTTAGGGGTCGGCATAGTGTCCACGGTCGGCGTAAAAGTGCATACCTGAGCTTCTAATCTAAATATAATGAGTTTATTATTTTCCAATTTTCTAGTATTAATTACTTTTTAACACATTACGCTCCAATAGTCTACTCCAATTAACTACAACTAGTATTATAAAAGAGAAAAGGAAAGTTAGCGAACATTCGAGCATTTTCTGCATTTTGAAAATATTTCAAGAACTTTTGAGATTATCCTTATTTTGAGTATACCTTCTAGCCTCATCTACTACGTCCTGGTCATTTCTTAGAGTTTATTCTCGTTTTTCTCATTTGTTCTCCGGGAAAATTCTCCAAAAATAAATGCTCGAGCATTTTACAACACAAGAGTGAGTGATGTGCCAATAATGTCACCAATAGCTTGAGTAACACTTAAATTCCCAAAATGTGAAAATACTATAGTCGATAATCTAGCTTCTAAAAAGACGCCTTTAAATTGTCGACGCCACCACTTGGATATAGTTTTAAAAATATGAACATTTTCTTAAATGCCCTAAAAAAATAATGCTAATTGCTATTGGAATGTCAGACAATGGAATATTACTATGTACTATGCTTTTTGCATTCATATTTATTAACGCTCTCCATATTATTTAGATATGTTGATCTGTTGATCGAAATAATATGGAAAGCGCTAATAACCCTAAAAAGCATAGTAGTAGTACTTCCATTTTCTGACATAATAATAATAATAATTGCTACAACCCATAACCTGCAAAGCAGGCCCCAGAAGCTATAAGCTTGTGCGGGAGAGAGGGGGCGATTATTATTATTATTACGTAGGCCCTATGTGCGGCAGCAGCCGACTTACAGATGGAACAGCGCAAATCCCACATTTGTGTCACAGCTAAGGAAAACTGCAGATTAGTACATTCCATTAGTAAACACCATTATTTTCTTTAGAATATAACTAAATGTACATCCAAAAACAATTGATGAGCAAAATAAGTAATTAGTACAGTAAAGCTAGAGTCAAAACCCAAACATTAAAAAAAAAGTTCTACCCCGCGCCAAATTGTTCTATACCCTCCTCGTAGTATGTGATAAAAAGTTGCACGACCCAGAGCGTCGGGTTTTGGGGGGGGCTGAAAAGGGGGCAAAATGGTATGGCTGAACTGTTTTTCCAAAATATCTCGAAAACTATCAGGTCTACCGGAAACTTCACTATGTACAAAATTAACCTACATTAAATTCCCAACAAAAATGGTTTTACGCATTTTTGTGCTGAAGGCAATGGTTACCAAGATATGGAAGGCGCAAAAATATCACTAGGGAACGCAGATACAAAAGCAACTGAACATTAAACTTGGCTGAGAACTTGACACGAGCGGCCTTGGGAGTGCAGATGGTCTGGCCGGCCCCTCTTCTTTATTACCACTTTTACCTCATCGCCTTCCATCCCCCATCTTCTCGAACGAAGCCTTAATTCCTCCTGGGTCTTTACCCCACCTACCCCCAAAACCCGACGCTCTGGGTCGTGCAACTTTTTATCACTTACTACGAGGAGAGTATAGAACAATTTGACGCGGGCTAGAAATTTTTTTTGGTTTGGGTTTGGTCAATTGTTGAGCTAGTTTTACTCTCGAGTTGCAACTCGCTTCAAGAAAATCGCGCGTTTGAATGTGTACGCAACTTATGCAATGCTATGCAGTCACTAACACGCGTATCAATCGCGCATTAGCTAACGCTTCATGTGTGCAGAGTCCAACTGTGCTGAAACAATACTGTATTTTGTGTTTGTGTATCATTTTTATATGAATACGAAATAATTGCGGCACGAATCATCTAAGTTTCCATTATTTCTTATGGAGAAATTCGCTTTGATATACGACTGCTTTGGATTACCAGCACATTTCCGTAAAGAATTATGTTCACAAATCTGCTGATTTTCAAGTGCTTTCGAGAAAAGCAAACTGAAAAATAATGATATTATTACCGCCTCCATATCTCCGCAACCGTTGCCTTCAGCACAAAAATGCGTAGAACCATTTTTGTTTGGAATTTAATATAGATTAATTTTTTAAATAATGAAGTTTGCGCTAGACCTCATAGTTTTCGAGATATTTGCGAAAAACTATTGAAACATACAATTTTACCCTTTTCACCCCCCTCACCACAAACCCGACGCTCTGGATTGTGCAACTTTTTATCAATTACTACGAGGAGGGTATAGAACAATTTGGCACGGGGTAGAACTTTTTTTTGGATGTTTGGGTTTGGTCAATTTTTGAGCTAGTTTTACTGTACTAAATAGGCATTTTAAGATAAAGTACAAATTTTGGCACTCATGCAATCATACTGTGACCATGTACTGTCGAGTGTAGAGCATGTATGCAGCGCCACTACTTACATACACGCAGATAGTATTAATAAGGGATCAGTGTACGAAAGTAATTTTTACAGCAAAAGCGCAATGCAAATAACTTACTCAGTAAAATATTTTCTATGCATTATGTTATGCATCTATCTACAATAGTTTCGAAAATATATCGATGCTGAAATTTACACTGCATATTTCAGGTAGAACTTAAATAATTGTTTTCACATTTAATAATACTTTCGAGGTACTTTGTTAATTAGATAGCATTTTTATGTCGAATGAATAAACTTTCCAACGCCGTAAAAAACGTTATAAGATAAATGTTAAAAAATAAACTTGCAAATGCTGCGTAAACATAAAGTTAATTGATTTTCAGTAACGAAAGAATTTTCGAAAAATATTTTTTATGTTTTTTGCACTCAGGGATTATATGGCGCCATCCATATTAAGTTAAGCAAAGTAATTCCAGAGAATAAAGGTATCTTTCGAAAAGTATACAGGTGTGGAAAAACAACTTGAAAGTATCTGCGAAACCATATGTGTGTATGATAAGGAACGCGCTAGTAAAATAATGAAGGGTTTATATCGGGCCCCGCCTTTGTTCTTCTTATTTAGTTTGTGTTAGTGGGGTTGGGGAATAATAAATTTATTTATTGTAGCGTTTAAAAATCGTTCGATACCAACTTCATGGGCAATTATTAAAATTATTAAAAAATTCGAAAAATTTGTATTTATTAATAATTTCTGTAAAAAATGCCAACCACCAGATGAACCACACGCTCGACAGATGAATGAGGAACGACAAAATAAAGAAATGCAAGTTCATTAGGTTTTTTTTGAATAGTTATTAATTTCAATTAGTATTTAGAATTTTTTATTTATTTTAATCGAGCAGAAAATTTCTTACGTTTTTAAAATGTTTTATTAATTTGATTAGGAGTTTATGTTTCTTTTTTTTTGGTTATGCTTTTATAAGAATGTTTATTTTATTTTCTGTCATTAGGCTAAAAATTGTAAGCTACTTAAAAAGCAAGAGATTATTTGGTCCTAATTTACCAAATCATTTTTTTAATTCTGGGAAAATTTAATATCATGAAATTCTCTTTCAATTATAAACAACTACACCAACACTCGGTTTGCGGTTTACTAAACAACTTTAATGCTCGAATGTTCCCCCACTAACAAAATAAGAAGAGCAAAGGCGTGACCCGATATAAATCCTTCTTTATTTTATTAGCGCATTCCTTATCATACATATGGTCTCGTACGTACTTCCTACCTGTTCTTCTATATCTGTATAATATCTTCGAGTGCACATAGAATTTTAATGATTATGATCGAATTTTGTTCTGCTGATTCCTGGCTAATAAATCTAGATACGCTCCCCGTTAATTGGGGAATTTGTGACCTTGATTGCAAAATATAGAGGTAATACTTCTATATATTTTATAGATGGTAACTTTCCAACAGATCCTGGCCCTGGAGAGTTACTTTCGCAAGAAACTCAAAAATTGTCGTTATTTCAAGTAAAATTAGATTGTATTCTATATTGTTTAGCGAAACTTAATCGACAGTATTGCAATGTATATTATAACCTTTAGAGGGCGAATATAAACCCCATCTAAAATAAAGTTAGAGCTATTTAGTGTAAGAGCAATAAACTTCAAGACTAGTAATTTACTTTGTTAAAGATCAACATATAATATCGGCTCTAGCTTATATTAGGATTTCAGCACTAGATCCTTTTGAGCTTGCTAATATCCTATCACATAAAAATAAATTAAGATTTGATATATTTAGTAGTTCACTGTTTGATATGCTTTCATTAAACTATGATACTGAAAACACTAAAATATCGAAAAAAGTACTACTAATATCGAACTATTTATTAACTGGTAGTAAATGTGGTTTCCTGAGTTCTTTTTCTGACGGATGTAAGTACAGTCTTAGGAACACCACTGATATATTTCACAGTAATACTAAATTTACCAGTATTTAGGAATCGCTTGTATTTTACTCTAACATCTTTAGCAAAACTTCTATGTTTTATGGTTTCGTTTTTAATGATGAAATGTGCTCAGATGCAAATTGATCTCCTGACGCTTTCTGGTTTTTCAGAATATCAAAAGTCCCCCAGTCTTGTCCATTACTACACCTTTAGTGCTCTTGGCTTTGCGGATCCAGATGTAGTTTTATTATGTCACAATCTTACCACTTTTTTAAATATTGATAATACAAATGTTTAATATTCCAATGGAGACTCATAAGCGTCAATCCTGTCAAATGGGCTTCCCCTGTAGAATTTTTTAAATAAGTTTTGAGTCTAATGTGGAAAACGTACGTTCGGGTGTGGCGGTAGTAACTGGTAACATCGTTAGTATTTTAATCGGGGAAAATACATACGTTTAGAAGCCAAGTGGTGGAAGACCAGTAATACGTACTGAAAATGTTGTGAATGTTGTGCGAAATACAATTCTAGAATAACCTACCATATCAATTAGAAAACTAGCTCAAAGAGCTGATTTGACTTATTCGACTGTGCGTAATATTTTAAAGAAAAATACTGGAATGTACACCTTGCAATGTAATGTAAGTTGCAAATGTTTCAAGAGCTGTTACCTCCAGATTACAATAGAAGATTCGAATACTGTCAGTGGTGTAACGAAGCAACCGTGCGCCCTTTAAAAATAGGAGAATGGTTAGCAGTAAGTCGAAGAAGAATTATAGGACCAATTTTCTTTAAAGTGACGTTAAATGCTCAAAATTATCGGAATATAATGTTGGAATCGTTTATAAATCAATTGGATGACGACGAACTCCGAAACGGATATTACAAGCAAGATTCTGCTCGACCACATATAGCGCAAAATACTTATTATTTGCAAGAACTTTTTGGTAACCGCGTAACTAACAAGGAGCCACCGTCTACCACGTTCATGTGATCTAACGGGATTAGATTATTAGAAATCGACTGCTGACTATAAAAGACTTAAAAAAAATCATTTTATATTTTTTTTTGTTTATTGTTTCCAGCCTTACTTTGTGGAACTCCATAATCATGAAATAAATAAAGATTAGTAAAAGTTTCACAGTTTTATTAAAAAAACTGTGAAACTTTTACTAATCTTTATTTATTTCATTTTATATTTTATTATATTTTACTGATTTTAAAATTGTGATAAACAAAATCTAATTTTCTAAAACTTTACATGCTTTATTTTTCTAAATAATCTGACGTTAATAGCATGTGTTAATTTTCGGCATTTTTGTGTTTACGTCTAAAATAGTAATGTCTTCTGTTTCATATGTATAAGTAATAAAATACCTACGCCTATTTTTACAGCAATTGAGATGTCGACAGTTTATAAGCGGTAGAATTCTCTACTTTGAGGAAGCTCTCAAAAAAGGTTGAACACGTGTAGAGCATTTTATATAATATATAGAAGTATTAAAATACAGCAGTTTTTCTTAAAACTATTATTATGTTGAAGATCTGCATCTCGGTGTTGATCCATTACGTCAGTCTCGGTACCTGAAATACGAGGGTGGTCAGAAAAGTTTCCGACCAAACAAAGATACAAGACATTTTTTCTTTAAATTTATTTTTATTTTTCTACATAGTCTCCTTGTAAGTCTACACACTTCTCCCAGCGATGCTCCCAGCTCTTTAACCCGTCCAAATAGTACTCGGCGTTTTTCTCTGCAAAATAATTGTTCACGAAGGTGATTGCCTCCTCATTTGACGAAAATCTCTGTCCTCCGAGCGCAATTTTTAGATGAGGGAACAAAAAGAAGTCGCTTCAGGCTAGATCTGGTGAGTAAGGAGGATGGTCAAGCAGTTCAAACCGTAATTCGTGGATTTTCGCCATGGCAACCGCGGAGGTGTGAGACGGCGTCATGGTGAAACAGGATTTTCTTTTTCTGCAAATGTGGCCGTTTCCGCAATTTCTGCCTTCAGCTTGTCAAGTAATGATGCGTAGTATGCTCTTGTAATGGTTTTTCCTGTTTAAAGATAATCGATTAAGATAACTCCATGACTATCCCAAAAAACAGTCGCGATCACTTCGCCAGCCGACATAACAGTTTTTGCTTTTTTTGGAGTCGATTCCCGAGCGTATAATGGTGAATCCAAGTTTCATCTACAGTAATTAATCGGCGCCAAAACTCTGATTTATTGCGCCTAAACTGCGCCAACAGAGCGTTGGAAATGTTCATTCGAACACGTTTTTGGTCTAACGTGAGCAAACGCGGCACCCAACGCGCGGACAGCTTTCTCATGCCTAAATCTTGATTCAATATGTGACCAACACGTTCTTTGGACATATTCATAGCCTCTGTTATCTCTCTCACTTTAATTCAACGGTCGTTTAGCACCATTTGGTGAACTTTAGCGATGTTATCGTCAGTGGTTGCAGTTTTTGGACGTCCCGAACGTTCATCGTCTTCCAAGCTGGTACTGCCACGTTTAGATTCAGCTGCCCAAAATTTCACTGTGGTAAATGATGGCGCAGAGTCCCCATACACAGAGTCCAACTCATCTTTGACTTGCGTAGGCGTATTACCTTTCAAAAACAAATATTTAATGACAGCTCGGTACTCGATTTTTCCATTTTCACAAAAACACTCACATCGACTCACTCAAAAGATTGTCAAATAACAACTGCGCGTCCAAAATTGCTGAAATTTTGGTGAGTACCTGCCAAAAGATGCACAACTACATTCCCTAGCTTTTATTGACGAGTGCTGCCATCTTCACGTTAAGGTCGGAAACTTTTCAGACCATCCTCGTAGTACAATGAAAATAGTACTTTTTCGATATCTAGTTTCAACCTTTTAGAATAAACTAAGTCGATATTGACAATTGTCGTTTTGCTATTTTATTTTATTTGCACTAAAGCTCTTGGAAGTTAAAATAACACGTTCTACTTAATTAATTATCAGTTATCACCTAAGGACTTCACAAAATGAAGACCAAATCACAAACAAAAATCATAAACCAAAAAATTTCAAATTATTGTCAATCGACAAATGTCAGATGCAAAAAAATGAAATCAAACGTCTAAGCCAAAAACACGCAAATATCGAACGTACATAAACGCATAAGACACGAACAATTTCATACACAGTTACTAAAATGAACTAAAGAAATTCGTATGCAAAACTGAATATTAAGCTAAAAGCAACCCTGAAATAAATAAGATTCAGATTTATTTCATGATTTCGGAGTTTCACCAAATAATGCTTAAAGCAATAAACAATAAAAAGGTCCCTTCTGAAGTGTTTTTCTTCTTGATAGTGAATCATACAAGGAACTTCAATTCGCACTAGATTGGAATTTCACAAAAATATTTATGAATAACTACACATACATGTATGTACAAAATTATTAATGTATAATACAATAAATGAATGGTTTTCTGAATGGTTAAGAAATCCTCACCTCTGGATAATTTTTGGTCATTCATAAACGTAAGCAGATTTAAAAACCGACAAAGCAGGTAAGATATTCTAGAAAAGTCAAAAGAAAGTGTTGAGGCATTCATTTTAAAATAAGAATAGTATGACATAAAATATTTGCAAACTGTCTGTTATGAAATAATTATTCAACAAAAGCTTTAAAAGGTTTCACAGATGCTTACGGAAATACTATACATTAACATGTAAATTCGAGTTATTCAATTACATAGAAAAAGGGATTATATTTGAAATTTATGGTCTTCTTCCAAACAGGTAAATATATATTTTAAAAAATCCTGTTGGCTTTCAGTTTCTTAATTTTAATCTTGAAGGAGGAGAGGCTAGAATTTTAAATGGGACATACACATAATAATGATACGCTCTGAAACTTTTAAGTTTATTTGCCGCTTTCTGCGGCTATTGGTTAAGGTTTAATAATTACCTATTAAAAGTTAAACAGATTTCGGCTGTATCGTCTTAAGGTTATTAATCTAACCTACTTGTAATCATAAAAAGATTTTTAAAGTTTAATAGTAGTTGAATTTAAGCAACTTTAAGTTAAGGACAGATATCTAAAGATTTTTCTACTGCATCAATGAACTCTATTATTCCAATTTAGTAGTGGTTGTAAAGTTTAAAGTATGTTAAAATGTAAACAATTCAAGTTTAATACCGTCAATGACTTTCCTGGTTAAGGAAAATCCAGGAAAAGAATTTTATCAATCATTTGTCTTGTTTTGGGTAACAACTAACCTATTAATACGAATAAAATCTAATTAGCCAGAAGAAAGTTGGATTTACTTACTTTCGAGTACACAACAAATTAAGAACATTATAGGTGATCTTGTTTATACTTTTCAAAATATATAAAGATTTACATATTAGCAAGATTCAAACTTAATATTTAATCAGTTCAGTGTTCACTTCCTCCTTTGTTTTGTGACAAGAAAACGAATTCTTGTTATCAAATTTTCGCAGTGTTAAGCTTTAAATGTAATGATGATAGATCGAAAAATAACAACGCGCCTTCTTTAAATATATTTTTTAATAAAAAATGTCTAATAAAATATGACAAAAATACTTATAAGTTGATATACGTGGTTGAAACCATTTTTATGGTATTCCTAAGGCACAATTTAGCATCAATTTGTTATTTTTATTGAAAGTTATAGTAAAACATATATTAGCAATTATAACAAATGATTGCAAATTGATTAGTAGCCTCTAAAATTTTACACAGATCACCTTAAAGTAGAATTCACTGTAAAATTCATGTCACTTAATTACCAGTAACGGAGACTAAACAAATTCTACTTGAAGGTTGTTGTTACCACGAAGTATAAAATAAGTTTAAGAATGTTTAGGTTTAATAATGAACATGAATATTGTATTTATATACTGGTATATAATAATTAGATATGGCATATTTTAAGGTTGTGGCAAAAACATAAAATATACTTCACCCCTGTTCCCTGCAAATGGGATCAAAGTAATATATTGTATTCGCCCCAACTACTACCAGTCCAAAAACACAATTAACGTCCAAATTCCAAACTGTGCCTCTATTAGGCAATTCAATTACCAATCAAATGATGTTTTTGTGACACCGACGGAAATGTTTGCCCACAGCGGCCACCATTATTTGGATCGATTAGGCTAATTGATTTGCTAATCCAATATTTTGTCAAATGGCGATTTTATTGTGTCGACAGGAATGTTTGCCAACAGCAACCATATTGATTTGGATTGCCTAATAGGATTTTCCTGGTAGAAAAAAACGTATGTTTTACTTACAATATTACTGTAAGATTCAGTTACTTTTTAGGTTAAGCAATGGTTTTACACAGGTGGCAGGAACTTTCAGTACTACTTTAAAATAGCTTCGGGCAAGTTATTGCTACAAACATAATACCATTTTGAAGTTTAAAGAACAAGAACTTTAAAGTAATTATATTTACTAAGTGATAATACCGTTTAACATACTTAGAAACAATGGAACTGCATAGTTCCAATAAATAGTAGAAACAACTACATAATTACTAAAATAGTCCAAACTAAACTAATTAAACCTATAAAGTCATAAATTTAGTTGCAGTTACGTAACAACTACTCAATCAAAGTTCTGATCTCAGTTACTGCTACTTAGAAGCTGCTTGGGTTTGTAGTAGTGCATCCAATCCCGAAACGTATTTTCAATGCCGGTATTTTAGGATTACAATTTTTGGATCCCAGAATCCTTGGATCAATCCGGGGATTGTATATAAGCAAAACATTTAAAATAAAACTCAAAATAGTATAATAAGGTATTAGTTTCATAAGACACATTTCGTATCTGGTCATCACAGAGAAAGACAACACCGAGAAAGACATAACCGAGAAAACAAAACTGAAAAACTACAATCGAGAAACCACAACCCAGAAACCATAACCGTGAAACCATAACCGAGAAACCACAACCGTGAAAACCAAAACCAAAACCAAGATTGGAAGCTACCGAGAATGCATTATGAAGTAATAATTATTATAAGTTAAGTAGTAACTCTGATAAATCTAACAGAGACAGAGGAGAATACATAGGGCGGGAAAAAGAGTGAAATGCAAACGGTGTAAAGGACACGCTAGGTAGCGGAAGTTAGGTTATAAGTTAGTAAGTCTGACAGATCTAACAGAGACCGAGAAAAATACATAGGGCGGAGAAAGAAATAGAACGGCCAACGGCGTAAAAGACACGCTATGCATCGGAGGTTAGGTGAGCTGGTAAGTTTGATAGTTCTAAAGTATTCGTTTCATAAGACATTTGTTTTTGTCAAAAATTTGTTTTAAATAAAATTGTTAGGGATACTTTGTAAAGTACGAGGGTCGTTTTTCTTCAACCTCCGATAGGCTATAAATAAAAGACAAATGTATATAAAAAAGTTATTTTATTACTAAAAGTTCTGTATACTTATGGTTATTTTTCAACATACTCACCATAAAGATTGAGGCATTTGTCGTATCTGTGGACAAGCTTTACAATACCGTCTTCATAAAATGTTCCCGCCAACGCATTTAAATAAGTCTTGACGTTGCCTTGAAGATTCTCGGTAGTTTATTGTGAATCTTTACGACGAAACTTTGCGGAGAGACGTTCAAAACAAGAAAAGAGAAATGCTGACTTCTGGAATTTGTTCTGATCCATGACAAGCCCGTCCACACAGTGCTGTTGCAACACAACAGCTCCTTGAGCAATTTCAATGGCACACGACAACGCGTTGTCTTTAAGATCCTCGGTAGTTTGGTACTGTCCTACTCTCTAAGTACTGTCCTCCTAGCCATGTCTTCAGTTCAGGGAAAAGATGAAAGTCACTCGGTGCTAGGTTGGGACTGTATGTCGGGTGATCGGAAACGTCCCATTGAAATTGTTCAAGGAGCCGTTGTGTTGCAACAGCACTGTGTGGACGGGCTTGTCATGGATCAGAACAAATTCCAGAAGTCAGCATTTCTCTTTTCTTGTTTTGAACGTCTCTCCGCAAAGTTTCGTCATAAAATTTCACAATAAACTACCGAGAATCTTCAAGGCAACGTCAAGACTCATTTAAATGCGTTGGCGGGAACATTTTATGAAGACAGTATTGGAAAGCTTGTCCACAGATACAAAAAATGCCTCAATCATTATGGTGAGTATGTCGAAAAGTAATCATAAGTATAGAGAACTTTTAGTAATAATATGATTTTTTTATATACATTTGTCTTTTATCTATAGCCTATCGGAGGTTGAAAAAAACGACCTTAATTTTACAGTTGACGTCACTGGAAATTCTAATTATGCATTTGTTTTTCAAATTTACAGCGTAAATAAGTTTGGCATTTTAAGAACAGCTGTTCAACACTGATATCAAATAAAGCGTTCAAATAAATTTCTTTTGGACACATCAGTCAAAAAATATAAAAAACAAAATGGAAACAAATTATTTAATAAAAACATAAAAACACCAGTTCGTCCTAGATGGCCACTAAACTAGAACGGATTTTCGTGAAACGTTTCCAACTGTGGACAAGCCCCTCTTCGGTTCTATACCGGTAGGTGGTATAGCGATTAAAAAATTATATATCATTTGAAAGTTTTTTTCACGAATTCCACCCTTTCAAATAAGTCCATTTCCCGAGGAAAAGTCTCATTTAAATTTTGTTTGTTTATAGAGTTTGCACCATATTGTCATTTAGGGTTTTATGTAACTTTTCAAGACTTATTTCTTTGCGGGCGTTTTCAAATATTGTTCATCTAAGATCGACAATTAACATCCTCATCTTCATCATTTTCTTCTTTCCCTGTCTTTTTGGTGGGTAACTGCCGAAATATTTTCAGTGATTTGTAACCTCTCTGTACACCAAAATAGTATTGCACAAATAGGGTCAGTCCCGATTTTAAACAACTAATAATAATAAATTACTTCGGTGAGTTTGCATGGTTGTCACGTTTAAATAGGAATCAAGATGCATTTTTATAATACTGGGATTTAATGTGTCTAATCTGGGAATTAACTAACGGACCTGAAAAATGCTCGGAATCCCAGGATTGAATGCTCTGTACTTCAACCTTAAATACATGAAATGAGTCATTTTCGTAATCACACCGGAATAAACAAATACGACCTGAGGTGAGATAAGATAAGAGTGCAAATTTCACGTTACTAAGAATTCAGTGACGTACGCTAGAGCCAACAGATTTTCATTGCTTCATTCACATTTATTTTTAATTAAAAGGGGTTTGTTCCGCTAATGAATCTTTCTAGCTCATTTATGGTTTATTTTATCATTTAGATTACAGCGTGGCCTTCGCGTAATTCTAGATGCATTTTACATTTTCGCCCACGTGTTTGTGACGACACATTTCTTGTAACTTTGGTTGAACTATAATTTGTAGTTATATATATACGAGGTAAGCGCCACAAATTCTCGGCTTGATAATAGAAAATAAATAACACAACTGGGAGCCGCTCTGTACGGTGGATGATCCAATGCTTCAAAGCCGCATTCGCAAATGATAGCTTGTGAAACTGTGGCAGTATGAACGGGTGCATTGTCGTGTAATAATCGAACACCTTTTGTCAATTTTCCTCTGCGTTTTTCACGAATATTGTTTCTCAATTTATGCAATAAAGACGCATAATATGTACCGCTAACAGTTGTATTGCGTTCTTTAAAATCAATCAGTAAAATGCTGTCACAATCTCAGAATATTGTTGCTATAACTTTTTTGTCGATTGAACGCCGTTCGCCATCTTGGGGCGAGGTTCATCGGGTTGCCGTCGCTCCATCGATTCCCTTTTGGATAAAGGATCATAATACAGAACCATTGTTTCATCTCCAGTGACAATGGACTCCAAAATCGGTTTGAGTCGTCTCCACAGAAGTTTAAAGAAGAGCGCGAACATTCGACGCGACGTTGACGTTGAACAGCAGAAAGAAGACGCCGCACCCATCTTGCACTAATTCTATATTTACCCAAATGGTCATGAAGAATTCGGCGAACACTTGTTTCCGAAATGTCAGACATCACTGCTAACTCCTTAACTTTCAAACGGCGATCTTCAAATACGATTTCTTCAATGATTGCAACTTTTTGAGGCGTTACCGCTTCAATCGGCCGACCGGTGCGATCATCATCTTCAAGAGATTCTTGCCCCAAACGGAAACATTTTGACCACTTTTTTACAGTAGAATATGAAGGAGATAAATCACCATAAACGCCGTCAAAACGTTGTTTGATTTGATTAGGCGTGTGCTCTTCTTTTGTTAAAAATTTAATGACCGCGCGGAAACTCAATTCAATTGGCGCTTACCTCGTACTACATAGGTAGTTCGCTATAGTTATTGAATTCAATGTACTAAATCCCCCTTTCAATTTCTTAGCAAAAATTATTTGAAACTGCTTTATTAAAACGGACTAATATTGTTTATAAATGTTCCGTTATGAACGTGTACTGCGTTATGTTAACGATATTAATAATAATAAAAGCTAAAATTTAATTAATTTAAATAATTAAATAAAATTTAAATTTAATTAAAATAAAATATTTTTAAAAGATAAAATTGTGAAATTTGGCTACAGTAAATTGTTTGTCGCACACATTTGAAACATTTTTATAGTATTTTTACCTTATATTGATTTAAAAATTGATCGATATAAACAACGTTCTTCCAAATTGTGAGCGGATATGAAAGTACATTTACATTTAGTTTGGTGGCGTTTATTACATTTTTTGGAATAAATATTACTTCTTCTTAAATCTGAAATCAGCAAGATTTTCAATTATCACCTACGTTTTTGTCTGTTACATATTTTCGCATGCCAATCTTTGGGCATTTGTTAAAGCAATTTGACGACTTCAATCATATTCACTACATAAGCTGCAGTACCGGTTCATTCTAAACTAATCAACACTGATGAAAAATTTATGATAAATGGGGCTGTTACCGCAGGTATTGAGTTAACAACAAAAATAGTATCGAGTGTTTTTTTAAATTTGACGTCGAAGGCGGCTATGGGTAG
Organism: Agrypnus murinus; assembly: GCA_929113105.1. Lineage (NCBI taxonomy): Eukaryota > Metazoa > Arthropoda > Insecta > Coleoptera > Elateridae > Agrypnus > Agrypnus murinus. The sequence goes on from OV816024.1 coordinate 189,836,395, forward strand.
TTGATTATGAACGGATCTTGATCGTATTAATAAATGTCATTGTCAAAACATTCAAATTACTCACGTGTTTAAATAATTCACAATCGACTATTCACAGCCTACGTTGACGTCAAATTTAAAAAAACACTCGATACCATTACATGTACTGGACATGAAACTTTTCTAAAAAGAAAAGACTATTTTAAAAGCTTAAAGTAGTATTTGAAATACAATGTGTACTTCCTAATAGTATACGTAAACTTTACTTTTTTGTACTTGCTTATTTAACTTATAAGTTACAACTTATAATTTATTTGATAAGATAATTTGCTATTAAGAATTGTTAAAAACCGAGATATAAGTTGTTGTTAATGAAGCAAAGAATAAATAGTAATATCAATTTCTAAGCTGCATCGAGATATGAAATCACTTTTAAAACTATAAATATTAAAAGTAAATCATTACAGTACGAGCTGGTGAAAAAATCATCATTCTTTTTTCAAAAAACAAGAATAAAACTGAAAACACGAAAAGATTATAAAAGAAGATATCCAAAACTCAACAAATGTAAAATGCAAATAACTTACAAAACGAACACAGACTAAAACCACAATCCAAATTTTTTATTGCATGTTAACATCAGAAACTACTCTACAAAAAACTAACATAACTTTTACCTGTCGGTGTGGGACTAAAGGCTCCCGAAGGTAAGAAAAACAGAATGCAATTCTCTGCTCTTAATGTCTGAGACTCGCCTGAGATTGTGTTATCACCAGCGGACATCTCTAACTGGTTGTGGGCAAATTGGACACTATACGCAGAGTAGTTAAGTTCTTTTTGTCTGCACAACCGCGAACAACTTTGGGTACAAATAAGAACATGGTGACCACTTTCCTTTTTTACATTTAAACGAAACGCATAAGGCAAAAGAAAATGTTTTAATTAAATAAATTAAAGATGTGGATTTTTTTAATGATCCTGAAATATTTACTTTACTTTTCGCACGTTCATTTAATATTAAAAACACGCAATATATATTACCAAACTTATTTGGGTCTTTGTGAAAAATATATGATGTAAGTGAAAACCCTTGTTTACATGCAATGAAGCTTTCGTACCCCAATTAAAAGTCTGTTTAATTAGCAATAAATGTATAATATGAGCAAAAAGTAACTCCATCAAAGGCGCCTTTGGAATTTTCAACTCATGTGTATTATAACACCAGAAAATTATACAAAATAATCAGTCTGTTGACAGTGACGATTATTATTAATGATATTGTTGTTATTGATATAATTTTCTGGTTTTATAATACACATGTGTTCAAAATTCCAAAGGCGCCTTTGATGGAGTTACTTTTTGCTCATACTATAAATAGATATCTGTAATTATATTTAATATTTTGAAAGATTTATTACTGTAAAGCAACCAGCTACAAGCGAAATTGGATTATTCTTTTAACTTTAAAGATAACTATAATAGGCCAGTAAAATTAGACCCGATTGGGACCGTTGGTGGAAATAAATGTTGGAAAGCGGGAGATCGCTTCGATCGCTTCAGTTGACATCAGATATAAGTATCCTAGGCTTGCACGGTCTCTCGACGCGAGCTTACCTGAGGGCATCAAAAGAAATACAAAATCTTCGGACCATTTTTAGTTTTTCGCTTATAACATCAAAGCTGTGCTTTCCAACGAAAACTTCACTATTATAAGAATTAAAGAGCATTCAATTCTGCGTCGGATGAATATCCAACACTTTCAATTGGGTCTAGTGGTATGGTAGAAAACGACGGTCAAAGAACGACAATGTTACAAATTTTCGACTTTCCGTCAGACCGGATACCCAGAGGCTTTCCGTATAAAAAAACCCGTTGGACTCATTCTGATTGTTAATATAAGTCGAGAAATACCTAAGCTTTGATATTGTATAGGTTGCTGGATTAAGCTAATGGACATTTCTTTGTCATCCCCCATCACAGCAATTGGGATCAATCCATATGAAGTGCTGCAGTACTGATCACTCGATCATTTCGAAAAAAAATTTGTTTATGTGTTATCACTACTAAGTATTGGTAGATCAAAACCACTGTTATTTTGTTTTTATTCCTTTTGATTGAAATATGGCAGCCATATTTTTTTCGTGGTGCACGACGTTTCTTGCAGTTTTTTGATGTAAACGTAAATCTTGATATCTCAGGGTGGTCCTAGAGACAAGCGGTAGAAACCATTGTATTACTCCCATGTCGGACTACATCTTTTAGTCTAAAGATAATTTTCGTAGAATGCTTACTTATGGGTGCAATTTAACTCCGAAGTTTAACAACGTTTTTACAAAAATTTCCGCTTTTTAGGGGAGCATATTTCATATATCCAGATGAAGATGAAGTCTTAGGGCTAATTTTCTTTTTAAAAGTACACAGTTAGAGGTAGTTTATGTATAAAATATTTTAACTCTGAAACTGTACTATTTTGGTATTTATGGGCTTTTTAAGTTCTTGTTATGATACGTAATATCAAGATTTACGTTTACATCAAAAACTGCGTACACCACGAAACAAATATGGCTGCCATATTTCAATCAAAAGGAATAAAAACAAAATAACAGTCGTTTTGATCTACCAATACTTAGTTGTGATAACACACAAAAATTTTTTTTTTCGAAATGATCGAGCGATCAGTACTGCAGCACTTCATATGGATTGATCCCAATTGATGCATTCAATGATGCATTGATGGGGGATGACAAAGAAATGTCCATTAGTTTAATCCGGCAACCTCTCAACGCTCGGCAACAATATCAAAGCTTAGGTATTTCTCGACTTATATTAACAATCAGAATGAGTCCAACGGGATTTTGTATCTGACGAAAAATCGAAAATTGTAAAATTGTCGTTTTTCGACCGTCGATCTCGACCATACCACTGAACCGAATTTAAAGTGTTGGATACTCCTCCGACGCAGAATTTAATGCTCTTTAATTCTTGTAATAGTGAAGTTTGCGTTGGAAAGCACTGTTAACTTAAAGTTATGAGCGAAAAACTAAAAAAGATCCGAAGATTTCGTGATTACTTTGATGCCCTCAGGTAAGCTCGCGTCGAGGGACCGTGCAAACTTAGGATACTTATATTTGACGTCAAATGAAGCGATCGAAACGATCTCCCGCTTTCCAACATTTATTTCCACCAACGGATTCTATTTTACTGTCCTATAAAGGTAGTTTTAGGAAATGTATCGTATTTCTGTCAATATTATATTTTAATAACTAGGGAAAACGGACTACTATCTCGATTTGTGAGCGTTCGTGCTAAGCCGTAAAACATTCTCGTTTCATCCCTAAATCCGATGGACAATAACATTCGGTATTAATGACTTTTCGTTTTGTGGGCTCATTTGCCTGCTGACATTTTAGAATAAAATCTCTACATACAAGTTGTTGATTTCCTTCTAAGTATTTTATATATTTTTTCACGCCAAATACAAAAAAATCTAAGGTATTAATAAAAAATTAATTAATTTAGACCAAAAAATAATAATTTTTCTCATAATTGTTCAAGTAATTATGTGATTTCTTAAACCAGTTCGACTGCTTGATCTAATCTAACCTAGATTTACCTTGTACCCAAGCAGCATTTAAGTAGCAGTAACTGAGATCGGAACTTTGATTGAGTAGTTGTTACGTAACTACAACTAAATAGGTTTAATTTCTTTAATTCGGAATATTTTAGTAACTGTGTAGTTGTTTCTACTATTTATTGGAACTATGTAGTTTCATTACTTCTGAGTAACTATTCAAGTATGTGGAACGGTATTTCCACTTAGTAATAATTACTTTAAAGTCATTGCAACTTCAAAGTGGTATTATGATTGAAAAAGTAACGTGCCCGAAGCTACTTTAAAGTTTTTAAAACCTTACAGTAGTATTGAAAGTAAAACTTACGTTTTTGCTACCCAGGAGAATCACATTAAAGTAATTTTTCGTAAACTACCCCATCTCCATATTTACTTGTAAAATGTTGGATTAATCAATAATCATTAATCAATTTGCAATTTGTTATGGTTGTTAATAGATGTTTTACTATATAACCTTTAATAAAAATAACAAATTGGTGCCAAATTGTACCTTAGGGATTGTTATGTATGTAGCTTGAAGTTGGCAACATTTATTTGTAGTGATGTAACCAATGTAACTAACCAATCCTGTCCCGTCCCCTGGGCGAGCGTCAGTAACACTTGAATCGGCTTGTAGGACACACGTCTTCTACAGTCTATGCATTGTGTTTAAAATTCTCCCTGCTCACTCAATATTAATAAAGTTAATTAATGACAATAATTGAGTATCTTTTATTTAAACACATAATATAACATAACAGGAATAATATAAAAATGGTTTCTATCATGTGTATCAACTTATAAGTATTTTGTGTATATTTATCATATTTTATTAAAGACATTTTTTTACTAAAAAATATATTTAAAGAAGGCGTTGTTATTTTTCGATCTATCATCTTCACATTTAACAGAAAAGTTGCAATGGTTTATAATTTTGGTGTACTGGAATGACAAAATAATCAAACACTTCATCGTTCTTTGTATTAAGTACGTATTACAAATAAACTAGTAATTCATTTTGTGACACGATTCAGCATTATATAGTATAGAAAATGATAGAATATTTGTTAAGTTGCAAGAGCAAGAGAGAGCAACCACGCGACACGATGTGTCAAAGAGAAAAGAAGTTCCACGAAAGTAGCAATTACTACGCCGCCACGTACCTGCTACCCAAAAATTGTTCCCCATTTTCGTCCCAGGCACGTAACAAAACCGTAGCAATTACGTGCTCGTGACTAGTGGCAAAAACTTAATAGTTCCACCGGTAGTTGCTGGTACGTAGCGATGACTAAAAATGCTGCTTGGGTAGTATTGGGACAAGCAATTGTTGTTGGTCATTGGTTTGCTAAATAGAAGTGACAATAAAGAAAATATTTTTATCGTGCATCATACATGTTTATTATGCTTTTGTTTGTTATCATTCTTATTTGAAATGTTACGTTTTACAAGTAGTTTATTTATAAACATAAATAAATATAAACTGAGATTAAATCGACTTCGTACCGTCATACCTAACGTAAGATTTACCAACTTAACCTAACCTAAACATAGTCCAAAATTGCTGTTTTTGGAAAAATACTCAAACTTTATGCATAAAATGCGATTTATAAAAAGATTAAAGAGCCATTGAATGTTTGATATTCATATTGATGAAAATGTTTAATAAGGTCTAGGTCTCTAATGGCCGGTTTCACAAAGCTTGCTTAAGTGCTCATTAACTTAATCATGATTAAATTTGAAATCCAGAACCATAATTGGACAAAATTTCAAGTCTCTTAAATCTCAGATAATGAAATCTCTGGATTTCATACTTAATCAACATTAAGCTCATCAGAAGTTAATCAAGCTTTGTGAAACCAGGTATACATGTATAGACTAAAAGCAAATAATTTTTAACTAGATAATGGGAAGGGTTGCTAAGCAACACTTCCCGTCCTTGGACTGTAATGTGCCATTTCCAGGATTCAAATTAATGATGTAATGTAGGATATAGAGGACAGTATGAAATAAATATTATCTTAATAATAAAACGCGTAACAACACGTATGAACACAGCGTTCAAAATGAGAGCATAGACATTGGCGGCGATAAGACACCAAAAGACCCCGCGTGGTGGAGGGGCTCAGCATTGCAAGCGCCTTTTTCGTATGCGATGGGGGGGAGGATAGTTTAAACTGCTTCCTGCTAGTTTTTAAGAAAAGCGCATTTTAAATTTTAACTATTCTCATTGTACGCACATTACATTAATAATACAAAAAGAGCAAACTACTTTTCGTTAAATTTCTAAAATATTAAAAAAAAACATACCGCATACCTTAATTTTGTTCTCTGATGACTACTCCAGAAGGTTTCGCAATGTAAGGTTGAATGTTCCATACGTACCCTAGGTTGTGTTATTATCGCGTATAATATCCAAATTATTCCATATCGAGCAGCTTACTGGGCATGTATGGCCTAAAAGGACACTCCCTCTGAGCTCAACTAATTGTTCATCAACGGTTATATTTTAGATATGGATTGAACAATTTTGGCAAAATTTCCTGGTATAAATGTCCTATCTATATAACGGGCTCTTCTTTCAGTTCGTGTTTGTTTATCGTCAAATCTTATTACTCTAGAAGTTCTCTAAAGACTTTTTGCTCGAAATATACTTGTATTTTCGGCATCCCGAATTTTTTTGCCGATTCCTTGTAAGATTTAGAAACAAATAATCAATACATCAATACAGGAATATAAATCTTGCACTTTTGAAACTGTCTAATTGTTATCATAGTAATAATCGACAACCTTCTATGTTTGAATTTTCTAAAATTATTTTTGAATTAAGCTAGAAAGAAAAGCATAAAAGCAGATAGCTCATCTTCCACCCTCGAAGTGGTGTACCTACTAGGTCCAGGTGTCATTGTAAGAAAAATAATTGTGTTAAGCAAGTCTCCTTCGATGTATAGGAGGTTTAAGAGACTATTCAATTTGCTTGTTTTTCGATAACATACTCGTAGTTTCGTACGTCTCTGGTTCTTCTTCGTCTGAAGCACCTTCCGAACGCACAGAAATATGATCATCAATTTCAGAGCACTCGTCTTCGTTAAATGGATCCCATCCAATCAAATATTTCTTTGTCTGAATTATTCATTGCTTCTTCTTGTAGCTTTCGTGTCAACGAAGGCACAATTTTTGATTGTTTTACAATCATAATAAAAAAAGTTACTCCGCAGAAGATGTACACAGAACTAACATTCAACATTCACTAAACGATATACAAATACTGAGATAAGGAATAGTGGCGAGGCTTACATACAGGTAGTAACCTGTAGTTATTACTCACATCGCGGTGTACGGAATTAGGCATGTTTCAACTTGTTTCGTCTTCTGAAGAGGAGAGTACCAAAGTGACCCAACAACCTATGTAAATCTTTACTACTAAAAAACTGAAACGACAATTCCACTCATGTTTAAAAAACACCATTTGCGGATTGAATATTCTACTTAAATACAAAAAAAGTCAATCATTCGTTTGGAACCAATTTAGTGCAGTTTGCAAACAACGAGATTTTCATTTGGAAATGGAGCAGTCAGTTGAAGATGTAGCAAGAATATCGATGGATTGAGGTTTTAATACGAAGAAAAAGAATGGAGACGATTATAAAGAGTATGTCGTGAAAACGATGTGGAACACAACAGCTAAAATGCTACAAAATATGTATTTTTAAAGATTTCATGTTATTTTCAACTCTTTCGCTGTTTCTGTATTTAAGAAAGCCCGTGATGCACGTAATTCTAGGCGAAACAAGTTACAAAATAATTTACAAAAATGTAAAGCAAGTTCAGTAACATTAACCAAAAGTGAAATTGTAAAAAATGGCACTAACATGGGTTGGAAATAATCCGATAGGCCTTTTGAAAAGATTTTCTCGTATCGCTGTCTAGGCGACAGCGCGCTATTCTAGAGAAGAAAAATCAAATAATGGTGATTTAACTGGTCGCATTGAATATAATACAATAGTTTCCAAAACATTCCAGGGTGGCTCAAAAAGGTGTTGATATAGTAAATGGTTAATAAAAAACACAGAAACCCTTGACATATGTCCAGTAACGTTATTTTATAAAATATTATTACATAGACCGAACCATATTACAACTGACAGATTATTTATAACTCCCAACCCATTTTGGAAAAATGATGCTTCAAAAGTTTTGTACAGAAATGTTCCTATAGGAATTAACAAAATTCTTAAGTGGACAAAAATTTCAGTTGAGAAAATTGGTCTGGATATCAAGAATAAAAACATTTCTATGATTCTCACCGCTCCAGCGCAGTGAACAAGAATGAATTGAAATAACTGGACATTACTCAACAAAATCTATAAAGCCTTATTTACAACTTGATACGAGCATCATTCAAATCTTGTGACAAATCTCCGAGATAAAGGTTTGGATAAGGAATCAGTCATGTTGCCCAAACATCAATGCCAACATGAACTACAGAATCTACATCAGTAATGGAGTCAACGTCAGCAGGACAAATTATATACATATAGGGTGGTCGTTATTTTCCAAAAGTTAAAATTTTTTAGATCCTCCCTTTAAAGATTTTAAGATTTTAAATCTCTTTAAAATGACAAAAAATGAACCGTGCAAAATTTCAGCTCATTTGGTCAATATTAACCCGTGCCACCAAGAGGTTAAAGTTTAAATGGGATTTAATATGGGTTCGGTGCATTTCTAGAGACTTGCTATGTTTTAACTTGAAAATTTATATACTTATGTTGTTAAAACTGCTGAACACGAATATGATAAAGTTCAAACTGTCAGAAAAACTTTTGACAGTTTACAGCTGTCAAAAAAGCGACCAAATTCACTAAAATTAGCATTTTCACGAAACTGCTAAAGTTTTTTTGGCATCAGATTCGTGTTAAGCAACTTCAACAACATAAGTAAGTATACAATATTTCACGTTAAAACATAGAAAGATAAAAAAGTTTTGCCACGAAGTCTCTAGTAGTGCACCAAACCCATGTTAAATCCCATTTAAACTTTAACCTCTCCGTGGCACGTGGCTGGGCACCATTATATAACGGGTTAATATTGACCAAAGAGGCTGAAATTTTGAACAGCTCATTTTTTGACATTTTAAAAAAATCTAGGGGGGCACTAAAAATTTTACCTTTTGCAAAATAACGGCCACCCCAAATACAATAACTGTGATTTTAACAATTGTTCTTTTTAAAAAGCATTTTTCAATATTTATTGTTCTTCTGTTCCAAAGTTAAATAAAGTTTAATTGAATTTAGTTTAAACATTACTTTATGCATGAAATTGTCTTACCATTAAACACCATTCGAGCTCAGATTTAACCTGATATTTTTTATTTATTTATTTCTTATTATTTCAATAAACACCTACATGGTGTTCGTAAAAAACCATTTTTTATGGTTATTTTCTCGTACTTACTTGCAATTTAACTCGATATGCTTGACAAAATTACTTGAGCTAGGCTCTCCTGTTTTTGTCAAAACAGCTCTCGTTAAATTGCCAATGAAAGTAAGTACTTGAAAACAACCATTAAGAAATATCCGGCTAAATCTTAGCTCTTATGGTATTACCCCCAAGTTATTACACGTAAAGGATTTTATTCACAATCGATACATAATGTGTTTATTACTGATGTTTAAAAAGTTAGAAAGTAGTTTATACACCATAGTCAATAATAAGTTCTCTTGGTTAGTAATGAGTTCTCTTGGTTAGTAATATTCATTACTTACCTTTTGCTAGTTCTAAATATTCTCAACAGATGGCAGAAGTTTTCGTATCTATCCACGGCCTACTAGATTTATATAAGCTTCGCTTATATACGGCCGTCTCATTTAAAGTTTTTTCATTGTTGAAAATTATTACAGATTCGTACGTTAAATGGCGCCCACTGGTGGTAATTTTACAACAAAGATATTTAAAGTCAGAGCTCAGTCGTTAATTTTTAGGTTATACTTTATGTCAATTGTGTCAAACTGCCTCCGATTGAAGAGATCACACTTAAAGGAAGTACTTCACTTTCAGAATACATGTATTTACTCAGACATTAACAGTAGGTAATAACAAGAAATCTCTTAACAACGATCAGATGTTGTTAAATTATGCATTAAGAACAACACTTATGGCTACATTAAAACTAAAAAACATATGTACTTCAACAACCACTTCACAGGTACACGTATTTTTTATACTATTGACTTGATTTTACAACTATTGTCATGTTATTATTATCAATAGGTAGTTAGTTCAGAAAAGTTCCCGACTCCATCTTCTTTCTGGAACACTTTCTCAGCTTTACTACAAAACCTGTTAAGACATGATAACAAAATCGTTTTTTACTTATCGTTACCTATCCTATATTCCTACTTATTACCTACACTTCAAAATTTTAAAATTCTTTCTCTGTCATCGCTTTTGGTTTATGATATGCGATATCAAAAATTCTATATAAAGCTAATGTCTTAGGAGACAAATCTTGTCAGTCTCTTTTAACTGAAACGAGTGGCCTTAGATTCAAGTAGATTTCATCAGCTCTTATGTCTAAAAATATTTATTTTCAGTAATGTCTTTCACCGTGAGATTTCTTTATTCCATGGTTATACTTCTAGTCGTAGCTTCAGTTCATAGGTCGTGCATTAACATTAGGTGTCTACATCATCTGCTGTGGTAATTCAAGTGCTACAAATCCCAAAAGAGTATTCGTAATTTGTGACATATTACGCTGTACTTATATTATGGCTATTATGTAGTTATTAAGGTGTTTCTAGTCTAAAAAAATCAGTCAATTAGTAATGTTATATAAAATCTAGTAAAACTTACTAAAAAAAGTAAAATTTTCTTATATGTAGGATATTTTGCTTTCCAAATTCCTACTGCAACATATTTTTGTCTTATTTATGTACATTATATTTAAATAGTATGTACAAATGTCAATAAATTAATATTGCACAATAGCAAATGACAATTATTGGTATGAACTATAACCTTAAAATTAACGACTGCAGTCTGAATACAAACCAACTTCGTTGCAAAATTATCGGCAGTGGGCGCCATTTAACGTACCGATCTGTAATTTTTGGATTCTAATTGCAACAATGAAAAAACTGGAAATGAGACGGCCGTATATAAGCGAAGCTTATATGAATCTAGTAGGCCGTGTATCTATCTTTACTTTTAGCAGGTAACAAACAGTCAATCACTGTTAGTAGCAACTTCTCGCAATTCCGGTGGTGTGCAACTTACATCAGTTTCACTATCAGGCATTTTAAATCGTGTAAATTGCAATTAGGAGCAATGTAATTAAATTTGGTTTAGTAGTGACACGAATTTACTTTGACAATTGTTGCAACAATTGTCATTTTATCGCCACCTGAATAAAAACGCTGGTGTTGTGGTTTACATATATCAAGTATAAGGTATCAATGTAAGAACATAATTATGTACGATTGTGAATAAAATAGTATACATACCTCGGTGGGAAGACATTACGCGTCGAGCAATTGCTGCCCTTGGCGCTTCGCGCCTCGGGCAGCAACATTGCTCTCACATACATTGATTGTTCTACAGGCCGAGCAGCAATTTAACGAGAGCGGAGCTCAACCGGTACACAAGACAATTTTACAATGCAGGTATCTCAAAATTGAGTTCATGAACAATAGGGGTTTTACGGAACAGACTAACTATGTACTTTAAGTACTTTTTATGTAAATATTTATTAACATTTCTCGATTGTTTACAGTATATTTGATAGTGTCGTCCTATATCGATTACCAATTAAAAACTACCGTTATTTTTTAACTAGTTTTCAAACGATAACAATCTGAAAAATTACACCATTATATAAACTTTAATGTTAAAATATCTGAACTACTCCACCATTTAATGTGGGTGAAATGGTTTTCGTAGTATAGTTGAAAAATGTAGAGTTATGGAAAACCTTTGCAAAGTTTGCAGCTTCAGAACTTTACTAACGTTCTCTAGATAAAGAGAGTTCTCTTTTCTATGGAGTTGGAGTTTTATGTATCGGGTTATGCTATACAGGCTAGGTTTTCTTTCTACAAAACGCACTATCGGTTATATAACTTATCAAGTAATCGTAAGAGAAAGATAGAAAATATATTTATGCGATTCAATTTCACGGTACAACATTAAGGTTTCTCCAGAAGTCGACTGTTGAAATTTGTATGTTTTTTGATGCACTGAATGTCTAAATCAGTGGCGGGGCAAGACCAAAATTGAACGTGGGCAAGATGAGTTTTGAAGGCCCCCTTTCGATTACAGGCCGCATTCCTAAGGTGACCATATAGTCCCGCCTTATGGCTGGACAGTTCCGATTTTTAACAATTTGTCCCGATTTTTGAAAAAAATATACTCTTTGCCAGTTTACAGTAAAAAATTAAAATATACCTACAGGGTGTAACTAATATAATTTAATGTAACGTGAGTACAAGGTGCGTACTTAAAGTTTAAAGTGGGATTTCTCGAAAACTAGCAGGAAATGACCACATCTTCTTCTTCGGCTGTTCTTGCGGCTGATATAATTTTTATTTATTTTTACAACTATACCGTTGTGGTACCACAGTGCTAAGACCGCATATTGAATGGAAATGTCTGTAGGGTAAGACGGACGTGTTCAAACACTATACTGTTTGAGCCACCTCTAGTGCCTAAACTACATAGGGTTTGTAGTTTAGATATTGCTTGCATTTGATATGCGTACTGGGCACTTCCAATTAATAAAAAATATACTATTCGATGGAAATAATAAGTTGCTTATTTATATAGCTTTTATAGAGATTTCAATAAAATAAAAGCACTATAGATTACTCAACAAATAATTTAATGCTCATTTACATGGCCTTTTGAATGGTGACATGAATAACCATTACAAAAGTTTTTCGTTTTTTTAATTTTATTCCACTCTTCATTAAAATAAACGCTTGTAGACTTTGTTCTTAGTTCTAAAGTTAATCATTCGGGGCCATTATTAATGTTGATTATTTTATCCAAGTGAATCCACTTCTTTTAGACTACTAGATAAATTTTCATCCGTTATGTAATAGTTTTTGTTCAAATCACCTATCTAAACCATAACTTCATGATAAGTACTGCTTTAGGCAGGCATTAATATGTACTGATTGTTAATCGTTTATGTAATACGTTTATTATTGTGCATATATTAATTGCTACTACCCATTATCTGGCGAATAAGCCCCAGGAGCTATGAAGCTTGTGCGAGAGAGAGGGGCAATTATTACTATTACGTAGGCCCAACGTGCGGCTGCAGCTGACTTAACAGATGGTATTAGCACAAATTCCGCATTTGGTTACAGCTAAGAAAACCTTAACCAGATCTTCGACTTCCGGTACCGGTAGTCGAACAGGTCGCTTGGGTGAGAGAAGAGGACGCTAGTCCATACACTACCAAGGCAAATAAATAAGGTCATAAAAGGTATTTTTTGGCTGTTTGCAGAATTTTGTGTTAAGATGTTCTATTTTTGAAATATGTTTTTTGCTTTCTTTTGTCTTCTTGTCCTGCATTACTAAAATTAAAATCTGCCCACCTTACCGGAATTGCGCATATTATGTAAAGAAAAACTGCTTCTGAAAGGCTCGTTCAGGCTCTCTTATTATGATTTAAAAAAGCGGTATATCAGAAGTATTTTGGGAATACGATTATATGATTATATTATTATATTACAGAATAAAATAATAATATACTCGTAATGCAATAAAGGGTCCATACCACGTCCGCCCGTCTTTTAGTACCATATTCCCCAACGGAAAGTCTTCTTCGCCCAATGCCTGAAATGTACCACATCACCCAACTTTCCACGAGGGACACAATGCCCAACAGGACCACTTTGCCCACCTTTTTACTAGGAACACAACGTCCACCTTGACCACTTTGCCTAACTTTAGTTTAGGCTCACAACGCTCAAAATAGAACCACAGCGCCGAAAATCCGAATGTTAGAATAGAAGCTAAAATGAAAAGATTAATATTTTTTATTCATAAAAATGTTATGTATATGACATAATTTATGTCAATTAAAAATTACCTGATTGTGCAACCGTACGCAAAGTGCACACTTCGCATAAGCAATACAGGCCGTGAAATCCAATTTCGCGGTCGTTGCTCTTAGTAACAGTCTCGAAGTAAAAAATGTTGTCTCGACGACAATTATTCACTCGATATGTTAAAAACAAATTTCGCAACCTTAGTATACAAATAACTATTTTGTGTAACCGTACGAGAAGTGAACACTTTGCGTGCGCAATATAGGCCGCAAAATTGGATTTCGCTTAGGCCTTACAAAAAGTAACTACAGGAAGTAACTTAGTGCCAGTATCTCCACCTACTTTTACGATTTTTTACAAATTATTTTATTTGTCTTTCCATAGAAACTCTGTAAAATGAAATCCGTATTTCTATTTGCAATGAATTAAACTGTGGGATTTTTTAAAGTAATGGAATTTGTAATTACATATATTTTTACACTTTTACAAAAACTATTGTGTATACCTTTCTCGCGAAACTCTTTAGCGTTATCAAGCTTGTCGTGCCTCGGCCGCAAGCGGCTTGCCGACAATGATTCTCTCGATACGTTAAAAAGACATTTCGCGGCATGTTATACAAATAACTAATTCGTTTAAATTGTGGTCGCACGACTTCGCCACTACTATTCAACACTTTACGTATGTGAGCATTAACCGTTTTCTAACGAACGAATTTTTGGCGGTGTTATTTGGTTTGTATTTGTTAAATCGCGGTGCCAGGCCCCCTTGCGGCGCGAAGCCGTGGGCGGTGGCCCACATCACCCACTCCTTGCCCCGCCACTGTCTATTTATTCTGACTGCGGCACAATATATAGCTGTGTGTACCTCTTCAAAAGTGCCGTTGTTATTTATGTACTCTGGTAACACTTCACTATTGTAACGTTCTTTTAAAAATAATAACAAAATGCTGTTTAAATTCGTCTATTAATAAAGAAAAGATTATTTACAAGGCACTTAATTAAAAACACTATAACTATAAACTATTTAACAAACTAAAGCATTTAAATAAATGCTAGGTATTTACAAATTTATTTAAGGACATTTATATAAAAACTATTTATGTATTAACTAATTATTCAGAGTACATTTCAACACGACGCCGGTTAAACATTAACTGACCTCCTTCTACCCGCGATCTCAATTTATATCTTTCATACGATGACTCATACATCTAGAATATTCGATGACGTGTTGATGAGTCATACACGCAGCTGTCAATAAGTGACGTCAATGAGGCGTGTTGATGAGTCATACTTGCAGGTGTTGGTTGATGAGTCGTACAGTTGATGACTCATTCATCTAGAATGTTTGATGACGTCATATGTGGGTTTACTATTCGTTACACTCCTCCCTCTTCAAGTCTGTTCTGTCCCAGAACAGTTTTTATTCTCTGGTTTCTGTACAAAGGTTACTTGCATCTGTGTCAAGTATGAATTTCCCTTCTGTCCGTGGGTAGCTCAATATTGGCGCTGTTGTTAAGGCACGCTTCAACTGTTGGAAAGCTGTTTCGCACTCTCCGCTCCAAACATACTCGCGCCCATCTTCAGTTAACCTTGTCAGGGGCTTCGCTATATTGGCAAACCCAGGAACGAAACGCCTGTAGTAGGTACATAACCCAAGAAAACTACGAACTTGGTGTTTATCTCTCGGTGTTGGCCACTCTTGGACAGCATGAATCTTGTCGGGGTCGGCTGCCACTCCATTTTGTGATACGACGTGCCCGAGATATTTCACTTCCTTTCTGAATATGTGGCACTTTTTCGGGCTCAGTTTCAGATTGGCTCCACGTAGTCTTCGGAACACTTCCTCTAAGATTTTTCAAATGTTCGCTGAATGATTTTCCGACTACAATCACATCATCTAGGTATACCAGGCAAGTCTTCCACGACAGCCCTCTCAGGATGGTCTCCATTAGACGCTCAAAGGTGGCCGGAGCGTTACATAGACCGACAGGCATAACTGTAAACTGCCATAGTCCGGAACCAATAGTGAACGCGGTCTTCTCGCGGTCTTCAGGTTCCATTTCAACTTGCCAATAACCACTCTTCAAGTCCAAAGTCGAAAACCATCGTGAACCAGACAGGGTATCTAACGTGTCGTCGATGCGTGGTAAGGGATAGCTATCTCTCTTGGTCACGTTATTGAACTGCCGATAGTCCACACAAAATCTCGTTGACCCGTCCTTCTTACTGACCAGGAGCACCGGTGATGCCCATGGACTGCTGGATGACTTGATGACCCCTTGTTCTTCCATATTGGTAATAATCTTCTCGACTTTTGCTCGCCTTGCTAGAGGTAGACGCCTCGGCTGCTGACGGACAGACATAGAGTTGCCTGTATTGATTTTATGTTTTACTATATCTGTTCGTCCCTTCTGGATATCGTCAAGAGCGAAGATATCTTGGTATCGGTGAACCAAACCCTGTACCTCTTTCACTTCCGTTCCATTAAGGTCTTCGCACGAACTGACAACCACACCCACTAATTTTTCACCATGGTCTTTGGGCACTGGTTTTGGAACATCAGCCATACACCTGGCTACTCGGAATACTGGCACACACTGTCCCACAAGGGTACTCTTCTTCAATGTCACCGGATCCACATTAACGTTCATAATTCTCACCGGTACTATCTTTCCAACCTTGATCAGCGCTTTTCCCACCAGTATGTCACTATGGATCTTCTTGTCACAGACAGGCTCCATCATTCGCACACATCCTACCCGAAGATCTCCATCCAAACCTGCCTCAACAACCATATCGCTTTGACCCGGCAATATCACATCTTCTATCAGCAAAACCCTTACAACAGGATCTTCTCGTGGGTGTAACGGAAGTTCTTTGTTACCGACCTTCAAAACACCCTCCTTCAAATCCAACGTAAAACCAAATTGTCTCAGGAGGTCCATTCCCAAGATGAATTCATCAGTGATATCGGCTACCAGCACCTCATGATCACGTTCTTCACTTCCAATGCCAATCTTCATCTTCACCACTCCGCGTGTCGGTATCACTTCACCTATTGCTGTACGAAGTTGAGTCGTTGTCTGTAACAGCTTCGTACTTGTTCGTAGAACGTCGGGGCGTATAATTGATTTTGTCGCCCCTGAATCAATAAGTAGTGGAACAATTCGGCTAGCAATCTCCCCATCTACGAACAAACTGCCGGTACTATTCTTTGATGTTACGGCATTGATGGTGATCTCCGGGGCATATTTACTAACAGTCAACGTTCGCCCTCTCTTGCCAACCCCCTTTAACTTTTCCGACGGCTGAACTTGTTTGGGTTTAGGGCAACGGCGTCGTGTGTGCCCTTGTTCGCCGCAGTTCCAGCAAAGGGGTCCTCGAACTTCTTGAGGATTCTTTTACGGTTCTCTTCCTTCTGAAGAACACTCATTAATAATTCTTCTAGGCGATCTTTGGAACTGGAACCTTCCTCTTCTTCCG
Source organism: Agrypnus murinus (assembly GCA_929113105.1). Classification (NCBI taxonomy): domain Eukaryota; kingdom Metazoa; phylum Arthropoda; class Insecta; order Coleoptera; family Elateridae; genus Agrypnus; species Agrypnus murinus. The sequence goes on from OV816024.1 coordinate 189,853,518, forward strand.
CAACGGTTCGAAATCGCCCGTGGCCTCGGGACGCTTGTCTTGCAGCTTCAAATTCTAAGGCGTGAGCAAGCGCATCATCAGTTGATCTTGGTCGTGCCAGCCTCAATGAATGTTGTGTTTCCCCGTCTCTTGACATGAATCGGGTGCCGTAGGGTACGCCAATCGGACAAGCCGCGCAACATCGGCTTCAAACTCCTGAAGGCTTTCTCCATTCTTCTGGATAGGATTCTTCACTTGCGCGTGATACACTTGTTGAAGATGCGCGTCTCCATATCTCATCTCCTATCTAGACACTAACAATTGGTAATCATTTTCCTGTCCTGCTGGGATTGTTTGCAGGACGTTCAACGCGTCTCCACGCAAAGCCACAGTTAAAGAAACGGCCTTTTCCCCGCCTGTCCATCCGTTGGCCCCAGCGGCCGCCTCAAATTGTTTGTAGTAGGTGCACCAAGGTATCTTTCCATCGAACGTGGGTGATTTTACTTTTATCCCTACCGCAGGACCCTTTTCTTCTTTAAATTGTTTCTTTCCTTCATTAAACGGCCACTCAGACGTTAAGGGAAACCGTAGTTGACTCATTCTATCTTCCAACATTTTAGTTACGCTATCTTTCTCAGTTGTTGGTGGTAATTGAATTTGGGCTATTTTCTCTTCTACCATCTTTATTACCCTATCTTGTTCCGCCAATCTACCTTCCAACAGTCCTAACGCACTGGCATTCTCAAAAAATTCTTCGAAAACTTTTTCTTCCAACGCTTTAACATTGTCCTGCAATTATTCTTTAAGCCTTCTGGAGTTTTCTTCGGATTTCTTGGTATTCTCCAGTATTTCTTCCTTTAGCATTCTAACATTTTCTTCGGCCTTTTCTACTAATTCTTCTTTAAGCATTCTAGAATTTTCAAAAACTTTTTGATCCAGCACTTTAGTATTTTCCATTAGCTTTCTAGAATTCTGTTCGGACTTTTCCAGTAAATCTTCTTTAAGCATTCTAACATTTTCTTCGGACTTTCTAGAATTTTCCAAAACTTTTCTTCCAGTGCTTTAGTATTTTCCATTAGCTTCCTAGAATTCTCTTCCATTTTACTTAACAACAAACTAGTATCAATTGCGGGTCCAAGTATTTCGAAGCGGTAATTTTCAGAATCTTCCTTCTGTTCTAAAAACCATTCTCTTAGCCGATTTATCAAAACTTCTTTCTTTCCATTACTATCTAAGTCTCTCTCGTCCAATTCCCGTTTTAAATCTATCACTAAGAGATCTTTTAACAATTTCATCACCATTTTAATTATTTGTTGAAATTATTTTTAACACTAAAAATTTATTCTCACAGCACTTTATTTAATTATTACGCGATTTTACTTATTTTAAAACTCCACACCTGACACCACTGTAACGTTCTTTTAAAAATAATAACAAAATGCTGTTTAAATTCGTCTACTAATAAAGAGAAGATTATTTACAAGGCACTTAATTAAAAACACTATAACTATAAACTATTTAACAAACGAAAGCATTTAAATAAATGCTAGGTATTTACAAATTTATTTAAGGACATTTATATAAAAACTATTTATGTATTAACTAATTATTCAGAGTACATTTCAACACGACGCCGGTTAAACATTAACTGACCTCCTTCTACCCGCGATCTCAATTTATATCTTTCATACGATGACTCATACATATAGAATATTCGATGACGTGTTGATGAGTCATACACGCAGCTGTCGATAAGTGACGTCAATGAAGCGTGTCGATGAGTCATACTTGCACGTGTTGATTGATGAGTCGTACAGTTGATGATTCATACATCTAGAATGTTTGATGACGTCATATGTGGGTTTACTATTCGTTACACTATTCAATATTTGTATTGCTTGCGATAATTTTTTTGAAGATTTTTGCTTAGGTAATATAGGTCGCTTAGTTGGGTTTGTTCCTGTAAATTCTATTAGTGCTTTTTGGAATTCTTCTTCTACTTTATTATTATTGTTACAATTTTCTATAATTTTTGTTTCTTGTATTCGTAATGCAGTTATATTTATTGTAGGTTCAATTTGATTTTGTATGTTACTCGTTACTCTAACGTTTCTATTCTTTCTTCATCATTTAACACACTGGTTACTTCTTGCCTTATTCTATGTAGAGTAGTTTGGGTAGAAGATTTTTTGTGATAATGATTCGTTTTTGGTCTGCAATTCTTTGTTCTGTTATGTGTTTTAGGTTTGGATATTTAGTACAAATAGCTTCGTGCATTTTTTGTCTGTATAAAATAAAATCCGTTTCTAGATGTGTAAGTGCGCATGATAAATATATATATATTATCATCCCATTTCATGCGTTGACCTGGTTTACCAGTCTTTTTGGTCTCAACTTGTACTTGAGAAACATCGCCAACTGGTTGGATCCTTTGTTGTTGTATGGATCTCACAGATCGAATTGTTTGAGACTTTAGAAGTTTAATGTTCGCTTGGACTGCAGTGGTTCTCACTGATAAATTGTTTTTATGTTCGTCATTTAAGGGTTGTTGAATAGTAATGCCAGAATCAACCTTATATCCTGACATTTTAATTATTCTTTTATTTCTTGAATTATCTTCATTCGCCCCCTTCTATTTCTATTTATTCATTCTTGCTCTGTCTTTTACTGCTTCGTAAATTATACCTAGTACTATTGTTAAACTTAAAATTTCGTTCAGTGTGAGTATGAATTGATAAAGTATTTACAGCATTTGACCAATGCTGACTTTTTCTTACAGATTGATTTGTTTCATTAATAGCATCTCTTTGGTTAACAATTTGAACATTTGAAAGATTTTTTATTGTTTTGTTTAGTGTTGTAGATTTTACTACTTGCATTGGATTCTTGGTTATTTAGTCTAGCATTAGATATTTTACTTGGCGTTTCAAGGCTAGCAGTAAGTGCTTTACATTTATCAATCGTTTTATCTACCTTACCAGCAGCCTTTGAAAATTGTTTGTATGGTTGTATTGAATTTATTCGGTTTCTAGGTGTAGGATAAGTTTTTGGTGTTAATGGAGTAAGCAATTCGAAATGGCTACTCAATAGATTGCCTAATAATAGTAGAAATATTGTTTGATAGTGCATATTGCGAATATTAATAATTATTAAGAGAGTATTTGGCGGTTTTATAGTATGTGATGATTTACCATTTGGTGTAAGGTAAATTTTAAAACATATCTTATAAATCTCAGCTAAAGCATATATTTCCAATGTACCCATGTAGGAACTGCCAGCCTTGACAATAGGCCTCAGCTTGGCTGAATATTGGATAACCAAATGTCGTTATTTCAAGATTGGTCCAAGCCTAGGCCAACCTTCAGATCACAAACCTCGGCTGTTTTGTCGTGGCCCAAGGGTCAACCAACGTCTAGGTATCAATTCTGGGCTCTCTAATCTTTGCCCAAGTCAGAGCCAACCTTCAGCGCCCTAGTCTCGGTTTCTTACTGTTTGACCAAGCCTCAACCAATTCTAGTGTTTTTAGACTTGGTTTCTTACTCTTGAACCAAGTTTGGGCCAATCTTCACATATTCTACCAAACCAAGCTTGTGAAGTTTTCTGTCTTTATATATCAGCTAGTAATTAATTAAGAGGAAAGTATGAGAAAAGTTAAACTAAAATACCTACATAGATTATAATTATTATTACTAAATATAAATTCAGCTCTCAAATTTTTGCGCGCTCCGTTTCTTCGAAACAAGCACAGACATGAAAAGTCAGTAACGCGGCAGATGCAAGGGGAAGCCTTTACCGACTTAAATTAGTCAGTGTTCATCCGTCTACCATGAGTGATGTTACGTTTAACCGTTTTGTAATATTATTAATAAAATAATGTCTATGAAATAAAAAGTGTTTATTTAAAAACAAAGCTACGCTAATAAGAATAAATACAATCTTTTGTAGTAAAAATTAAACTTATTGTATGCTTAAAAATAATTTTTTAAACCACTTTTTTTAATTAATTTGTTTAACATCTAAAATATTATTAATTTCGTATAAAATCAGTCTCAGACTTGTGTCATCAGTCTTGTGCCACAATTTTTTTAAGTTACGTTGTTATGTTACTAATAATTGAACGATTTAGAATAATTGGTAATAATTTAGAATTTTCGTGTTAATTTGCTTTCTTCCTCAAAGTTATTTCATACAAGTCTACACAAGCTATAGTACAGTATTAAATATTAGGTTGGTCTCATACTCAAAGGTAATAACCCGGGGCTACCGTTGGATTCCGAACTATCAATACTATCAATGATTGTCAGCCTTGATACCACATTTATATTAAGAGTGGTCCAATATTGGTTATATACCTTGCGCCAAGACTCAGTTTTAAAGTCGGCACTATATTGGTTTTCACTACTGGACCAAGATGTATCAACAATCTAGGGCCATGACTGATTAACAAGCTTGGCACGAAGTTATCATCCCGATTTTAGACCAGCCATGGGCCAGTCTTGGATTTCAGGCTTGTACCAGAGTTGATAAACATCGTCCCAAGCCTGAGCCAACCGCGAGCCCTTTGTTATTTCCTATATGGGTAGTTCCAAAAAAAACCATCGCTCCTCATTTGCGTACAATATTTTTCCCTAGTGTGTTGAAAAGAACCTTCAAAGGCTAAAGTGTAAACGGAAAGTTCTGACCAATTGTTCTCTATAAAATCAACTGCTTTACTTCGGATTTGTTTATGTTTCTCTTGAGTTTTATACAGGAACAAGCTAGTTGCACGAAATAAGCAGTTTCCATCGCCAATAATGCTATGCCTTGTTGTTCTATATGTTCTATTGTGCCTATTGTTTTATAATAATTTTGCGCGAACCAATATGTTAATTAGTAGTCCAGTTACTGTAATGTGTACTAATTCAATTTGCGCATAATTTGATATTACATCTGATGGATTATTATCGTTTATTTGTCAATACGTCTATTTATACTGTAAATTGAATGAAAGTTTTAGATGTTAATTACTTAAAGTGGTTGGTTTCCTGCTTTTATCTGTTATAATTTAAATACATTTAAGACAGATCTTAGAAAACAAAAAAAAAATTACATTGACAAGTTCCTGACCAAATCAGGAAAACACTAAATAATCCATTACAAAATTACCTACAATAGTAACTACTGTTAACAATAAAATTTATAAAAGTATCAACACGCTTGTTATTAGAAAGTAATAGAAACCTATTTTTAAACATTACAATTTATTATACTGGGATGCGTGTAGGTGCATCTAGTGCAACGGAGATTTATATTTCGTGTCCTATATAAATCTAAAAAATTTAGAGGCTGTTCTAAATTTTTAGCTGTATCATTGTTAAACAAATTTTATGAGATATTTAACTATTATAAATCATGATTTTTAACCAAACCTACGAAGATTTCCAACCATATCTAATTTTGTATTTTTTATACTTATACATCCGAATAAAAAACATAATTGAATTTTTACTAGTTTATAACTGTACCATATGACATATTGGATTATTTTGAGATTTAGTATTGAGTTTCAGATAGAGTTTCGTCGAAACAGCCACTGCAACAGACATCTTTTTCTTGATTCTTTATGATTCCTGAAGCATAGATGAAGGTAGTCATGTACAGAAAACATTCCAGTGAGTACAAAAACACGAAGATCTTCAGATTTACATTTTCTGCAAATGGCCAATAAAATGTTTACAAAACAAAAAAGTTAAACATTTCTAGCATCCCTATATCCTAGCCGTAGACTTTTCGTTTTCAAATTAATAAATACTACCCACAGAATAAGTAGATTATTTTAATTGAAGGTTGGAGACAGTTAACTATTTAGGTCTCTTAGGCTGGCTCTGCCAAAATAGCACAAAAAGAAATATATAATGATTTAGTGCTAATTAATTGCTATTTAATTGTGATAAATAAAAATTTATTGCTCTACTTTTTTTAAAAGAAACCATGGCTGAGCTGGCAAAAACCGTATGCTGGCTCAATCGAAAAAAAGGAAATACATATTTTTTGATTTAGTGAGAATTAATTGCTAATTAATTGCAAATTAATTGCGCTAAATAAAAATGTATAGCTCTTATTTAAAAAAAAATCATGGCTGAGCTGGCAAAAACCATATGCTGGTTCAATCGAAAAAAAAGGAAATACATATTTTTTGATTTAGTACGAATTAATTGCTAATTGATTGCGCTAAATAAAAATGTATTGCTCTTATATGAAAAAAGGAGATGCATACTGATTCGGAGTTAATTAATTGTCAAAATAAAACTATATAGCTCTATTTTAAAGGTGTAACTGCAGAAAAACGGTGGATAAAGCCGTCATATAAGGTTGAACATTGCGACTGGCATAGGTGCGGTAGAATAATTAATTACTCCAGCACAACACACTAAAGTGTAATCTGCCAAATACTATCAACTATAGAATACTTAAAAATACATTCTTTGATTTAATTGCTACCAGAAAACTGCAGAGAAACGGCGGATAAAGCCGTCATATCAGGTTAAACAGTGCGACTGGAGTAGGTGCGGTAGAATAATTAATTGCTCCAGCACAACACAGTAAAATGTGTTCTACCAAGTACTACCAACTCTAAAATACTTAAAAAGATACTCTTCGATTTAATTGCTACCAGAAAACTACATAAAAACGGCGGATAAGGCCGTCATATAAGGTTGAACAGTGCGACTGGCATAGGTGCGGTAGAATAATTAATTGCTCCAGCACAACACACTAAAAAGTGATCTACCAAATACTATCGACTCTAGAATGCTCAAAAATACACTCTATGATTTAATTACTACGAGAAAACTGCAGAGAAACGGCGGATAAAGCCGTCATATCAGGTTAAACAGTGCGACTGGAGTAGGTGCGAAAGAATAATTAATTGCTCCAGCACAACACACTGAAATGTGATCTGCCAAATACTATCAACTCTAGAATACCTAAAAATACACTTTTCGATTTAATTGGAACTAGAAACCTGCAGAAAAACGGCGGATAAAGCAGTCATATAAGGTTGAACAGTGGGACTGGCATAGGTGCGATAGAATAATTAATTGCTCCAGCACAACATACTAAAATGTGTTCTGCCAAGCACTACCAACTCTAGAATACTTACAAATACACTCTTTGATTTAATTGCTACCAGAGAATTGCAGAAAAACGGTGGATAAAACCGTCATATAATGTCGAACAGTGCCACTGGCATAGGTGTGATAGAATAATTAATTGCACCAGCACAACACACTAAAATGTGATCTGCCAAATACTATCAACTTTAGAATACTCAGAAATATACTCTTCGATTCAATTGCTACCAGAAAACTGCAGAGAAACGGTGGATAAATCCGTCATATAAGGTTAAACAGTGCAACTGACATAGTGCTGTGTATTTTAAAGTATTCTTCTATTAAATATTCTAGAGATAGAGTAGAGTGTTTGCCAGATCACATTTTAGTGTGTTGTGCTGGAGCAATTAATTATTTTACCGCACCTTTGCCAGTCGCATTGTTCAACCTTATATGACGGCCCTATCCGACTTTTTTCTGCAATTTCCTGGTAGCAGTTAAATCGAAAGTGTGTTTTTGAGTATTCTAGATTTGGTAGAACTTGGTAGAACACATTTTAGTGTGTTGTGCTGGAGCAATTAATTATTCTACCTCACCTATGCCAGTCGCACTTTTCAACCATATATGACGACATTATGCGCCGTTTATATGCAGTTTTCTAGTAGCAATTAAATCAAAGAGTGTATTTCTAAGTATTCTAGAGTTGGTAGTACTTGGTAGAACACATTTTAGTGTGTTGTGCTGGAACAGTTAATTATCCTACCGCACCTATGCCAGTCGCACTGTTCAATCTTATATGACGATCTTAGCCGCACGCCTATCCGCCGTTTTTATGCAGTTTTCTGGTAGCAATTAAATCGAAGAGTGTATTTTTAAGTATTCTAGAGTTGGTAGTACTTGGTAGAACACATTTTAGTGTGTTGTGCTTGAGCAATTAATTATTCTGCCGCTGCTATGCCAGTCGCACTGTTCAATCTTATATAACGGCCTTAGTGGTAGTACTTGGTAGAACACATTTCAGTGTGTTGTGCTGGAGCAATTAATTATTCTACTGAACCTATGCCAGTCGCACTGTTCAACCTTATATGCCGATTTTATCCGCCGTTTTTCTGCAGTTTCCTGTTAGCAATTAAATCAAAAAGTGTATTTTTGAGTATTCTAGAGTTGATAGTATTTGGCAGAACACATTCTAGTGTGTTGTGCTGGAGCAATTAATTATTCTACCGCACCTATGCCAGTCGCACTCTTCAACCTTATATGACGGCTATATCCGCCGTTTTTCTGCAGTTTTCCGGAGGCAATTAAATAGAAGACTGTGTTTTTGATTATTCCGGAGGTGATAGTACTGGGAAAATCACATTTCAATGTTTTGTTCTGGAGCAATTAATTATTCTACTGCACCTATGTTCGCCCTCATATTACGGCTTTAGTCGCCGTTTTTCTGCAGTTTTCCAGTGGAAATTAAATACAAGAGTGTATTTTTGTGTATTATAGATTAGATAGTTCTTCGCAAATCACATGTCAGTGTGTTGTGCTGGAGTAATTAAATATTCTATGCATTTAACGTTTCGAACTCAAGAATTCGGAGCATTTAATGTTAATTAATGATGAGCTTTATTGTAGTTGATCTATTGTTGTTTCATCACGATTTTTTCAATTTTGTTAAATATTAAGTGAAATTCGAATAGCACACAACCGTGGTACCTTTATTCTACTGTAGGTTCCATGATTTGCATGTTGCTATTTTTACCAGCTCAACCACTTGTGTTTAATTATACTATTACACCTTTAAAATAGAGGTATATAGTTTTATTTTGACAATTAATTATCACCGAATCAGTATGCATCTCCTTTTTTCATATAAGAGCAATACATTTTTATTTAGCGCAATCAATTCTTACTAAATCAAAAAATGCGTATTTCCGTTTTTTCTTAATTGATCCAGCATGTGATTTTTGCCAGCTCATCCTCATCTTTTTTTTAAATAAGAGCTATGCATTTTTATTTAGCGCAGTTAATTTGCAATTAATTAGCAATTAATTCTCACCAAATCAAAAAATGTGTATTTCCTTTTATTTACATTGAGCCAGCATATGGTTTTTGCCAGCTCAGCCATGATTTTTTTAAAATAAGAGCTATACATTTTTATTTAGCGCAAATAATTTGCAATTAATTAGCAATTAATTCTCACTAAATCAAAAAATATGTATTTCCTTTTTTTTGGATTAAGCCTTTATACGGTTTTTGCCAGCTCAGCCATGGTTTCTTTTAAAAAAAGCAGAGCAATAAATTTTTATTTAGAGCAATTAAATAGCAATTAATTAGCACCAAATTATTATATATTTCTTTTTGTGTTGTGCTATTTCGGCTGAGCCAGCTTAAGAGACCTTAATTATTTGGTAAATATCAATTATGTAACACATTACACAGGCCTACACATGAAAACTTTGTGAACATTGTTTTCATTTTGATAGCTGTTCTTATATATACTACATGCCCTGAATTCAAAGGTACACACAGATTTTTACTATCACATCAGATTTTGCTACAAAAACGAAAAACAGATTTATATGAGTATATCCCACAAAGAAACAAATAAATTAATTTCAAAAATATTTATTCAAAAACCTATTTAGATAATTTATATTAGGATTACATCTTTTGGTCATGATAACTTTTCTACGTGGTATCTTGTGCATCTTCCTTTAAAACTACGCTTTGAAATGACTTTCGTATGGGTTGCGAATGGTATATCTCATTTCAATGTCCAACAGTAGTCGGACATCATATTAACATTCCATCAACCTTCATACCGCCTGTCCATCTTTTTTTTGTCTTGGTGAAAGCGTTCTACTTGTTCTTTACGGAGATCTCCGAAGATTTTCAGGAAAGAACTCTAGATGTGAATCTAGAAAATGGAGCTTAATGCTCATATTGCAGCCCAGTTTTTAAAAAGACACCGCGCGAAAAAGTGGAAAACATGGTATAGTCAAATTGGGCTGAAACTGATATATGTTGTAATTCATGACATCCAGATCAAAAGTCCTCATGGCCACAAAGTTTGGAAATGGCCAGCGTATGAGTATGTTAACACATTCGGATGATTTCGTTAAACAACTCCAAACTCTACTTGGTACTCTTGACCGATTGATCAATGGTTGAGTAGACTGGAGCTTCACAACTCAGAAACTGGCCATTGTCAGACTGGCCATAAGGCCTTTTGATCAGGATATCATGAACTACTGACATCACTACATACCATCAGTTTCAGCCCAATTTAACTATACCTGTTTACCATTTGTTTTGTGAGGGATCCTTTATCTAATAAGACTCTAAGACGACAATTTTTTTTATAGTCCGGATGCCTGTAATTGCTTAGGTAGTTATTTATAAGACTTTTGAATGCACGCCAAGCGTCTGGTTCAGTATCAGTTATTGTACTATATTCAAATAAAATTTAAAAAAAAATTGATTTTGTCTGAAAATCCGATGTGATATCAAAAAACTAATAGCAGATTCGTAATAAGCTCCACCGAATTAGTAAAGAACACCTGTCAAATTCAAAACAACGAAAATCATGTCGGCCTGTGTTATTAATTACTTACATTAGTCGCAAAATCTTATCACTTACTAACTGTTCTATATTTATTGTTTACGTCGAAGTGTATAAATGCTGTGTACTATTGGTTTCATAATGATCTAGGACAGCAAGGCTAATATGATGCTATTTTTTATTATTTTATCCTATGCATTTACACTGAGAAAAATTTAAAAAATAGCATCACATTAGCCTTGCTGTCCTAGATCATTATGAAATCAATAGTACATACTAACTCATACCTTTCAGTACCTACCGACTGAATTACAATACAAACTTAACTTAATAGCTTAGAGATTCAGTTATTAGTAATCCCTAATAGGATTAATAGATAATAGGATCCCTAATAGTTGGTTGTAAAATTTATGAATATTCCTTGAACTTTCCTAAATAATGATTTGTTCTTTTTAGTCGAGTTGGTTTTAAGGGTTACTTTTACTAATTTTAGAAATATATTTAAATTTATTTACATACTACACTTTGGATATAATTGATCTTGGTCCCTGTTGGTGTTCTTAAAAACGCTGTTTCCGCAAGTCTTCGGTACTGTTGGAACACTGAATAATGTAGTGGGCAAGATGTCAGAATTAACATATATATGTAACTCTGACATCTTTCGAAAGCTAAAGCTTTTGAAATCGCCTTGGTACTCGACAATAAATGATAAATAAAGAGAAATCTTGAGAATGCGGTTGTTCGAAGGTAGAGAATATATTCGATTGATAAACTCACATCTTCCTGTTAGGGTATTTTTAATTATTTGCTTGGCTACTAATAAACTGATTCAAGATGGCATTTTGAAGAACAACTACCTATAGAGTAGGATTAATAGAGGATTGAATGAATTCTTTGACATAACTAGTCATGCACGTTTAGATTTTGTGGTGATGCCATTTAGGTTAAAAGATTCTGACATGTAAAGTCTCATTTGAGCTTTCCTTATGATAAATTTATATACCTAAATAAAAGATAAAGTTGATAAAGTTAAAAACAAGATTTAACTACATTTTTTGTTTAATAGATATTAGTTAGAGACATTGATTTTCAATGTTACTCGTAGTGCATGAGTGCTGCAATTTGAATAAGTTAGAGTAATGGAGAAACTATCCATTATGGAATGTCGGGCTTTAGTCAGGAGTTTGTGAGCTATAAAAGTTAGCCAATTCGACGAAAGTCCAATTTCCATAAGTCACATGGAAATGGCGCTAAGGCTCTACTTGGAAAATCAATATTCCCTGAAGTAATATCTATTAGGCAAAAAAATTGCTAACGGAAACATAATTTCTAATCTTGAGTGATTTTCATGATTCTTTTTAAATGAAAGCTCACAGGTTTGCCATCATTAATTTTATTTCTCGATACTCATTATTTTCACCAATGAAAGGAAATCTGGCGTTGGCTAGTATTCAGTATTTGCAGGAATCGGAACTAAGTTCGTTACTATCGCACATGATTAAATACCAATCCCACGCTCGACACCAATCATAGTCGAGACCGTTACCAACAGCCACCAGCCAATTTGCGTGGCTGCCTTGCCTCCGCCACCATCTTCATTTGTTCCCTCACATAAAGCTGGCGCAGATGTGGAGAGGAGTGGTAGAGCGAACAAAACCCCAATTATATTAACAGGAGGCTAAAGAGGCATGATGAGCCACTGCACTGCCTCGCAGGGTAGAAATCATCATTGAACAGTCAGTCGATGTACGCAGTATTTCTTGCATGATCTTGTTACATGTGAAAATTTTATTTACAAGTAAACAGAAACAGGAGTGCTTTATACTTTCCGTTTTATCTCAACATAGTACGTCGAATCCATCTAGTATAAACCTATTATATAAGAGGAACAAATGACACCTTATTGAGTATGTGTAGAACTGATGTAACGTAAGCTGCTGCTCTTAGGCAAATATTTCCTTCGTCTCTTTATAAGCACCACTTTCAAAACCATGAAAATAGAGAAAATGCGAAATATGCAGCAGTTACCTATGAGTACTTCTTTAATTACAGATCTGCCTATTTTATCGTGTAATAAAACTGAGAATTTCTCAGACAACGTAGGATGTCGAATGACGCAGTTACTGCCTGTACGTATGAGAAGATGGATCAATATGATTACATTTTGATCTGACCAGATTTGATTTTCAAATACTCATGCCATTGGCTTCATTTTGATTTTAATTAAAAGAGACTATAAAAAGTAAATTGTCGTCTGATATGTATTGCCTATGGTTAAGAAAACTGTTCATATAATTCTCTGATAAACATACCAGAAAATCAATGTCTTGTAATTTTAGACAGACTTCATCAAGATAAACAACGTATTTATTTATGAAAGGAATAATGGCTAGCAAAGTCTACAGTGTATCTGTCACGGCGAAACATGGATCGATCATAATTGAAGGGTATGAGTAAAACAGAAGCAATGTCGCACTATCTTTGATTAAGAGATATTTTGAGTGTTATTGACAACAACCTTATTTTGAAGGTAGTAAATATCACACCGTAAATTCTTTCCCATGGATTAAGAATGTTCTTTCTGCATGGTAATTTTACATAAATAGTCACTTTTGTTTCTGCACAGATTACTCAAAAGACCCACCTCAAATTTTTCAAAATTGTGACATTCCTTTTTTTTCTCTCTATACCCTTCAATTGAGGTTAACTATTGCCACCAATACTTCAACCATTTCATCTTTCTGAACCGGACTATAGCTGGTGGATTCCAGTTTAGATGTGTCGTAGACAAATGAAACAGCAGAGTTCTGCAGTACTAACATTCTTTTTGGATCAGGCCCATCAGCACAAATAAAGGGATTTTAATTGTTTATTAAAAAAAAGTAAAATTTATTTTATTATTAAGGAGTTTTATTAATAATAGATAGTACACTAAATATTGCTACTTTAATAACCTGTTTGTGTTAAAATCAGTAGTACGTATTAAATAAGTAATTAAATACATTTGTGAATATAAATTAACTTCCTACGACACAAAATAAGTGCGAAGCAGTTAATTTGCTAATTGATGGTTGCGATGTCCTCAGTCCTCTTCCAAAAGCTGTCGATCAGCTGAGAACGTAAAGACAACACTTTTCCCGCACACGAAGATGCGTACGTAAGATAAAAATCAAAAGTGGAAGTTGCCTCAGATTGGGCGAATGTAAAGTGGCACCAAAGTACCTGAAGATTTCATCTCACAAGTAAACTTGGCATTTACCGAAAAGATGCGAGTTAATCTTACAGGTATAGCAGGCACTAACAATAATACTATGTTCACGCTGAAAAAAATAATAAAAAAGGTATTGCCGTTTTTAAATGTTTACTAAAACTATTCGCCTTGAATATTAAAGTTATTTAAATTAACTGAAAACTTATCTTAAAATACAGGGTACAATAAGAAACAGTTCGATAACGGACAAATCAAATAGATTAAACTATACATAGTTAGTAAAAAATTTCCATTGCTAACAGTCTACCGAAGGCCTCTTTATTAAACATTTAAAACGTTTTTACATTGCACACAAAAAATAATTCTACATACTCAATAAAAAAATGTGGTACCAAGTGAAATAGATAAATTGATACTAAATACTTTAATATAATTAATCGACAATCTCATGATTCTATGTTTACAGAAGAATAAACTATCACCAAGAATTTTACAAGGAAAAACCACCCCATCTAAATATATCGTTATATAGCATGGACATTCCAAATTCTAATTTTACTGCTTTATTACCTATTATTGCTAAACTTACTAAATGTTAAGTTCTCGGTGCCCACATTACATATCAGATTATCGGACCCCACTTTTAAAGCAAATAAATGGTTCATTTTGGTGCCCACTATACGCCCGCCGCTCAGAATCATTTGAACTCTTTTTTAAGACGTTTTTAAAAAGTTTGTGAAGGCGTAAGCCAACATGTGTTCGGAGACTTTTTAATGAACGAACAGGTGTGATTGTGATCTGCCACAAAAACCGGATTCTGTGATTCTGGTAGATTTTTTGTTGCTGAACACGTAACCCTACCCCACACGATCCTTTTGTAATTTTACTTTAGCAATCTGAGCGAGAAGATACCTATTTCAGATATTCTAAGTGAAGTTACAAAAGAAATGCGTGATGGAGCAGTTTGGATTACGAATTCATGTTCAGCAACAATTTACCAGACTGACAGACTCCGGTTGTTGTTACAGACCAAATAGTTGAGATATTTGAGCCTAAAAGTGTGTCAGAAACCTGCTTTTTCAGATTTTCTAAGAAAAACTAGGAAAAGAATCTGACTAGATGGAGAAATCAGGATAACTGATCTATGGGAAAACATCTGTCGGATCCACTTTGGATTTTGTGACAAAAATGTAGTGGAAAAGTAATCCGCGAACAAGTCTCATCGTGACTTTACGAGGAATATTCTTGAGTTAAAAATATTTTTCGTAAGCGAGCATGAGCCTTAGGTGGTTAGGTGCTATAAAGGCTATTCCATATTTTCTTGGAATCATCAGCATGACATACTCGATTCTGAAAAATTATACGCACAAGTATAAAATTTTCAAAATTAATGAACCTGAGTGCATAATTTCACAATCAAGTGCGATATGCTGCTGATCCCAAATGAGGGCGAAATGGTCCTACACTACCCTTGATATTAAATTCCATGCACTTCATTACAATTCATTCGCGATGTTATGGAATGCACGATAGATTAAAAAGTCTTATTCCACTAACTTAGAATCTTCATTAGAATAAGACGGACATTTGGTTTTCATAAATAACTTAGAAAAATATGGGATTACTTGTACTAAAAGTTTTATTTTTACCGTTAGATTTATTTTCAAATAACATAAGGGTAATTATAAGATTTAAATTTTCTTTTCACACTCATACACAGTGTTTGAATACAAAAGATAAAAATGAGTTTTTGAAATATGGAATAGGAAATAAGGAAATGATGTGTGAGTGATATGAATTATTGTGTATATTTAAAGCGACTAAGAAAAAATAATTCTGCATTTTTTATAATTTAATCTTAATTGAATTCCAGTAACTATTTAACTTCTGTCTAATAATTTAAAATTCTTAAAGAAAGAAAATAATACAATAAACATCTGAAGGGAAGCACTAAATACCCGTACATTTTATGCGTGTGCGATTACATGTCATTGCGAAAAATACGCCTAACACGAGGCAACACACATTACGCTTAATTATTACCAATTACCGACTTATTACTACTTCTACGTTTTTATTTCATTTATAAGAAAAATAACTTGTCATTGATAAATCGTAACAGTTACAATAATTATGACATTTATTTTTAAAGTACTAATTACTTTAATAAGAGAAGATGTATATTCTCTTTGTTTTATTTATTTTCCATAATTTTCCTTTTGCCAAAAATACGATGAAATTTCAATATTTAATAAATATTAGTAATAAAAGTAATTCATATCTTCTAAAATTATTTATTTTTTTTAATTTTTCGTGGATATGTGGATGTGTTCTGGTGAAAAGGGTTAGAAACTATCTATCTACAGACCCTATTTTGTGTCTACATTTTATTTATTTTAAAGACTATTTAACATTTTTTATAAATCATTCTTTTTTACTCAATTACCTGAACTTTTGAATTACATAGCAGCTTTTTTGGGGATCATTAAGAAATCAGTAATCCGCTTAACAGAGCAATTCTCAAATCAAATCCTATCTCTTGAATTATAATTTTAAGCGTTTCTCTAGTTAATTCAATTGCCTACTCTCACTACAAGAAAACAAGTACTATCTAGAAATTTTTTATTGAGTTGCTTCAACAATTTCATATAAAGTGTGTTTGGCAATGCTCTAGTGCAGTGGTTCTTAACTGGTGCTCCGCGGAACACTGGTGCTCTGCGAGCTTGTTGCAAGTGCTCCGCGAAATTATGAAAGCCGAAGTTTAATGTTGGCTCGTCTACTGTATGTGATTTGAGTTGCACAAATAATGGCTAGATGGCAGCACCTTTCCAAAGTGAAGTCGTGTGCTTAAGTACCCGATCGAGAGCCGTCGCTCGGTCACTAGTCACTTCCACTAATAGACCCTCTGATTTAGTAATCTTTTATGTGTGTTTATTTGGATTGTGTTGTATATGTGCTGTTTATAACATAATTATTTGTGTATTTAATGCACGAAATGCTACTTTGGTGGTCAAGAATGAGTCGTTTGACGAGGCGTAGCCGAGTCAAAATCTCATTCGAGACCACAAAAGTCATTTTGAACACGAATTGTACACATCTTTTTACAGCGTTATTGAAATAACCAAAAAATAGAAAAAAAAATCATAAAAAATAACACAAGGAAATTTTTATTTTTGCGCAAAGTAGACAGTTTAATTTTTAATAACTGTTATGTCTGTAGGTGTTTTTTGACTCTTTGATTTTGGTGCTCTGCGAATTTTTCTTATAATCAAAAGTGCTCCCTGACTTTAAAAAGGTTAAGAATCACTGTTCTAGTGTAAAGACACTTAACATGAGTAAGGCCTTGATATACGCTAACAGTCAAAATCAAACACCGTAAATGTGCAGTGACGTAGTCACGGGGTGGGGGATAAGTAAGATATATCCCCCCAAGGGTCAAAAACTTAAAAAAGTAGATGAAATATTTGACGAACTAACCAAAAAACTAGATTTTGTTTTGTAATGTTTTTTGTTGAATAGAGACTAGTATTTTAAAAATTATTATTTTTTATTCAGTATTCTTTAATATTTGCACTTTTTTCCATACAATCTATAAAAAAACCTAAAAAAACAGTTACTATAGGTATACGTTGAGAGCCAAAGTCCGCGGATTTTCTTTTATTATTATATATCCCATCCCAAGGGCCTACTCTGGCTACGCCAACTGTAAATATGAATAATGCTATTGGAAGTACTAAACCATTCGAACAATACATAAGAATTTTGCAGAAATTCTGTATTTTGACAGTTACGGTGGAATACTTCAGAGTATCATAGCACTCAGAGTAACTTTGTAACTTTTATTGTGGGTACTCTCATTTAGAGGCGAATTGTTTTGCAAATTTATGGTTTGCTAGTCGTTTGTCTGTAATAAATCTCATTTACAAAAAGTATGGTAGTGAGTAAAGATTTTCCATTGAGTTGCTCTGTTGTCTCGAAATCTTAATTTCGAAAGCTGTAAACAGGTAAACAGTAACTGCTAGAAATAAAAGGGCAAAAGTGTTAAATGTCATTATAGTAAGAAAAAGCTTGCAAAGATTCAGTTTCATCTTCTGCTATCCAAAATCCGAACAAGACAAATAAAAGCGTAGGGTGGTGGTTTTTCCATTTTCTTCTTGTTTGTTTATTTTCTTTCCAAATATACTTCTATTTGCAGTTAAATAAGTATAGAAGAATTGCACAAGCATATTATGCATACAGAACAGTTCTGCAAGTTCTTAATTCCTTTAGAAAGAATGACTTAAGATGTAATAATAATGTTATGACATATTGCGTGATTTCAGTGCATTTTGGGAAAGTCTACATTCCTTTGTTCCAGGATTGCAGCTCATCATTCTTACACATAACTTATACTTTTGCGGTAACAATGCTGTCACTATTAATACATAGCCCAAAATGAGATGTGGTATGTTTTTCCGTGTAGGTAATTCATCTGTAATGGTTGGTTTTTGGTGTGAAATTACTAATTTTGAATCAAACTTGGAAAAGTCGAGATGGTTTCGTAGGCGGGAGAAAATTAATTAGTATCCAGAAAAAAATCCAAAAAATGACTTATTGGGGAAACCGACAAGATAGACGTATACAAGACAAAGATAGAACAAAGAAGGTTTTAGAAAAATTACGTGAGTGTAGTAGTTAACAGCTTTGGGTTGTTAAAGCTCTTGTTGATCTTCATAAACATCGAAATTAGTTGTTCAAAATATAATAAAGCTGTCGAGATGATGTTACAAAATGGAATATGGTAAATGCAATATTGTATTACACAATCACGGATTCTGTAAGGTTTTATGTTCTGCTTTACCTACTTCTGTTTCGAATTTAACGAGCGGAATATTTAATTTCATTTAACCTTCATTCGAACGAATAAGGTTTTTATAAATTGGAAATCTTCAAATCCATATGTAAATTTCTGAAAAAGTATAGCGTCACTAAACAAACTAAAACATTCTTTAATTGTAAGAAGAAAGTTATCTCGGTAATAGGTTTGATCAGTTACGGTAATACGTATTAGATTAATTTAATATTAAATTAGTGAATTATAGTGATAAGATGTCTTTGCTCTACTTAATAACAAGGAGAATCTTTACTGATCGACTATTTTCCAAAATAACAAATCGATCATTGCATTCCAATTACGTTACGTATCGGCATCTGTATAAATGTGTTAATTGCAATTTGTTGTCTTGATTATAAAGCGTTTATGTTTACCAAGTATTGCAAAACATTGTCAAGATCGATGAATTCAAGACACAATACACTACAACAGATGCATCATAGTTAATGGGTTTTTAAGAACGTCTTAAAGTTTGCTTGAACCGATTTGTCAATGGACAGCAAACCGGTTAAAAACGGTAATGAAGAATTCTAAGAAAATTTCTAGCATTTCACAATTATTAAGGTATCTTTCCAGGTAAGCTTGGTATTCCCTGGCAATTTTCCCTGAAAATATTGTTACATTCAAAGAATTCGTTAATTTGAAGGAATGTTATAAAAATATACTTATGTTTAAAACATAAAAATAAATTTTTAATTAATAATTAAAAATTTATTTTGCTAATTAGTAATAAATGAGCAAAAATCTAACTGGGAACTGATAATTATTTTATTGATTTTTAATTATGAATAATGTTCAGATTTATTCTTAAAATTAGTAATAAAAAATACTAACATAAGACGAATTTACCAATGTCCCACATTAATAATGGAATCGTGACTAAAGTCGCTGATTTACATATTGTCCGGTGTCCACCCATGTAGGTAGAATATCCAGATGTACTATACGCAAGGTGTATCTGTATAGGCATCCAACAGTGTACTGATAATCGTCTAATAACCGGAATAGCTAAGATTTTTTGGCTATGTAAGTTTGAATACCTGAAAACCACTTAAAGTGTCTAAACAAATCCAGATATATTCAAAATGTTTGTAAACACTCGAAAAGTACAAAGGTATATTTGTACTTTTTTACTTTAACAAGATGTCATAAATTGTAAGGATTCTGGATATAATTTACTGCTAGGAAGTGAATAAGGCAAAGCAAAGTTACCTTCATTGGTATTCAGAGTCTAATTGAGTTTATAGCATTGAAAATCCTTCAATAGAATGCGAAGTAGGAATAGATTGTCGGCACCTTTAACTGAGATATTTGAACACATTATAGCCGATTTTCTTAGTGATTTATGGCTTTAGAGATTGAAGTATCTTATATTTAAGATTATTCAGTGAAAAGGAGGATTATTTTTGTTAACAGCAAACAGGTTCTTCAAGCGCCATTGGAAACAAAGGATGCAAGTTATAGCTGAAGAATTTATCTTTAAAGGGCGGAAGACCCCTCGCAGCGTGTGCCAAGTAATTTTTGGTTTTTCCAAATAACATTAGTGCTTTACAAAAAGGTTTAGTAATGCAAGCCAGAACTTGTGGTGATATTTTCACGGAAGAAGAATGACTGTTAACAAAATTAGGATAGTGTGGATTTTTTCTACCCCACAGTGTGTCAAAGGCGGCACCTTTTGCTTAAATCCCTGACTTTTAAGTTCCGCTTTTTAAATACATACTTCAAAATATTTTGAGTGTTTAAAACGTAACAATTTAAAAAAATGAAAAGTTTAAAAAGGATTACTGAATTTCTGTAAATGGTTATGTGGTATTGTCATTCTGGATAGTTCTAGAAAATATTCTATCAACAATAAGAAAGCGGATTGGTTACATTGTCGTTTTCTTTGTTATGTCTTTGGTAGTATACTTTGATTAAGCTGTTGAAATTAAGAATCAATTGTTAAAGAGTTGATTATTTAGAAGCATTATTTCCCTTTATTATAGATGAGCTTGCTCACAAATGGTTTAATACTCCTTATTATATAATTTGCTCCCAAATACTACGCTTCAGGCTTTTCAGGTAATGTATCTGGTGACAATGGTTTCTAGTGATAGAAATGACATTTCATAAAATGAAATAACTTATTATATACAAATTAAAGTTTTTAACGTAGTTTTGTTTTGTATAAAAATAGTATACCGGCCAGTTGTATGTTCCTTAGTTGGAGTAAAGATATCTTCATATCAATATGATAAAGATATGTTCATTTTATATATATATATATATATATATATATATATATATATATATATATATATATATATATATATATATATATATATATATATATATATATATATATATATATATATATATATATATATATATATATATATATATATATATATATATATATATATATATATATATATATATATATATATATATATATATATATATATATATATATATATATATATATATATATATATATATATATATATATATATATATATATATATATATATATATATATATATATATATATATATATATATATATATATATATATATATATATATATATATATATATATATATATATATATATATATATATATATATATATATATATATATATATTAGGGTGGCCCTTGCTTGTATGGGAAAATTTTATTTCAGTAGGATTGTTGATCGATCCCCCTAAGAATGTGCGAATAGATGAAAATCGATAAAATATGAAGTTTCAGATCAATCCGAAGTGATTTAGAGGTAGCTCAAGCCGGTCAGAATTTCGAAAAATATAATTTTTTTGCATTTTTTCCTTTTACCCATCCCTGAAATATATTATACCAACCCTGAACATAAAAATAAATATTAATACATATTCTATAATCGATTACCTTTCCAACAAGCCAAACATAATAAAAATCGGTTGACAAATAAGGAAGTTATGGCCATTCATATTATTAAAAAACCAAACATTTTAATTTCTATAAGAATATTTCATATTAATTTAATTTTCAATAAAAACCAATTAATTTTTTTTTTATTTTGAAAATTTTAATTTTGAGTAATAAAAAACATTTAAAAGTAAAAATAATACAAAATTAATCTTAACTTGTAGTACTAGTCAACGCTGTTTTAGTATGAGATTTGCAGTTTTATCGATAGTTAGTAACCACTTGCAATAAATATTGCTTTTTTCTTCTTTTTTGGTTAATACTTTATTGTATTCTTCAATTAATTTTACTACACGTTCTGCTGCATCATTCACTACATTTAAATCATGAATTATATTCTTTACTTTATTATAAGCTTCATTATCGTTCCACTTACAAGGGTCTTCATTTAATAAATTAGTAGAAATTCCAAAGCGATTGAAAAATTTGTGTTTTTACGCGTATGCGGTCATCACCGAGAAAGACAACTACCGAGAAACCAAAACCGACAAAAAATAATCGAGAAAAGATAACCGAAAAACCACAACTGAGAAACCATAACCAAGAAACCACAACCGAGAAACCATAACCGAGAAACCACAACCGAGAAACCAAAACCGAGAAAACATAACCGAAAGACCACAACCGAGAAACACTAACCGAGAAACCATAACCGAGAAACCACAACCGAGAAAATCATTGCCGAGAATGGAAACTACCGAGAATTCATGAAGTGATAATTAAAAGTTAGTAACTTTGATAGATCTAAAAGAGACAGAGGAGAATACATAGAGCGGGGAAGGACAGAGAAAGACCAACTGCGTAAAGGAAACACTATGAAGCGGAAGTTAGGTTATAAGTTAGTAAGTTTGATAGATTTAACAGAGACCAAGGAAAATACATAGAGCGAGGAAAGAAAAAGAAAGGCCAACGGACACGCTATACAGGGGAGGGTAGGTCATAAGTTAGTAAGTTTGATGACAGACTTCAATAGTTAACGTGACGACTGAGAGAGAAACTAACTCTAACAGGACACGCTATGCCGTGTGAGTGTTAATATTCTAATATTAATTAATTAAATAATTATTACTTCATAATGCATGGATGCATTCTCGGTATTTGTTATTCTCAGTAGTTTCTATTCTCAGCTTTAGTTTTCTCGGTTGTGGCTTCTCGGTTATGGTTTCTCGGTTTTGGTTTCTTGGTTTTGGTTTCTCGGTTTTGGTTTCTCGGCAGTTGTCTTTTTCCGTGTTTGCTTTCTCGGTGATGACCTTTATCTTTAACCTAATATCAAAAAGTAAAATCAATTTTTATGAACCAAACACGTTTCTATTTGTGAATACAATGTGAATACTTGACTTCAATATCATTAGTGTTACCAACATAGAAAAAAAATTAATGAATGCCACTTATATCAACATAGCAAAAATAATTTTTATATTATTTTCAATTTTAAATATTTTTTATTACTCAAGAATGGAATTTTCAAAATAAAAAATAAATTAATTGGTTTTCATTGAAAATTAAATTAATATGAAATATTCTTATAGAAATTAAAATGTTTGGTTTTTTAATAATATAAATGGCCATAACGTCCTTATTTGTCAATCGATTTTTGTTATTTTTGGCTTGTTGGAAAGGTAATCGATTATAGAATATGTATTAATATTTATTTTTATGTTCAGGGTTGGTATAATATATTTCAGATGTGGGTAAAAGAAAAAAAATGCAAAAAATCATATTTTTCGAAATTTTGACCGGCGTGAGCTACCTCTAAATTACTTCGGATTGATCTGAAACTTCATATTTTATCGTTTTTCATCTATTTGCATATTTTTAGGGGGATCGATTGAAAAAAAAGATACTTTTGAAAATAAGGGCCACCCTATTAGGGTGGCCCTTGCTTGTATGGAAAAATTTTATTTCAGTAGGATTGTTGATCGATCCCCCTAAGAATGTGCGAATAGATGAAAATCGATAAAATATGAAGTTTCAGATCAATCCGAAGTGATTTAGAGGTAGCTCAAGCCGGTCAGAATTTCGAAAAATATAATTTTTTTGCATTTTTTCCTTTTACCCATCCCTGAAATATATTATACCAACCCTGAACATAAAAATAAATATTAATACATATTCTATAATCGATTACCTTTCCAACAAGCCAAAAATAATAAAAATCGGTTGACAAATAAGGAAGTTATGGCCATTCATATTATTAAAAAACCAAACATTTTAATTTCTATAAGAATATTTCATATTAATTTAATTTTCAATAAAAACCAATTAATTTTTTTTTTATTTTGAAAATTTTAATTTTGAGTAATAAAAAACATTTAAAAGTAAAAATAATACAAAATTAATCTTAACTTGTAGTACTAGTCAACGCTGTTTTAGTATGAGATTTGCAGTTTTATCGATAGTTAGTAACCACTTGCAATAAATATTGCTTTTTTCTTCTTTTTTGGTTAATACTTTATTGTATTCTTCAATTAATTTTACTACACGTTCTGCTGCATCATTCACTACATTTAAATTATGAATTATATTCTTTACTTTATTATAAGCTTCATTATCGTTCCACTTACAAGGGTCTTCATTTAATAAATTAGTAGAAATTCCAAAGCGATTGAAAAATTTGTGTTTTTACGCGTATGCGGTCATCACCGAGAAAGACAACTACCGAGAAACCAAAACCGACAAAAAATAATCGAGAAAAGATAACCGAAAAACCACAACTGAGAAACCATAACCAAGAAACCACAACCGAGAAACCATAACCGAGAAACCACAACCGAGAAACCAAAACCGAGAAAACATAACCGAAAGACCACAACCGAGAAACACTAACCGAGAAACCATAACCGAGAAACCACAACCGAGAAAATCATTGCCGAGAATGGAAACTACCGAGAATTCATGAAGTGATAATTAAAAGTTAGTAACTTTGATAGATCTAAAAGAGACAGAGGAGAATACATAGAGCGGGTAAGGACAGAGAAAGACCAACTGCGTAAAGGAAACACTATGAAGCGGAAGTTAGGTTATAAGTTAGTAAGTTTGATAGATTTAACAGAGACCAAGGAAAATACATAGAGCGAGGAAAGAAAAAGAAAGGCCAACGGACACGCTATACAGGGGAGGGTAGGTCATAAGTTAGTAAGTTTGATGACAGACTTCAATAGTTAACGTGACGACTGAGAGAGAAACTAACTCTAACAGGACACGCTATGCCGTGTGAGTGTTAATATTCTAATATTAATTAATTAAATAATTATTACTTCATAATGCATGGATGCATTCTCGGTATTTGTTATTCTCAGTAGTTTCTATTCTCAGCTTTAGTTTTCTCGGTTGTGGCTTCTCGGTTATGGTTTCTCGGTTTTGGTTTCTTGGTTTTGGTTTCTCGGTTTTGGTTTCTCGGCAGTTGTCTTTTTCCGTGTTTGCTTTCTCGGTGATGACCTTTATCTTTAACCTAATATCAAAAAGTAAAATCAATTTTTATGAACCAAACACGTTTCTATTTGTGAATACAATGTGAATACTTGACTTCAATATCATTAGTGTTACCAACATAGAAAAAAAATTAATGAATGCCACTTATATCAACATAGCAAAAATAATTTTTATATTATTTTCAATTTTAAATATTTTTTATTACTCAAGAATGGAATTTTCAAAATAAAAAATAAATTAATTGGTTTTCATTGAAAATTAAATTAATATGAAATATTCTTATAGAAATTAAAATGTTTGGTTTTTTAATAATATAAATGGCCATAACGTCCTTATTTGTCAATCGATTTTTGTTATTTTTGGCTTGTTGGAAAGGTAATCGATTATAGAATATGTATTAATATTTATTTTTATGTTCAGGGTTGGTATAATATATTTCAGATGTGGGTAAAAGAAAAAAAATGCAAAAAATCATATTTTTCGAAATTTTGACCGGCGTGAGCTACCTCTAAATTACTTCGGATTGATCTGAAACTTCATATTTTATCGTTTTTCATCTATTTGCATATTTTTAGGGGGATCGATTGAAAAAAAAGATACTTTTGAAAATAAGGGCCACCCTAATATATATATATATATATATATATATATATATATATATATATATATATATATATATATATATATATATATATATATATATATATATATATATATATATATATATATATATATATATATATATATATATATATATTGCTGTGAATTTTGTATCCAAAATATTAGAAATTTTTGAAAATTTTGTAAAATTTTAAAATCTCTGTTAAAAACTAACACTTTAGAAATATTTTAGCAACTTTTCCAGTTAAAAATATTTTTAAGTTAATTACTTGTGTGTCATTGATTATACAAACAATGTGTATACTTTTTAATAAGGTTAAATAATCCATGGTTCTTTATTTATTATTAAACAGTTTAATCACCAAGTTCTTTAGTATGCGTAACATCCAGTTGTGCGATGTTATTGTTATTATTATGTAATTCATTTATGATTAATTTCAAATGAGTAATATCAACGGCAATTATCCGAAATTTTAAAATATATATTAAAAATTTTAAAAATAATTTATTATTTTTAATAAACCAATATTATAGCATTTTTATTTATGTCGCTGCCAACGTAGGGCAAAGTGAATTTTTTGCAATATCACTGCATTTTATTTATGGGGACCGGCAACGTGGGACTTTTGTGGCTTATATAATCTTTTGATAAATATTAGGCTTATAGTAGATTTTAATAGATTATTTGGTTTTTGAATTTTATTTAGATTATAATAGGTAATTTGGCTTTTGATTAATATTAGACTTTTGATAGCTTATATAAGTTTATAATAGCTTATCTGGTGTATAGTTAGCCGATTACGATTATTTAAAATTATTAGGCTTATAATAGCATATTAGTAGTTCCTGATATACGATGAACGTGAACGTATGTAAAGTTCACTCTAGTAAATAAAGCGACAGAGTAAAGTCGTGAAAAATAATATAGTACAAATGTAAATAATCAGTTAATATATGGCGAAAGTGTCAAGTAAAATTGTAAAAGTTTTTATAAGGTTATAAAGAACCACCTACGATATTAAATTAAATTACTAGCTAAACTTTTAGCTAAAGTGAATAAATCTTTGTTTATGCGAATTCATCGCATATATTTATGGCGCCCAACGTGGGACAAAACAAATAAAAAATTTCTTTTTATGCGATTTCATCGCAATATATATCGTGACCTTAAGTGACTCAAGCGTCATGTAAGAGAGTCTCCTTTATTTTATAGTTTTCCTAAAGACTGATGGAAATATAATTTCACAGTACAACAAAATTGGACACACCCGTTCTACATTTTTTAAGATGTAAATCATGAATCGGCCATTTTTGTCCTTCGGTAACAAGAACTGGCATTGCCGCAGCTTATTACCTAGTTATAGAACTCGTTACGCAGTCTTATCGTTTATCAGGTAGATAGATTGGTAGATAAGCATGGATAATCTCTCCTTAATAAATTAGATTTAATCCGCTACCACCCATCACAAAGACATGAAGATCCTAGACCAGTCCAGTGATGAACGATTGTCATAGTTGCCCCGCTTGTTGTTTTTACCTATCGTTAAGTCGAATCAGGGGACACTACTTATTATAGTAGTTATAATAACTAATAGTAGCCAAACTCTGTACAATAAAAGCGAAATTTACACGTCAATCGCAAAAACATAAAACTGTAGAACCAGGAAGCTTTAAAGTTTAGCTAAAACAGCACTAAATCGTCAAAACTGCCAATCCTATTCATGTGATCTTCACGCCATTATTCTTCTATTGATATTGGTGTGAGGTAGAAATCACTTCCTGGTGTCGCACTGGCTGCATGACACACGAATGACATTTGAACCGCATGCATTGCATAGCATTTGAACTGACCCGAACAAACCAACAGCAGGTTCGTGATCTTAATACTAAAAGGCTTTAGAAAAATTATATGAAAACGTAGAAATTTCTTTGTGATATTTCATTGCTTTAACTTATTAGACACGTGCATATGTATTGTAATAATTGCAAATAACTAGTTTACAGAATTACAGTTTTAACAAATATTTAGTTTTATTTTAGTTTTTTCAGAATTATATAGCTGTAGTAAAGTAAAGTATTAAGTTCTGTCTCTCTGGGAACAAATTCCATCAGTAGTACATCCGACTCCAATATTTTAGATTAGGCTATTGTTATAGAATTTCAATAATTCAGCTTCGCAACTCTAATAATGCCGTGTCGGTGAATATCCTCCTTACTTTTAACTTCTTTAACTTGACGACGTAATCATTTCCAGCTACCTCATGCCACACAGGTGTGCATCCCAATTCTAGATCATGCGGTAATCGTAACATTTGTCCAACCATCATAGAAGCTGGTGACTGTTCGGTTGTTTCTAAACCAATGCGCGATCGGCTAGTAGGAACAGATGCAGATATTGATCCCAGTATCTTTCATGGTCGGATACTACTTTAACCAAATATTCTTTAATTATTTAATTCATACGTTCTACCATTCCGCCAGACTGTCGATATATCGGTGTGGCCCGAGGTTTGCGAATACCCAGCAATCGGCAAACGTCTCCAAAATTACGGCCTTGGTCCGTGTGCAACTCTAGAGGTATCCCGAAACAACTGAAGAACTCCTTCACCAGTACTTCAGCACAGTCGCAGCTTTCTGTCTTAATATTGCATATGCTTTTGTCCATTTAGTAAAATAGTCCGTTGCCATCAAGATGTGCTTATTAGCAGCGCCGGACTCGGGAAATGCCCCCGCCATATCTATAGTAGGGTGGCCCTTTTTGAAATTTTCGAATTTCCAATGTTTAGACTTGAAAACCTTATGGTTTCTGGGGTCGCTAAACACGAATCCGGTCAAAAACGACTTTTGAAAGATAACAGCTGTCAAATTCAGTAAAACCGGTTACTTAGAGGCAATTTTCATCTGTCAGAAGTCACCAAATTCGTGTTCAGCGACCCCAAAAAATCATAAGATACAAGTTTTTAAATCAAAATATTGAAAATTCAAAAAGTTATGCCAAGTTATTTTCTAAAAACGTTAAAATCCCATTTAAAATACATTTAAAAATTGAACTTCTAGCTGCACGGGTTATTCTTGCTTAAAAACTTTTATATTTTGGGAATCACATTTCCTCAACAAACTAAATCATATTTTAGGGCCAGATCGATAAAATTTCAACTTTTCCAAAATATAGGCCACCCTAATCTGTAGTCACTCTTTTTTAGAGAACTACCCACATTGTACTGCATCATAAGTGTCCTTCGTTTTACCAAGGGTTACCAGTGGAACACGGTTCACATTTACGGCACTACTGTTTCAGTCTTCTTTGTAATAAAGAGCCTAACGGTAGTGCCATCTTTGCTCTACACCCGCTTCAGGAGATCTTTTTCCACCTCCAGTATGCCTCCAAGATTCTGCTGGAAGAACTTTCCCAGGCTATTCCCAGGAATCTCCTGCTCTTGTAACTCTTTTGGCAACCGATGGTCGTCGACAGTGGTAGTTGGTAATACCTGGCAGACCTTCTCTTGCTGACGAAAGCAGTGACGGCAGTCCGTTGGACAATGTCTTACTAAAAGAGCATCTGAATTTCGGCAGAACCTTGCTGAAGTAGCCGACGACGTTTTCTTGCACCCGTGTCGAGTATGAACTTCTCATTCGTCCGGGGTAGCTTAATATCGGTGCTGTTGTCAGAGCACGCTTAAACTATTGAAAAACCGTCTCGCACTCCCCACTCCAAACATATTCTCGTCCATCTTCCAGTAACTTTGTCAGATGCTTCGCTATATTGGCAAATCCAGTAAGAAAATGCTTGTAGTAGGATATAACATAATCTAAAGGAAGCTACGGTCTCTAGGTATCAGACACTCTTGAACTACTCGGATTTTATCGGGATCAGCTGCATTTTGTTTTGTGATACGACATGCTCGAGGTACATCAGTCCTTTTGGAATATGTGGCACTGCTTCGGAATTAATTTCAGATTTGCACCACATATAGTCTTCCGAATAGGACAGTTCCCTCGAAATGGTTTCCAACATACGCTTGAAGGCGGCGGCGCCGGCGCGCACTGGGGACCTCTCATATAAGTGCTCAAAATAGGATTTCTAATTTGTAACCATTTAAAAAAACATAATGCAGGCATGTAGACAAGCATTTCACACATTCCTATGCTAAATATGGAATCGGTGACAGTTGTCATCGCGAAGATATGAAGGTGACAAGTTACTCTATACGCTCGGTTTGTCCCAGTTTTATTTTCTCTCTTGAAAATACTCGCGGTTCCTATGTGTTATTTCTTAAATTCTGTGACGGATTGTTATAAATAACACTATGTCTCGTTTAGAGCAATGTATGTAGAACGTACGCCATAAACTATTAGAGGCAAGAGAATTTTTACCTCTAACATTTTTTATCTAGAATAATATTCTTTTTCTCGAAAGCAAAGTTTAATAAAGTCAGCCAATTAGATCACTACTCACAGAAATATGTCTAATTACAACGTTGTGATTTTGCATTGTATTTTGACCAACAAGATAAAAAAGTAAAATGTTAAATAGTACCGAATGGTATCAAAATAGCCGTACCACAGGCATAGACCTTAAATTTTCTATTATGCATTAGGGTTTTAAGAAAGTGTTGCTATGATACGGAAATTTAATCTAATTTTAATTTTATTGTTAAATTTTTGTGTTACGACAATGAAAATCTGGTCATCAAACATTGCCATAGAGATGAACACACAAAGCTTCGTTTAAACTAATAAAATAACGTTCAAATCGCTACCAAGACTTGTACGCATTTTTTGTGTTGCCGGTGGTACATTGTTCATTAATATAGTATTCAAAAAAAAATTTTAATCAGGATGGATAATAATTCGAGGAAGTAACAAAAAAAGTCACAATGCGGTCGCTACAAAACAGGGTCATAATAAAATGAAAAATTACAATTTAATTAATATTAAGTAGTATAAATGAAAATTAATAAAAATGACGTTGCTCTAGAGAATACTTCATTACAATCTTTAGTTATGCCTCGAAGTCTTCCGTTTAGTGGCCCTTTAAAAACTTTCTTACATTTTATTTTTCATGTTTCTTTATTTTATCTATTATTGATTTTCTAATAATTTTAGTGTTTTTTTTCTAGTTAGGTTACCTTCCATTTTAGTTTTCTTTCTTACTCCTGTACACTATATTCCTGTTTTACTGCTTACCATTTTTCGTTTGATATAACGAGATTCTCTATATGAAGTCTATTCTGCTTTTAAATATTTATGAATATACTTTAATACGTATTTCAAGTTATTTCAATTGCTAATTTGTATTAATTTATAAATAAAATTGCTCTTTACAGATTTTCTTACCGTAAAATCTAAAAATCAGAAATAATCTATCTTAAATTTTGATGACAAATCTTTATGGATTTATTATGAAAAGTGAAAAGTTTTGATTGTGAGGCATTGCATTTGATATTTACTATCCTTAGAATACATGGGTCACATAGCCATATGTTAAGATTACTTTCGTATTTTAGATATTAGTATCTGGTTGGAAAATGTGGGTGAGGAACATGTGTTGGTGCATGTACTTGTTATGCGTCCTACTTTAAGACTAGAAATTGCATGAGAATGCACTAAAAGGCTAGACGTTTTCAATCTGCAGTATGTTATACATAATAGTGTTGAGCATACTTAAAAACTTGATACCTCTTAGCCTACTGCAAAAATTCATAATTTTCCATGGAAACTTTTCCCACATCATGATTTATATAACAGCTATGCCCCATTCGCAAATCAATTAAAATAAATTCATCTTCATAATTTCATAGATTATAATTTCCCGACTATTACTTATAGATATACAAACGCATACACGAGAAACACTTCGCAATTTACATAAATAGTAAAACTCAAGAGAAACAAGGACGATATTATCTTATTAATATATAATGTGAAAGGAAGAAAAATTTCCCCGTTGTTAATTTGCGGGAATACCCAAACAATAATTAACAATTATTTTTTCTGTATTGAATTTACTCATTTAGGTGTAACATTATAACGGATTCACGATCAGTTAAAATCAATAGTTGTATTATTACGTAGACCGAACAGTCACTTCAAAATAAATATTTTGAACGTGTTTAACCTATGTTTCATACCGTTTTATTGCACATCTAATTATAGACAATCCATTAATACTATGAGCAAAACAATTACGCAATTGTTCAAGTGTAAACTTTTAAAACTTAAGAATTTCCGTTCCATTTCCGATTCCAAAAGGTTATAAAATTTTAGACAGGTAATAAATATAGTTACGTCTATCAAATTATTGTTTTTTAATATTATCTGTGAGCTAAATTTGTGTGGTTATGTAATTAGCGACGCTGTGTGAAGTCTATACAACATAAAAATGTTAACCTAAACTGACCTATAAATACCTACTTTACAGTATTAGTTCGAGCTTGGATGACGCCGGAAATACCACGGCCTCTTTGTTTAGATAGGACGCAAAGACTATGACTATTGTCTGTCTTTATTAACGTAAAGAACGCTCTAGAAACAAGTTTCAATTGAAAATTGGACGAAATCTTATTTTTGATTGTCATTGGCCAAAAATATTGTCAAATTAGAACGTTTGAGAGTTAAAAAGCAATAATTAAGTCAGTCTGCTTGTTAAAGTTTATAAATAGATCTGCCAAGTAATTAATAGAAAGCCTATTAACTTGTACACTTAATTAAGTAACGGATAGATGTCGCATGCGAAATGGTTTTTCACAAGAAATACTAATAGCTAAAACATCAATCTGCTTTATACAAGTAAATAGTATGGGTATTCAAACGTTGAAAGTTAAAATACTCCTGAACGCTTTTTATATTAATGTCACAGTTCTCAAGAAGATAAAATAATTATTAATATTATTCAAATCCAATGTGCTGTTATGAAGTTGCTGTGATTAAACAGCAGTAAAGCGCAGGAAAAAGACTTTTTTAAGGTAGAAGGTAAAAAGCGTTTCAAAAACATTGCTTTAAAGATCTTTTACCGCTAGTTCGTTAAATGAATTCTTTAAACTACAAAAGAAGTAATTCAAGTAATGATCAATATAGTAAAATTAGGTATTTATCCTATTAAATAAATAAATTATTAAACTAACTATGCAATACATGTAAAGCATCATCGAGAATGATTAGTTAATAGAATAGTCGGCAGACACATGGAATATTTCACCAATACAGATTATAAGGAGTGTGGTTTTTAACACAATAATATATTCAAACGATGATTCCAAAATCACACATTTGTATTTGACTACAAGCCAATACATATTTCAGAACGACGAAAAGCGTCATGTAGTCAAATAGGAATAGGTGTCCCTTTAGGGAAAACAATCGTGGCGACAAAACAGAACGTGGCAACGTCCTATCGGAAAACCTAAGCGGTTAATGTAAATTATTTCCACTTCTATTCCCAAATTGAGTCCCGATCCATACGTTTAGCGCATCCAACTTAACAAAAACCCTTTCTACTTCTAAAACATACTGAGTAAATGAATTTTGCAATTATTATTATATCCAGATTCTATCAAAATATAACAACATCCTGTAGTTAATGTATTTTTAAAAAGCATAACTAATTAAATATCAATTAAATAATAAAAAGTAAATAAAAGAGTGGTTATTGTTTAACGATGCAAGAAAGGATTGCTTAACCATAATATAGTAATTCAAACTTATTATATCATCCAACAAGAAAATATCAAAACTAAATACCTTCTCAGATAAATTAATAAATTCTAATAAAAAAACTCAGTTGATAGGACAGACCTGATGAGGCGCAACTGCGAGGTTCGTTGCCACTGAACTTCGCGATCCAAGAAAGACTGAAGGAAAGATCAAGGAAGGGGATCAAGAATATCAATCGTATAGAGTATAGACTAAGATCACGGAAAAATAGATATTTTCTTACAACGTTGATCATTGTATTATGTAACGTGTTAAAATTCTCGATTTAATTTTAATGCAAATTTAAATGCATTATTCGTACAGAATATTAGTACGGCCCTGTACATTTCAGTATATTTTAGTTGGGTAAAATTAAAATTTCTGACGATATTTCGAATCAAATGGTATATTCTTTAATATCAAAAGTCATTTCAAAATGTTCTCATGTACATGAATTTTGTTTTATAATAAAATCTCGAGTTAAACATTATTTTAGAGGTAAAATAATTCAGATAATTGCATTATAAAATTTAGTTTACGAGCACATTTAAATATCAGGTTTCTCGCCATAAATGCAAGATGTGGTCGTTGTGAATTTTTCGATGGAACGTACTGGAATAAATTCCTGATCGGCTTAAGATGTGTCAGTTTCAATTTTGATAGGGTAGTTAATTTTCCCTCTTTAAAAATGCTTAGGAACACAGATTTGCAATCTCAAGTTTAGTCGGACAGCGTCTCTCGAAGCCAAAAGCTAAGAGGTAGCCCCTGGGTCAAGTGAAAGTGATATTATTGTCACATATTTACAGTATAGTTAGAACACAGAAAATTCTAGTGTTATACCGTATCGATTTTGTTGGTAGGAAATTAATCCAGTGAAGAGGATTATTCCGAAATTTTAGTTTGGTGAATCTTCATTCATGTAATAATAGTTCTAATGCCGAAGATTTGCTATTAGAGTTCAGTGTTAATTCCCTCTTGTTCGATCATTGTATTGGCTTAAAAGAATTCGTTTAATGCTAATCAACAGTGAATTTTTATATTAAGATATACAAACACAAACTCAGGGTACCTTTAATGAATAACTTGAGCTCAGTAATTCTCCGTTACTACGGAAGTATTAGATATTGAATTCTGATTATTATTATTTTATCTAGTTACCTATTTTTGTATCTACCTTAGCGACGTGTTTGCTTATAATTATATTACCTTTGATAATGACAGCACAGCTGTCGAAACAATATTGTCAGGTTATATTTTAATAAAACTGTGAAACTTTTACTAATCTTTATTTATTTCATATTTGAACAATATCCATTTAGAATTGCGCAGTAGCGTGTACTATCTACTGCGCTGTCTATAATATCCAGCTGGGCGGCACCACGTTATGAAATATTACTCCCCAAACCATAATCACTGTAGGAAAGCTTGACTTTTGTGCCGTAGGCTTTCGCTACCTAGCACCTGCAGGGAAGTGAGAGAGCGTCATCGGTAATAAAACCATTTTCAGAATTGACGCCTTGAAGTTATATTACACCATTACTATGGAACTTTATTGTGTATCGGGTTTACTCCAGAATTATCCGTAAAGTATTTACTACTAATTTATCAGAGCCAGTTACAACCAGGGACTTCCATCCTAATATAATTGTGGTACGGTTCCGATACAGAGTAACAAAAATACAGCGGTTCGAGTTCTGGTTTCGCTACTTGTTTTAAAAAAGCGTTCAGGTTCCAATTCGGGTACGGCCTAACATTAACATTTGACCTAATGCCAAATTGACGTTTTGATTTACACCAAGCTTGGTACAAAAAAATTAGTATCTTGAATTAATTCCAGAATATACAAATAATAAGTATTACAAATATTTCGTCTTTCTTTTCTTAAGTCGGCTTAAAAGTACAGTTGGGTTGAGTTATTTAAACCTAGATGAAGTTTGAAGCTGCTTAGAAACAGTCGTTTGTTAGAAACGTATATAGAAGAAAATGTTACATTTCCTATGTGTCCTGTGGTCAGAAAAGCTGCATCCGAACTCCAAATGCCTGTGAATCGTTCGTTATATTATGTTTTTATCGGAAAGCTCCAAGAATTTCAGATCGACACATACGTCAAAATACAAAGCTTACATATTCCAATGAAAATAAAAGATGCCATTGATAAAGTTTGCAATCTTTAGAAAATATTGTGACAATTTAATTAGTGCAAAAGAACAGATTCGATTATATACATAGTATACTGTAAATTACTGTATTAAATTTTATAAATGTTTGTTTTAGCTAGCGCAATAAAAACCTAAAATTCTTAGAAGAAAAATTTTTGTAATTCTTATACAAAAAAACACAATTTTAAAAATATGTAATTTGAATTTAGTCTTAAAAACAAAAAGAAAACAAAATTCTTAAAAAACAACCAGGAATAATAAAAGTAAAACAAAAAAATGACGAGATCCCTTGGATGAAAAATCTTTTAACACGCCGATAGTATTACGTCTCAGTATTAAGCATGCGAAGAATGAGAAGGTAAGATAATATTCAAGGGGAAAAATTATTTTAAGCTTCATTTACTGTTTAACTCATTTATCTTTAAATATTTGGGTGCCCAAACTTCAAATTTCAGAAATTTCAATGTATGATGCCTAAATTTCAAAATTCAATCCTGAAATTTCTTCTTTCTTGTTGCAAGAAGTGAAGTACTGCATCTGCTTCAACGCCATGCGACGTTTTATATAATTCTAGCGGGGGTTTTCTTACACCGCTTCTTGCAAGGTTTTTGGGTACGTTGTAGGTACGATCTTGAGACGCGAAGAAGCGGTGTGAATCTTCACTCTAGTAATAGGAAACATCCACCTCAAACAACAAAAGAAAAATGGCGGATAAAGATTGCTAGAGACAAAATATAAAAAAAGAATACCACACAATATATGTAGTAAGTATAAATAAACGTAGGTATCTTATAATTTATACATTAAATGATTGTATGTGTATACTAAAATGTGATGTTAGGTTAAGAACTACCCTATATTGCAAAATGTATTCATTTGTTTATATATTTTGTCACGTATTTATTTTTCATATTTTAAATCAATGGACGCCTAGGCATTTTTACCCCGAGATTCTTCCTCTGGTCTACGAAGCAGCTGTTTCTTGTTGCTAGTGTGAAGTATTATTTCTGCACCTACCCTTGCCAAGTTTCATGAAATTATGTTGAGAAGCTTCCTTACACTGTCTCAAGATTTACAAAAGTACCCAGAAATCTTGCAAGAAGCAGTGTAAGGAAACCCCTTGATATAATTTTATGAAACGTAGCATGGTCTAGGTGCAGATGCAGTACTTTAACGACGAACTAATTCGGGGATCGTATAAAACAGTTACGACATAATGGTTTTATTATATACTGCACCTCTAGATCACTTAATAATTCGTTTCCATGGCACCCCATATCCGAGCTGAGTCAAAGAGATATAATAGAAATCGCCTATCAAAAAGTAGCTTGCATTGTTTTTTGTCACATACATCATGAATGTGGAGTTATTTCCAGCAATACGCGCACTCATGCACACGCATTCAATTGACCTACAGATAATGAAGATGCAAAGGAAAACCATTATTGAATGGTTTGAGTCCCTACACTCTAACAAACAAATGAAGAATCTAGGTCGCCGAAATCACGAGGACTAACTTGCATACCGCATCGCGAATCACGCGATTTTTAACAGCTTAAATAATATCAGTATTGCTTGAAATCTGATCTTATATTTTATGTGTTTACCAGGTGGTGATCACGCGGCGACCTAGATTATTCATTTGTTTGTTAGAGTATAGTTCTTCCATTTAGTAAATGAGACTCATAGAAGTATGTTAAAAGACGGCCGCCAGAGGCATAGGCGTAACTAGAGGGGGGGCCAGATGGGCCCGGCACCCCCTAGAATGGCCATGCCCCCCCCCCTAGGAAAAAGCCAATTGCAAAAAGCGTGGATGTTTAAAACTCGCCGCGCTCCACACTGGACCGTTTAATACAAGCTAGACGTAAATAATTCTAATATTACTTTAAACGATTGTAGTCGTCATATTTTGTGTAGATATAGCTCAGTATAAGTAGTTAAAGTATTGTTTTAGAAAAAATAGTTAAGTGTACATAGTAAGCTCATCTGTCCAGACAAAGAGAATGTAATATGTTAGCATATATTTATTATGGTATTTTGATACAATTAAAATTAACAAGGATAATAAAAGGAAAGGATATCCTAGCCATAAGTCAACCTGAAAATTTAAAATCATGTAATAGTTTAAAGGTATATTGATTTTCTATTGCACATTTAAAATTCTCCCTGTACTTCAATAATAAGCTCTCATTCACTTCTATGGTTATAGACATTGTTTATAAGAAAACTGAAAGAATTACCAAAGATTTTAATAAAAGGGAAAAAACAGATAAATAGTTGATAAAAAGAGGTATCTCGGGGAGATGAAAAAGATAATAAAAGGGTTTTTTTGAGTTAAGTATGAAAAATAAATAAAATTTTCTAAAAGAAGAAATTTGATTATATAATAGAAAAATAAAATAAATGTGTATCTAGTAAATGTAAACTGATCAAGTCAAAGAAGAAAATTTGTTAAATTAAAACATATAAAAGGAAAGTCCGGTGTTTTATGGAATAAAGGAAGAGTAAGAGCATTAAATACTGAAAACAAAATTAAAGGGTATTATGAGACAGTATAGATGGATAGAAAAAAATAAAATTAAAAAAAAACTGTCTTCGAGCTGGGTTTGTTAATCATCAAGGTGTGGAAGATTTGAAGTCGTCATCATATTCCTGAAAAAGAAAATAATTATTAAGGTAACTTAATCATAAGAAAGAAATTAGAAGATACTTACCGAGGTGTTGGGGAGCTGGCAGTCATCATTCGGGTCCTAGATAAGAAGAAAACCATAAAAGCAGTTTATGAGGCAGTGCAGTAGTCCGGTGGTGTGAGGTCTGCTGAATCTACGGCGGTGATCACGGTTTTTGGCAGAAAGTGTAGATTGTGGGAATTATAGGTTGTGAAAGTAGAGGTGATTGTTGGAAGCGAAAAAAAATACATATGTCAAAATTTTAAGAAACTATTAGATGGCCATACAAGGAAGACTTACCTAAAGAAAATTTTACATGTAAGTTGACAAGGGTAAGATTTCTTTCCAATTTTGAATCCTAAAATAAAGGTTTATAACAATAAAGAGCTAATAAACAATATATGCTATACGTACTTATTCCTTCTTGCGATATATTTTAATTGATAACTGTCAGGTTTGACATTTCAGTTATATGTGTCAATGGTTATTATTCATAACCAAACTTTATCTATTGAAAATTATTAACCACTCCATGAGTGTAAAAAAATTTAAATATTTGTTGATAATATTTAACCTTTCAATAACAGTATCCCATATTGAAAGGTTATAATAGGAGTCTCATATTTAGGTACAGAAGAAAATAATTTTATAGGTAATTTGTACGATTGAACATCAAATAATTCGACCCTGAGATCTGAGATATATAAAAATAAATAACAATTTGCACGATACAAAAGTAACGTCACATATAAAATTGGCGCCCAACGTGTCTGGCTAGCTTAAAAAAGCTTTCGTCACATAAAATTGGCACTCCAACGTGTGAGGCACCGCGAATTGTAAAGTCATTTTTAATACTACCATATAAAAATGATACACAACGTGTTTGGCTAATTGAGAAAAACTCAGAAAATCAAAAGGCAACACAACGTATTGGTTTATTATTCATCATTATTCATTATTATTCATGGTAAACCAACGCCAAAACTAACATAGATCTTATCAAAATAATATTTAGTTTGAATGAGTAATATTTTACAAAATAAAGGTAAATTTTAATTAAAGGTATAGGTAAATACGTTTTATTAAGTAACTGATTTATAAAATTTTTTACTTATAAAAAGTAATAGTGGTTATTTAGTTCAAAATAGAAATGGATAAACCCGAAAAAATAATAACAAGATCAAGCAAACCAAAGGTAGGTTTTAAAAGTTTCAAAGATGAGCGAGCAAGACAATCAGAAGGTACGTCGACGAAAATTTATGAAGAAGAAACAGAACAAGAAATAACCATACCGGTAGGAGAAGAAGGGCAATTACAAGAGAGGGAAGTTATTACTAAAGAAGTCGCAGCTGAACCACATTTGAATTTTCCAACGGGAAGTGACAAAATGATGGAAACTCTGCTTAAGGCCATTGAAGAATCAAGAAAAGCAGCTGAAGAATTAAATAAATCTATGGAAGAAAAGATAAGAAAAACAGCTGAAGAATCAAGGAAATTTATGAAGAAGAACCAAGAAGAAAATAAAAGAAACATGAAGAAGAACCAAGAAGAAAATAAAAGAAACATGGAGAAGAACCAAGAAGAAATGAAAAGAAAACTGGAAGAATCAGCAGAGAAGATTGATAAAAAAATTTCAGTTTCAGCAGAAGAAATGAAGAAAACATTTGAAACAATGAAGAAGTTAGAGGAGAGATTTGAAAAGAACTTCAAGGAATTTACAGAAGAAAATCAACGAATGATCCAAGAAAGGTTGGAGAATTTTAAGGAAGATGTTAGGATGGAAACCAATAATAAGTTAAAAGAAAACCAAGAGAACAATGATAAAAGGCTAGAAGAAATTGGTCGAGCGGTAATACAAATAGACAATTTAAGAGAAGAAAATTACTAAAGTACCATCAACAAAATAAATTTGATTGAAATGGAAGAAATAAGAAGTCATCATGAACATGATCAGAAAATAGAAGCTACAAAGAAGGCAGCACAGGAAGCAATAGCAAGATCTATAGATAACAGAACTAGAATTGATTACATGGTTGTAGAAGTGAATCAAAATTGTGAAGTTATAAAAAAAGATATAAATGGAGTACAAGAAAAATTAAATGATTTAGAAAATGTTCGTCCAATACATCAAATGCAACCAAGCATAGTCCACAATTGTAGATATGGATCTGAAATGTCTTTAATAAAAAAAATTGTGGAAAAGAATTGGGATAATTTAAAGAATAGGATGTTAAGAATTAAAAGAATAAATTTATTATCTGCAACAGGAAAGAAAATTAATACAATTGATAAATCCGTTCTTATTAAAATGCGCATCGGCTCAGAATTATCAGAAGAAGTTCCATTTTTAATTGTTCCTGGTCTTCAAATAGATTTTATTATGGGTATTGACTTCATTGAAAAATATGGTGTAAGTATAAATGAAAAAAATAAATGTATAGAATTAAAAAAAAAGTAAAAAATGGATTGCACCTGATGATAATGTTGATAAAAATGTAAGTTTGTCTGACGAAGGGCGAAGATCTCTTCGAGCAGAATATGATGGAAGAATTGATAGAAAAGGAAGATGATATAGTATTGTACACCATTTTACAAAGAATTATAAATGAAGAACAAATAGGAACACAGAATGAAGAAATAAAACAAAGATTAGAGAATTTTATAATGGACCATGCAACATTGTTAAATGAAGAGCCAAGATGTGCTTCAGAATACGAACATCAATTGGAAATAACAAATGCAGATGGATTTCAAACTAAGAATTATCCTATTCCTTTTTCTTTTAGAACAAAAGTCAAGGAAGAAATTTCAAAAATGTTAAAAGATGGTATAATCGAACCCTCAAAGACTAATTTCATTAACCCTATTGTTGTTGTACCTAAGCAAGATAAATCTCAACTACGACTTTGTTTCGATGCGAGAAAACTTAATGCCATCACGAAACCACAATATGAACAACCACAATCTTTTGATAATTTACTTAGTAGAATATGGGACAAGAAGGTATTTACTAAATTGGCTTTAAAAAACTCATTTTGGCTTATTCCACTCCACGTCAATAGTAGAAAATCTACGGGATTCAGTATAGAAGCAGAAATTTTCCACTTCAAAATGGTTCCGTTTGGTCTGTCTACTTCTTCGGCAGCACTTGCAAGAGCTATGCAGAAGATTTTAAACGAATTTGAAGAATTTTGTGCACATTATGTGGATGACATAATAATTTTCTCAAGAAATGAAGAAGAACACATAATACATTTAGAAAAAGTTCTAACCAGATTGGATGAAAATGGATTAAAACTTAATGGTAGGAAATGTGAATTTTTTAAATCAAATGTAAAATATTTAGGTTATGTCATTTCGAACCAAGGTGTATCTATTAGTGAAGAAAGAATTGAAGAACTAAAGAATCTACCTCGACCCAAGAATTTAAAAACATTGAGAGGTTTACTTGGAATGTTAAATTACTATAAAAGATTTATTCCAAATTATTCGGGGCTTTGTGTACCATTAATTGAACTCCTAAAGAAAAATATGAAATGGAAATGGACGACAGAAAGAGAAAAGGCATTCCAAGACCTAAAGAAAGTTTTTTATGAAGAACTGCTGTTAAAATATCCTAATTTCAATGAAAAGTTTATTCTGAGAACTGACGCATCTGATTTCGCAGTTGCTGCTGTGTTAGTACAAATCCAAGATGGGGTTGATGTACCAATATGTTTCATATCAAGAGTTTTAAAAGATTGCGAAATTCGGTATACAATAGCAGAAAAAGAAATGTTAAGTATTATCTTCGCGATGAAAAAAATTGAAATTTTATTTACTAGGGAATCAATTCTTAATAGAGACGGATAATTCAGCTATTTCATTCTTGAAATAAAAGAATTTTCTTAACAATCGTTTATATAGGTGGGCTCTTTTTCTACAAGGATATAATTTTGAGATAAAACATAAAGCAGGAATACTGAATGTAACTGCAGATTACCTTTCAAGAAAAGACAATCAAAGCGGTGATAAACCTAACCAAATTTTAATAGCTTTAAATGAATTTGTTAAATCGGGAGAATGGATGAGACATTTTTAGATATCCAAAACGATCAAAACATTATAAACATCAGAAGAAAATTAGAAGATGAAGACGTAGAGGAATTAAAAGGTTATAGTATAAAAGTCAATTTATCCAACACCTCTATATAAATACCATGTTTACTATGCTCATTTTACATAAGGAAAGTGATTGTTTACTCTTATGTTACATGATAACCCACGTTGCCCCTAGCAACGTGGGTTATTTTTAAAAAACTCACTCCTTCAAAGATAACAACCAATCACCAGCTTACGTTATTAAATATTATTAAAATCCAGTCATCGTGCTAGAGTATTACCGTCAAAACTACAGACTAACTATACATTGCAAATTCGATGTTGAAACTTAAATAAAGCGGTGTTGGATAAAACTTTGTATGACACGCGTGAGTTAAGGATATTATCCACTCAGAAAAATTAACCCTCTCGGGCCTGCCGGCCCTCGAGGGTAAATTTTTCATTCGTGGACAATATCTTACTTAACTCACTTGTACCATAAATAACTATTATTAATTAAGAAGATTGGTAAAAATGAAGTGATAGTATTTAACTTTTGACAAATGTCAACATTTATTTTATTTTGACATTTAACTTTTGACAAATGTCAACATTTATTTTATTTTGACAGTTTGTCACTAACTAAGGTTATGAAAATTATTTTAAATTATTTAACCACACTTTCTCATACCATCTTAGCATGTACTATAGTAGATTACTTACCGAGGCGGGAAGTAGAACATTACGCGGAGAGCAATGTTGTTGCCCGAGGCGCGAAGCGCCAAGGGCAGCAATTGCTCGACGCGTAATGTCTTCCCGCCGAGGTATGTATACTATTTTATTCACAATCGTACATAATTATGTTCTTACATTGATACCTTATACTTGATATATGTAGGACACAACACCAGCGTTTTTATTCAGGTGACGATAAAATGACAATTGCTGCAACAATTGTCAAAGTAAATTCGTGTCACTACTAAATCAAATTTAATTACATTGCTCCTAATTGCAATTTACACGATTTAAAATGTCTGATAGTGAAACTGATGTAAGTTGCACACCACCGGAATTGCGAGAAGTTGCTAAAACAGTGACTGACTGTTTGTTACCTACCTACTAAAAGTAAAGATAGATACGAAAACTTCTGCCATCTGTTGAGAATATTTAGAACGAGCAAAAGGTAAGTAATGGATATTACTAACCAAGAGAACTCATTACTAACCAAGAGAACTTATTATTGACTATGGTGTATAATAAACTACTTTCTAACTTTTTAAACGTCAGTAATGAACACATTATGTATCGATTGTGAATAAAATATATTTACAATATCTACAATACGTGGGTGGTCCCAGAAGTACCCGACCCAACAAAGAAAACACAAAAATTTTGGAAAAAGATTTATTTATTTTTCAACGTAATCTCCTTTCAGCTCTATACACTTTTCCCAGCGGTGTTCAAAAAGTTCGATACCCTTTTTATAATAAGAACTGTCTTGCTCCTAAAATAGCCATTAACTGCTGACATCACTTCTTCATCGTTTGACCACTGAGCCAGTTTTTCAAGTTTGGGAACAGAAAATAATCCGAGAGGGCTAAATCTGGCGAATATGGTGCATGAGGTAGCAATTCAAACTTTAATTGATTAATTTTGGCCATTGCAATAACGGATTTGTGAGCTGGCGCGTTGTCGTGATGAAACAACACTTTCTTTTTAGCCAAATGCGGCCGTTTTTGCTTGATTTCTTCGCTCAAACGTTGCAATAAGTTTGCATAATACTGGCCGTTGATAGTTTTTCCTTTTTCGAGATAGTCAATAAAAATTATTCCACGCGCATCCAAAAAAACCGACGCCATAACCTTGCCTGCAGATGAAACGGTCTTCGCCTTCTTTGGAGCCGGTTCTCCCTTTTGAGTCCATTGTTTCGATTGTTCTTTTGTCTCGGGTGTGAAATGATGGACCCATGTTTCATCCATTGTTACGAAACGGCGCAAAAATTCTGCTTTGTTGCTGTGAAAGTTCGCTAAACACTCAATTGAAACATTTTCACGACACTGTTTTTGCTCGAGTGTGAGCAAACGCGGCACCCATCTTGCACACAGCTTTCTCATGTCCAAATTTTCAGATAATATGCAATGTACCGCACTTTTTGAAATGCCCGTAATGTCTGCTAGCTCGCGCACTTTCAGTCGACGATCATCAAGTACCGCTTTGTGGATTTTCTTCGCCATTTCTGGA
Source organism: Agrypnus murinus (assembly GCA_929113105.1). Taxonomy (NCBI): domain Eukaryota; kingdom Metazoa; phylum Arthropoda; class Insecta; order Coleoptera; family Elateridae; genus Agrypnus; species Agrypnus murinus. The sequence continues at coordinate 189,898,063 of OV816024.1, forward strand.
ATCGTCACCTCATTTGGGCGACCACTGCGATGCTCGTCTTGGCAGCTCGTACGGCCTCGTTTAAACTTAGCTACCCAAATTTTAACTGTTGTAAACGAAGGAGCAGACTCACCCAGAGTAGAATCCAGTTCAGCTTTTATATTGATTGGGCTGAGGCCTTTCAAATAAAAGTATTGTATCACATAACGATGACCAATTTTCTCCATTTTCACAAATTCGCTGACAACGTTCACTATTGATGGCTGCCAAACAAATACTGAACAACGTGGCGCTTTCAAACTTAAACATATGCTTTATAGACTGCGTACTTTCCAATGCAGTGATATTTTCAAACAACTACCGCCACCTCTTGGTCAGGTCGGGTACTTCCGGGACCGCCCTCGTATATACAATGTTTTGTTTAATGCCATTTACTCTACTTGGTTTGGTTTATATAAATATAGCTTTGTGATATGGAACCGACCTGTTAGTTGATTGTTTAAATCATACAACTCATATACATTTCCATTTGACAATATTTTATTCACTATAAAAGGACCTTGATGTGGTATTTGGAGTTTTAAACATATTTTGTCTGCTCTGCTAGCACGCATTGTGTTTTTTAATGTTACCGAATCTCCAACTTTAAATTGTATCTTCTTTTTTATTTTTTTATTGTGTTTATCTAGATATTTCTTTTGTGCCTTAATTATTTTCAATCGAGCTTCTTGTAGAAGTTCTTCTAAATTATCTTCCAACCCCTCCTGTCTCCACGGCCTGCTAGGTTTAATAGCTTTTAAAAGACTGATTTGACATATTTCCGTTGTTATGTTTAGGACATTATTGATGTAATATTCAATCTGGGGTATATATTTCACCCACTGATTATGGTGTTATGTGTTAAAATCCGCAGGTACTTAACAACCTCCTTTATGTATCTTTCACATGGGTTGCTTTCCCATTGTCCATAAATTCTTGCACAGCAATCACAATTTCTTCTTTCTTCCCACTCTGTTCATTATCTTTCCTACTTAAATAGTCCGCCGTTACATTTTCTTTGCTTCTTTTGTATTTAATGTCAAACTGGTAACTTTGAAGGAATAACGCCCATCTGTATAATCTATTGTTTAAAAAATCTTTCTTCTTGAGTAAAGTTATTGCAGAATTATCTGTTTCAATGGTGAATTTATTTCCTATCAAATAAAATTTTAATTTCTTTATAGCAAAATTATTGACAGCATTTCCTTTTCTGCTATAGTGTATCGTGTTTCATATCCCTTAAGAATTTTTGATAAAAAACATATAGGAACTTCTATACCTTCTTGGATTTGTACTAGTTCTGCTGCTATTGCTGAATTTGAGGCGTCTGTTCTTAAAATAAATGGCAATTCAAAATTAGGATGTCTTAACAATAGGTCTGAATAAAATACTTCTTTTATTTTCTGGAATGTAGTTTCTCTTTCTTCTGTCCATTTCTATCTTATATCTTTTCTTAATAATTCAATTAGAGGTGTACATAATTCGGAGTAATTGTTAATAAACTTCTTGTAGTAATTTATGACCCTTAGAAAACCTCTAAAACTTCTTAAGTTTTTTTGGTCTTGGCAACCTTTCTATTTCTTTTAACCTCTCTTGACTGATGGTAACACCTGTTCCATTGCTAACATAACCTAAATAGTTTACCTGTTCCATCATAAATTCACACTTTTCCAAATTTAACTTCAATCCATTCTCATTTAGTTTTATAAACACCTTTTCTAAATGAATACAATGTTCTTCTATATTTATTGAGAAAATTAAAATAGCATCTATGTAGTGGACACAAACTTCTTCGTATATATTTAAAATTTTCTGCATCGCTCTTACCAATGCTGCCGATGATGAAGAAAGTCCAAAAGGTACCACTTTAAATTGGAAATTTTCGCCTTCTAAGCTGAAACCCGTATATTTTTTTGAATTTTTATGTAAAGGAATCAACCAAAAAGAGTTCTTTAGATCTAGTTTAGTGAAGACCTTTTTATTCCATAGTCTTCCCAGAAGATTGTCAATGGTTTGAGGTGATTCATAGTTTGTAATTTGATTGATTCTACGCGCATCCAAACACAAACGTAGAGTTCCGTTTTTCTTGGGCACCACTACCAGAGGATTAATATAATTTGTGATTGCAGGTTCGATGATATCATTCTTGAGCATCTCTTGTATTTCTTGTTATACTCTTACTTTATATGCATAAGGTATTGGGTATACCTTTGTTTTGAATCCGGTTGTTTCATCAACTTCTAACTTATGTTCGTACAATTTTGCTAGACCTGGTTCTTCATTGAATAAATTTATATTCTTTTGTAGCAATAATTTTAACTGATTTCTGTGGTATATCTTTTTCTCTCCTATTTGCTCTTCTTTAATTATTTCTTCCATGATATTGCATAACACAATAACATCTTCATGCATGTCCTCGTATTGTTCAATGCACAATTCATTTTTATTTACATGAAGGCTTTTTATGTGCTCATCATGCATTCTATTTTCACCCTTGTTAGCCACATCTGGGTCTCTCCAAGGTTTTTCCATTTTATTTATTCTTATGGACTTATTTTGTCCATTAATTATCATTCCACATTGTTTTATACAATCTATACCACATATAAAATCTAATTTTAATCCTGCTACTATTAAAAATCTTACATCTATACTACCTTCTTCTAATTGTACTTTTATATTTACCATTTTATTTATAGTTGTTAATTTTTCCTTTGTTGCAGAAACCAGATTTTTTTTTATTTATCTTGCATATCCTTGATTCCAATAAATTTATGTTTTTTCTTACCACCTCTTCATTAATTAAAGAAGCTTGCGAACCTGTATCTACCAAACCCATATACTCTTCCCCATTAAACTTTAATTTTATAAATGGTAGTGTATTTACCTTTTCTTCTTCCTCTTCTTCTTCTAACAGAAAATCATTTATATCCTCTCCTGTAGCTATACCCAAGTTATAAACGGTAACGAAAGTTAATAAATCGGCGTTTTTTTTCTTTGGCTGGAGGCTCGTAAGTCTCCACCACTTCTATCTTGTCGAGATCATCCATTCTGTCTCTCCCTTTTTCCACTCATCCACTCCCTTCCAGTCATCTGGGTTTTTTATCTTACTGTTGTCATCCGTTTTATTGTAACGATAGTTGTTCTGATTATTGTTTTGTTGGTAATTTCTATTGTTGTCTTCTTGCCTGTTTATATTTCGATAATTCATATTATACTTACAATCATGTCAATTATTGTTAAAACTTCTATTCTGTTGATAATTTGGAAATCTTCGATCTGAATAGTATTGTTGTCTCCTTAATTAAAAGAATTGTATCTTTTATTTTGAAATACTTCTGTTCTTCTGTTGTAATAATTATTTTCCGCCCCTTCATCTTTCCTGATGTTTTTGACTTGTGTGAAAGTCAGGGAAATGCATTAGATGAATCTCTTGAGCATGTAAAATTGTTAGGTGTTTCTTTGAATAAAGTAAAAGGGTCAAAGGGTTTGACTATAAAACAAAAATTTAAATCCGTTATAGACAAAAATCTTAAGTATTTCGTAAATTTTAATCGTAAATTTTAAGTATGCCCCAATTACGTCTTGCGATGTGGAACGGAGTTTCTCAAAATATAAAACAATATTTAGGGATAATAGGCATATGTTTACTTTTGAAAATTTAAAAATGTACGTCATTGTTTAACGCTCTATGTTTAGAAAATATAATTAATTAAACTATTGCATAGGATGTCTAATTAAAATAATTTCTGTAAATAAAATGTAAACAACGCTAAACAGGTGTTTTTTTAATAATGAAAGTGCATAGTATATTTATTAAAAATTTCTAATAAACGAATATTTCATGATTTTTTAGTGCATATTTCAGGTTTTTATAGTGCATAAGTGCATGCATATTTCAGCATTTTTAAGTGCATACAAATCCTATACCTAGTGATTACTATTTTATATTGTATAGCTATAGCTACATTTAAATTAGTACGTTTTTGTAAAAAAGTAGCTATACCTACGTAGAAACTTAACGTCTAGTGGGTAATATCTATCTAGTATTATAATTAGTCAGTCTATACCAGCGTTCGGCAAGAGGGGGGTGGAGTACTTAAAATTACAGGACCTTATAGCATATATTTTTACCATGAACGTAAATGATATAATAAAAATAAATATTTATGCGACCCATTTTTTAACTTTTGCGACCCTATAGTAGCGGTCTGCTAGTCTATACAATAATAAGTAGGGGAGAAGTGGCATGAAAGTGACAAGTATTGAAAGCGACAGTGGTCATTATTTAAATATGCTTTATAATGAAAGCTTCTGCTGTTTACAGTTAGGTGTAACATTCTCTATGTCAAACCTAATATGCTTAGCTACACTCCTTTGTTAGTTACGTCGAGTTGTCCAATTTTTAATAATAATTTACTATACAATTTGTTAGCACAGTGTTTCAAGCACTGCAACTGAGTGTTAAGTTTGCAAATTTTTAAACCAGTGTATAGTGATAGCTGTGACAAAGAGGAATCTGTAGATCACAGTTTTACGAAAAGTAAGGCTAGTTTCCCAATATTTTTGCAAGCGTTTGAAATGCTCTGCGAGAGTTAAAAGGGACGAGACCAAAAGTGTTGAAAGGGACATGCCCCTTTCAATACCGCATTGACGATTTAGCAACGAGCATTAATATATATTTTTTTTTGGCAGCTAACATAAATCATAAATGGAGTAAGAAACAAAGAAAAGAATCAGAAAATCAAAAGAAACGATTCAAGAGGCTATAAATACGGTTCTGAACAGTAATATGTCCATTAGATCAGCTGCTCGAGAATTTAATATTGCGAAATCTATGCTAGCTCGTCTAGTTAAAAAAGCAAAAGCTGTTCAGTCAGATAATGCATTTGTTTATGAACCAAACATAAGGAACAGAAGAATATTTACGACAGAGGAAAAAGAATGTTTATGTAGTTATTTGAAAATTTCATCTAAAATGGCTTATGGCCGTACTTAACATATCTCCAAACAAGAGAATTAGCATTTCAGTACGCTACTAAATTAGGAAAAGTCGTGCCGCAAAATTGGACAGAAAATAAAAAAGCGGGAATTGATTGGACGAAACTATTTATGAAACGCCACACCGATTTATCCTTGTGACATCCTGAAAAAACAAGTCTGTCACGGGCCACAGCCTTTAACCCAACAACGGTGGGAATATTTTTTGGAAAATTAGAGCAGGCGCTTACCAAATACATGTTTACGGCAGATAGAATTTTCATTGCTGATGAAACCGGACTAACTACTGTTTCAGAGTTACCCTGCGTCATCGCTGAACGTGGTTCAAAGCAAGTGGGTCAGATGACCTCAGCTAAAAGAGGTCAGTTAGTAACTATGATAGCATTTGTTCCAGCTACCGGTAATCACGTTCCTCCCGATTTCATATTTCCGAAAATGCGCTTTAAGGATTTTATGCTAGAGGTTGTCCTCCTGGAAGTCTAGGTTTATGCAATAGAAGTGGTTGGATAACTAGTGATAATTCTGAACTCGCATTTAAACATTTCGTAGAGAAAGTAACGCCATCGAAAGAAAATCCAGTATTGCTGTAGCTAGATAATCATGAAAGCCACATTAATATTAATGTAATCACTTGCGCTCGTGAAAAAGGTGTTGTTATTTTAACATTTCCGCCTCACTGCAGCCATAAGCTGTAACCATTGGATTTGCAGTGTGCGGACCATTCAAAAACCATTTTAAAGCTGCCAAAACGGTTGGATTGTATCAAACCCAGACAGGACAATGTCAATATATCATTTGCCTAAATTTGCTAGTTATGCATTTAATAGTGCATTTATACCGAAAAACATATGTTCTGGATTTTCTACAAGTGGTATGTATCCCTTCAACAAAAACATATTTGAAGAACAAGATTTTTTAGCTTTTTCTGTAGCGGGTTATCCAGATCCAACGATTTCCATTGAACCTCAGCCATCCTCTTCCACCGAAGCACCTGTTAAACCTGTACTCGTAACTCCTGCCAACATATGCCCGTTTCCCAAGGCACCTCCGAGACAGGAAGCCCGGAAAGGAAGGAAAAGGGGTTCCAGTCGTATTATCACTGATACTCCAGAAAAAGATGAAATCGAGCAAACTTGTTCAGTAAAGAAGACGAAAAAAGAACAGGTTGCCAGCATTATATTGCAAAAGAAAAATCGGATTGTTACGAAAACTGTTCTCGAATCAAGCAGCAGTGAAAGTGGTAGCGAAACAAAAATTGATTACGCTGAAAGTGATGATTAATTAGAGTTCAACTTCGAAGCCGAAGAAGAAATACCAAACGTTGAAAGCGAGTTTTGATAAGGGAAATTTTGTTGTTGTTAAGTTTGTAAAGAAGAAATTTGTAAGGCCTTTTGTTGGAGAAATAATGAAAGTGCACCTAGATAAAAATATAACTGTTAAGTTTTTAAAAAAAACCCTGTAGTCCAGTCACACTAAACATTTAACTTAGAAAATGGAAGTACATGGGATTTTTTTCTTCCAGCATGTAGGGGGGTCTAGAAAAGCTTAACTTGAAGTTTTCGACCTCAAATTCATATGAGCTTTTTCCGCCATCTTGAAAAGAAGGGTGAAGTGTTATTTTGAAATTATCTCTGTAACAGTAGGTCCAACAAAAAATTTGTATAAAGCATTTTTGTCGGCAATACGACCGTCTACAACTTTTATTTGAAACTTTTTTGCGTAATATAAAAAATGAATAAGTTGTGAGGGAAAAAAAATAAAAATTGTGGTGGCCGATTTACCTTTCGCCGGTTTCCTGGAGAATACATTACATTTATGGTCTTTGAAAAGATTTTTCCTCCATTTTGAAAAGAAGGGTGAAGTGTTATTTTGAAATTATCTCTGTAACAGTAGGTCCGACAAAAAATTTGTATAAAGCATTTTTATCGGCAATACGATTGTCTACAACTTGTATTTGAAACTTTTTCGCGTAATATAAAAATGAAAAAGTTCAAACTTTCATAAACTTTCAAGTTCACTTCTTTTCAAAATGGCGGAAAAAGCTCATATGAATTTGAGGTCGAAAACTTCAAGTTAAGCTTTTCTAGACCCCCTCTACATGCTGGAAGAAAAAAATGTCATGTACTTCCATTTTCCAAGTTAAGCCCATTTTTCGTACAGTTTGACTGGACTACCGGAGGCTATTATTTTATTTATGATAACGATGATGTAGCTTATATTGAGGAAACAGATATTGTAAGAAAACTACCTCCACCTGTGAAAAACAGTGGAACTGCTAGGGTTAGCTCATTTTTATCTTTTGAAGCCGATTTATCTGGCTTGCTTTAAAATATTAAGAATGTCCCTTTCAATCCTGCTGCTGTCCCTTTCAAGCCAGTGTTGTTGCTTGAAAAGAACATTTACGGTTATTTAAAATTTTATTTATATTTGCCAGAAAATGTTATAATTTTAATTTTTTATCTATTTGGGTTGACGAGCATTTTTTGTATAACATAACTTTGTTTATATTAATATGAAAATGTTATTCCAATTGATAATAAGAATATTTAAAGTAAAAATGTCCCTTTCATGCCACATCTCCCCTATTGTAACATCGAAAACGTCTAGTCAATTTAAAACTATTGGTCGTCTCACTTTGAGACTACAGTGTGTGTTCTTACGGACAACGGCGTTGCCAAACATCTCGCAAGCAACTTTTAAAAACACTTTCTAAATATTGTAGTTGTAAATGCATAAACCTTTATAATTCCTATTGTTCGAGCAAGTTATATTTGCAGGTAGTTACTTATTCTGACAGCGGTAGTAAAACAAAATTTCAAAACTTGGTGTTTATATGAGTTAAGGATGTCTGGGAGGTACAATCGGAGGCAAAAGTACTGAAAATTAGAAATTCATGAATATTTTCGTTTTACAGCTTATTACGAAATAAATTAATAGTTACAATGGTAAAAAAGAATATATTATTTAAAAGAAAAGAGAAATTTTTACTAACAATGTTGAATGAAATAGAAAATAACGAATACCTAATATGGAAAAATTTTAAATAACTTTTGGCAGTGAATATGCCTTGATTTTAACTTTTCGGCAAAAAATATTTGATTTAAATCTTTATCAATTATGAACATATAATTATTAATTAGGCTTGAGTATAAATTAAAACATTAAAATATTGTTTATTTTTTATAATTGTAAATGATAAATATGTTTAATATTAATAATAGGGAAGACGCATATGTTGTCAATTGAGGAGATTCTTGCATTTTCATAAACGTCATTACTAAATTAGTTAGAATATCAGTTATAAATGCATTAAACAATTACCAATTTTAAGTAATTAATTTTTGAAAATCTTGAAAATTTAAATAAATTTAAAATGCAATACTGGTGTCCTCTAATGGATGAAACTTTGTTACCTCTTACAGTTCCAAAGACGACCCACTGTTGGTGCTAATGAAACAGTTAAGAGTCCTGTATTACCCGTCAGTTTGAAAAATTTTTTATTTTCAAGTTCAAATATCGTCTACTTATTAACGAGTAATTAATATTATAATGTACGTTATGCTGTTGTGTAATTAACTGCCATAATTAAAGTGGTGTTAAATATTTCTGGTAATATTAATTCAAAATTCAGTTTATTGGTTTTCATCAGCGCCATCTAACGTTGAGTAGATCGTCAATATTGCTTCTTCACATTCAAAGCGGTACCTACTTTTTTACATCAAATAGCTTTGAGGGAAGTTGCTCAAGGCCAAATTCGGTTTTAAATGAGGAGAATTTTTAAATTTAATTTTTTCAAATAAATTGAGGGTTTTTAGAAATTCCGCTTATCTGGAAATATTTTTCTAACCAAAATGAACGAATACAAAAATTAAAAAAAATACGTGCGTCTTCCCTATTCAACGTTCTATAAAATATAGAAAACGTGACAACAATGTTGATTTTATAAGTTGGTAGCGTAAGTATATCTTTCTCTTACATAATTAAAAGAGAAAAATCTTTGGGCATCAGTCAGCAGTTGATTGCAATTATGGACGGATTTAAACTAGATGGACTATTTAGGTATTTTCTGAAGCCTGCATGGTTTGTTTACACAAAGCACGAAACGATATGCGTGCTCCGAACGTAGTCGAATCTAATCCTAGTGCTTAGTGGTTTACCCGCCGCGACACGAATGTTCCATATTGGCTTATTTGTTTTCTGTGTGTTTCGTTTTTTAAGTTATTGTGAGTATTTTAATTTAAATAATGGTGCGACAATGTGTTTTGTGCAAAAGATACGATATGAAGGAAAATCAAATATCATTTCATAAGTACCTAAATTCTAAATTATGATAAAGCTCGGTTATGTCACATGTTTTGCATGTCAGTGCTGTAACGTCTGACGGGGGCACATAAACATGCTAGAAACAGAAGAGACCTTATCTCAATTGCATTGCAAGCAAGGGAAGAATTCAAAAATGTAATGAAGGCCTCGCCCTTTTTAATTAAAATATGTGAAACAGGAGAAGAAGTCTTTAGGTTACATCAAAAGATTGAATATTTTTCTAAGTTACACCAATTTAATTAACAAGTTAATACTTCAGACTATAATATCTCAATTATCTTCATCTTTGTCAGATTACTGTGGTGATCATCTTTATGATTCTGAAGATTTAGTAGCATGGTTATCTATTAACCATGCTACTAAATTAGTTAAACTTATATTTAAAAAATATTTTACAATGCGTATACATCGTGAAACTACCAAAAAAACTGGATATGTCCTGGCATAACAGAGTTAGAAGCATGTTAAAATAAAATTTAAAAATTAATAACTTAGAACTTAAGAACTTATTATTAATTAATAGTAAATAACTTTTATACTAACTGTTATATTAAACACTTGTATTAACTAGGTGTAGTATAAGTATTATAATTATGTAATTATAATAAATTCTATAAAAATACATCTATGTTTTTGTCATATAGTAGTGCAAATGAGTATTAGGAATATTTATATCCAGCAGAAAATTAAGTCTAAAACATTCCATAGTCTTTTTGTTATTATAAATTCCCGTTTGGCGCTACTTCAATGGATTCCGATCCACCTTACTACAACAACAAAAAGGACAAATTGCTTTCATCGGAAAACTCGGGAAGCTGTAGCTGCAACTACCTTAGCTTTAAAATATTGTAATATATATCGACTTCTAACAACAGGTAAGTAGGGGTCAATTGCTCAACTTTACAGATTTAGCTGACTCATTAATTCATTCATTTATACAATTTCCAAAACTCAAGGAATGGACACCAATACTTTTTTTTAAAGCAGGTCACTAATAAACTTATTTAATTTACCATCAGTTTATTGTAATTAAACTTGTACTAAACTATTGTAATTACTGTTAAAGACCAAAGCAAGCAGGAACTACCTTCTACTACCTATACCAAATAGGTAGTAGAACCTACTATTTTATTTATTTTTGGGCGTGGAATCAGGATGACGGAGCATCCTTCGTACCTCATGGCACCGATTGCTATGATCATTTGGCCGACTCTACTACAATTTAGCCGAATCTGAGGAAATTCCACCCCCAGTAGTGATTTTAACGTGCCAAACATCACATTGACACGGGACCTACAGTTTTACTTTCTATCCGAAAAGAAGGCATGTTTTTAATTTTTCTCAGCTATGAAAAATTACCAGCTCCGCCGGGGATCGAACCTGCGGTCCTTGGATTATGAAGCAAACATGCAAACCACTAATCCACCGAGGCTGGCAGAACCTACTATTATTCTTGTTTTACTTTATTATAGTCGTAACTAAATTAAGTTTACAAAAACCAAAAAGGTAGCAATTAGCTGTAGAAAATAACTAAATACCGGCTTCATACTACCATAGTAGTTTAGGACAAATAATGTGTAGGTATGTAGTTAGGATTTTATTTTATTTATATTTGTAGTAATTATAACTACTATCACACAAATTACGACTTTAGAGGCATCATTTGTAGTTTACATTACTGCTATTGCAGAATTCATATACTCAGTGGATATTGGATCTGGCTGGAATTTACAAGCCCTTTTTTAACAGCACGCCACTGCGCTCGACGAAAACTACGGGGGACTCAACTGAGGAGACGAATCGGCAATGGGCGTTCCAAACATTTGCGTACCCAATGGCCTGTATTTTAAAAAATTTTCGTTAGAGGGCGCTTCGGTCCTTGACAACGCTCAGACCACGCTGGCCATTGTTGACAGTTCGCTGGAGTGCCATATGGGTCGCAATGTTTCATAAAAATTAGCCAGATTTGCGATAAAATTTGCGATAAATCGCATAATCTGTCAACACTGTCAGCGTTGTCCAGAATCGTAGCGCCATCTAGAAGTAACGTTCAAACTTGAATTAACGTTCAAGGTCGGGGACGCTTTATTTGACTCGTTTCGTCTCCTCAGTTGAGTCCCCCGTAACGAAAACTATAGCTCTCAGCTGAGTACAGTGTTGCCGCATTTTCTTACACACCAATTAATTCATCGAGTAAAAACCAGATTTTCGGTTTGTTTATAATTCTTTTCTTAAGAACCGTTTAGTGAATGTTTATACTATGCAAAATCGGTTCTATGGAGTTCAAGTTACGTAATTAAAAAATTTGGGACGCTTGGTAGCTTTTTTTCCTGTATGAAATAAATAAAGATTATTAAAAGTTTTACAGTTTTATAGTTTATAGCCCTGTTTTGTTCTGTTTCTAGTGTAAATTTTATATTAGGATGGATATTGTCTATAAGAATTAAAAATTCATTGATAACCTCAAAAGAACTGTCAAAACAAGCTAAAATGTCATCAACATAACGAAACCAGAAGATAATGTGTTTAGAGAGGTTTAATTCAAATCAGAATGTTTGGTTTAACCAAGAATGTCTGAAACGTCAGGCTATTCCTAACTACATAAACATCACTACCAGAACCAAGAATTCGATTACTGAAAAAGTGATTAGGAATGCCAAAAGAAGATGGCTCAAAGAAGAATCGAAGAAATGGTTTAGTATAAGAGACAATATGCACGTTTATATAAAGGTACTCTATACAGAACTTACTCATAAATTACACAATATCCAATTTGACATCTTAGATTTTGACATTAGAGAAACCGTATGTCACATTAAATTCAAAAAATACACCACACAGATAAATAAACTTCATCGACTTGTACAACAAAAAAGTACACTACAAAATAACCATAATTGTCAGAACACTGCAAACTTTTATCCTCGTTTCATAAACTTGTCGAATATAACATTCAATGACAGAGAAACACGATTTCTTAACAAAGGTTTCAAATTTTGTCCTTTTCCAAAATTTACCAACAAAATTAAAGAAATTTTGGCCGTTGAATGCGAAACTATACTTAAGAAAGATCATAATAACTATGCAAAATTCCAAATTTCGAATTTGTTAAAAGAGATGTCTTTGAAACAGGACAAAATGTACAACACATCTAACATATCACTTCTTCAATCTATAAAACAGAAAATCACAGAGAACAATCTAATTTCTGTTAAAGCAGATAAGGGTAGCACTTTGGTAATTCTTTCAAAAGATATTTACATACAAAAAGTTAATGAATTTATTAATAAAGAAAATTTTGAAACGTTAAACAAAAACCCAACCACAAAATTCCAAAAAGAAATAAAACAAGGTTTAGAAAACTGCAATATCTGCTTTTCAGAATTAGAAAAGCAACAAATCATTAATAAAAACCCACAAATACCTAAACTGTATGGATTAGTCAAGACCCACAAACAGAATATGCCAATAAGACCAGTTGTATCATACATCAATGCACCTAATCACATTTTATCCAAAAAACTGAACCAGATTATTAACACTATAGGTTACAAATCGAAATACTCTGTTAGAAATTCATTAGAATTAGTAGATAAGCTGCAAAACATACATCTTCCACCACATTCAAAACTTGTTAGTTTTGATATTTGCAACATGTTCTCCAGAATACCACCACAAGAATGTATTCCTTTATTAGATAGTTTCTTGATCAATAGTAATATAGAATTAGTTAAAAGGTTAGAGTTAATTCAATTATTTGACCTTTGTATAAGTCAAAATTATTTCACTTTTAATAACATAATTTATTTACAAAAGGATGGTTTACCTATGGGTAATTCTCTAAGTCCTCTATTAGCTAACATATTTATGGACAAGTTTGAAGATCGAATATTTGAATTAAACCTCTCTAAACACATTATCTTCTGGTTTCGTTATGTTGATGACATTTTAGCTTGTTTTGACAGTTCTTTTGAGGTTATCAATGAATTTTTAATTCTTATAAACAATATCCATCCTAATATAAAATTTACACTAGAAACAGAACAAAACAGGGCTATAAACTTTCTAGACTTAAATATCAAGATTAACGCAGACAATCTTTTTGAATTTTCCATATACAGAAAACCAACACAAACAGACATAACAATACCAAATGAATCTTGTCACCACAATACACATAAAATAGCAGCATACAGATCATTAGTACACAGAGCTTTAACTATTCCACTAACAAAATCAGATTTTAGCAAAGAGATATCAACCATTAAACAACTAGCACATGCAAATCATTATAATCCGAACATGATTGACACTTTAATTAAACAAAAAGATTATAGGTTAGCTATCAAAAGAATATATCCCATTGACAATCAAACAGAAGACACAAATTACATATCTATACCATATTTTGGCAAAATATCAGAAAAAATTGCACATATACTAAGAAAAACCAACAATTATAAAATAACATTTAAAACCAACACTAACACTTTTTCATTTTTATTTAATGCTAAAGACAGAACACATGATATCATGAAATCGGGCATTTACCGTTTAAATTGTTCTTTTTGTAGTTCGGTATATATTGGACAAACACTTCGAAATTTTGACATAAGATATAAAGAACACGTACGTCATTACAAAAATAAACATCCTGAAAAATCGAATTACGCCAAACACCTTTTAGAACAAAATCACACAATGACTCCTCAAAATAATATTAAATTCCTACATTTTTGTAATAACAAACGCAAATTAGACATTTTAGAAGCCTTTGAGATATACAAACACAAACTCAGGGTACCTTTAATGAATGAACAACTTGAGCTCAGTAATTCTCCGTTACTGGAAGTATTAGATGTTTAATTATGATTTTTATTATTAATTTTTATTATTATTATTATTATTTTATCTAGTTACCTATTTTGTATCTACCTTAGCGACGTGTTTGTTTATAATTATATTACCTTTGATAATGACAGCATAGCTGTCGAAACAATATTGTCAGGTATATTTTAATAAAACTGTGAAACTTTTAATAATCTTTATTTATTTCATGATTATGGAGTTCCACAAAATAAGGCTGGAAACAATAAACAAGTTTTTTTCCTGTAATTGAAATAACTTTATTCTATTATGTGAGCGAATCTTCATAAGATCACATGTAAAATTACAGTTACTTTAAATTGCAATAACTTTTAAACGGCTTAGTCGATCGGATTGAAATTTTCACTGTAGTTTTAGCATTAAATGAGGAAAATTCTACTAAATTTTTGTTGGTTTCGTAGCATTTTGACATATCTCCTAAACATCCTTAACAACGCCAGTACTATTACAAAATTAATAATTTTGCGTATAATTAAAAGTCAAACGTTTTATTCTAGTTTTTGGATTTTAGGTAAATAAAAAAGTACAACACAAGTTATAGTTATTTGGTTTTTTATTAAGATAAAGAAACATTAAAATTAATAAATTATTGTATACTTATCAAACTACACTTTTTTAATTGTAGATTTAATAACGAAAAATGTTACTTAGGTGTTTTGAAAAATATTCGAAGAAGAGTTCGTTTGTTAGTTAATTATCTATGGTTGATAGCTCCCCACTAACACGATTTGAAAACAGAAAAACATGTAACATATGTGGAAAAATCATAGTTAAATATATTATGTTGGTCCATTGGTAAAAATAAGCCCATGACAATGAGTAATTCAAAATAGCATCCATTTTGTTTTGATATTTACATAACCCCAACGAAGGTAATTTACTGAGTTTAGTTCAAATTCTTCGTACTTGTATTTTCATTAAATTAAATTAAATTTATCATTGATGTATATATTGTATATTCTAAATTAATAAATTAGATATGATATAATTGAAAGAAAATATAAAACACTGAAACTGTGAATTTCATAAGAAGAATCAAATTTCGAAAAACCACATACCCATTTTTTCGGAGCAAGAAAAAAGTTAAAAATGTAAAGGATAAGTAAAACTTCTATGTTCAAAGTTAGACTATTGTTAACTATTATGTATCATAATTATATAAAATTCCACAAAATAATCCTTACTGTAACAAGCGTTTCCGGTTGATTCACGCACGCTCCATAAATTGTTCAATGTTAACTTTCCACTAATAACATGCGTTTCAAGAATACTATACAAAAAGATAAACATTAAATTAGGTAGGTGTCATAAAAAGGAAAGGCCAAAATACACAAAAAGCTGTGAAGTTACAAGATTCGTTTACAAGGGGCGATTATAAGGTATACCGTGAAATTTCGGAAATTTCCTAGAACCCCGCAGTGGAATGGCGACGCGGCGTCGCCACTGATGTTTTAAAAGTATGCGAATTGTTTGTCCATCCTTAGGGGGTGAAATATTTACTAGTTCTTTTGTTATCGATCATATGTCGAGCATTGCCTGACAACTCAATTCATCGCAAGCATTCATTGAGTGTTGTTTGGTTGAAGATCGGCTTCGGTGGCGCTGTCCCATTCATGTATTTGGACCTACCACGTATATGGACCTAGTGCTTACCTTTTACACTTCGGCAATAAAGAACAGGTAGTTTAGGTATTATGTGGCACTTTGTACATAAATCTACTTGTCACGAGTGCCCCTAATCCCTCTTCAAATGAAAGCAGCTTCATAATATAATACACGAAAAAGGTCCTTTACGTAAATATTTGCCGAACGTTGTAACATCGATTTGAAACGGTGATTTATCCATTAATGCTGAATCACTAGGGATAACTGCTAACGAGGGCGAATGCTCCTGCTGGCAATGGGAGGTCCAGCTCGGCATGTTTCTAAACAATTGTTGAACCTGGGAATTTATGGACCAGCCAAGTGCCAGCAGAGCATCCGATAATCACCTCTGACACCTACCGCCGCTGCAGTCTGTGACTAAGAGCGGTGTCGGGTTCATATGCATGCACGAAACCGTACTACGATTTATTATTATAAAGCGCTTGCATTCGCAGTCACGTAGCAAGCATCTAAACTCAGAGCAATATGTACTGTGAATATTGAGAAACAACGGAAACGAATCGTATACATCAATAATTATTGCAACCGCATTGTTCCTACTTAACAAACCGCTTTAACCCCTTCACTGTCTTTGCGGCTACCCAGCGTCTGCTTTTACTTTTCATAAAATACCACCTCTGTGTGTAACACCCATATATTATAATATTATTTTGTTGTGTATATGTGTGTGTGTGTACTACAACCTCCTCTTAATACGATACATAATGGATGTGAAAATAGAGAAAGAATAAGATAAATCTAGTAAGCATATAGCGAAATTATGAATACGGGCCTATGTCGAAATAATCGTTGTTATCATTCTCTGACTTTGGTACGTACTGCGGTAAAAGTAATAATTAGTAATCAGTAACATTACACGATACCAACAGCACCGACACAATACAACTGTATATTGCTTAAAAAGGTAACTGTACAGTGTAATTGAAAGTATGTGCACTGAACATATGAATAGCATGTCCAAGATCAGTATCAGATTCTTTAATACATAGGTAGCACTTTGTACATTATATGTAAGCAACATATGGTATTATCGATCTCACAATTACGCAAAACACACATAAAATCTTTAATCTAACCAAAATTCAAATGTGAAGGTTTGATGTAAAATAAATAGTGGGTAAACATGCTTTGTATCATCATTAGGGTTGGTAATTTCTACTGTAATTTTGCTGAAGAGGAATTCCACACAGTGCAAGGGTTTTTAACATATCAAACATCGAGATGTCACGAGGCTTACGGTTTTATTTCCTTATCTGAGAATACTCTGCTATGAAGAATTATTAATTCGTTCGTAGATCGACCTGCAACCCATGGATTCTAAAACCAACATTCCATGTAAGGATGACAACATGCCCCAACTTGGCTGAATATTGGATAACCAAATGTCATTCTTTCAACATTGGTCCACGCCTAGACCGACTTTCAAGCCTGTTATGTCAAGCCTCAGCTGCTTTATTGTCGCCTAAAAGTCAACCAATGCCTCGGTAGCAATTGTGGGTTCTCTAATCCTTTGTCCAAGTCAGAATCAACCTTCAGGGACCTGGTCTGGGTTTCTTACTGTTTGCTCAAGCTTCAACCAATTTTAGTGTTTCTAGACTTGGTTTCTTACCCTTGAACCAAGTTTGGGCTAATCTTTACATATTGTACAAAATCAAGTTTGTGAAGTTTTCTGTCTTTAATATATCAGCTAATAATTAATTAAGAGAAAAATGGGAGAAAAGTTAGACGAAAATATCTATATAGATTATAATTATTATTACTCAATATAAATTCAGCTTTCAAATTTTCACGTGCTGCGCTTCTTTGAAACAAGCCGACACATGAAAAGTAAGTAACGGGGCAGCGGCAAGGGGAATCCTTTACCGGCTTAGTCAGTGTTCATCATAATTGTTCTTATGCCACAGATTTTTAAGTTACGCTGTTATGTTAATAATAAATTGAATGACTTAAAATAATTGGTGAAGCATTTATGAATGTATAGTTCTGGACCATAACATTCGTCCACGACAAGAGTGGATCATTGATTAATGCCAGACTTGAATCGCTATTCTGCATCAATCTTGGTTATTTACCTTGCACCAAGACTCAGTGTTAGCGTCGCCACTATATTAGTCTTCACTATTGGACTAGGATATACCACTAATCTAGGGCTATGACTGATTAACAAGCTTGGCACGAAGTTTTCATCCCGATTTTAGCCCAGCCTTGGGCCATTCTTGGACTTCAGACTTGTACCAGAGTTGATAAGCATCGTCCCAAGCCTGAGCCAACCGTGGGCCCTTTGTTAT
This sequence comes from Agrypnus murinus, assembly GCA_929113105.1. Classification (NCBI taxonomy): domain Eukaryota; kingdom Metazoa; phylum Arthropoda; class Insecta; order Coleoptera; family Elateridae; genus Agrypnus; species Agrypnus murinus. The sequence continues at coordinate 189,916,245 of OV816024.1, forward strand.
TTCCTATATGAGATGCTGGCCACTAATCCACCAAAGCTGTCTTAACCTCCTAATTATTCTTAAAACTACCTTATTTTTTAACTGTAATGCTGATAAAACTCTGCTACTAAAAAGGATGCCGTACCGTAGTTCAAAGTAGTAGAGAGAGAAAATGATGTCCAAACTATGCACACAAAATTTAATTTCAGAATTTCTTGCAATTTTCCACAATTTAAATTGGCCTTGCTAATTGTGTAGTTAAATAACACTTTCCAGTTATAGGCATAGTGACCTCATGGTTTCTCAACTACACAATCGGCTACATAAAAGTCTCACCGTTGGTCATAAGTACATGCACACTAGTGTTAAACTTCGTTGAATTTTTGAAATAATATGAATCGTAGAATGAAATCAAGATTAAAAATATCGGCTTTCGTTGATGTGTATCGTATGGCCGTGGTGAACCCTAACTGTTGGAGTGTTTTTTGACATGACCTAATTACTACATATAGTAGTAACATTGGATAACCAGGATCGCCGTGCAGTGACCCGAGATAAGAAATTAGCACTCGAAATAACCTAATTCTTAACGAATTTTGATGATTATCTGTTTAAATGAAAGCTAAGGCCTAAAATGCCAGTTACAAAAAATTATTCTAATATGTCAGGTGAGTCAAGTCATGTACTGCACGATGATGTTCAAATTTTATACGTCTTGAATAGGGCCAAACAAGCAGTTTTTGGATTCAGTCTTTATTCGTGTGCAATTCAGAACATTTTCTCTTATAGACTGACCACAATTTCAGTCAAATCTTCGTTGATTTATATGAAGAACTTAGTTTAATAATTCTTCTTATTTTGTAAGAAAAATAACCAGAGTTTTTGTAGCAATGTGGGAACTTATGATCAGGATTAACGTTGTTTAACTCTTAATGCCGTTTGAGCAGTACTGAGTGCACTAGGCCGTGCAATGACCGACAACTGTGTAACTTCTTTCTCACAAGTTTCCAAATTTTGTACGATACTTTCAATATATATTTAATTGTTCCATAAATAACGGAATACTAAGTTTTGAAAGTGCTTGAAACTACAATTTTGTGGTTAAACATAAGTAAAAACTTTCCGAACTTCTCAACTGACTAGAAACAGACATTCCAATCCAATCGCACTCAGGAAACAATCTAATTTTTAATTCATCAGTTTTCTAGGTCTATTTTTACAACCCTCGCTGAGAAAAGGTATGGACTAGATGGTGCCGTGGACTTTGCTTTTGATTATAAAATGCAATTTATGAACTCAAAATTAAATCAATTTTATACGATAAACACCGAAACTCAAGCCAACCTATTATTTTTATGCATCGATGTTCTATTTCGCAATTGTTCCTTGCAACTTAAATAGAAGAGTACTACCGAACACCGTTTTCTATTGAACAGTTACAATTACTTCTTGAATAAAGCTTATAATCTTTTTATTCCTTTTCTAAAAAACATATTTGTAACTAATAAACAGCATATTTATGTACTTCACATACTTCATTAGTAAGAATTTGATCGCATTTTAGGAACTTCATCAGTACTTCAAAGACTTCACGCGTTACATAATATTTTTCAAAACAGCAAGGAATGGAGGAATTTGCGTATTTAAGATTGATTTTCCTAGTGTACAGTTGCGATCAATCGTAATAACTGGTTTTCAGTTTTTTATACAATGTACTCTGTAATTCGACCTGATTTATAAACTGAGCCATTAACTGTTAAAACATTAAGGGCCGATCTATTCACCTCCTTGTAAATTTATCTGCTAGTTAATTGTCATGGATACCATTGTGGGAACAATTGTAACTATAGCAACTAACTTGAATGGAGTGAATAGATCGGCCCTATCGGTGCTTAGCGAATGATCGCAACTGTACACCAGTTGCAGTATAAAACGCAATGACTCTCTGCCAGCCTTGTTTGTTCGCTTATAGCTCATCACAGATCCTATTTTCATGCGGTTTCTTTCATATGTACTTAGGTACGTTTTTGGTTTTAGGTAAGTTTTAGTCTACGATGCGATGGGGGTCAATGGCGTGCTTAAAATATCTTTTGTGGAGCCTTTACCGATTTTAGACAAATGTTCGCTTACAATTTGAGAAACGACGATCCAATTTTCATACAGTTTTTTAACATGTAGATAAACTTCTTAAAACTCTTTAAAGCTTTTGAACAACAATCCGACGCTCTGCACCTATGACGTCGTGTATTACTTAAATTATGGCTGCTCTACATTATCTGGTCAGGTTTAATTCTATAAGTGGCCTTCGTAAAAAGATTTTTTATAGAGTTTTTACTGATTTGAGACGTACGGGTGCCAATCAACAGGGCATTGAAAGCGTGAATCAGTAGCATACGTAAAAACTTTTTTAAGAGATCTCTAGCGATTTTGTACATATGGACACCAATCCAAGTAATATTCGACTCGATGAATTATTGAAAAACAAAGCCAATTTAAGGTATCTAAATAAAATAAATCCCCTTGATCTATCTCCATTTTTAAGATTTAAACAAGTAAGTAGGTTGTTCCTTATTAAAATAACAAACACAAGCTAATGTAGTTCTAGTAGGGTAGGCCAAATGATCATAGTAGTCGGTGCTATGAAGTACGATGGATGCTTCACCATCCCGATTCCTCGCCCAGAAATAAATAAATAAATAAATAACATGCTAATGTTATATTGTTAGTACCGTGTGTAATAGCAAAGCTGTCATGAAAGTAACTGAGCAAGATGGTTAACGTGAACGTATAGTGAACTTGGACACACGACATGGCAAGACATTGCTAATTATCTTGTAGCCGAAAGCTGTTTAGCAAAACAGTCAATTCTAACATAAGAACGTTGTTAATATAAAGGTAAACCAGTCGAAAGTGGTATACCAATAAAACTGAACAACTACCAAGTGAAAAAGCTTGTCAACTATGTTAAATATGGAGTTTCTCATACGACTGTAGCAAGCAATTTAAAGAATCCAGGTTTGAAATACAGAAAATCCGAGAAGATTTCAATACAAGGAAAAGCAGTTGGCTGAGTTACAAAAAAATGTGGAAGATTCCTTAGCAAAGAAAAACCAATGTTGATTTTGGACGACAAAGAATACTTTAGGTCTGCATAGTCAATTAAGGATCTGCAAATTGTGGAAATTATACTGGTGATAAAAAAAACTGCCCTGAGGATATTAAGTATCAAAGAAAGGGTATCCAAATTTGAGCATAAAGTTGTAGTGTGTGTGGTCATATCTGATCGTGGTGTATCTGAACCCTTTGTTGCTAAATTCAAGAGTGTTACCATTAACCAAACAGTGAAAGAAGAAGACGAAGAAGAAGAAGACATTGTAGAAGTTTATTGAAGACAATCATAAGGAGGATAATATTAACCCAGATTATTCAAAAGGAGTCCAGGAATGGTTTCGGGTAAACAACATCAATTTAGTACCTAAGGCCTGTTGGCATAGAAAAATTTTAAGCAGTACTTTGCAATTAAGTTTAGATATTAGGAGGAACAGCTGATTCGTTGAATAAAGATAAAGCTTAAAGAAGTAGACACAACAGTTGTCCGCAGAATGATTGCACAAGTTCCTTCCAAATAAAGAAAAAAAATAGGTGTGGGGGGGTATTCAATTTATGTAGGTTATATAGTAGTAGTAAACTATAAGATAAAACAAAGAATAGAAAAAGCAAGAACAATATTTTTTAAAATGCGAGATGTGTTTTCTAGTAACACTCTGAGTATGCCACTTCACATGAGAATGGTTAGGTGCTACGTGTACTCAGGTTTGCTATGCGGCGTGGCCATGAGGCCTGGACACTCATGGAAGGTACCACCAAGAAAATTAAAGCTTTTGATATGTGGGTGTTCCGACGAATCCTGGAAATTAGTTGGGTAGAGCATGTGACTAACAACGAAGTCTTAAGAAGAATGGGTGTGGACAGAGAACTGATGAAGTCCTTTAAGTAAGGAAACTCACATATCTATGGCACATCATGCGTAACGAGAAATATTCCATACTCCAATTAATCATTCAAGGGAAAATAAACAGTAAAAGAGGACAGGTAGAATTCCATGGACGAAGATCTACGCCAGTGCAGTGGTATGGAAAAAATCTCGATCGCTAAGATGGTAGCCAACGTCCGTTAAGCGGATAAGGCACACGAAGAAGATGATGATTATAGACCATTGTTGTTCAATAAAAATATAATTTACTTCTTGGTTTCCCGTTTTTTGAAATTTCATTATGTCCTATTCAGATTAGAAAAACCTAAAATGCAAGTAAATTACTCGAAAATTACTCATTTTCTATTGAATCCGGAACACACCGTATAATTAACCGAGCATTAAGGAGTTGCACCTGAAGGTTTGCTAAATTACTTCTTTTGTTTTAAAGATTTTTATGGTAAAATCTTTTCTAAAAACATTTAATACGTATCAAAGAAATTGTCACGATTGAAAAACAATAATCAATAAAAGGCGGCCAACGTGAGTTCATGCTACACTTCTTTGTAAACAGTTTATTAAAACAAGTATTTATTTAGGAAGAAACGAAAATCTTAATAATTATGTAGTACAGGTTTTGGCTTCAACAAGTCTTTCACTACGAGAATTAATTACAGTCCATGCATCAGTGATGAGTGATGACTGCCCATTTCTAAAATTGCATTTTACATGGGGAACTCATCTAAAGCTCATCTGAGCACGAAATCACTGCAGTTTTATTGACAAACTTACAATATTAAATTGTATAAATATTTAAATAAAGAAGCTTTTTTTTACGTCTAATAATTTCAAAGTATAAAGATTTGTATAGGAAACCATTTCGTGTTTTGTGAAAAGTATTTAAAGGCTTACGTTTAAACTTGTCAAATTAAGTGCACCTATTGTCGGTAAGTCACATTTTAAATGTCCATGTCCTAATATTTTAACATTAGATTAAGAAATACGTGTCAAGTTTTCGGGCACTCATACAAATTGAAATGTCCCACGGAAATACCAAAGTTAGATTTGAAAGTAAGATTTACGACCTCTTTATTACATTTTATTTTAGTTGCTAGTTTTATCTTTTAAAAACTCTAACTTTTCAAGACAACATACAACGTCATAAACCAACATCTTGTTTTATGTATTATGACGGTTTTGGCCTTGCAAACTATATCTTCGGCATGCTTTTTAAATCGTGGATACGTGCGAAGTACGATTAAGTCATCAACAGTACTCAGCGGGGGTTCGTTTGGAAAACGAGGTGAGTAGTCACATAGCGGCGTTTCAAAGATGCTGGACCACCCGACGGAGGGTTGACAAGGGACTGCGTATAATGAAGTGGCGAGCGCGGTTCCCATCGTTGCGTTCAAGTTTCCGGTGCAGGTAATTCTATAACGCCATTGAAGAAGAAACGAATACCGTGCTGCTGGACTGCGACGACGATCTGGCGGCGCCATATCACTCCTCACCATCGGAGGTGTGAGCTGTGGAATGTTAGGGATGTGTTAATATTTCACTCACCGCTGTGTAACACTGCACTAGGCGGCGAATTTCACAAACAAAACACACCCACAAATCAATGACTATACACGAACGATCTAGTGCATGGCTGCAGAATTTGCAGTCCGGGCGCCGGAAACGTTCACAGACGTGGGAATGGACCTGCTCTTTATAGGGCCACCCCACGATATGATTAACCAGTGTCACATACCTACTTGCATATAACAATATCCAGCTCACACACGCGGACGCCCGACTTCAGACCACCCAACACACGTCTATGTCTATTATTTTTATTTAAATAAACCTTTGTTGTACTGTTTTATGTAATGCAAGAATTTGTTAGCAACATTGTGTATGGACTCTTAGGTCCGATGTTTCAATTTATGGTTAATATTAACTGGCGGTTAATCGCCGTAGATACGATTATTGAAACAATTGTATCCTACAACTGAAAATGTAAATAGGTAAAAATCTCGCTTTATGCAGGAAGATCATACACTAAAGCTTTAAAAAAATTACGTGTTTTAGATATTAAATATTTTTCCAGAAAACAAAATAAATATTTGGAATAAAGTTTTTCATTGTTCTCAAAAAATTATTATTACTAAAACGTCCAGTCTCGATTTCGTACGCATTTTCAAACTTAACATATTCTGGAAATCTCTAAAAGTTGAGATTATGAAGTTAATGTTTATGATAAAGCTTTTCTACGATAAAGTTAATGTTTATACTACCTATGTTCATTTCCACTTTCCAGCGTTCTAGAGTAAGCCTTCATTCCATAATACGATATAATAATGTAATACGTTATGTACTAAGCACACAGTATCGGTAATTATTAAAAATCTAGTTATTTATGGTACAAGTGAATAAAGAGAACTTTTCCTGAGTAAATAGAAGAACGTGCACCATACAATGTTTTATCTAACACTAATATTTAATAGCGTTTGACTAGATCGAGAATGTTTCTTGATCTTGTCTCGATTCCGAGACAAGATCAAGATAAGACAAGAAATTCACTTTCAAGAATCAAGAATTCTTGAAAATACATCGAGACTTCTTGAAATATCTCGACGTGTAATTAATTGTTTATGAAGGTGGTACGTATATATTAAAAATCATCTTAAAAATACTTTGTTTATAACTAAATACATATTGATTTGTAAATAGATTTTAACGTAGATACATTTGATTAATCCCTAGAAGGCAAATTAACAGAGAGCTGAATAAGAAATTTAGAGATACCAATATTAGGCCTGCTTACTACAATAATAACACGCTTAAAAAATTAGTTAATAACAAAATTGTTACAAAAATATTCTAATCAAATCAGGAGTTTATGAAATTCAATCTTATCAATGTGTTTATAAATATGTATATATGTCAACTGATAGAAGTTTTCTTATTAGGTTTAATAAACATATCAGATCCTGGAAAAATAAAAAATTGCTCTAATTTAGCCGCGCATCTTTTAACATAGAATAACAATTGCTCCATTCAAAATTTAAAAGTTCTACACCTTGAAAAGAAAGGTTCAAAATTGAATTTCTTAAAAGCATACGAAATAAATAAAGCCATAAAACGTAATGACGAACTTAATGAATGACCAGACGGACATTCTTCATTCTGATATTCTGGAAATGCTTCAAATAAAACTACCGTTAATCCCTTTTAGTCTGTACATATCACGTACAGGGTGGCCTACGCAAGATGATCCTGTACCTTATCTTGGAAACTGTAAGAGTTACGAAAAAATATTAAATACCAAAGTTGGTTGGTGTAAACAAATTTTAATTTTATAATAGTTTTGTATATACAGGGTGAGTCATATTTCTGTGGCTACTATCAACTTTTTTATTTTTAATGGAACACCCTGTATATTTTTACTGTTTTTGATTCTACACTTTATTTTAAGTATGTTTGCCTAAGGTATATATCAAAAGTCTGCACAGTTTCTGAGCAAATTCAGTTTTTCTGTTATTTTTTGAAAAATCCAAGTCTTTTAAAAAAAATTTGCATAGTGCAAGTTACATGTAAACGATTATAATAATACACGACGCTTATATATATCTAAATCCGCGTTTCTGCATAAATTTATTACTAAATAGTATACAGGGTGTTCAATCTGATATACCAAAGGTATAAATCTTTGAACAGGTTTTTTTTGAACCTCACTTTTTTCAAATGGGACACCCTGTATATTTAAATTTTATGTAATTTAGTTTTAATTCCCTACCAACTCATGTATATATGTTCTATCTAAAAGTGGTTTCAAAGTTATCAGCTTTTTCCTGTTTTTTCGGTATTTTCCGTGCTAATTTGGATGAGAAGATTTTCAGCATTACAGAAGCAGCTCTATCCATTGGCTAATCATTTTTTTGGTTAAGAACTAGATTGACTATTATCAGTTACTATCGATTTCAATGAGTATCGGTTTTTAACTACTGTCATTTGTCACTGCCATGGCCATCCAAGATACATAGCAATGCAGGGAGGTTACGTCGAAGATATATTATAATCGTTCACTAGTTTATGTTTTACTGTAGTAATTTATTCTTATCCTTCTTATCTGTCGCTGTTTGTTTCAAATAAAAATGTTCTAACACACATCTTAAGTTATTTTTTTTTTTTTTATATATATAGATTGCGGCATCAACGTCTATGGTTATTAGCCGCAATTGAACATATATTAAAACTCTTACGTTCTTGTTGCCTTCTTGTTTTATACACAGAAAATTCGATCACGGACATTTATAAACATATGATCTAATAAAATATACATGTATATATAGACATACTTTTCGGGAAAGGTTTTACGAGGAGACACAGATAAGTACATTAGTTTAATAACAACGACTTCAAAGAAAAATTCGTGAAAATAGGAAACTAATGGAAAAAGAAGGGGTTGCGAGACGAAGACAATAAAATGTTTGTATATATAAAATTGTAAAATTAAGTAATAAATAAATAAATATAGATATGTGTATAAAATAAATAAATATCAGGACTCTGTATCACAGACAAAATATCACAGTAAAAGGAGACTCTTCTATTTGGTTCATTACAAGCTATATCTTGCAATACAAATTTGTTGCTTTTAAGAACCTGATTAGTTTTTGAATGGACTCGAAATTATTCTCTAGGCATTCTGTTATATTATGCGAGAGTTGGAGATTTGCACGATGGTTTGCGTATTGTGGACAGTCTATAAGCACATGACGTACATCAAGTGTGCCCCCACAGGTGTCACAGATAATCGGTTGCCTACCTGTCAGTAAGTGAATATTGGTTAGGCGCATGTGTCCTATTCTTAACCTGCAGACTACCACCTGTTCTCGTCTTGTTAACTCCGGTGGGTATCGCAACTTGCCCACTCTCGGTTTAACCACTTTTAGTTTTGAGTGGTGGTTAGACCACATGTTCTGCCAGAGAGAAACTATTTGTTGCTTAAAATGGCAGGATACGTCACTATGTCGAATACGAATACCATGATCCGTCGCATCACTATCTGCAGCCTGACGGGCTGCCTCGTCGGCTTTTTCATTTCCACCGATGCCAATATGACTAGGTATCCACACGAAAGCAACTTTTTTTCTTATGTTTTCTAGCCACTTTATAAGATTGACGATATTCTGTACTAGGGGGTCAGTAGTAAAGCTATCCGTTACACCATCTATAGAATTTTTGGAGTCTGTACATATTAATACCTCCGTGTATGCAGACATATCAAAATACCTCAAGGCCTGCCAGATGGCATATAGTTCAGCGCTGTAGATGCTGGAGGCTTTAGGTAATGACCAGGAGTAGGAATTATCCTGAACGTAAATGGCAGATCCTACTCCCAGATTTGTTTTTGATCCATCTGTATAGATTATTAGGCCTTGAGGATAATTATTAAGAACCGACATAAAGGTTGAAACATAAAAGTTGCGATTCATTTCTCCTTTTTTAACTGCAGTGCACTCCATGTGACACTTTGGTCTTCGAAGGCTCCATGGAGGCTCTTCACATGAACTTGATTCATACACATAAGGTAGACTAACTTCTATATTATTTAAAAGTTCCCAAAATCTAATCCCTGATGGTCGTGTAATAGTACGACGCGACGAGTAGACCGTGTGCAATTCATCAGAGAAAAAGGTGTTGTGATTTGGGTGATAGGGTTGTGTCCATGTTCTTACGGCATACTGAGTGAGAAGATATGTTCGCCTCTGTTCTAATGGAAGAAATCCCGACTCACAACACAGGGACAGAGAAGCAGAGAAGGACAGAGAAGAAACGCCCCATTCTGCATGGGGAAAAATCAGTTGAATCCTACTATTTTTTAGATGATAACTAATAATGAAAGTTGGACTACACTGTTAGAAAACTGTAAAATCATAACCTAGTCCGAAGTCTATAAATTTGAAATGAACTTATTCTGTTCCAAAAGAAAATCAGACAAATGGTAGTGGTTAAATAGATAGTTAAATACCGATACTCATTGAAATCAAAAGTAGCTGAAAATAGTCAATTTAGTTCTTAGCCAAAAACATGATTAGCCAATATACAGAGCTGCTTCTGTAACGCTGAAGATTTTCCCATCCAAAATAGCAAGGAAAATATCGAGAGAACCTGGAAAAATCGATGATAACTTGGAAACTGACCAAAAGTATAAATCTTTGAACAGGAAAACCTCATTTTTTCAAATGGGACACCCTGTATATTTTAATTTTATATGCTTTCGTTTTTGGTTCCCTACTAACTCATTTATATATGTTCTATGTAAAAGCGAACAGTTTTCAAAAATGAGGTTTTCCTGTTCAAAGATTTATACTTTTGGTCAGTTTGCAAGTTATCAGCGTTTTCCTGGTTCTCTAGATATTTTCATTACTAATTTGGATGGGAAGATCTTCAGCGTTACAGACGCAGCTCTATACATTGGCTAATCATGTTTTTGGATAAGAACTAAATTGACTATTTTCAGTTACTTTTGATTTCAATAGTATCAGTATTTAATTATGTAATTAACCATTGTCATTTGTCCGATTTCCTTTTGGAACAGTATAAGTTCATTTAAAAATTATAGACTTCAGACTAGGTTATGATTTTACCGTTTTGTAACAGTTTAGTTCAACATTTTCATTATTAGTTTTCATCTAAAAAAAATAGTAAGATTCAACTGATTTTTACCGATGCAGAATGGGGTATATTAAAGAGCTGTTATCAAATTGCTGAACAATAACTGTAAGATGTATGTTAGAACATTTTTATTTCAAACAAACAGCAACAGATAAGAAGGATAAGAATAAATTACTACAGTAAAACATAAACTAGTGAACGATTATAATATATCTTCGACGTAACCTCCCTGCATTGCTATGCAGGGAGGTTACAGTAGTTAAAAACCGATACTAATTGAAATCGATAGTAACTGATAATAGTCAATCTAGTTCTTAACCAAAAAAATTATTAGCCAATAGATAGAGCTGCTTCTGTAACGCTGAAAATCTTCCCATCCAAATTAGCAGGAAAAATATCGAAAAAACAGGAAACCGCTGATAACTTTGAAACTGTTCACTTTTAGATAGAACATATATACATGAATTGGTAGGGAATCAAAAACTAAATCACATAAAATTTAAATATACAGGGTGTCCCATTTGAAAAAAGTGAGGTTTTCCTGTTCAAATATTTATACCTTTGGTATATCAGATTGAACACCCTGTATACCATTCAGTAATAAATTTATGCAGAATCGCGGGTTTAGATATATGTAAGCGTCGTGTATTATTATAATCGTTTAAATGTAACTTGCACTATGTAAATTTATTTTTTGAAAAAACTTGGATTTTTGAAAAAATAACAGAAAAACTGAGTTTGCTCAGAAACTGTGCAGACTTTTGATAAATACATTAGGCAAACATATTTAAAATAAAGTGTAGAATCAAAAACAGTAAAAATATACAGGATGTTCCATTGAAAATAAAAAAGTTGATAGTAGCCACAGCATATGACTCACCCTGTATATACAAAACTATTATAAAATTAAAATTTGTTTCACACCAACCAACTTTGATATTTAATATTTTTTCGTAACTCTTACAGTTTCCAAGATAAGGTACAGGATCATCTTGCGTGGGCCACCCTGTACTATTTAGTTATAACGAGTTGCTACCCTAGTCGTTATATATTCTTAAAATTTTTAATTTTAACGGAAATTAAACTGTTGCCGAAATATTTAGATTGTCAGCTGCAAATGTTTACGATTATTTCATTCTACTTCGTTTTTGACCAATCGCAAGGCTTTATTTTTTGGATTACAACGATAATTCGATAATTTTTTATTGTCCTTTTCGACTGTTTTTATCTTCGTGACAACGCTGAAAACTAGTGTCACATGTGTCCCATTTTTTACTTTCATGTCAAATACTAATCTTTATGTTAATAAGTAGATGCTTAAATAAACAACTGTATCATGAAATAATCTTACCGAATTACATGCTCGTGCTTCTGAAATTATCTGTTGTAATACTCAAGTTGATTAAAACGCAACACTCGTGTCATTTTTTGACAAATTTCCCTCCGTTGCAAGTCGGGAAATTAAAACGTCAAAAAATGACACTCGTGGTTGCTAATCAACGTTCGTATTACAAATCGATAATTTCGAAGCACTCGTGTAATTACCAGTGATAATTGTTTAGTCTAGTTTTGGGCATTTTAACAATGCGGGAATTTCTTTTTAACCTTATTAAAAAAATAATTTAATATGTAAACGCGTGACTTTAATGTAAATACCGTTTGAACGATCATTCTGCTGTCGAGACCAAGAAATTTCAAGAAATCTCGACTTCAAGACAATAAATTGATAGGCGAGAATCTAGCAAGACAAGAGTGACAAAATTTCTAGATTGAAAAATCGGAGCAAGACAAGAAGTTACTGTCAAGACAAAATTTATTGGCTCGATGAAACAATAATATATAAGTTCTAATATTAAATTTTAAACGCAGAATTTAGTATAGAGATTTTGACAGTAATGAATTTGGCAACCCGGTGACTGGATTTCAGCAATGGATGGTTCTAACTAAATAGCTAACAGGTGTGGGTTAGGTCAGTTCACCTCCAATACGACGATATGCTGGTGGATTGGTAGACGTTTACTCACTAGTTAACTTTAAATGATTACAAACCTCAAGATAATAGCGTCTTTAGTTATAGGTAATGGACGAAATATTGTATTACAAGCATTCAAACAAATCTAGGAAATTAAAGGTATGCTTTGCTTGATATATAAAATATGTAGTCAGATGTCAAAATTGTTTAGTCAGATTGTCTGTTTGCGTAGCTTTATGTTGAAATGCAACTATACTTCTGCTGAAAAAAGTGGAAGTAATTGTATCTCACATGTAGAACTTTCAGTTTATTTTGTCATTATATTTGCTTGCAATAGGAGCAAAATAGGCACCTTGAAATTATTATTTGAACCCTATAAGTACTGTATTGCAATAAAAGGTACTATGTGGTTTAAACAATGGACCACACAAATGGTGAGATTTGTTTCGCTTTTTAATAAATAAAATCAACCAATAGTAGGCTGACGAATGCCAATACGTATCTCCGCAACGATGTTATCTATTTCACGGTGGAAAAACGTCTGACGGCAAGTTCAATTAATTGCAATTTTAAATTTCAATGTAATAAAATATTGCAGTAATAAATAAATGTAATAAATCAGCAACAGATGACACCTCCTTCATTTTTTTTGTTTCATAAATCAACTATCAAATACGGATTTTATAAAAAAACCTTTTTTTAGTTTCAGATTTACAGAGCTTTTATAGCAATTTACTATTTAAAAACAGTTTTTAACACTTACAGTTTTTTCTATTAAAGACGAGTTTTGCTTTAAAGTGTTGTATAATTTTTTGAAGTTTAGTTTGTGTTTCACTGTAGTAATAATACTTAAGTTCTACATTTCGGGTTTCGGGGTGCTTATATTACAAATTTAGCAATATTTTCGCGAATATTTTAAAGTAACCATTGCTTAACAGCAATCATCGACCTTTATGTATTTCAGAATTATTGTTTGTCACTCTACAGTTTCCAAATTTTGCTGAAATTTAACTAAAAAAATTGTCCTATTACTGTGTTGGTTGTGGCATTGTTTGTTAAAACGTAAGCTTCAGCTATTTTTTGCTATAAACACAATACAAATCGTTATAAAACTAAGAAAAAAAATTATTCTACAAACTTGCACACTGTTACAATTTATGCAATTCTAGGAGATTTTCTACAGTAAGTCGCTAAATAGTAACGTCTTTCAACGTTGCCGAGTAAAGATTAGGATTAATTACGTAAAATTATATTATTACTGATCAATGCATAGTCGTTTTGCATTACTCACATTCTTTTCTTGCATTTAAGGGTAGTTTCAACTCCTAACCTTTAGATAAAATAGTGTCTTTGCAATCATCTATACCGAAATTGTTAGATTGTATTTTAACCAAGCAGCTAACTTGGGTGTGTAACAATCTAATTTTGAGTGGGCAACATGGTTTTGTATCAGGTAGATCTACAACCACTAATTTGCTATTGTATCAAACTTATTTATTGAAGGCTTTGGAGGGTCATAGTCAAGTGGACTCTGTCTACACTGACTTCTCCAAGGCTTTCGATAAGGTCAACCATGAATTGCTCATTACAAAGTTATATAATTACGGCTTTCACGAAAATATAATTAAATGGATTAAGACTTTTCTTACGGGCAGAAAACAAATTGTAGGAATTCATAACTACTATTCCAAAGCAATAGATGTTCCCTCTGGTGTTCCGCAGGGTTCTCACATGGGTCCAATTCTATTCTGCTTGTTCATTAATGATATAAAACATTGCTTTTGGTATTGCGAGTTTCTGCTTTTTGCGGATGACTTGAAACTGTTTCTCGTTATTAAATCCAGACTTGATTGTTTGAAGGCGCAAGATGACTCTTCTCTACTGGTTAACCATTCGTTTAATGGTGGTTGAAACGCGACGTAGAAACAATCCAAGATATGTAACCAAATCGCTATATGTGATAAAATCCTGTATTTGCGACTATCGGACCAATACTTACAGCATACAGCATCCAATATCCTGGTATTGCATAACTTCTTACAGGTGCCATTTTTATCTTTACCGCTATGTGCAGCTGGTACCCTTTAGATGCCGCATTGGTCTCTTTTTTCGGGATTAATCTTTACACTATTAAAGCCTGTAAAGTTAAAGTTAATTATTTAAGCCTGGATTGTTTGTGTGAGATTTACCGACGGTTAATCCTAACTGACTTCAAAAATGTCGTTTACCATTTCACGGTTTCTGCCTTTATTCCAATTAATTATTATTTTTAATCATTGGACTTAGTTAGTCGCCATCACTCTTGTAAGTATTTAAAAAATATCTAAAAACTTAGCTCAAAAGCACGCAGAACTCCATTATGATATTAAATCGATATGAAATTAATAAAACGTCCCTGGTCGTAAATCAAATAGTTATAAAAGAGTGAAGAAGTGATAATTTTCTTTGATGATTGTGTCAGTGCAATTCATAACATATTAATTAGTAAACCTGCAGTTAGAAGAGTGACTGACAAGAACGAGTGTTGAACATAGCTTAGATTATTGGAAGTTCTAGAACCAAGTACATACCAGATTCTTTCGAATCAGTGAACCAAACTGCAGTAACGTAATAACCTGAAATTTTTTTATTTGACTTTGATAAAAGCACCATCAATAGACGGCTGCAAATAAGTTTGATCATACCTATGTTAGATTTTCTCAAGTGCAATAACTCTTTAAGTCTTTAATAACTCAAAAACATAAACTAAATAAATATAGGTGATGCAGGTTTTCAGCTTCAAAAATAGAGTAAATAATTAAAAACCTTTGTCATGTTATGTATGTATTTGTATGTAATTCATTTAATGTACAAATCAATTTGAAAATTAGTTAGATCTTAATATACTAAGGTGAAATTTATTTAAATGGTAATCCAGAAAACCCCTACGTTGGATTTAATAAATAAAAAAATATAACATCCCACAATTTTTTTTCTTTCTCCCAATACACTGACTAAGGTTTAATTCGATAGAGCATGAGATAAATTAAATATAAAAAAATCTTATTGATTCTTATACCTGGAAGAAAAGAACTTACTACTAATGCACTTAGACTTCTGCAACTGTTACAACTCTGTTATTGAAAACACTCAATTAAGAAAATAAATACTGAATTTATTAAATAATTATCTTTATGGCTTTGTTATTTCAAAAATTTAACCAAACCATTTTATTTTGACCAACCTTGTATATTATATGTCAATATCCACATTTGTACCATCGGTAATATAGGAATCTTCCATTCCATTCAACGTCGAAAACCAAATTGTTAAAATGGAAATCAATAAAAATTTTCTTTCATTTATTTTAATAAAATCGTTCATAATTCCAAATAATTGTTGAAAGAACGAAAATAAATCTTCTTTGATTTAAATATTCAGTTTTAATACCACGAGAGCAAACGAAAATAATCGATTATACCTACCGAGCGACGAGACGTATTCTGCGAAACACCACGACAGCGTAGCTGGAGTGGTGTTTTAAGGAATACGTCGTGTCGCGAGGTAGATATAAGATTATTTTCGGTTGCTCTAGTGGTATTCGATACGATTATATAACAAATAAAATTTAGAATCAACTATTATTTTTATTGGTATTAATATTAAAGGTACAATTATTATAATAAATATTTGTTACACCTGAATTTGCTACGCCAGTACTCGTACTAGGTTGATTAGTTGAAGAGTTTCTCATTTTTTCAAGAATTTCGGAATGATGTTCACTACCAAGCTTAAGATAAGGTTTGAGAGAGTCAGATGAACAGTGGCCAGTTATCTTGATAATTTCTTGCAAGTTTGCTCCAGATTTTGATAAGTTACTCACAGCCGAAGAACGATTCGAATGATTTGTTATTTTTACTTTCTTAGTATCCAGTCCAATAGACTCCGCTCCTAAACGTGTCCATTTACTTAACTGATTAATTCCCAGTGGACAATTTTTATACCAAGTTTTTATTTTTTGCCAGCCAGGATGTGGAGTTAAGAACAGTCGATTGGTTTTAATGTTTGGTGTTCTTTTGCTTAGCATTTTATCAAAGAGGCGCACTGGACACTGGTCTTCACATTGTTTGTTTGGTGTTAACCATTTAGATTCCGCAGTGGGTTTTTCTCCACCCTGTGTTGTTTTAGAAAATATGGTGTTGTATTCAATACGTCCTGTGGGCTCACCGTAATTGTTGATTTCTTTTTTGAAATAATCAACAAGGCATAAAGCCGCTTCGTTACCGCGCCACGCAAGCTCAACAGCACAAATTTGATAGAATTTCTTCTGCAGGCCATCAGGGGTATCTTCGTTGTAGGTTGTAACAATCTTATTGATTTCTTCTCTAGTAAGAGCAGCAGCACTCGATCTTCTTTTTTCAGGGATTGCTTGTAGCTGTCTTCTTTTTATTGCCCGTGCTTTTCTGGCATTCATAAAAATTAAATCCTTGAAGGGATTAGTTTTTCGCTTAAAATCTTCATACATTTTTTGCTGCAGAAGTTTGGCGGTAATATTCCATAATGTTTTCACAGTACCTTCTTTGTAATCGGTGCCATTCGCTCTTTTCATATTAAATGCCCAATCCTTCAAAATATCTGCCAGCTCTTCGTCCGATGTTTCAGCACAAATATTATAATTTCGGTGTTCGCAAAATTGCAAGAACTGTTTCCACACATATTTGTGCGTTTTGACAGTGTTTTCAGGGGTGATATGTTCTATTGACTGATCTATTTCAACGCTACTAATATTGCCAAACCGTTCCATAGCGGAAAAGCAGGATTTGCACAAATACAAAGCTAACAAAACGAAGCGATGCTTTTTTGACAGATTAATTTAATTTATTGCATGCACAGGTATGTCGATGACTTCAAAATAATTGTTACTCTGACAACGATTGCTTGAACCAATAGTGTTGCAGGCTTGGAAATACCGAAACGATTATACAACGTCGTGAAGCGTATATTCACTTATCTATATGTGGTAACTAGGATAATTCGCAACTACTATTGGCTAATTTTATTATGAGTTGTATAATCAGGTAACTATTCAATTCCATAGAACACTTTGTTAAAATTTTCGATTGTTTAGAAACAAACATATGGTTATCACTTAACCTCACTTTATTTTACAGATTTTTGGTCTGTAGTCGAGCATGGATATACCCAAAGCGTTTTATCAACTGACTTTGTTAATTTTTCCTGGCCTTTTTATATTTTACCGAAACAATTGAAAACCAACATAAATTTTCAAAACAATCGCACATCAAAGTTTTATCATGACGTCCCTGACGAAAAACATGTGTTCATAATTAGCACTAATCTTAAATCTAAAAAGACAGCAATGTAGCTGGCAAAATAACGATTAAAACAACATAAGACATTTATAGTCTAAAATCAACATTAACTGAGAAAATTAACAAAAACGACCAACGGTCAAACAATTTCATTAAAACTTAATTACAAATAAAACTTTTGAAATAAATAAAGATTAGTAAAAGTTTCACAGTTTTATTAAAATACAACCTGATGATATTGTTTCGACAGCTATGCTGTCATTATCAAAGGTAATATAATTATAAACAAACACGTCGCTAAGGTAGATACAAAAATAGGTAACTAGATAAAATAATAATAATAATCAGAATTAAATATCTAATACTTCCAGTAACGGAGAATTACTGAGCTCAAGTTGTTCATTCATTAAAGGTACCTTGAGTTTGTGTTTGTATATCCCAAAGGCTTCTAAAATGTCTAATTTGCGTTTGTTATTACAAAAATGTAGGAATTTAATATTATTCCTACAAGCGAAGCCGCCAATATTGGAGGAGATCGGTAAACTCTTTACTGTTTGAGATGCTTATACTATTTTTTGTACGACCATTATGAATACAAAGGTATTACTAAGGAAATATCTCGAAAATGTTAAAAAATAGATAATTTATTTGTAATTTTATTTTTGAATGTCACCATATTTTTGTCGTTTTCATGGATACGTTTGTAATTACTATTATTTATTGGGTATTTTGTCACAGTAAATTTAAATAAAAAACATACATTCTTTTAAATAGTTCAATTATTTTGAAAATAAATGATTTTTCACGAAAGAGACATCTAAAGATCATGCTTTTATTTTATAAATTACATATAATTTACTTACCGTTCTGTTTTTGACAGAACTGAACGGTAAGTAATTACTTACCGACGCGTTTTTGCTTAGCAACCAGTAAACATAACCTACTGTTCTAAAACCAAGTATGGTAAACAATCTGAAATAGCATGGTCGTACAAAATAGTATATTAAGTATCAAGAACAGTAAGGACAGTTTACCGATCGACGACAATGTTTGGCGACTGAGCGAAGCGAAGTCGCCAATATTGGAGGAGATCGGTAAACTCCTTACTGTTAGAGATGCTTATACTATTTTTTGTACGACCATTATGAATACAAAGGTATTAACTAAGGAAATATCCCCGAAAAAATAGATTTAAGATAATTTATTTTTGCCCTGTATATCCACCAAACATTAAGTAGGTTTTGTCGTTACCATGGATACGTTTGTAATTACTATTATTTTTGAATGTCACGATATTTGTCAAATTCGTGAGAATGAGTGAATCTGAAAACGAATGTAATTGGGATATTGAAGAGGCCTGCGCAAATTTAAACAAACAACATACATTTTTTTAAATAGTCCAATTATTTAGAAAATAAATGATTTCTCGCGAAAGAGACATCCAAAGATCATGCATTTATTTTATAAATTACATATAATTTACTTACCGTTCTGTTTTTGACAGAACTGAATGGTAAGTAATTACTTACCGACGCGTTTTTGCTTAGCAACCAGTAAATATAACCTACTGTTCTAAAACCAAGTATGGTAAACAATCCGAAATAGCATGGTCGTACAAAAATGTATATTTCTAATACTTCATATACAGTCGAACTTCTATATAACGAACTCGGTAAATCCTGAAAAAAATTCGCTATAGGGAAATTTCGTTATAAAAGAATATCACCTTTTGAAAATGTTATTCTAATGTTTTAATTTTAATTCGAGTGATTCCACAAACTGTAACGTGTTGTGTTTAATTGTCTTGATAATGGTGCATTTTCGTCGCCAATTACACGCAACAAATTTTAAAACTGCTTCATCTACGTCGTCGTAAACATAAGTTCTAGTTAGCACGTTTTACTGTAAGTTCACCAACTGATTCTAAAATTAATTCGCGATTTTTTTATTATAGTCTATAAACTACTGGCAGGGATTCCAAACTTTGCAGCGATGTCTTTTTTTTGTATACAGTTATCAATTTACGCAACACGTTGATCTTCTCAGTAATGGTTAAACACTTTCGCTTTGACTTTTTTCTGTACTACAGTGTAGGACTGTTCACTCAGAAAACTAAGGTTAAAATAAAAATTTGCAATGCAAGTTTTTAACTACGTAAATGCTAATTGAGTTTTAATCTTTCTTAGAGGGATGGAATCTCCATTTTGACTAGTAACAATGGGTATAATGCATCGAAATTTAATCTTTCTTAGAACTCTCATTCAGGTAAATTTTCGGAAATCGCCTGAAAAAGTAAGAATGTAAAGATAAACCAGTTGTAGGAGGCCTTTTAATGACAATTTTAACCCTTCCTAGAACTTCCATTTAAACAAATTTATAAAATTCTTGTGAAAGGTTCCCAGGTTTTTAAAAATGTGGGCAGGCTTCTTGGAAGATGGGTAAGTTTTTTATAATCTTTTACTGCTGCTAAGAAAGAAAGATTAATGCATAATACATATTTTAGTTTGGCCTAAAAAATTCGTTATATAGAAATTTTACTTCGTTATTTAAAGACACTTTTATATGTATTTTTCTAAAAGGGCAGCGTACAGCACAAACATTCGTTATATAGAGAAATTCGCTTTATAGAAGTTCGTAATATGGAAGGTTGACTGTAGTTTGTAAGTACTAACGTGTATAAATTGCGTATAGCATTTTACTTATTTTATTCTTTCAGGAAAATCTCAGAAATGTTATCTAAAGACAAGGACTGATATTTCTGAAATTTTAAAGAATTGCTGTAATTAGTAAGCGATATAAAATGTAAAAAAGTTGAAAACCACGTCAGAAAAATAAGCGATCCATGAATAATGATCATGTAACAAAGGTATCTGCGTCAACAATGACGCTGATGAACATCATTAAGGGAAAATTAGATAAAATACATATTAGTTGTATTAAAATCTAAAAATATTTGTTGAGTTTTGATAAAGAATATTGCATAAATAGATATCTACTAAAAAGGATTTAAAACTATTAAAGCTAGTAATACTTCTAAATGAAATATTCTTGGATTGTTTCCTTTACTTTCACCATAGGTTGGCCAATTCTTAATATCTTACTCTTTTCAAATTGGTCTGACAATCCGGCGAATGAAGATGGTAAATCATTCAATTAGTTACATTTCAATCTCTTCATTCCTTATTTCTTCACATGAAGCAGTGGAAGTTTCGAAAGAATAGAATTATTGAGTGCATTATTATTATAACATAACTCAGGTGGTATAAATATTTATGAATGGAATACCTAACTTCTTGATTGATATGGAAAAATACATAGTAATTTAATTGTTATTCCACACTATACACCACTGCAGATACCACTTTTGACATGGTAACAACCTCGCATTGTCATGATGATGGCCGAGGGCGCATAATTTTTGAGAATATTTTAAATTTGTCCAGAATTCGAATTCAGATTTCTGTGTATATGGCTGGCGCCTTGAGGATTGAAGATCAGTAGCGCCAAAGTTTGAATCTTTGCATATTCCTAAGCAGTTTGTCATTTCTACTTAAGGTTAAGTAAACATTAAAAGTAAAACAAATAAAACCTTGTTAAAGTAGTTCCTTCTCAATAAGTTTATTCCATTTATTATTAGTTATTAACTTCATATCACATAAATAATTATGATTTAAGTACTTAACAAGTTAACGACTTATTAATCATTGCATGCATTGTTCGCTTGTGTGCAATTGTAGGTTATAATAATCGTTTAAGCGCCAATATATTACAAAACTGTAGTTTAGCTCTGCAAATTTTATAGATACTTTAAATAGACATTCAACATTTCTTTATAATGTCCGGTCCAAAACTTAATAATAAACATTTTTATTTTAACAAAATAACTGTGATAATATAACTATTTATTTATTATAAGAATTCAGTCTTTCTGAGCCCAATAAGAGTTCATGTTAGGCCATTCAAAGTATTTCAATATTTTCAATATAATGAAAAACAGAACATATCTTATAATCCATTTCATATTCTATTATATTGATTTATATGTTAATGCTTTCAAGCCTATTTAGTTTAAAACTATGACCACACCTTCTATATGATAAAACTGCTAAATATGGAAAACCAACTACTAACTGAAATGCCAAAACGCAATGATGAATCAATAAGATAAAATCATTAATATTGAATAATAATACATAGTTACTTCTACTATGTTTTAAAATGTGCTGAAATTGCTTTAGAATTCACGAGCTTAGACCCCGAATAATCTCTACTAAGCCACCTATAGATAATTAATTGCGGTCTCCAGATCTACATGAAAAGGATAGGAAGGAAAAAGGACAATGTCTAAATGTTCAGTTTATGTCGACAGCCAGTAATAAGTTCCTATCGGTTTTATGTTTAACCATTCTTTGTTAGCGCGTCCCGTAATAGAAAAAACACCAAAATCATTTTTGACAGTCTCTAATTTAAATATATCTTCTTACTTAAACTGGAAAAATTGCTCAGTGTCATTGAAAGAAAATAGAAGTGATACTTTCTTGAAATACCTAAATAAGATGGCGTTCCTTTTGGTACCTATGTATATACATACATATTGTGATGCTACTTTACCATCATAGATTTTCTTTTAATTCATTTTACTTTGATTGATCATTAGACAGAATGCTGATGAGTTTGAGAATGTTATTCATGAACATGGTTAGATGTAATTAGATGAGATCAGGAATATTTTTCACATATACGAAGTTAGTAATGACTCAAGATTTCTTCTATCTTGAGATTCGAGTTAACTATATGACCATCAGTCATTAAAAGCTTATGAGAAAACTCATTGTTTAAACTCATAAATCAAATTATCTCAAAAGGATTCAGGATAAATGGAGGTTTAATAATTTTGGTATATGTATAGTCTGGGACTTTAGTAATGATTAAGGTCTGAAAATAGTTTTATGTAAAGAGAAATTACTTTAGAAAGAAATGTATAATTTTACAATTATTAGAAAGGATATAATTAATATAAAAATTATGTACAGAAACAATAATATAAAGCAAACTTGTAAACTGTGCGTATGGCTAGATTCAGACCCGAATCATTACTAAAGTCCCAGACTGTACAAGATTACAATTCAAATGAAAGAAGAGAGATAGTAGAAGTTGAATTGCAGTTTAATTCTGAAAAAGAAACTGTAATTAGTACCAATGAGAAGATGACAATGAACTTATGATTTAATGACAATAAATAAAATTTAATTCACTTCAATAATAACTTCATTAAATAAACAGCACCCGAAAGAAGCCAGGAAGGAAATCACATCTAAGTTCATCAAGTTGTGTTATAAAAAGTGTTTTAATTAAACAACGAAATAAAAGATTTAGCGCTTTTGTTCTATTATATGAAAGTTGCTACAGTGTTGCTACTAAGAAAATTTATTATAAAAGTGAATACTTAACCTGAAATCCAGATCACTCTAAAAAGCATAAGTGAATTCCTATATGCCCTAAAAGAATAAATCAATATAAATTAAATTTACGTTCAAAATAAACAAATCTAACGCTTACTTGATTTTATAGTATTCATTCATAGAGTTATTTGAGGTTAAGTAAAATTCATCTGTCAACATGACAAATATTTCCGAACTGCCACTTTTTACTTTCACATGACAAAATCCCATTAAAGCAAACCTACTAGCGTAGAAATTATCGTAAAATAATAAGCTGCCTCGAACTTGTCAAGCAAATCATCTTTCAAATGCAATTATTCAATAACTAAATTTAACTTAATTATTTTAATTTGCATAGTTACAACTTCATATCTTTACAAAATCCATCCTTACAACTTAATTAACATTATTTAGATATTCTTAAGATATCCAACCATGAAATAACGACTAAATTACATTATTTTAGATTGCTATGGCAAAACTGCAGAAATTTGTCTTATTTTAAAGATATCTTCTATAAAAAACAATTCCCACATTTACATTTATGTCAAAATTGTACCTGCGGAATGCGGAAACAAAAAAACGATTTTTGATGACAGGCGGTTTCGACAAAAAACGGTTTTTTTGTTATTGCACTTTTATTGTTAAAATTCGGAACATTTTTTTAAAGAAAATAATGTCTACATATGAAAAGTGCTAATTTAGCGAAAAAAATTTGACACTATCTCCATTAATAAACAAGAACGCATAGTTCGCTATTTCTTCATATATATCTTAAATAAAACACTTTTTTGTCCGAAAATTAATAGGATAACAACCGCAAGGTTTCTTTCTAACCCCTACAAAACTCTCATAGGTATATGAGATATACTTTCTGAGAAAAAAAATATTTAACTCACTCTCAATGAAATTGTCCCTAAAAATGGGTACCTTTTATTATGTATAGTCCAATAAAAATAAAAGTATACCAGTTAGAAATATAATACTACTATAATAATATATATTACTGTATAAATATAATATTACTGTAGTATGTAGAACTGAATTTACTATTTGCTTGTTTTTAAAATATTTAATTCGGTTCAGTAGTTCCCAAGTAATACGCTTTCAAAGTCAGAGGACTCTAGAAAAAAATGGATAGTAGCTATCGATACAGTTTAATAAAAAAATATAGTCTAATAATGGCCGGTTTCAGAAAGCTTGATTAAGTTCTGATTAACTTAATTGTCATTAAATTCAAAATTCAGAAATTTCATTGGCTGAGATTTAACAGACCTTGAATTTTATCCAATCATATTTCTAGATTTCAAATTTAATAACGATTAAGTTAATCAGAGTTTAATCAAGCTTTGTGAAACCGGCCACAAGAAACTTAAATGTTTTATACTTTTTTATTCCTGTTTGTGTAAGGTAAGAAAGTATTGTGTGAACTACGGTCTGGAAGGTGGTTTTCCGGGTTCCTTCTCCTTCTTTTGTTCGGAAAAACATCCACCTTCTCATCTAGGTATACAAATTACTATACTTCCCAATATGATTATTCTAGAAGATCAAAAATATATGCTTATCTCATAACTTAGAATCTTAAGTACAATACCTACATATAAGTACATATAACTATTTATTAGTCATTGTATAAATAACTTATGTGTATTACTATAACACCGTATTATAAAATGCCATTTTTTGCAATATTTGATTTTTCTTTTGAAAATTTTTAGGCAAAATTAAATTACATCACTGAAAAACTTGTTATAGCTGGTTCAGAATTAGTAATCATATAAACTGCAAACGTATTGAAAATACAGTCCATTTACTACTAGAATCAAGCTGCAAACAATTGACAATACATAAAAATGCAGATAATCTTGTTTATCTGGGTTCCTACGAGACGACTGGTTAAAGCGTTTAGGCGTCTAAAGCTTTTCAATATATCGGAAAAATAAATACATTATTTGCGGTAAATTACTTATCATTCCAGTTATAATTACCAGTGAAATAATATGATAAAAATGTAGAGGTGAATAATCAACTGTTTACTATATGTATAATACAGTAAATCACCATTTACAGTAAAAATTGAGGTCAACAAATTGAAATTAAAACCAATCATTAATATAATGAGTGCTTACCGAAATAAGTTATTGAACTGTTTTATTTATTTCAGGTAGTAGTTGTTTATTGTGATTTATGTGTTTGATTGTTTAAAATGTTTAAATATTCCAATGTAATAATAAAAATACTTTTCATGTATTTTTATATCACTACCTGTGTAAATAAGTTCAGTGTACCGTCGTTACGTTTAATTACCTCTGTAAATGATAGCTTTCCAGATCTTTAATTTACCTAATTTTCAAGGTCATTTGTAGTTGGCGGTTTGCAAGTTAATAATGGGAAAAAATGTATTGTTCATTTACTTTATAAAACTCATAAATAACTCTAAAATGCCAATTTTATGGTTATGAAATCTTGAAAATCCAAAGGACAGAGATTTGCAAAAGAAAAACATCGGAAAAATTCCGTAGCAAAGCTAAGCTGTTCGTATGGAACGTGGATATTCCACTTGTATTACGTCCGTATTTAATTGGAAGATAGTGGAACTGATATGGCAATTTGCGAAATATGAGTTTGCATTTTTTATAGAAAAATTGATTTTTATTAAATTACATTATTTAAGACATTGTGAGACGAAAATATTATAAGAGAGTACTTTGCCTATTTTTAAAGATCTATGGGTTGTTAGACGTCTAGATTAAGACTACTCTTAATTTATATTTATTTAAGTAAAGGACTTGCTTGGTTTACAATAGCAATACTAAACAGTATAAGCAGGTGGTTTAGTTGCATTTTTTAATTTTCTATTTTCTCTATGGGGAGTCAAGGATTAGCAAAGACCATACAAAAAGGATACTCATTATTTATACTTAAGAAATAACAAATCTGTAGAAATTTCTACCTTATCAAAATGCAAATAGAAATAAAACCAGCAAATTTGAATCATGTTTTATATACCGGGTGTCCAAAAAGTGTGGAAACGCTTGAATTTCTCTAGAACGACACATCCGATTACAAAAAGAAAAAACACGGTTTCCTTTATTTTTTGAAACCTATTCAGTCATGATATGCAAACATCACCCCCACCCACCTGAGCGGTGGGGCGGGAGTAAGTTGTGAAAACTTAAATGGGAACACCTATTTTTTATTGCACTTTTGGATTCTCCATAAAAAACTGTTCTCAAATTGCAAATTCCGCACCCCCACCCCCGACCCCTCTTGGGGGTGGAAAGAGGGAAAATTGCACATGTCCGCAGAAAAACGGACTTTTTTTACTTTTTTTTTCCTCCAAATTTTTTTTGTGATTTACAAATTGTCCGGCACTCCTCCCCGCCCCACCCCTTTGGTGGTGGAAATTTTGGAGGAAAGCAGAAAAAAGATTTCCGAAGAAACACCATGTCAGTCTTTCAAGACAAATCTTTTGTAAGACATAGTTAAGGCACTATCAATTTATATGTAGGATACATACATATTATATAAAAGCATAAACAACAAAGAAAAGTATTTTTTGGCACTGAATGATTTTACTGTCCTGTCGGTAACATAGCAAAGAGCATCCGTGGTTAAAGAATAATAGAAAAAATTATCAAATATCTTATGTATAATTCAATAAAAACTAATTGTTATATATTTTAATTGCATCAGGTAGCAATTATTTATGCCACAAATATATTGGCATACATTATACTTTGAATTTATAATAATTTTCAACAGTACATATAATACACCAGGCAAATTTTAACGAAGTAGGGGAAGAGGGGGAACAGTGTTACACGTACTACAGTGTTACACTTAATGTTTTTAGGATTGCTTTATATTAAACATTTTGGTTAATATTCACTGATAGGTTTTGGAGAAATTAAGATATGTATATTTTTTAGTATTAAAAGTAATTATTTCAAGTAAAGTACAATTTACTTCCCCCTCTACCCCTACTGCTGCTTAGTAGTGGGCTTTGTGTGTATCAGGCAAGAATAGGAATTTCTACGTCACGCGGATTACCTAAAGTTAGCAAGGTTATGTGAAAAACAATTGCATAATTTCTAGTGTTACCAACTGTCATGCTACTTACCAAAATATCTCTTACAAATTTATTTAAGGCTATAAGTAATTTTTTTAATTATTTAATAATGAAAAAACGCAGATAGAAAAACTAGTGTAAAGTATTCGTTTCATAAGACGTTTTAGCGCACTTCTCTTTCTTGTCCAACTCAGACGCGTGGGCTAAAAACGTGTCTTATGAAACTAATACTTTAATATACTATTTTAATTACTACTATACGAAAGACAAAGGATAATGTTATAAGACGACCGCTCTAGAATAACTTGACAAGTAAAACATCCCCCTATTAAAAGACTATACTAAATATAAAATACGCAGGTGACGTCAACAAGCTTTTCTCATTTTGCGATTACTTTACATACCTATTTATATAAAAGAATCAAATAATATTCATATAAATTAATAAAAGATGCCCCACCTGTAATGTAGAGCGCACACGGTCGTCCGCGACCAGATCGCCGACCACGTTGGGTATGTGGTCCGGAGAATGTGGAAATATTTAGATTTGCTGTAATTTATTACATAAACAACTTTGACTTCGTGCTGGTTTGTATAATAAAATTATAAGTAGCGTATTTCTTTGAAACGTGTATATCGAAATGAAAGAAATAATTATTTAGTTCATAATAAAATGTCTACTGAAATCTCTTTCTTTAATTAGAATTATTTAGTATTATGCTGGCAATAATGTCTATCATTGTGATAAAAACGTTTTAACGAAATACGATACTTATTATTTTATTATACACACCATCTCGTAGCGCAAGTTGTTCATGCAATAAATTACTGCAAAGCTAAACATTCCATGATTATCCGGACTACGTCCCCGACCTGGCCCGCGATGTGGTCGTCGATGTAGTTGCGGATGTGTGTATGCTCTACATATGACCACCTCTTTATCTTTATTATTAGAGATAAAACATGTTTCGTATAAAAGCTGCATTGTTGTATAAATAGCTTTTAGGAGTTATCAAAACAGACAATTGCATGTATAGGTCACGTGATACGTAATGTAAAAGCAGGTAAAAGTGGGTAAATTAAACTGCAAATAGGAAGGTAGACTATGAAGATATTAGTTTATTTTTGATTTAATCAAACTTTTTACCCCCAATAATATCAAAAATAAAGAAGTGGTCAAAGTATAATAAATAACCCTGTACAAGGCAGTTTCTCAATATAGGCGTTGTGTATTAAATTGTCTACGCACTCGAAACTTATTCAAAAAGAAATTGCCCCATTGTATATTGAAATATTCTCGCTCTGTATTGGCGAGATATTGGACAAAAATTAACTATTAATACAAAGGTATTTCTCTATGGGACTTATGCACATTGCTAGAATATTTATTTGCACTTCTGGTAATATTGAATTTGATTGAATGTGGGTATTAAGACAAATGATTAACTATGATAATTGGATAATTAATCAAATAGGTAAATTGATCAAATTTAATTCAAATAGATAAATTGATTAAAAAGATAGTTCATCATTGGTTATGGTTTAAGGTTTTCTGCAGTTTTCCTTAGCTGTAACACAAAACGTGTGATTTGTGTTATAACATCTGTAAGTCGGCTGCAGCCGCACGATGGGGCCTGCAATTAAACCTACATATTTAAAGAATATAGTATTTATTTTTACCTAAAGGTACCTAAAAACCATATAAATCACACACACATTTATAAAGAAAATTTTTATATATAATGTCAGATGCTTTTTAACGTTACTTAAAAGTGAAAAATCACCAGTGGACACAATGCCGTTTAATTATTATATGGGGTGTAGAATCGCTTCATGCACAATACAGTTTTACGTGCATTTTGCTTCAAACGTTAATATTATCTCTCCTAATTATTTTACAAGAACGATATTAAGGAATGCTATGACGAAAAAAAATATGGACTGAATGATGTTTTTGATTACTGATTGCATTTGATTGCAACCGGAAAAGGTAAAGAAAATAAAACTTCCGTTTATGTAAAAAACATCTATGCCTTGGAAACTTTGCAATGATCAGAAATCAATGATACTTTGAAAACAGTAGAATTCGTTGTATTCTTCGGTTTTTTGGATGTAAGATTGACTTTAATAATAATAGACATTAATAATGTTGTTTTGTGATAATGTTTATTTGTTCTAATAAAATTATTGTTTGCCCAACCTTTAAGAATCTTTATCGTCGAGGAATCTTACAATATTTCATTCTTAAACTATCAACCATAAATAGATCTTGAATGTAGCGTGACGATGATAACTTTTGTCCGTTATAATATTAAAGTCTGCCATGCAGTGGCGGATTTAGGCACAAGCGTTTGAAGCGGCCGCTTCAGGCCCCAAAAGTCAGAGGGCCCCGCAGAGGGCTCCTGCCAAGAACCGCATTGGACACGCGACATTGAGCGTACCTCAGTTACTTCCTATTGGAAGCAACGTGGGGATTAAGTTTAACGACAGCTGCTCGACGTAAAACACCGCGACAAATAAAAATTATTGGCGTGGGAATTCACTTTCTCGCAAAAAGTGAAACAAGAAACAGATCTTATTGTGTACAGGCTGATAAAAAAGTGTACGGTTGCCGCATTAGAGTTTCGTACGAAAAGGCACGCACTCAAAACGATAGGTAAAATATTGTAACAGAGTGTACTGTTTCATAGCAGACCTGCGAGGAATGTATCATCTCTGTCGGTCCGAATGCTGGTCTTCTCGCACAATCAGCGTGGTCATCCGACTACTATGATGACTAATTTTTTACGCACAAGCGGTGGAAGTGGTCGCTGCAGATCCCACAAGTCAGGGGGGCCCGCAGAGGACCCTTGCCCAGGATCGCAGTCGACATGCGACGAATAAAAATTATTGGCATGGGAACTCACTTTGTCGGCGGAAGTTTCGTACGAAAAGGCAAGCATTCAGAGTGATAGGTAAAATCTTGTAACGGATTATACAGTTTCGCAGCAGCCCTGCAAGGAATGTATCATCACTGTCGCTACGAATAGTTTGCCTTCAATGCCTTCTAGCAAACTCTGCGAGGTCGTCCGACTTACATTCGGGGAATGGGAACTGTACCATGCTTTCTGGGTGAAATTCCTTAACGTCATTTGTCAATTGATAACATTTCCCAATGTTGAAACAACTTTAAAAAAATCTTAACATATTGTAATACGTACCTGTGAAAGGTTATGACCTTGGAATATTTCCCTTCTGTTCGATTTTTACAACTACAGCCTAGAACGCTACAATTCGGCATTATAAAGTCTTTTAAATTGTCTTTATTACGTTTAAGCAAATAAGCAATAATTTACGCAAAAATTTAAAAATTTATTGATAAATTTAATGCTTCAAAAAAGCAGTGAAAAGTTCTATTATAAATGAACTGATTATGGAATAAAATGTTTTTCTGAAATAGTACATGAAGTAGAACTTTTACGGACTCATCTGTCACAATGACATACATCAAATCTGACTTTTATGGACTCATCTATCATTTTTATTTGCATTGTTTTACAAGTATTTCACATACGTCGCACACAGCCACGTTAACTTAGTTGCCTACTCCACTGTTATTAAAAGCACATTTTGTATTTTAAATTCTCAATTTCATGATTTCAGAAACGTAATGTACACCTCAGCACTAAAGTTGATTTTTTGGTTGTTCAACAATCTCCATATTCGTGATAAAAAGTAAAACTTTATTTGGTATACAAGTAACTAATTTATCTACGACCACTATAGAAAATTACACATTTCACACAGTCTAATAACCATCAAAATGATTCATTGTACATAATCTTTAAACTGCACGGAAATGACCGTGGGAAATGATTTCGCATTTTCGTATTCTTAATTATTTGAAATATACAAAGTTATAACTTTTAGATAAAGATTAATTTATTTTTAGAAGTTAAAAATTGTTAACGGACGACTATTATACTTACAATTTTATAGTGATATGTGTATAAATAACAGACGGTATCCTAAGACAGCTGCTTCGAGCTTTTGGCCCTCCTCAGTTAGGGGCAGCTTGTCTGTGAATTCTACACACATCATCCGAGCGTATATACTAGCTGGGAAATAACATTAAATCCATATAGAAAAAATTATCAGCTCAGCTGGAAATCGAACCCTGGGGCTTCCACTTTCTGAGCGACATCTCTACTTCTGAGCTACTGTGTCGACTACCAGAATATAAAGTTATTATTACCATATAAAGTTAGTACAAAAATTGTTATTGAATTAATGTAAAATTGATTTAATGATATATCCTTCTGATGGCTTTAATCCATACATTTACAATAACCCCGTCTATTACATGGAAATCTAAAAATATTTTGGGAATTTATTATTTCAAATTACATTCAAATGAAGCACTAGGTACTCAATGTATTTGTAAAATTGAGGCTATGATTTACTTCAATTAACAAAAAAGCAGCGGCGGAACAAGACGACGTCCAAAAATACGTTTAAAGATATGTTTATGACATTTAAAAAATTGAAGACACCAAGAAAACTACTATTATTAATTTAAATAATTGTTCAAATTTCAGTATTAATTTTAAATAATAAACGATTATTACATTGGAGTCATACGCATTCCTTAATTTTTACAACTAAAACCTGTTTTCCACAAACTGTGGGCATTGGCTACTTTTGACAATCCAGCATCTCAACCTCAAATCATGTTCTAGGTTAAATATTTTTCCTAGCTTTTGGTGTTTTATTAAGTTTTTGTAGTCGTAGATAAAGTATAGTGTGGAACGCGTACAAAAACGCCAATTTCACACTCGTGTGACTGCGGCATAAGAAATCTTGATATTAATAATTATATGTACTTACTTTTTGATAAAAAAATAAAAGGTATATAAATTGTAGTAATTGATTTATACTATGGGGCCCCAAAGATTTGTAACGCTTCAGGCCCTTTAAGTGTTAAATCCGCCTCTGCTGCCATGATATAAATCCAATAGTCAAGCAGTTCAATATAACCTTAAAAATAACATTTAGGTTAGCAAATATTTTCCCTTCATCTTTCCAAGGCACAAGTGATTTTTCACAAACGGAACTTTTATTTTCTTTACTTTTTCCGGTTACGATCAAAGACAATCCGTATCGGATGGCATAATTCGATTGATAAATCTTCTTTTTACAGCACTCTGAAATACATTTATTGTAAAATAATTAGAGGAGATAATATTAGGGTTTGAAAAAATGCACGTAAAACTGTATTCTACTAAAACGGGTTATTCTAAACCCTATATGTCCCTGTATATAATAAGAGAAAAGGAGCAAATCCCGATTAAACCATAAGTATATTTATGTCTGGTCGGGCGATTTTGACCGATTTATCTGTTTTTAGAGCATAACTTGCTAAACTAGCGCTCTAAGGCTGTAAAAAGTTTTAGAGCCCGCTAGAAAAATAGCTACCCTTGTTTACGTCGTCTCCGTAGTCCATAGTAATAACAGTAATTATATACTACTGCACCTACCTACTTAAAGTTTTGCACTTTTCAAATAATTTTTATTTTAAAATTACCGGACATAAACTAACGTATGTATTTCGGGTATAATTAGTATTTTAGTGCCCTTTATCGTGTTAACTGACTCTGCGGGCTCTAAGGCACTCAATTAAGGGCTTAATAGATAATATTCTATTATTTTACAAATATTATTAATATTTGAAGTTGACGGATTGGCAATGTATATATTACGATCAAAAAATGATCCTTTCAAATATTGAGAATTTTACAAAATTGTATTGCAAAGTTAAAGGAGGTGGACGCGAGCATCCACCGGTTAAGTTACGCTAAACAACAAAAAAAAACTATTATATTTATGTTACATTGCGTTAGGTAATGTTAGGTTATCATGCGGATTGTGGTCTGGTTAGGTTAGGTAACGTTGTCATTATACGTATTACATGAATATAAGGAGTTTATTAAGAAAAATACAGAAAAACGAGATTTCTAAAAAGATGACGTATGGAATACTACTTCTTACTTTATAAAAATTTTATATAATGCTCCAACTTTACAAATATATTGTAGTGAGTAACATAGTTCAACTACGTTGAGACTCTTTCAGGTTTGAGTCGCTGATTATTCTATTATTATTATTATTTAAATAAATACTGGTTATTAACAAATAAGATTACAGAAATAAAAAATTAAAAAAATAAAGGACACAAGTTTTTTATTTATTTATAACATCTTAATTAAACACATATGAAATAAATAAGAGGAACGAAAGTTATACCAAATAAATTTTGAAAATAATTCAGAAATATTTTTTCATTAGTAATGACAGCAAATCAAGTTAAACTTTAATTCAAAATAAAATAAAAAATTATTTAAATAAATAATCTTTTCATTTATTATTGTTTTGAAATATCTCTATGAAAATTATTTAAATTTGAAAATTATTATCTAAACCACAAATCTAATTTCTATTTTAAACAAAAAATGTAGGTATTTAAATTAAATTAAAATTAAACTTTGATTTAAAACCTCACTTTTCCTTTTTATATTTGCTACCATATGAACCTCATACCTAATTAGGTTCCAGTTGCTTGATAAACTTACTAATATCCTTCCATCTCTATTCCAAATAATTCCGTCAAAAATTATTTTGACATTTCCATACATCGGTCGATTCCCAATAATATTGATCACATCAAATATAAATTCCATTGAAAACTTTTCACAAATTGAAAACTAAATTATTGTTGGTTATTAACAAAAATAATCTGCTTTCAATTAAACAGGTAACTATAAAATCGATACTTCCTTTTGATATTTCCAAAATTAATTTAATATGGACAAGGTTAAATAATTTTTTTTATTCAAACACAATTATCAATTAGTGACGTTTCACATAACCTTATTTTTTTATTATAATCAAAGTTCAATTCTAACCTTACAATATTAATTTTTGAAGCAGCTAGAAACACAGTTTGTTCCTCTGATCGAATATTGCTACTTAATTGTTAAAAGATTAATTCCCTCTATATACTCTTTTTTAGAAAACAATTGTATTTTTTCAACAACTAAAACAATCTTGAAGTTTCAAATTTTACATAACTCAATTAAAATTTATAAACTTTCATAAATGAAAAACTAATTATATAAACTTCAACCATATGCAACACTTGAATTGAAAAGAGAATAATACCCTAAATTATAATGTCGATGAAACAACATTCTTTTAATACTAACAAATGGTTTAAATTAATAAAAACACCTTTTTACACTTTCCTCTTTCCAAAAATTTAAACATTTAATCATTAATAATATTGTCTGAATGTCTTTAGGTGCCCAGAATTTGGCATGCAAGCCAAATTGTATAATTCAATTAAACATTAGAAAAGCGCAGCTTGTCAAACATATTTTTATGTGATTTTATCAAAATCCAACCTTTACATTAAAAAGTGTATCAATTACCTTATGTGACTATAATGCTACTCCACATATGTCCACTAAAATAACTTGGCGAACAGCTTTTGAAAACTTGAAAACAAATTTTGAAAACTCAATAAGACTGCAAAATAAACACATCTCGTTAACATCTCTGATCACGTCAGCTATTAATGCACTAAGAAAAGAGATGTACCTACTTACAAAAGTTGAGCTGGTATCGCCGCCGGTAATCTGTGTGCATACGACCCCGTACCATTCGTAGGTGCACGCACACTCAAATAATTACAATTAACTTATGTCTTTGTAAAAGCTGATGAATTTCGAGAATCACTGAATAGATTTTAATGTTGTTTTTACCATTCAATAGCTTGTTTATTGATGAATGTTTTTTTATATAAAGATTGTTCAATCGGTCTTTCGAGAGTCGAATAATGAGCAAAATGTGAAAGAAAAATCAGGAAAATTGGCAAAGCAAACATAAAATGCCTTATGCTACAAAAACGGTAACAGATAAAGGCAAACTGTAAGCGAACGAATTGTACCCCTTAAAAACATCTACAAAAAAGCTCCGGTGGCATACATGAATCTCTTACAGATTCCTCACAATCAAGGTTTTTCTAATAATCTTTTTTCGGAAAACTCTTCTCCCCATGGAATGTTGTCTTACCACGCCCATGGATGAAATGCCATTAATTCCTGTATTTCTTTACCATTAGAATTGCTTTAAGTATAATCTGTGAAAATGTGACGTTTATAACTTACGCTATCAAGCGATGATTTTTTATAAATGCCCCTGCAACCCCCAAGGTGCTTACGACTAAAAATATACTCATGCACTTTTTTGGGGTTACTAAGTCTTCTAGTTTTAGAGATGTTTTTTGGTGGAAATCGGACATCGGAATTGGCTATTATATGTTTGATAAAATGCTGACCGTGAACTCGTGAATATATAAACACATTTAATATATAATACATTTTCTCATAGTGTTATTCAACCACAAAATAATAAAAACAAACTCCGATTGTATTTATCTTTTAGTTGCCAACAAGTCATATCCCATTTCTATTTTCAATGGCAAAGCTATTTTCCGTAATTGGGTCAGTTAGGAATGGCAAAACCGGATCCAAGATTCATATTCTGGAAAATTATTCGTTTTTGACTTGACAAATTTGCTCTACTACCTTCTCTTTACCTACCATTTAACAGAATCAGTTGAATCTAAATCACCATGTATAACAGATTTTGCAGATCTTGTAAAAATCAAAGTTACAAAACTTAAGGAGAAACTTAAAATAATTGAAAAAAAAACACTAAATGTTCTATTTAAAAAAGTAGTAATGGCAATGTATTTTGGTTTTGGGACATCCTGTATATTTGAAACTAATTTCCAAAAATGCCATTTTATCCGCCTGTTTTTAGAGAATAAATTGCTAAATTAGAGCTCTAGGGCTGTAAAACTTTTTAGAGCCCACTGGAAGAATAACTACCCTTGTTTACGCCGTCTCTATTGTAATAACAGTAATTGTAGACCACTCTATCTACTTGAAGTTTTGCACTTTTAAAATTATTTTTAAACTTACACCGGACATAATAGTATATTATGTATTAAGGGCTTAATTGAATGTCTTAGAGTCCGTAGAGTCAGTCAGCGCTAAGACGATAAAGGGCTCTAAAACACTAATTAAGCCCGAAATGCATACGTTAGTTCATGTGCGGTCTAAGTTTAAATTAATATTTCGTCATAAAATAAAAATAATTTGAAAAGAGCAAAACTTCAAGTAGGTAGGTGCAGTAGTATATAATTACTGTTATTACTATAGAGACGACGTAAACAAGGGTAGCTATTATTCTAGCGGGCTCTAAAAAACTATACAGCCTAATTTAGCAATTTATGCTCTAAAAACCGGCCCATAAACAGGTCAAAATCACCCGACCGAACATAAACAAACTAACGTATGCATTTCGGGCTTAATTAGTGTATTGGAGCCCTTTATCGTCTTACTGGCTCTGCGTGCTCTAAAACACTCAATTAAGCCCTGAATACATAATATACGTACTAATATAAACCGAGCATCGAAGAGTTTAAGTACAGGATGCTGTATGTGTAATCTGATTTGAATTATTCTGTGACTTTTTAGTGATTTTAGTGTTTATACTTTTTTTGTTTGCTTTCTTTATGCAACATTTTTATTTTTATGAAACATAGAATAAACATAGATAGATGTCTATAATCACATACCTTAGTTTGTCAAGAAAAAATAATATTGAAAAAACAAATCAAACATTTTAAATATTCCAGATTTGTTCCATTCCTGACCTCTCCTAATACAGTACTAATAGATTTACGTGATGTAAGTATTGTATCCATAGTCAGCTGATTGCATCAGTTGTTCACTAAAATGTTTATACGAAAAATGTTGGGATTTAAATACAATTTTTAGTCATGTTTAAAACGGCTAATTGAGTTGCATTATCAAATTTTTTGCAATAAACTATTGCATCTATTCCATAATTAATTCAAAGAGAAATACAGTGAAAATTATTATATAATAATAGATATTCTCAGCATGTTTTGCTAACAATCCAAATAAAATAAAATTTACAACCGTAATAAAAGCAGAAAATTAAATCGTACTCATGCACTAATAGAGCAGAACACTTAGTAATTTAAAGAATTTCACACTTGACGAACAGTATACGTATTTAAATATTTACTACATTAGCAAACAACATTGTGAATCCTAACATTATCGTTATCTGTAATTAGCAGGCCTGTAATTCCCCCGACATAAACAAACACGTTAATGAATTAATTAAGGACATGAATTGAAAATTATTTCTAAAGGTGTGACTTATAAAGTTGATTTTGTGTTTTACGGAAATTTCCGGAGAATTGACACATTCAAGTTAAAAACGTTGTTTGTATTTCCTTATTATTCTGATTATTTATAGTTTTAGATTACAATAAATAAAACATTATAATATATTATCATGAATAATTGTATTAATTTACTCCATTATAAGCATTAGTTATGAAGAATTTTGCATTAATTAAATTACAAGTTAAAGCTGTGACCTGCATGACTACGTCCATACAATATCAGCTGTTCACCTGATCTTAATTGGTTTAAAAGTCATTCCAATTCTGATTGAGCCTTCTGACTGTTCCTAAACAAGAAAGGACGGAAACAATGATGGAGGCTAACTTTTACTACCCCCGTTAAAAATCCTAAGAACGCTAGATTGACCGAAGCATTTAATTTTATGGATATTGTCCATGTTCCTTTTTGTGCCTTTGGTCAAACTAACGTTCTCAGGAACTTTAATAAGGAATATAAACATTAGGCTCCATTATTGTTGCAGTTCATTCATAGTTAAGCTCTAGTGGAGCCGCTACAACTCTTATATTGACAGGAGTAGTCTCTGACTTCAGATATGAAGGGTAGGTCGGAAATAAAATACGCCCCGCGGTTCAACAGGTTGAAATCCAGGTAGTAGTTAGTTGCTACAACAAACAAAGGCTGGGTCTCAACGACGTAGCTGAATGTGGGGTTACGTCCTGAAGTGTGGCAATACAGTACATATGTAACGGCATACGAGAACTTAGTAAGTTAGGTTACCACTAACTCGCCAACACGCAGGGCTAGCGTGGTATTTCAATAGCCAACACCCTCCATATATAAACATGAAGCCGAAGGATAAAATGTATTTACCCCAGGTGGGTAGAATATGTAATCCACAATCCCACACTGCAATGACAGTCTGCCTCAAGGATTCTGGGAGAGGCAAGATCTCGGCCAAAAAGAAAATAAAAAACAATACATTAAATCTAAGAATAGGAACATACCATGTACGATCAATAGCTACAGAAGAAAAACTAGAGGAACTACAACATGAACTGACACGAATTAGATGGGATATAAACGGTATCTCCGAAACCCGGCGAAGAGAAGAAAGTCTGTGTAAGATACCAAAAGGACATACACTCTTCGTACGAGAAAAACAAGATGACAGTAACGAAGGAATAGGACTAATAATACATAAGGATATATTGCCACTTATTACTGATATCCTACAATCCATAAGAGATAGAGTTATATATGCAGTCATGAAAATAAATTGGAACACTTCCTTAAAGATAATACAATGCTATGCCCTACTACCAGTAACTATGAAGATGAAGATGTAGAAGAGTTCTATGAAGATTTGAAAAAGGCGATAGATGAAAAAAGAACACGATATACGTTTATACTCGGCGATTTCAATACTAAGATAGGTAGAATGACGGACGACTCAGAGGAGTTTGTAGGAAAATATGGATGAGGACAAAGAAACGAAAGAGAACAACGAGTTTCTAGAAGAAAAACAACTATATGGTATAAATACATTTTTTAAAAAGAAAGAACAGCGAAAGTGGACATGGATTAGTCCAAATGGAAAGAAGAAATGGTTATATCATTTTGGTCTTACCAAGAAAAATTTAAAACCTATACAGCTCCATATGTGCAATAACACTTTTTAATATCTGTAAATTTCTCTTCATCTGGCATATTATAAGATCCACGAGAACTAAAAAGTAGAAACCATATCAAAGGTTGTTAAAGAAAACAGAATTGATTTTTGTAATTTCAACGTGGTGGCAATTTGATATTCCTCCGAAATTATCTGTTGTGCTGTACGTTATAAGATAAGAGATAGTAGTTTTCATCCCACAAAAAATAGACCCCTTTTTGGATTTACTGTGTACTATTATATAAGGTTACAAGAGCACATAGCTATTAAAATATTCTTTCTTGTACAGGAAATTTCTTGGTTAGTTTGATTCCGACTCTATAAATATTTTTTGACGGTTGGAGCTTGAGAAATCTTCATTTGTGACAGGGTGTTCGGGAGACAACACGATGTTCACCCATAAAACTGGCTGTCTTCTACCCTATCCTTGTTTCCTTGGAAACTGGGCAATGGATGAAGCTGTCAGATCAAGCGTGTGGTAGAGAAATTCGTGAGAATTCTCGACGGTTACTCATACCGATCAGGGGGAGACCTGGTATATGATACCGGTGTAGGCGGATTCGAATCTCGTCTTGGATAAGGTCATTTATGGTCACCGACGGAACCCGCTGATTGACCGAGGTCATTTATGGTCACCAAAGGAACCCGCTGTTTGAATGAATCTTAAGTGAGGAGAAGCGAAGTGAGGTTTAGCCCGCTTTTTGGCATATGGTAAACTGCATGCCGCCAGGTAAATGTGCTTAGGAGCTATCCCGATCACCCTATGATCCGGACTGCAGCCGGGTACAGTGATTGGGAGAAGCTCTGAAAGCCATTACACTTAAGGAGAGTTGAAGCGAATACATAGGCTCTCACAATCAAGACAACTTCACCTTAACGGGTACACACTGGGAGTCTATAACGTGTAGACTTAAACGAAGCTCTGTCGAGGATCCACTAAGCCGATATATTGGTAGATCGGGGTGGCAAAACCATTAAAAAACCAAGTCCCGCCACAATTGAGGTTGGATTCGATCGGGCAGTGGCCCCAATCCCTGTCTGCGTTAAGTTGGGGGAAT
This sequence comes from Agrypnus murinus, assembly GCA_929113105.1. Taxonomy (NCBI): domain Eukaryota; kingdom Metazoa; phylum Arthropoda; class Insecta; order Coleoptera; family Elateridae; genus Agrypnus; species Agrypnus murinus. Next base: position 189,956,673 of record OV816024.1, read on the forward strand.
AGTCCTATTGCTGGACGAGGTACTTCACCCCGTATGAAAGAGGACGGGAGGGTACCGGCGGGTGAGCACGTGTTAAGTCGATCGCTCCGGTACTAGCCTGGATAGCTAGTAGAGGGTGGATAGGCAACCTCTCTCCGACCAGTGAGCTGACTGGGAGCAATTGTTATGCAATTCGCGCGCTGATTGAGCGTATCTCAATTACTTCCTCATTGGAAGGAACGTGCAGGTATGTTCACACGGGGACTCCACGTAAAACATTCAGAAAATCTGTCATTTGTGAAAGGTAAGTCTAACCTCAGATTTAAATTAAGCTTCCGATTAGTGAAAAATAGACTCTTTCTCATATAACATCCTAATCTGGGAATTAATTCCTACCCAAAAATCTACCCAAACTTTCAATCACTCTTGTCCTAAGTGAATTTTGGTTTAGATTATCAAGATTCTTTCATTTTTCTGTTTTAAGTTTTACTACACTTTCGCTTCCAAAGGTAGGACTAAAATTGTTTTTACCTAATACCAAATAGAGGCTGCTATAGCATACCATGTGAAAAGACAATGGGCCATATTCACATTTCACTATTAAGTTAATAACATGTTTAATTACCATGGCGATACCATACCTATTAGAATTAGATAAAGCTATCTCTTCTTGTTGATTTTAATCATAACTTTAGTTAAAGACACCTTTAATGATGGCATGAGAATACGACCCATTATATTTAAAACGATTACGAAGTACAGTACACTCGCGATTATCCGAGTTAATTGAGACCGAGACTTCCTCGAATACGAAAAAATCCGCATAATACAGAGATCTATAATTAATGGGCTTCAAAAATTGACATTAATGTAAACACCAGAAAACTTATGACTTAATCTGACTGTCATCGATAACGAGGTGAAACACGATGTCGAAGGACCATACCCGAAGGGTCCCAAAGATGTTCCAGGACCAGCACGCCCCACTCCTCTAATGATTATCTCGGTTAATCCGGAGCCTCGAATAATTTGTGATCGGTTAACCGCGAGTCGATTGTACTTGCAACATGTTTTGGTTTAGAAATTTTTTGGTTTTTGTTGCAATTTGCTAACAACGTCAAAAAGTTTTTAGTGATTGCATATTATGATATGAGTAACCGAATACGAAATGAAATTGACGTGTAGTTGCTCTCTTGTACGTTTGTTTTTTTGTTGCCTGTTTTCTTTAATAATATGTTTTCTAAATAATAATCTGATACTGATATAATATGAAAATACAAAACGGTGTCTATTTCCTATTTCCAACTTCTCTTTTAATGACCTCCTTGGTGTAAGAGGTTTAGTGCTGATTGCTGAAGCATAGATTTTACAAACAAATCGAAATTATTATATATATACTTACTCCTATATTTTATGATGAAAACAGTGCAGTAATATTTCTCTTCTAGTTATGTTATTTTCTGATTCTTATGTTACTTTGTATAAATTAGTAGACGAAAAATAAAATGCATGGTTTTTAAGATCCAGCAAATATTTCAAGCTAATGGTTCTAAACGTGGACGAGTGGCCATAGCATACGAATGGCCAAAGGTTGTCGATACAGATTTACTTGCACTTCATTCATATTAAGTATATAAAACATATGCATTTTATTAAATTTAAATGGCATATGCGATTTTAAAGCTCATTGTGTATTTAGCTTTATGACTTAGAAAAACATCAATGTTCAGTTGTAAACTTCGAAAAACCAAAAAAGAATGATAAAAATATTTTGTAGAAATATTACAATTAACTAACAGAAACAACAATTGTGGATAATTTTTTTAACACTTCTGTGCATAATTTAAATAAATCTTCTATTTCTTTAGAATTGTCTATTGTGATTAATCATACATACATGTATGTAGGTATGATGAATGTATGCATACATACAGGGCGGTCCATCGGATATGGAAGCTATTAAATTTTTTAAACAATGTTTTTATGTATTTACTATTATTTATCAAATTAATTTTCGAGTTTGACTTTTCTCGAGTCGAGTCGAGTGTATCAGCGGATATTTTAATTACCTTAATTAAATTTAATTAAATAAAATTAAAAAAATCATTATCTAATACTTTTTAGAACTACTAGACTACAAATCTATGATAGAAAATTTAAGGAGTATAGAGAAATTATTAGAAGTAGTATAAATATAGACTACAATAATTATATTTTCAATATTGAAGCTTATATAAAGCGCGATCCCAGTAAAATGTGGTCATTCATAAATGAAAAAAATCAAACTAGCATTGCTGTCGGGAAGAACCTTTACTCCTGTTTTTAAAAATGGAAATAAAAATGGAATAGCCAACTATCGGCCTATAGCAATTATATTCAACTTATCTAAAGTTTTTTGAAATATTGCTTCATAAATGAATTTTTAATCATATTAAGAATAGTCTTTCACCGGTCCAGTACGGTTTTATCCGAGGAAAATCCACACAGTGGCGAAACTTCAAAATTTAGGCCCCCCCGCAAAATTCAATTCGAGCCCCTTTAACAAATTTCAGTTGAATTGAGATAATGAAATGGTGATTGATTGGAGAATGTTATACTGTTATTTATTTATTTTTTTACTAGTCTGTGAGTTAAAAATTAACCGAAATCTCCGAAAAGATAATAAAATTTCTTGCAAAATTCAGCCAAGTGTTTACTATTAATTGGATCTATCCAGCAGGGGCGGATTTACCATTAAGCTAAATAAGCTACAGCTAGGGGCCTCGGGTTCCAGGGGGGCTAAAATCATTATTAAATGACATTACAGATTTGCTAAATTACAATGGAAAAAATGATTTTATGTTTATATAATGAGTAGAGACGTGCATTTTAGGTGACTTCGCTTGAAAAATCCCTTGATTAGCTCATCTTTCATAAGCGCGTCCCAACAAGTTATAGGACATATAGTTTACAAATACAAAAGCTGTTATATAAAACTTGTCACTCCATTGATAATTTCCTTGTTTATTTTACATGCATCTCATTTCTGTCATTTCCAAACCCACTATTTTGAAGCGTCCGCTCCGTTGACATAGTGGTTTTATGATTTACTAAAATGCACGTCTCTAGTAATGAGCAAAACGTGTTATTTCATTTATTAAGATTTTTAATAATAAATATTTTACTCTTTTCTCGAGTTATTTTTTATTGAAAAAGTTAAATTTGGAATAAAAATATGAAATCTTTAGTCGAAAATTTAATTATTCCTCGAAACCGTTTCTAGTAGTAATTAAAATGTTATTATTAACAATACAAGGGGGGGGTCACAAAAAATTTAGCTTGGGGCCTCGAAAGCGGTAAATCCGCCCCTGCTATCCAGTAATCAAGTCAAGTATAAAATACATGTAGAACTACAGGAGTAACTTTCCGTCATTTTCAAAATTGAATCGACTGCTGTATCAGTTCCTAATAGTTGAAAGGCCATAATATTATTGAAGTCATAGTATAGTGTTACCTAGAACTGAAGGCATAAAACTGATAATCCGACACTTTAAAGGGTATGCCGCCTACCGCTCATACAGTATCGATATGCGAAGGCCCGACGGTGATATCCCATATAGGAACTGCCAGTCTTGACAATAGGCCCCAGCTTGGCTGAATATTGGATAACCAAATGTCGTTATTTCAACATAGGTCGAAACCTAGGCCAACCTTCACATCCCACGCCTCGGCTGCTTTGTCGTGGCCCAAGGGTCAACCAACGCCTATGTACCAATGCTGGGCTCTCTAATCTCTGCCCAAGTCAGAGCCAACCTTCAGCGCCCTAGTCTCGGTTTCTTACAGTTTGCCCAAGCCCCAACCAATGCTAGTGTTTTTAGACTTGGTTTCTTACTCTTGAACCAAGTTTGGGCCAATCTTCACATATTCTACCAAATCAAGCTTGTGAAGTTTTCTGTCTTTATTATATCAGCTAGTAATTAATTAAGAGAAAAATATGAGAAAAGTTAAACTATAATACCTACATAGATTATAATTATTATTACTAAATATAAAGTCAGCTTTCAAATTTTTGCGCGCTTCGTTTCTTCGAAACAAGCACAGACATGAAAAGTCAGTAACGCGGCAGCTGCAAGGGGAAGCCTTTACCGACTTATTAGTCAGAGTTCATCCGCCTACCATGAGTGATGGTACGTTTAACCGTTTTGTAATATTATTAATAAAATAATGTATATGAAATAAAAAGTGTTTATTTAAAAACAAAACTACCCTAATAAGAATAAATACAATTCTTTGTAGTAAAAATTAAACTTGTATGCTTGAAAACAAGTCACTTTTTTTTAATTTATTTGTTAAACACCTAAAATATTATTAATTTCGTATAAAATCAGTCTCAGCCTTGTTCTTGTGTCACAATTTTTTTAAGTTACGTTGTTATGTTACTAATAATTGAACGAATTAAAATAATTGGTAATAATTTAGAATGTTTGTGTTGCTTTGTTTTCTTCATCAAAGTTATTTCATACAAGTCTTAATAAGCTACGTTTAGTACAGTATTAAATATTAGGTTGGTCTCATACTCAAAGGTCAGTAATAACCCGGAGCTACCGTTGGATTCCGAACCTACACTATCAATGATTGTCAGCCTTGATACCACATTAATATTAAGAGTGGCCCAATATTGGTTATATACCTTGGGCCAAGACTCAGCATTAGCGTCGGCACTATATTGGTTTTCACTATTGGGCCAAGATGTATCACCAATCTAGGGCCATGATTGATTAACAAGCTCGGCACGAAGTTATCATCCCGATTTTAAACCAGCCATGGGCCAGTCTTGGATTTCAGGCTTGTACCAGAGTTGATAGCATCGTCCCAAGCCTGAGCCAAGCGCGGGCCCTTTGTTATTTCCTATATGGGATGTTACATGACAATTTATAAAAACAAATTCTTGAAAATGTTCCTATTTTCAGTTTGTTTTAACGTAATATACTTATTCAATTATTTATTTATTTATGGAAAATAAGAATTTCTTCAAGTGAAATGGATGGAGTGCAATGAGGCGGAGGCACCGGGCCCCTTCGTGGCCTGCCCCCCCGCACTGCTCGCTTTCGCTGTATAGTAGTTCCGCCACTGAATCCACAGTTACCAATCTTTGTTCTTTTGTTAATTTCATATCTGAGGTACACTTGATCATCAAATTCAAATTGACACAATTTGCGCTGACTTTTCTAAGGTCTTTGACCGTGTACAGCATTCTATAATTCTGGGCAAGTTATATAGATTTGGGCTTTCCGAAAACTTAACTCACCTCATTGCTTCGTATCTGGCAAAAAGACTAATTTTGTAGAATATCAATTTTCGTTCTTATGGTTATCAACTGTTTCAATTTAAACATTAACAAATGTAAAACCCTTAGTTTTTCAAGGAAAACTGAATCAATAACTTACCGATACAAAATTAACAACGAGTGTCTGCAACAAATCGACGTTATTAATGATTTAGGTGTATTGTTTGATTCAAAACTTACTTTTAATACTGACGTTACTACAATTTGCTCTAATGCATTTGGTCTTCTTAGATTTATTAGTACAAACACTAAGCAGCTCTATGGAAATGAAACACTTATTAGTTTCTACAATGCCTTCATTCGTTCTAAATTGGAATACTGTTCAATTGATTGGAACCCATCTTATGATAAATACATTAACAAGATCGAGTTGGTTCAACGTAAATTTTTGAAAACGTTATACTTCCGAAAGCATCAAATATAACTGACACATGATTACAATTATGCCCATCTTCTTGAAGAATTTTCATACATAACTTTGCAACATCTAGTTTTGTTTACTAATTAACTATCTTATATTAAAGTTATCATCTTATCATTATTCTTAATTTCTTTACTATTATTATTATTATTAATATGTTGTATTGCATGTACCTATTGGTACCTATATTGTATTAAAATAAGATTATCCTGTAATTAGTAGATTTGCTACTGTTGTAGGTTTTTAATCATTTACTCATCCTCAGTCAATTTCGATATCAATTCTTTCCAAATTTCACTTTTATTTTCTCATCGTTTTCTTAAGGTGGGTTTGATTTCATAATAGGTCTTTTGATCTTCTAATTGGTCTTTTTTTCTATCACAAATTAAAGAAAATTCCAATCATTTTTCCAATTATATCGGTGTTTCGTACCTATTAGACCACCCTGTACGTTGATATAGTTAGTGAGATGCGTATAATTATAATTGTATTGAAGAAGTATATGGTTCGTTACGCAATAAAAATAACATAGTTCAGGTGAATCAATTTTTTTCTTAGAGTATAAGTTTTATTCAATATGTTCAAAGATATTGGCAGAAAAAATTAAAAAACTAATTTCAATGTTATAGTAATCATGAGACGAAATGAAAATTCATTTCATCTTATCATTTAAAAAAGCAATATTGTATGCAATCGTAATATTTAACTAAACCAAACATGATTAGCAATTGGGTAACATAGTATAATAGTATGAATAATAGAAACAAAATCATCAAGTCAGATAACGGTTTCAAATGTTTGTTTTCAGGAATTCCAGCTTGTTTTCCAAATAATAGTAAGTAATCGTCTAAAAATAGTTCTCATATTACAATAAGGAAAAGTTATTCGTAACACAACGGTTATAAATATTTGAAACCTACAGCATTTGTGAAATTTTTGTAGCAAGAGATATCGAGACGCATTCGTTGATAGGCGACCAATTGATTTGCATAATACGAACAATCTGATGCATTTCTTATTGGAACCCGTTTCCCTGCATTCCGAAATCTCAGTTATGCTGATCTTTTCCCATTTTGCTATTGTTCGGGACGGGGCCAGTGGGTAATATATGCTTCCATTTGATTTAGTGCAGGTTTATGCTTGGCGATGCGCCGATTGCAAGTCCGGAGCCGCGTCGTTGCATCCCGCGACACATTGCACAAGCACCGGATAAAATATCGTCAGGTAAGTAAGAATCAGCGTGTCGGCGGAACCGAACACGTTATAGCTTATTGGCTGTTTTCACGCGGTGTAACTTAACAAGTCGATGACATTTATAGATACACTTCGTCGGTGACAATATGAACATGCACTCGGCTCGGTGCTAAATTACAACGGGTTAAGTTGCACTGTCAGTCGAAACAATCAACCCTAACCAAATTTATGACATCACCGTAAATAATTCTCCAATTCGTTCTTATAGAGATATGATTCATATGGCAAAGCCTGAGATTGTCTTGTCCGGCATATTTTCACTGTGACGTTACGAGTTAGACGACCGACGCCGGTTTTCGTTGTCCCTATTTGGAGATAACGACGATGCCTTGTGCAATTCCGAATAATTTAGAGGTGTTACACGGCCGCTACACTCCCACCTACGCATGCCATTTCTAACTAGTTTCGATCTATCTACATCCGATTAATTACTTTCTCAAACAAATGATATAACATTCTTACTAAATCATTTATCTGGAAATGCGATACACTCACATACCTAACTTCTAGTTTTTAGAATAACAGTAAAAGCAAACACCAAATTAGGTATATGAATTGGTTACTTATCGGCAGAATTGATTTTTTTTTGATGACTGGAAGTTTGCATAGATGACTGTTTGAAAAAAGTATGTGTAACTATAGGTGTAACTCAGTAGTAATTTCACGAAAATCGTGAGGTATTTCCTAAAGTGAAAAGCTTGGAATCACCTCAGTTCGTGATTCTAAAAATAAACATTTAAGTATTCTGTTATTTCTGATATAGAAGGTAAAATAAATTTTAATTTTTTATTTATAGAAATCCTTGAACAACTATAGCGTTATAGATTCCGTTTTAGAGTATTATAGTATATTCATTATATATTATTTATTTCAAGTTCAAGAAGTAGGCGATCCCAACTTAACATTGCAATAGAAATACTTTGTTTTTAAATCTCGGCGTTGCAATTGCCACTACATTTTTCTCTGGTTTTTAGGACCCACGCAAATATATGACTATATGAGGTTAACCGCAGAATTATTAAAATAGATCACATAGAAAACCTTTTAAATTTTTCATACTCTACAAGTATTACGAGACTCTACCCAAATTAATTCGTCTATTTTCATGTTTTGTTAAAAGTCACTCCAAAATTCTCTTCTAGTCTAGAAAGTTTTTTCTTGTTTGTCAGAAGTGAAGTACTGCATTTACATCTGCACCATGCGATGTTTTATAAAATTCTATCAGGGGGTGTCCTTACACCGCTTCTTGTAAGATCTTAGGTCACTTTTGTTGATCTCGAGACGCGAAGAAGTGCTGTGAGGAAACTTCCCCCCAGAATTCCATCAAACTTGGCATAGAGTAGGTGCAGGAGTAAGGGCTAGCGCGCACTTTGAACTTTTTGTCGCCCAACAGTGTTGCAGGCCTGTTGCAACATCTAAGGCCCTATCCTCACAACGCTACACGACATCAACACGATATGCAGACGATACTACAAAAGCAAATGTATCCAACACCTATGTATTCACACGACGCGACATGCGTACGATAAAAATGGCCAGTCATAATAATAGTCGAGGAGATGTCTAGTGAAGAAGATTTCTATTCCAGTGAAGAGGGAGAGGATTTTGTAATTTACGTGTATTTACGAAATTGACGGAAAAGACAAAGGTATTTGGTGCATCCATACCTGACAGATTTTTTTTTCATTCACTGCTTCATTCCACGCCTTCTCGCTTAAATGTTTCCGGGTATATCCTGCTCTTTTAAAATTAAATAGACACTGCTATTTTTCAATCTCCAGTGCAATTTTTAAATTGATGCCGCGTTCTTGCGTTGCCATTTTTGCACAAATCTGGGAATAGGTCAGTAAACCATGCTACAAATGTCGCACGGCTACTGATTGAAAATGTTGACGAGCAACATGTAGCGTGGATTTCGTGCTGCCTCCATGTCGTGTTGCGCGTGTGCATACTCCTATTACAATATATAGTGGCAATGTTATGGTCAAGGAGATAAATACGAACAATTACGTAAATGACCGGGATACAACGTTAATGGCAGGCTGTTTTGGTCGTTTACGTCAATGGCCGGCTAATTGGTTGCCAGCTATTTGGTTAAAAACGTCATCTGATATGATTTACTACGACATTGGCCGCATACTGTTACGGTCAGTGTTGTAAACCGGCCAATCTCGAGAATTTCATACAAGCATAATTATCAAATATCTAATAATCAACTTACACATAACCTAACACCTAATCTGGAGCTTAATTTATTAATTGATTGGTCTTAACTATTAACTTAAATGTTAAAATAATATTAAACTATAACATATTATATTATTATAATATCTTAACCTTTCAAATTAAATTATTTATTATTAATTATTTATAATTATTATTAAATTAAAGTAATATTTAATTACACGAAAACCTTCCCTGAATTAATTATTAATGGTCAAGCCGCAGGTAAAGTTAGGTTAGAAGTTTTGCATTATGAGACTGGGCGACCATTAATGACATTGACCAGTTTACTACGTTGACCGTAACATTATGTCTTTATTTTTAATATTTCCTACTTTATAGATGACCATTGACGATAATAAATGGTCAATGTTAATTTCAGTATTAAAATTAAACAACATTGTCCACATTTACTGGATATTTACGACAATGGCCGGATTTTATCGTTTTTAACCAACCTAAATGGGCTATGACGATAATGGCCGATTATTAACGACATTGACCAGTTTACCACAATAACCATAACAGCAACATCGATGCAACATGTCGCTTGGAATGTTTGGATATCGTGTTGATGTCGTGTAGCGTCGTGAGGATAGCGCCTAAGGATGTGCGCATTACCGATAAAACAGTTTACTCAACTTTTCTGTTGGGTCTTGTCACAAAACAGAATACGACTGAACTGTTGCCCGACACACTAGGAACATACGATTTCAATATATATGTGCGCACTAAACGACTAGATTGTCGCAGAATTTCATCCGGACACCTTTTCTTCAGTGGAGTTGAAAATCTTTTGACACAATCTTGTTTCTAATAGTTCGTCAATACTTGTGACACTCATTCTATGGAAACTAAAGAACTTTCTAGGATATGCAATATTAACTTTGAACGTACGCAAATTAACTACGTTAATTCATTTTCGTCTAAATGATTTTTAAATATATAATATAAATTTTGAAATAAAATCTCAAAATAAAGCCAGGTTATAATTAAAAACATGAACATATGTATTTTATTAAAACTTGTATTATTTTGTTGAGTACTAAAAGAATAAGTTGATAAAAATGAAAATAATGTTGTTCTAATTACCTACTTATATAATTTCATTTGCAAATCTGAAAATAAAAATGTTATTTATTTAAGTTGCTAAATTTCTAATGTATAAAGTGTATGTAATTGTTTTAACATCACAGATTTTATGAAATACGAGTAATAGAAAATTATATATAAAAAAAATTATTATTTGAAATATATCATTAGTTAACTATACTGATCAATTTAATTACTTCCGTTCGAATCTGGTATCGATGAATTACTGATGGACGGAAGATAATCATCCAGAAACACAACCTGTAAAAGAGCGCCAGCAGCTACAGCCACTCCAACCCTTGGCGTTCTTTTCTCCTTCAAATCCTTGAACAGGTTATGAAATGCATCCTTTAGTAAGCGTTGGCGAATATTTCTATTTTGATTTTCTCCGTGTCTAATGAGTAAAGACGAACGCCGCGTGGTCAGAATTACGACAAAGGTTTCCTCTACCAAATCGCTGGTGATCTGGCAAAAGCTCCTATCTGACAATGTTTACCTTCTCCTGTAAAGTTAGCGTAACAGTAGATAGGAGCTTTTGTCAGATCACCCGCGAAATCCATTTTGAGACTGAACTACATCGACGACGGTTTAGTTTTATACGCGCAAAACTCGGATGAAAAACAGTTTAGTTTATTAATGCGCCATCAAACTTTCTCCGACAGAACTGTCGTTGAACGGTTTAGTTCATAGAAAATTGCCGGATAAAGATTGCTGCAGACAAAATATAAAGTAAATACCCCACAAAATATATATTGTATAATGAACATAGGCACCTTATAATTTATACATTAAATGATTGTATATTTATACTAAAATGTGATGTTAGGTTAAGAACTATCCTATATTGCAAAATATATTCATTAATCAATGGATGCCCCTACATCTTTACCCCGAAATTCTTCTTCTGGTCTATGAAGTAGCTGTTTCTTGTTGCTAATGTGAAGTATTGTTACTCCTGCACCTACTATACACCAAGTTTCATGAAATTCTGTAGGGAAGTTTCCTTACACTGTCTCATGGTTGACAAAAGTGCCCAAAAAACTTGCAAGGAGCAGTGTAAGAAAATCTCCTGATAGAATTGTATAAAACGTCGCATGGTGTAGATGCAGATGCAGTTCTTCACTTCTGGCGACAAGAGACACTTTTTAAACCAGAAGAGAAATTCAGAGTAAAGATTGTGGGGCGACTTTTAACAAAAATGAAAGTAGACGAATTAATATGCATCAAGCTTGTTTTTTACATTTCTATTGAACTATACAAAAAGCCTACATGAAAAAGATAAACCGAATAGAATCAATCCATAACATTCATTAACTGGTAAAATCATTGGTACAACCAGAAATGAATATAGATAATAAAGAGAACGTAAACTAACATCATATTTATGTATTTTTTACCAAATAAATTATCGCTATAAACACAAGTTTATTCCCTAATTTCCAATTTTGTTCATTCAATAAATAATACTTCTCCGTCCCATAATAATAGGTACATTTGAGTTATTTTTTGTCCCAAAATAATTGGTACAGTTTATAGTTTCAACTTTGCAGGCAGGTTTTTCCGATTAGTTTATTTTTGATTATTTTATAATCTTTAAAGATAATAATTTTATAATTATTTACGCCATAATTATAACATTAATTACGCCAAACTTTGGAAATTGCAGTATGATGGCACTTAAACTTAATAGCAGCAGCTGATATTGTACCACATTTAAGCTTATCTTCGCTTTTGGAATTTTGCAGCAAGTGCAAAATACGGTAACATTCATCATTTCCAAATTCTTTAATCTTTTTTTCTTTCATATTTTTTAACCGGACTCATTTTCTTCCATCGTTCTACCACGGCGGATGAAAGAATAAAATGTTAATATTTACACTTTGTAACATTGAATACAATTTTCATGAATTGTCAAATTTGATAGATTTATACAAGGTAAGGAAACTATCAGTCGCGAATGAAAAAAAATTCGATTATTTTCTTATTTTATCATTTGTGAACGAATTTTATATTTAAAAATTTATGAATCATTCTTTCAATAATTCAATTTTAGCGAAAGCAGTTTTATTTGTTCGCGAACGAATGCAATATCAACTGTTAAACAAAATCTCATGTGTGAATGGATACAAGCAGAAATGAATCTCCCAACTCCCAACAAATATGACTTGCTCGGGAGCGAAAATTTATTTATACTACAGAATTAAAAAACAAAAATTCGTGAACGAATGAAAAATTAAATTCTTATCAGAATTATTCTTTTGCGAGCGAATCAATTTTTTCGTTCTTCCTACCCTGGATTTATAAACAGGCATAGTTTAAAATAACACATACCTACTCTATTATAACCATGAATTACATTAATGTTACAAGTGTGCGATAATTTATAACTTAATGAGAAATATACCCACTATTATGAGACCGAGGAAGTATGAACCTTTTTAATGAGTGCTTTTAGTTGATTTCATGAATTAAACAGTTTAATGTATTTTATTTAGTAAAAACTATACTTACACATAAGATTAACTCAAATGATTAATATCAACCTAGAAAATTTTTGTATTATAATGGTGACATAGCTTTCGCTATTGTTATACCAATATATTTACATAAAGATATCCGGATCTGTTCTGTGGATTCTTTTACTATAGGCATTTCTGAAAGTTAATAGGTTTTCTAGTAAAATTCTGTCGATTTTGTTCGCGAATGCATTTTTTCTTTTTAATATTTTGTGAAAATATTATACATACATGTGTGTACACCGTTTAAATTTATGTATTTTTTTATAATGAAGATAGGGGATACAGAGTGTAACGGTACATTTTCTATCGGCCTCAAGTATGTAGAATTTTATATTTATATTTACAAAAATCTTAAGTTCGGTTCTGCAAATTTGCATTCTTTTTAAAATATAAGCGTTTAAAAAAATGATAATTCAAGGCGTTCGCAGTTTTAGAGGAAAAATCAATACTTGCTTTTTAGTTGCTGTGCCTTGATTCGTTAAGCCAAAACAGGCGATTCGTTGTTGATTGGGTACTTAGAAAAAAATCAATACTGTTCGTGAGTGAGTCCTCGCTATTGGCTGATATTCCTATGCGGAAATAAGAACGCGGAGATTGGGGTTGTCGCGTCGCGTCACTTACTTGCTTCCGGCCTGTGCCTCGTGGAGACGACTCTCGTTTGATCTTCCAGTAATGAAGGACGATATTATTGAATTCTCGTTCTTGTTTAAATAATTAAAGAAGAGAATCTCCCGCTCAAGCATAGAGTGTGGACGTCTTTCGATTGAGTTCCGATAAATAGTGGTTGATTTTGAATCAATGTTATCGAATTACAGTTTATTAATCCTTTAGAATTAAAATAAATTCTAAATACAGTACAGTACAGTCTTAGTGTTATTTTGTTGCAAAGTGCCAGTTTTGAAAGGATTTACGTTTCGTTAAATCGTGTTTGAAAGATTTATAATTTTGTATCGCGAATAAACAATAGTGGTTCATTTTATGGTGAAGAACTACTAAAAACAATTATTTCGTTTCGTTTGGTTTTAAGACTAGTGCAGTTTATCATAAAGAAAAACCAATTAAATTTGATCCAGAATTTAAAGACAGATTCTCGTTCTCCTATAAATTAACACAGTAAATTAGAACTTCGCGCAAAGAATGTAAACGCATTAAGTGCTACTTGTGATTAAGATTATTTAAATTTCTGAGAAACATTACCGTTTTATTTCGTGAATAAAAGTGAATACGTTATAATTATAAACATTTTAAAATCTTGGATTGTTTACTGTGTGTTCGATCAAACTTATTTGTGAAATCATATGCGCAAATGACAGTAATTAAATTGAATCTCATCCTTGGATTCTGCTACTGAAAATCAACTCTTCGAGACCACGTTAATGTTAACAACGATCTTCCGAAATAGAGGCTATTTTCCAATTTCTAATGGATTGTTTTTGTTTCTCTTCTACGAGTTTAGTTGGATAAAAACGAAAGGTATTGTACTTTATAAGAAATTGTTTATTATTGCAGTTTAGTTTAAGAATCCTTTATATATGGAACTTTGTAATTTTTTATTAGGAAGAGAGCTCTCTATAGCATTTAGGAAATTCAAGTCTTTAATGTTAAAGAATTTTAAAATAATCAATGCTGATAATATTTAGACTAATCTAATTTGCATAATATCCTTTAGATATTTGTTTGTTGATTTTTTCGACGAAGTCAAATTTACATAATTTTAATAATTAATTAAATTTTGCTGAATAATTCTATTTGACCAATCTAATAAATTTCTTGGTTACTTTTGCTGATTAAAAGGTTTTAAGTATATCTTTCTCGAGCTATTTTGGTGTAATTATCTTAGTGAGGTTAATCGTTATTAAAGGAATATTAATTTTACTTGTAATAAACCTATGTCGTGTGTGTTTTATTATTCAAGTGCTTTGTTATTTTTTTATCTATCTTCTTATTGTTTAATAAATGTTTTCAGTTTATACTAAAGATCTAAAAACTGAACCATATAATTATGAACATTTTATTTCATTTTTATTCCAAATTTTAAAACATAAACAAAATCTTTTTGTTTTCAATCTAATATTTAATTCATTTTCTGGTTAGTGAATTTAATATTTTTTTAAGCTTATTTCATTAACATCATTGGTTGTTTATACTAAATAAACACTTTTAAGCTTCATAATCAGATGGCGCCCTTTTTGAGTTATTATTTGTGTTCTGAAACCTTTATCTACTCCTTTTCACAATTTATACAACTGTGAAACCAATACCTACGACCTGAATACTAAATTTGTAAGAGAGAGCTAAATCTCAAGCCGTGGTGCATATTCTGAGTATTGTATGATAAAGTAAGTATGAATAATTTTATAGTTTTTATTGTTTATCTTGTGAGAAAAAACGAAAAGTTACAATTGGCGCCCAATCGCGGGGCGTTGTTTCGTTTGTGACTTTTTAAAAAGTTACAAGTGTTTATTTAATAATAAATTAATTATTGTAGGTTTTTTAAATATTAGTAAATGTAAATGTATTTTACCGTTAAGAGTACCACTTGGACAACTGTATGTGGTTTTGAACTGAACAACCAGTAAGATAAGTCTCCTAACTTGTGATGTAAATAAAACCGAATGACATTTAAAGAAAGTATAAGGGGCGTTTTAGGTTGATCATAAACCTTATAGGAGCTTACGCAGCTTATCTATTTTCACAAGTTCTCTGACTTCCTGGGTTAAATATTGTATACACACATTATTATCAGTACTACATTGAAGGTCATATGGGATACTAAACTGCCTCATTTAATCAAAGCTTTAATCCTAAAACTTCGTTAGTGCACCTGTTAAAGTATAATTGTTTTATGACATTTTTTGCTTCACGTAAGAATTTATCGAATTCTTTCCAAGAATACTTCTTTTAAAAATTAATAGTAATTATGGAAAGGGAAGTATATATCGCAGGACTAAATTAGGAAACTATTTAGAAACAGTAAAACAATGACACATACAATGAAATAGAGCCCCCTGCCCTCCTAAAAAACCTTTAGTGACAACATGCGTGTTTGATCTGCAATTCGCGTAAGATATTTCAACTCGGAGATCGAACTAGGAAAATTTAACTGTAAAACCGCCTGTTCGAACCTCAATTCTGGAAAAAGATATAATCTCTGAGGTTCTCCCGGTAGCAGCATGGATAAAAGAAATATTTAATTCCAAATGTTTGTCAATCATTACATACAATAGATTTTTTTATTTAAAAAATGTTCGCGATTTATTATTAACTATATAACTTAGAATGTTGTTTAGATATATGTTTCATTGTACATACATACATAATCCATTTCCCTTTTATCGTATTTGCAGTGTCGGGGTTCCACACAAACTGTTATGGGAGTTCAACAGAGGTAATGGAGTTATTGTAGCAAGTACATTACGCTCCTCCATATTTTATCACTCATACAACTTTCCTACCTTATCCTAAGGATCTCAAATACGATTGTACTAAATTTTTAAAATTCAGTCGCAACTAAGATTTGAATTCCTGTCCCTCTGAACGAGAATTGGATCTCTACCACTCGACCACGGAGAGCCTTATATATTGTATGTATTCTTAATATGACGTAGTTGATATATTAATATTCCATAAATATTTAGTGAATCTGACTAAAAATGTGCATTAAGCATAATGAATACTAGATGCCAACTGCTTACCCTAATGGGTAAGCTTTAGTAACTAACGAAATGAAAAATTCAAACGAAAAAAGAATTCAAGTTCGGATCCTCACCTCTCTCTCTCTTACATCGCGTAGTTCAATAGGGTGTGGGTCATCTAGCGCTAGGTAGCGCTGGCTGTGACCACAGAAAAAATGTACTGAGACACATGGATGAATGAATGAAAACACAATGCATGTACTTCAAGAGTAAGAAATGATGTATTCTATGTTCTATAAAAAAATTTAGAACACAAAGCTGTATCCTAAATAAAATTGCATAAAACACAATGCAAATTTTAAAATCACCATCATTTCATCAAATACACTATATCATTTGATTCGACCACGTATATTATATTATTATTATTTTTATATTATTATATTTCTATAATAAAACGTACAGAAGCATTTTAAAACATGAGATTTTTTAGAGTTTTTTACACTTCTTTCTACGTTATACGTTATACATTATTTTATATTTAAGTTAAACATCGGTGATCTGTGTAATATATACATAATCTGCATACTACTGCATATCTGCCTACTCTGTATAGTATAAATTGGACCGAAAATCCACATACATAATATAAGTTAAAAATATTGCTTCAAAATGTATGCTAAATATTTTTAAAATGTGAAGATTTAAATGTAATTTTTTGCTCAAAATGAAACATTTAGTAAATATTTCAAATCATGCTAATTTAAGAATTTAAACAGATTTAATAAACGTGTATTTTTCATATTATGAAACATTATGAAACATTCAAAATATTCAGGAAGATTCTAAATGCATTTAACAAATATTTATTAAACTATGCTACTAGGATTATGAACAAGTTCTGAAATTAAAAACATTCGAAACTCCAAACTTCAAAAAACTAATATCAATTTAGGTCTAAATTCGAAGCATTCTATTGAATAACAACACAAGAAACAATTCATTCTTCACAGGTCCACAGAGAATTCAAGATTTCTTTCATGGCTCCATATCTTTTAAGTAATTTGAATGCAATCGTTGATTGACCTTTTAGGTCAGTTTTATCCATATATTTTATGTAGTACGCTAGTAATAATAACAGAGATAACAGTGCCAGCTTAACATGTAGAACTATTGATATTTTTGGTAAAGAGATCTGGCATATTTAGGTTTTCTTCTTTTTGAGGTACATAAACTCCGTGAAAGCAACCTCGATTACTAAGTAAATAGATAACAACTTTTATTAAATTATTATTAAATAGTTTTCAGTATCACAATAAGCATATTGCTAACGCAAAGAAGAAAAAGAAAATTAAATATTAATTTCTAATTTAATTAAGCATTATTAATTATTGAATGGGTTTTGAGTGGAAACACCATGAGATCAGCAGAGCTTTTAAGGTTTATTTTGAGGATAATTTAATTTGATTAATTTGTGTACATTTTTTAAAAATATTCATTAAATTATTTAATTGCTGGTTTTGCTTGCAATAAATGTTGATTATGGTGACATATTAATTTATCGATACGATCGATACATGATTCGATATTAATCAATTTATATTGCAATATATAATTCCAATTTGTAATAATTATTCATTGTACTAATGTATAGTAATTGGTCATGGAAGAAAAGTTTAGCGAGTCGAGTGGCTAACTTTATTAAGTTATAATGTGTAATTACACGTGTGCAATGCAAGATTTTATCCAACACCTCTTTTTAATGAGTTTTTATTGGAATAATAATTTTTTCAATTTGACAATTCATTTGACAAAATTGTCATAGGAATAAAATCATTATTAAGAGGTGTTGGATAATAGTAGTTGTGCAACAAGAGTGGATATGATGCCTATATCGCACGAGGACAAAGTTTGAGGCACGACGCAGAAGGCGGAGTGCATCAGTCGTTCGAGGGCGGTATGGACATTCCACTCAAGTTGTACACAGTATCTTTTTCTTCGACTAAGCAAAACAATTATAAAATAGATTGTATGTCTCCCTGAGAAATCGAATATAGGGATTAACCTATGATTTGATCCATGCTAAAATATGTTTTGTAAAATCCCCTCATAATTGTCCAATTTTTAAGAAAATTGTTAAAACTTGGCAGAAATTGAGCATTTTCGAAGAGAAAATTATAATTTTAAATTTTGTTTTATAAAAAAAAAATAAAAAAGGTTATTCTCCCAGCTGGATTCGAACCTGCGTTGGTAACAGCTTCAGTTTACTGACTACTGAGTACTGAGCTATCAAACCAAATGCCAGATCGTGTCTACTATACTTATTACAAAAGTAGGTTCTACTTATTTAAATGATTTAATATCTATGTACTTTTAATTATAACAGTATATTGTTAAAGCTACAATTTAACAAATTACATTATTTTCAAATGCTTTAAGTGTTATCGAAAGAAGGAAACATTAATTTAACTTACTTTTTATATTTGCGTGTCCTAATAAAACCATTAGGACCCGCATTTTGCGTGTCCTAAAAAGATTGATTAGAACACGGAAAACAGTAACATTTTATTTTTTAAAGTCAATATCAGTATTAAACAGCTGTTCTTAAAATGTCAAACTTATTTATGCTGTAAAGAAAAACAAACGCGGAATCTTAATTTTCAGTATTGCCAACTGTTAAAAAAGTTAACAAAGTTTATTTAAAATTAAATTATTTCTTTTTTTATATGATTAAAAATAAGGCAAATAGAAAAAATAGTATAAAGTATTCGTTTCATAAGACGTTTTAGCGCACTTATCCTTTAGAAAACTCCCCGTTACGAGTGCGCTAAAAACGTGTCTTATGAAACTAATACTTTAATATACTATTTACTTATATTTATGACAGGAGTTGTCTGCTCCGTAGAGCTTGCTGAAATTGCATACTTTTCCATTGCGTGAAACGTGAAGAAAACAGGTGATTTACAAGTAGGAGTAGAAAATAGTTATTATTGCAGCAATGAAAATCAGTGAGGAGGCCACAGCAAACTCTAATCTTATTAAATTCTTTCTAGTTTAATGCCTGTATGTTCTGGAATGCTAAAGACACCCTGTATTATTAACTTGATTACATACATTTAACTGTACAAGAATGATGATACTAAACGCCCACTTGTCTTTTTGCACGTGTACAAAGGGATTCTGTTCAAGTTGTCGACAAATTTTATATGTGTATTACTGTACTAAAACCAATATCTTCCTTGTACTGTAAAATACTGTATTCGACAATACCGTTTTTAAATAAATAAGAAATAGGTACTAAAACACTGAAAGAGTACTATAATGACCAATACCTACCGTTTTATTCCAAGCAAGTTTTTACAGCATTTACAACAAGAAAATGTGTATTAACACATACAGCGTTTCTTCTGTGTAGAACTAAGCAAGTAGACGTTTTTGTCGTAGTTTTTGCATTAGGTAGATGTCTGTTACCGTGTCCTCCCAATTCAATAACTTTAAAACCAAATGAGCTGGGCAAAAACAGTTCCATCAGAAAGAGCGGGAAGAAGTACCCTAGGTGGAGTTATAAACAAAAAATCGATATTTTTGCTGTTACAATTGCACGACAGTGCTTTAAATGTTCAGCTTTTCAGTGATTGCTGAAGATTGCTGAAGGAATTTGTTAATTAGTGTTTTATCTAACCCATATTTCTTTTAAGTAATTACCAAAACAGAAAATAATTATTTATAAAACAAAACTCCCAATGTTCACAGTATTGAAAACATTATTAATGGTAAAATGTTGAACATTGCTATTTTGTTAAAATAATTTAGTAACGATCTCATGGAGATCCCAAGTTGAAATTTGGCACACATATTTAAAATATATGCAACTCTATGTCCAATTTTTCTCAGAATTTTATATCATATATTTTCTGTTTTCCTATCACCTTAAATCCTAAATGATGGATTTTATAACAGTTTTTGTTTCATTCCTCTATCTTATTTCTATCAAAAGTTATAAAGGAAAACGTAAACGCCAACATGCTCAAAATCACTCATTTTTGTACACTTTAGAAGGGCACAACTCAAGAACCACTTGAGTTAAAAATATAACATTTTCGATTTTTACTTATATTTTAGGAATATAACAGTTGTGCCAAATTTGAAATAAATCAAAAAGGGTAAGTTACAACTCATTGGATCACTTGACATGGAATTACCCAACACGTTTGTCTACAAACTATGGGTTTGTTACTATTTCAAGTCTTATTTCATTTTATCTATCAAAAAGCGCATTGAGCAAAGAGTTGTAATTATTACATAACGAATAGTAGAATTAAAGGTATCTACATTAAAAGCAAGATTAATTATAAGTAGGTATAGGATTTGTATGCACTTAAAAATGTTGAAATATGCATGCACTTATGCACTATAAAAACGTGAAATATGCACTTAAAAATCATGAAATATGCGTTTATTAGAAATTTTTAATAAATATATGCACTTTCATTATTAAAAAACACCTGTTTAGCGTTATTTACAGAAATTATTTTAATTAGACATCATATGCAATAATTTAATTAATTATCTTTTCTAAACATAGATCGTTACAGTTTACAATGACGTACATTTTTAAATTTTCAAAAGTAAACATATGCCTATTATCCCTAAATATTGTTTTATATTTTGAGAAACTCAGTTCCACATCGCAAGACGTAATTGGGGCATACTTAAAATTGTTTAAGTCTACAAGCGAATAATGTTTTAGTTCGTCTAAAATGTCTTGGACAGATAGTGCATCGTTTATGCTTTTAATTAAGTTAAAACCAGGATTTTTGTCTATAACGGATTTAAATTTTTGTTTTATAGTCAAACCCTTTGGCCCTTTTACTTTATTCAAAGAAACACCTAACAATTTTACATGCTCAAGAGATTCATCTAATGAATTTCCCTGACTTTCTAATTTCTGAATTACTTTAGCTAAACGCACAAAATTTGTCAAAACAAACAATAATTCTCCCCTCACCTCCTTAGTATTAAAAGCATCCTGTGCGCTTTGTATGCATAGTGCATCGTGTTTATTAAGTTTATTTACAAATGCTTTAATAATATCAAAGCATAATATTCTGCTGCAGAAAGCCAGGTACCCCACCTTGTTATTACATTTTTTACATCTGAAATTATAGAGTTTACGTTAGGATATATTTCCCGGACTTTTTCCGCAACTCTATGCATTGCATGGGCAAGACAAGTTAAGTGGATCATTTTTTCGTACAGAACTTGTAAGCCTGCTCCAGCCTTGATCATGTACGGTGCCGCGTCGGTGACGAACAGGAGTAATTTGTTGTACTGTATGCCGTCTGGCCACAAAATAGCCATCGAATCATTAAACAATTTTGCCACAGAACAATGATAAGTGCTCTTGAAAACGTTCATTGCTAATAGATAGGATTTGGCATTGTTCTCCGAATTTAAAACGCCAATTATAACGTTAGCCACGTATCTGAAAACAAAAATTTGATTTTTATTTTATCGAACTACATAATTAGTCGGTTACAAACAATTAGCGCAAAACAGTTATTTAAAAAAATATTTTAATCAAGCAAAAATATTGTTGTGATTAAATATGTAACTAACAAAATAGAAAATAAAACATCCGTAAATTGCCCTTTTGATGTAAATAAGCTTAATAAAACACTGTTATTTTGAAAACTAATAATAAAAAACAATCGTTATAGCTTTTATCTTTACCTCTCCCTCCTTGGGTCATTTATGAGTATTCGTTAGATAACTGATTCTTGTATACAAATTAAGAGTGGGTTAAATAAGTGCATTTTCTAAGGAAACTCCGTTATTAATTTTCTTTTCTATGTCTTCATGTGCTGTTCAAATCTCTAATATGGTAAAAGATATCATTAAATACTTTTTAATTTAGAAGCATACACTTCAATAACACCTTACGACTGTTGATATTATGATAAACTGACAATTTTGTAAAAACAGGAAATATTTAAATGGATTTCGTTTATAAGCGTCGTTTAAACATATCAACCTATTTAGAAGCTTCAAGTAGGTAAATAACGGATTGATTCAATAATTTGTACAATCTCATTCAAAAGTTTCCTCAGTCAATGTAGACAATCGAAAGTAAACAATAATCTGCCAAATATATTTAATTAATTTATTATTATTAATACGTTAAGCAATTATAAATGTCAATTTTTGGATCTATTTATTAACGATTCATAGGTTGCGATCGTTGTTTTAAACTGCATTTAAAAATTGAAAGAAAAACAACAGATTATTCTGTAGATAAAATTAATTATGTATATTAAGGTCCAAGTGTACCCAAAAAACGTGTGTTGTTTGTTTAATAAATAATATAATAATGTGATAACTTTGGTTTTAAGTTAATATCCTAGGAATGTTAAAAACTTGCTTACCTAACTTGTTTTGGAAAAAAAAATTTTTTAATTAAATTATTTCACATGTTATACGTGAAAAATTTATTTTAGAGAAACTGTACATTCAAAATTAATCAAAATAATACCACTTAAGTTTCATAGTATTTGAACCATTTTCCCAAAATTTTAAGGAAATCGTATGTCTAGGGACTAAACTATTACCTCCTGTTTGCCAAAAAAAGCAGTTTTTTTGGCAAAAAGCAGGTTTTTTGGTAATAATTTAGTCGCTAGACATACGATTTTCTTAAAATTCTGAGAAAATAGTTCAAATACTATGAAATATAAGTGGTATTCTTTTGGTTAATTTTGAATGTACAGTTTTTCTAAATTAATTTTTCACCTAGGTTAAGTCCGGGGGAGATGGCCATACGGTAGAGATGGCCCGCGCTTGTAATTTCGAACTGATTTAACAGATGGTGTTACCACCCAGTTAATTCAATAGTTTGGAAGGTAACGGTCGACTGGTCGAGAATCTATGGCGAAGAATTTCCATAAAAGTAAGTAAATTGATATTTCTTATACTTGACCATGTGCCATTTTCATGGATAAAAAGTCAACATGGTGGTAAAGCCACATTAGTGTTTGTTTGTCGAGTTTAATAACTCCCAGTTGGAAAATGATGTTTTGGCGCTATTCTAACCTTAAAATGTATAATCTTTCTAAATTCTTTGTACCACTAATTGGGGTGGCCATCTATCCCGTACAATCGGGAGAGATGGCCAGCTTTTTTCAAGGTGATATGGCCATAGTCTATGAATATTATTTACTAGTTTTTACAATATATTTTAGCGTATTTATTCTATTTTTTTAGATGCCTAATAAATATGTACGTAAATGCACTGGAGGTCGAGGAAATTGGACGGAAGAGCAATTAAAAAATGCTATCAATAGTGTTCAAAATGGCATGTCCGTTCGTGCTGCGGCAGCAACATTTGGAATTCCAAGAAAAACACTGGAGCGCAGAATTAAAATAAACAACGCCAAAAAAGGAGCAATGGGACCTGGTTGCACGCTTGGTAGAGAGAATGAAGAGCGGCTGGCCCGGCACATTAAGACAATGCAACGACGTGGATTTGCCTTAACTATCGATGATGTCAGAAGTATGGCATATCGATTTGCAGAACAACTTGGTGTCAAGCACAAATTCAATGTCGACGTCCAAAAATCTGGATATGACTGGCTAAATTTGTTTTTATCTCGAAATGTTGACATATCCTTGAGGAAATCCGAAGGTGTTTCATTAGCTAGAGCACAAGGTATGAATCGTGTGGAAGTGAATGATTACTTCAAGATCTTAGGAGAGGTAATGCAGGAGCACAGACTTTTTGAAAAACCAGGCAACATTTTTAACATGGATGAAACTGGCTTACAACTGAATAATCGACCGAGTCATGTACTTGCTGAGAAGGGGTCCAAAACTGTATCGACTATCACTTCTACAGAAAAAGGTGAGACAATTACTGTTATTGCATGCTGTAACGCCGAGGGAACTTTTATACCTCCAGCAAGTATTATGAAAGCTAAATATAAGAAAGAAGGATTTCAAGATGGTATGCCACCAGGTTCCACTTTGTTCATTTCACAGAAGTCGGCATACATTAACTCTGGAATATTTCTTGAGTGGCTGAAAGATCATTTCCTCCCAAGAAAGCCTGATGGAAAAGGTGTTACTGGTGCTAGATGGTCATTCGACTCATTGCAGTTCAGTAGATATGTTTGCCAAGGATCATGATATAATTCTCGTCGCTATGCCAAGTCATACTTCCCACCATTTACAGCCCCTTGATAAAGCAGTATTCAAAAGCCTAAAAACTTACTTTTACGAGTCGTGTCGATTGTGGCTAAACAGAAATCCTGGGCGTCGCACTGTGGTCTAGAAGTCGATTCCAGCGCGAATTAATTATTCTTTGCGGAAAAACTTGACTGTTTGTTTATCAACTACTTCTAAATGTTTAAGCAATGAAAATAAAACTGAATTTATAACTGAAAAACTTTTTATTAATTATTATTGATACAAATATTAAAGATAATATATTGTGGAAAATTACTATTCACTGTCTGAGGTATCTGAATTATTTTCTCTTTGGGTTGTAGGAGTTTTTAGCATTTGTATAGCTGCAGAATCGAGTTTTAACTTTTTGCTACACTTTTCTTGCAGACTTAATTCTGATATGATTGGATCCGACGACAATAAAAAATAATTAAATAAATCTGTATTTGTGTGTTCTGCAGAATCCTTCCTACTCCTATGTTTCCTTATAAATTTAAAATCTTTGTTTTTTGCCTCCTGTGCTTCTTCTCCAAGTTGGTCAATAGGTAAAATTGCATGTTTTATAATTTCTGCACCATGTATCAAAACTTTATGGACGCTTGTAGGCATGTAAAACCATGGATACAGAGATACGAATTTGTTTGCTGTTTCCAAAGAATAAACTTTAAACTTTTCTGCGTCAACTTCATGCCCACAGGAAATGGTTTGAAGAATCACGTAGAACCTATAAATAATCTCTTCATTGACTCCAGTAATTTCCGCTGATTTTTTATAGTTTCTAAAAAAGATTCGGGCTGTATTTCCTGTATTGGTGGACCCGTAACCAAGTTTTGGTTGATCAACTAAAATTTTAAGTTGTTTCTTAAGCTCGTCAACGATTAGTTTTTTTCTGGTTTCTATTTTATTTTTATTTTCACCTCTTGCTTGCCACTTCTTTATTTCTAATCTGTATGCTACATGTAAGATGCATTCAAAAAAACGAATCCATGAGTGCAAGCTAGACAATCCAAAACTGTAATTTTCCATTCTCGGCAATTTCTTAGAAATGTTTTCTAAATTGTTCATTTCTATTGGTGTTGCCCTACATATATAACAACTTTGAGTGGACTTTGTATTTGTCAATGTGTGACAAACTTTACCGTCAACCATTGTTAAGACTAGTTTAAAACTAATGTGTTTCCCTTCATAAAAAAAATCTTGTAAATTAGAGATTTGATACAGAATATTATCTGTTTCCTCTCGAGTCAGTTCTGGGTCTCTTTAGCAAAAATGAACTTTATTGCTCTGCAAAATCTTGTTGAAGATGGAACTAGGTTTTGCCATAACACGTTAGTTTTATCTTCACAATCATGTAACTGTAGTGGAACTAGTGACACGATCAACACGGAAGAATCACCTTCCCCCATGTTGGTCAACTGTCTGTAATTACTTTGTCCAGAGCTTCCATCTATGCCCCATTTACAAATCAAGGTATATCGTGTACTAGACGAAGATCTCAGTGCCTCTTCTTTAAATCTACATAAACGGATTGCTGTCAAATTAAGCAGATCTTGTAGTTTAATCTCTACGTTATTGGGCTGTATTATCAAAGCAAGTTTTTTGGGATAACATTGTTGTTTGGATGATAATATCTTGTTCCATAATGGATATATATTTGCAAGACAATTCGTAGCAGCCGATCTATATGCCAAATATGTCGACTTACTTGATTTTGTATTAATAATCAATGCCAATGCTTCTTCTGGTGTCATTGGTACAGGTTTCTGTTCTCCTGACTCGGCATAACTAGACACTCTTTTATATCTTTTAGACTGCGTTGAAGAAAGTTCAGTTACATCACTTACATCTTTAATAATTTGCGCTACAGCACGTTTACCTTTCTTCCTTAAGGTAGACTGAGTGGCAAAAGAAAGTTCTTCTAAAGTAACAGTAGATGTTTTAAAGTTTGCACTTTCTTTAGTTTGGATCTGACGACACATTCGCTGAATTTTTTTAATGGTCTTCCGACTCTTGCTGTAATAGGTTGTTTTATGTCAATATCTTTAACGGGGAACACTTTCGATTCAAGCCAAGACTTGTTTTTTGACAGAAACCTATCTTTATAACTATTTTTTTCCAACGTTTTTCAATATTTTTTACAAAGTTGTCCAAAATTCCTCGAATATTCTTTCCACTCACACTCCCTGTATTAAAAACATACTCTAACAATCCATTAATGCAATCGTTTCGTTTTAACTTCTTCAATTTGAACCATTTCTCAAATAATTCTAAACGGGTGATCGCAGATGTGTTTACTGAAAAATTAAAATAAAAATATAAGGGGGTTGCGGGGGATCCTGTTTTCTTTTTGTCGATCATACAGATTAAGTGAACTTTCAAATTAAATAAATCACAATGCGTGCAAATGCGTGCAATTTTTTAAAAACTTCCATCTTTTAATAATTTCTCTGACAAATTACTAAGTTCATAAAATAAATCATAAGTATGGAAAAAAAAAGTAAACTTACCATTTTCATCCATAGTTACAATGAGAATAACACAAATAACAGGATTAATAGCAAATATAATGCACACTTCAAGAACGAAATTAATAAGACCAGGTCATAACTTGAAACGTTTGATGCACGCTCAAATATTAAATGTGGGTAATAAGATATTGACATCGTTGCTAATAATGATTTGGTGCTGTGATTTAATAGTTTTTTTGATGATATTGTAGTAATCATATCAAATTACAATATAAAGATTGTTTTTAAGAAATTTACGTTAATTGGAATTTTGAATTAATTCGCACTAGAATCGACATCTAGACCATAGTGCACTGTGGTCTAGAAGTCGATTCCAGCGCGAATTAATTATTCTTTGCGGAAAAACTTGACTGTTTGTTTATCAACTACTTCTAAATGTTTAAGCAATGAAAATAAAACTGAATTTATAACTGAAAAACTTTTTATTAATTATTATTGATACAAATATTAAAGATAATATATTGTGGAAAATTACTATTCACTGTCTGAGGTATCTGAATTATTTTCTCTTTGGGTTGTAGGAGTTTTTAGCATTTGTATAGCTGCAGAATCGAGTTTTAACTTTTTGCTACACTTTTCTTGCAGACTTAATTCTGATATGATTGGATCCGACGACAATAAAAAATAATTAAATAAATCTGTATTTGTGTGTTCTGCAGAATCCTTCCTACTCCTATGTTTCCTTATAAATTTAAAATCTTTGTTTTTTGCCTCCTGTGCTTCTTCTCCAAGTTGGTCAATAGGTAAAATTGCATGTTTTATAATTTCTGCACCATGTATCAAAACTTTATGGACGCTTGTAGGCATGTAAAACCATGGATACAGAGATACGAATTTGTTTGCTGTTTCCAAAGAATAAACTTTAAACTTTTCTGCGTCAACTTCATGCCCACAGGAAATGGTTTGAAGAATCACGTAGAACCTATAAATAATCTCTTCATTGACTCCAGTAATTTCCGCTGATTTTTTATAGTTTCTAAAAAAGATTCGGGCTGTATTTCCTGTATTGGTGGACCCGTAACCAAGTTTTGGTTGATCAACTAAAATTTTAAGTTGTTTCTTAAGCTCGTCAACGATTAGTTTTTTTCTGGTTTCTATTTTATTTTTATTTTCACCTCTTGCTTGCCACTTCTTTATTTCTAATCTGTATGCTACATGTAAGATGCATTCAAAAAAACGAATCCATGAGTGCAAGCTAGACAATCCAAAACTGTAATTTTCCATTCTCGGCAATTTCTTAGAAATGTTTTCTAAATTGTTCATTTCTATTGGTGTTGCCCTACATATATAACAACTTTGAGTGGACTTTGTATTTGTCAATGTGTGACAAACTTTACCGTCAACCATTGTTAAGACTAGTTTAAAACTAATGTGTTTCCCTTCATAAAAAAAATCTTGTAAATTAGAGATTTGATACAGAATATTATCTGTTTCCTCTCGAGTCAGTTCTGGGTCTCTTTAGCAAAAATGAACTTTATTGCTCTGCAAAATCTTGTTGAAGATGGAACTAGGTTTTGCCATAACACGTTAGTTTTATCTTCACAATCATGTAACTGTAGTGGAACTAGTGACACGATCAACACGGAAGAATCACCTTCCCCCATGTTGGTCAACTGTCTGTAATTACTTTGTCCAGAGCTTCCATCTATGCCCCATTTACAAATCAAGGTATATCGTGTACTAGACGAAGATCTCAGTGCCTCTTCTTTAAATCTACATAAACGGATTGCTGTCAAATTAAGCAGATCTTGTAGTTTAATCTCTACGTTATTGGGCTGTATTATCAAAGCAAGTTTTTTGGGATAACATTGTTGTTTGGATGATAATATCTTGTTCCATAATGGATATATATTTGCAAGACAATTCGTAGCAGCCGATCTATATGCCAAATATGTCGACTTACTTGATTTTGTATTAATAATCAATGCCAATGCTTCTTCTGGTGTCATTGGTACAGGTTTCTGTTCTCCTGACTCGGCATAACTAGACACTCTTTTATATCTTTTAGACTGCGTTGAAGAAAGTTCAGTTACATCACTTACATCTTTAATAATTTGCGCTACAGCACGTTTACCTTTCTTCCTTAAGGTAGACTGAGTGGCAAAAGAAAGTTCTTCTAAAGTAACAGTAGATGTTTTAAAGTTTGCACTTTCTTTAGTTTGGATCTGACGACACATTCGCTGAATTTTTTTAATGGTCTTCCGACTCTTGCTGTAATAGTTTGTTTTATGTCAATATCTTTAACGGGGAACACTTTCGATTCAAGCCAAGACTTGTTTTTTGACAGAAACCTATCTTTATAACTATTTTTTTCCAACGTTTTTCAATATTTTTTACAAAGTTGTCCAAAATTCCTCGAATATTCTTTCCACTCACACTCCCTGTATTAAAAACATACTCTAACAATCCATTAATGCAATCGTTTCGTTTTAACTTCTTCAATTTGAACCATTTCTCAAATAATTCTAAACGGGTGATCGCAGATGTGTTTACTGAAAAATTAAAATAAAAATATAAGGGGGTTGCGGGGGATCCTGTTTTCTTTTTGTCGATCATACAGATTAAGTGAACTTTCAAATTAAATAAATCACAATGCGTGCAAATGCGTGCAATTTTTTAAAAACTTCCATCTTTTAATAATTTCTCTGACAAATTACTAAGTTCATAAAATAAATCATAAGTATGGAAAAAAAAAGTAAACTTACCATTTTCATCCATAGTTACAATGAGAATAACACAAATAACAGGATTAATAGCAAATATAATGCACACTTCAAGAACGAAATTAATAAGACCAGGTCATAACTTGAAACGTTTGATGCACGCTCAAATATTAAATGTGGGTAATAAGATATTGACATCGTTGCTAATAATGATTTGGTGCTGTGATTTAATAGTTTTTTTGATGATATTGTAGTAATCATATCAAATTATCATATAAAGATTGTTTTTAAGAAATTTACGTTAATTGGAATTTTGAATTAATTCGCACTAGAATCGACATCTAGACCATAGTGCGTCGTATTATAAGGCTGCAGTTTGGTGAACTTCTCAGTGAAGCCTGGGGTAAATCAGCAACAGCACAAAATGCCATTTCTGCTTTCAGAGCCACAGATATTTTCCCTTTAAACCCCTCAGTTATCCCAGAGTACGCTTTTGCATTGGGATCCGAAGCCGGTGGAATAGTCAATGGTAACGTGAATAACCAGACATTAGCAGTACCTGGAACATCACACGACCTGTCTGATACCTTGAACGGCTCACTTGAAATTGATATGTTACCGCAATCTAAAGACACTAGCCAAAAGAAGGAAACTCCATCCAAGATTCTGCAAGACCTTTCCTTTGCTGTAGTGAAGACTAATAATCCAGCAAGAAAGAGGTCAAAACAAGTGGCTACTTTGTTAACATCACCTGAGCACATAGTGAAACGTCAAGAAAAAGAGCAAGTAAAGCTAAAAAAAGAAGAGAAAAATCGAACGGCAGAAAAAAGAAAACCGTTGGCAAAACCCACAGGGAAAGAGCAAATAAAGGAGAAAACAAAAAAAAATTGAAAAAAGAATCTGAGTCATCAACGTCTGGTAGTGATGATGAATTTATCCCTAGCGGTGATTCTGATTTGGACGTAAGCGATGATCTAGATTCAGCTAACTATTGTAAAGGTTGTGGAGAAAATTATTACCAAACCGAAAAGGCTGAAGACTGGATCGAGTGTATACTATGTTCCCACTTGCTACATGAAAATTGTACAGAGTTCACCGATAACTGCCATGAATGCGGGAAGGCCCAGAATATGGAAAATTGTAAGTGGAAAGGAAAAGGAGTCGGAAAAGGAACAAGCCAGAGAAGGAATTAAGTATGGCCATAACTCCCTCATTGCTATGGCCATCTGTAACGGACACTCCGGGACAGATGGCCAATGACACTTTTTTTATTTAATGTTTTTTTTTGTATTAATTTTATAGAAAAATGTTTATTTTTTTGAAAAATATATAGAAAAGTTATTGAAGTTTTGATTTATATTCTCTTTTGGTTTTTGTTTATTAAAATGTTGCAAATACGTATTTTTTTTGAAACCATGGCTAACTCCCCCGGACTTACCCTATAACATGTGAAATAATTTAAATAAAAATTTTTTTTTCCAAAACAAGTTAGGTAAGCAAGTTTTTAACATTCCTAGACTATTAACTTAAAACCAAAGTTATCACATTATTATATTATTTATGAAACAAATAACACACGTTTTTGGGTACACTTGGACCTTAAGTATACAAATTAAAGGTTGTAAAATTGGTATTATTTATAATCATAACATTCTAAAAACAGTTATACCCTGAATCTATTATTTACCATGAGATTATGGTGTAAATGTCATGATAATAAGCAGTATGCTTATATTGTGGTTTTTAACAACTTAAATACTTATTAACACATTATTTACGGATCAGCAATTTAACTTATGATTATAATAATGAATATTTAAAAAAGCTAATAAAAATAAGTTTTTATACCGCATCTAAATCGCCAAACCATTTTGGTGTTTCACACAACCATATTTAAAATGCAACAGAATTGAACAACCCACGCACATTTTATTGCAATGTGGTTAATCCAATATGATTCAATATGTAACTAAAGATTTCCTAAAAGAAAAACTGAACACTCTAATGCATATTTTATGAAGTTGCATCACAATGTAAATAATTGGTATTTACGAAATTAATTAACTTCCCTAATTCAATATTATTGTGTGTTTTAGTTGTTCGTTGGCAAATAAGGAAATTTTAACAATGAAGCATAATGCTCTTATCAGATACTATAATTGTAGTTTTATTTATATCATATAAATAAACGTTTATGAACCTTTAAGTTGTAAACATTTATGGTTTTCCTTAATTATAGATACACTTATTTTGATTGTGTTTGTATGAACTTAAAAAAACATGTATTTAATTCAAAATCAAAAAGCGGCCTTTTTGAATAATCACTTCCGTATGACTTCATAACAACTACTAGTTAAAATAATGCTTAAAAACATGAAGTAAAAAAAAGAAACCTCAGCCTTTACTGTACATTTAGCTTATCACATATTAGTATCAGTATAACTATTTCCTACTGTGCAGCCGATTTCTTAATACAGGAAAATTTACACAGGAATAATTTAGTTCATTCAATGTATTATACTTTCGGTATAACGTGTGTTATCTGTCATATAATGCCAACAAAATATCGTTAATCTTTACTTTGTTTTGTCAATAGAATAATACAAGCTTTAATATATTCTGCGGTTACAGCGCGTCTCTAATGTATTAGAAATTGGGGTTGACTTTGTAAATTTTCACATACATGGCTACTAATCAAAAACAGCGTATATTTTGGCCGATTTTGGTTGATCTAACAGTATCAGTTGCTACTATCTGCATCCATTCATGTAATAAAACTATGTATTGTTGAAAAACAAAAACTTATCTAAACATTAAAAGATAAGCAAAAATTTCCACAGTAACATCAGAAAATTCAAACGATTTTATAATAATAAGTAGTAAAAGAACATTGTCATAACAACTTGCAAATGTCAGTATTCAGGTTCGCTAGCTGTTTTCTACTTTTTAAACTTACTCTACATTTTAGGTACCTCGTGGGGTTTTTTCTATTAGCGGAACCGTAGACTTTTTTAAGTTCCACTAATTCCAGATTCCCTTTTACATAGACAACAACAAAAATCCAGAAATTCGTTTATCAAAATCACTTTGGATAACCTTCTGATCACTTTCCCCAACAGTTCTCATAGAAAACTATTGTAGTTAATAAAAAGCGCAGCAGGTACATAAATAAATAAATTCTACTATAAATAAATTATTTCGTTTTTTCTCTTTTGTTGCAAAACCTCTCCTGTTTAGTGTTTTTTGTTTATTGGCAAGGCTTAAGACATTCCTAGCTTTTACAAAAATATTTTCCTTGAATATGATGATTCAGTCGAGCAAGTATGATTTCAATAATTTCTTTGAAGTTTTAAGATTAAACAAAGTTTTTAATACGTTCGACCCTGTAAATCACTTACCACTTACTATTTATTAGCTTAAACTTTACCACAACCACATTTTCTAGTCAACCTGAGTTGCAGTATCGTTCTCTCTTTTTATCTGCATACCATATATTTCTTTCCTGAGCTGCGGTAAGGCGATGTAAGCCGCTGGTGTAGGTGGAAATCCTTTTTAATGTAGGAAATTATTATACCCACATTTTCACAATATTCTAAAACGAACTTTCCTCAAACACAGGAACTAAGGGAACTGTGTTATGATTAGTTATTGATATGTCCTTTCATTTCTATATCAATAGTAACGCACTTAAAAAGATTCTTGGCGTTCTCAGATTTATGATCGTTCGGATTGAATTACAAATTTCCCTGAAAAGGGCAAGTTGTTGCCCCTAATTGATAATTTCAAGTTTAAAAGATATCCAACAAATAAACCAAATGGCGAGGGGTGTTAATATTGCACATTAAAACTGTTAAAATATTTACTTTTGGGCCAGACAATGGATTTTCGAGGAGAGTGGGTGAACATAATTATGATTCACTTTCAGATTAGATTGTGACATTTTCATTTTAACTGGCTGATGGTTTAACTGTAAGATCGTATCAAAATATATTTACAGTATTAAAAGATAGATAATTCCTTTCCCCTACTCAACGTGCACGAAAATAGGTTAGAGAAAATAGGCAAAGAATTAAGACAATCGAATATTGCAATAAAATTTCAATCTTTCCAAAGTTGCAAGTAAACATTTGAGAATATTTCAAAAAATTTCATGAAATATTTATAATTTTCCAGAACTAACTAGAGCATGTATCGCTATGTACAACCTATGTACAAGAATATTTTGAAATTTCTACTATGCTTACATTATAGATTTTGAAAAATTGCTTGATATTAATGCTAATTTTTATACCATCTTTTGAATTCTAGATCATTGATATTTTAAACAAAAAATGTATTCATATTTTTAAAAATATCAGAGTAGTACTATAATTTTCTTAACTATCACTTATTCAAATAAAGCACACTTAATAGCTATTTATGTAACAAGTACATAATGTAGGACTTTATAGATAAGCCCAGTTTATGGCCGCGCGAGCGAAGCGAGCAAGGCTTATAAAAAGGGCGAGTCTATAAGGTCCGATTCTGTAAGAGAGACAAAGCTTTATATTCGATTCCTAAAATTGGCTAATTATCAAAAAAAATCAGTTTATAAATTTGACATTTATTCTTGACAGAAGAAAATTTGACATGTAATATACAGTTGTCATACTTTATTTTTCTATTATACACTTTATTTTACTACTACCACTTTATTTTACGAGTACAATAATAAGCCAGTTCACTTCCGCAAAACAATACAATAAACAGTACTTTATAATGCAATCGGACATAAATATATTTATTGTGTCATTTATGATTATGTCATTTATTGGACACTGTAATGAGCCGGTGTCCCTACCCACTAGACGATCACGGCCCAATTTACTCTACCCGCGTAAAATTCAAATATTTAACAAAACGGAAATTGACACAGTATTACCAACCTTACAAATGACAATCTTTATAATGATAAATATAACAAAAGAACAAAATGGATATTTAACAAACTGGATCCTACGTTGTGATTATTTTTTATAACATGTGACCAAGGTTGATAACGATTGATCTACTTCATACGGACGGAGAAAGAGAGAAAAACATAAATAAAAAGGAACACAAATAAAAGGACAGACATATATAATTGTATTATTTTATTAATTTATTCTTAATCTTGAGCGAGGAGGGACGTATTTAAACTAATACAAATAAGTGGCTAGTTCTCTAAAAACCTCCTTGAAACTTATTGCTAGCCCAGTTTAAATACGTACACGCTGCGCAAGTTCAATAGGTGAGTTGATGATTATTTAGTTTGGTTACAATAAACAATACAGATCAATAATTCAATTTATCAAGTTGATAAGTTGTGTGATTATACTAGGCATTTATAAATAGACAAACGCAAATCTCTCAACATAAAACGTCAAAATAAATGATATAGAGAATACACAAGAACTACTGAATAAAAATCATATCATATTTGACATAGCAATAGATACTTTGTGACCATACATATATAATAAGAAATATCAGAACACGTCTTTTGCAAAACATAGTTTTACTGTCAGCGACAGGAACGATAACCTAGATAAGCAAGCAAAGCAATAGGCACAAAGAAATAACATAACAGATAATAGTTATTTATGTATTAAGGGCATAATGAAGCTTTTATGGTCAGAAGCGTTATTTCTAGCCCGAGGCGTCAGCCGAGGGCTAGGAAAAGGCTGTAAAGCAAGTTATGCCCGCTATACATACACTATTTTATGCACAGATTAAGTTTTTATCTCAAATCTATTATTGTGTTAAAAATATAGTTAAATGAGTACGTAGGTACATCAAGCCGCTGTGCGTATACGTATGTGCCTATGCGAAGTACGTTACTATAGTTACTACTCCAAAATATTTAATTTCAGCTTATTTTCATTGGTGAGAAGTTTACAAATTATATTAAGAACCAATCAAGTTCTACAAAAAAACTTCTGATATTTAATTGACGTTTCGTTATTGCCCGTCTGACCATAAAGAGGCCCTTGGGCCATAAAAAGACGTTTATGTTTAGATGAGTCTTGCAATAATAGTCTAATTATAATGCATCTGTGCATAAAATAGCTATTTATTATACAAGTGTCTTATAAGGCAAATAAGTCACGAAAGAAATGTTTAGCCACGAGAGCTTGCTCGAGTGGCCTAATTTTTCTTGAGTGACTTATTTGCTGTTAAGACACGAGTACAATACATAGTTTTATCCAACACCTCTCTCTGTAAGAGTTCTTAAAAATCATCAAAACCCAAAAATTTTATATCTACAAAGATTAGTAGTAGTCTATGATTTGGTTGCCATGTTGTTGTTGACAACAAATTTATTATTTGAGAAAAATTTTGCAAACAAACTGTTTCGGCGCTTGTAACATTGTTGGAAATGAAAAGAAATAGTTCTCTTCCTGAGAAAATTGCGAAAGATGTTGAAGAAGTCACATCGAGTTTGCTACCCAAGAAATCCAGGGACGCTTATTACAAAGAATTGAGTGAGTTCAATAACTGGAAACAAGAAAACGATGTTTATGGGGTAAGCGAAGACGTGCTGTTGGGTTACTTCTTCAACGCCAAAAAAAGATTCGCGGCCTCTTCAATGTGGACGAAATACAGCATGTTAAGATCGACATTAAAGCTTCACGAAAATACAGATATTTCACAATATGGCAAGTTAATCGCTTTTTTGAAGAACGAATCAAAAAATTACAAGTGCAAGAAATCAAAAGTTCTTGAAAGAGAGCATATTCAACAGTTTCTAGCAGAAGCACCCAATAAAAAATATTTGATGTTGAAGGTAGGTCGATTTTGTTATTAGAGAATGAAATCTAATTTTTTTACATTACAGGTCGCACTAATTTTTGGTGTGTCAGGTGGGTGTCGATGTTGTGAATTATTGAACATGTCAATCGATAACGTAGAAGATAAAGGATCCTATATGTTGGTATATGTACCAGATACAAAAACATATGTTTCACGTAGCTTTACGATTATGGAAGAAGGATTTGCAGTTAATGTGCTGGATATTTGTAGAAAATATATGTCCGACCTAAGAATATTTTTCACAACAGGTTGTTTTTGTGCTATAGAAATGAGAAATGCACAGTACAGCCAGTGGGAATAAATAGTCTATCCAAAATACCATCAGTAGTAGCTGATTTTTTGAAATTACCAGAATCAGAGTCTTACACAGGACACAGTATGAGACGCACATCAGCGAGTTTATTGTCCAACGCTGGAGCCGATCTTGGTATGGTCCAACGTCATGGCCGATGGAAGTCGACAACCGTGGCACAAGCGTATGTCGAAGAGTCAATTTCGAGCAAAATAGACATTGCTAAGAAGATACTGGGTGGAAATTCGGAAACAGAAGCCAATGTTATTGTGAATACTGAGAAGCAAAAATCGAATGAATGTAGAAACAACATTGAAGTGACAAAAAATGAAGCAAATAAAGTTATATCTTTTAATATAAATGTTAACGTAAATCTCAACAAATGATTTCATCTGAGATTCCTGTTTCTTATGATTGTAATTTTATGTATTGTATTTTTTGATGTTCAATAAATTGTTCTATTTTCTGTAAACTGTTGAATTATATAAAAACTGTTTTATTATTGATTCATAAAACCACTTGTATTTTATAGACCCCATAATTCAATCAAAAACATCATTTTTATAACGTCATAATAAAGAGGTGTTGGATAAATATATAAACATGCAAGTTTACACAAAATAACAGTTTGAGGGTTCTCTTTATACACGGCCTATCAAATGGGCTTCAGCTACCGTGGAGATTAATACTCTCTCAAATAATAAAATCAGTTTATCCCCAGGGAAATAACCAACTGTTTCGAACCAGAAGATTATCCCGACATTTTTAGTCACAAATTAAAACATTTAGTTAGGTTAGAAAAATAAACCTAAAAATCAATAAGTACTGACAATAAAACACATAAACAGTAGTCAGATATAAATGCACAAATAACCTTTCTAGATAGCAATAATTAGCTGTAATTATACTACAAACGTTAATAAAACATTATTTTCTAGTAATATTTACACATCAAAAGGACAAATTTGAAAATTGTTAAAAGTATCAAACGAATCCTTTAGATTTAGTTACCGTATAGAGTTTGACTTAGCTATAGACAAACGAGAGATTTGGGTTTCAGATTAATGAAATAATATAAAAATTACATCACACAACTAGAATCAACATAAATTAAATAAACAGAAATAAACTTACATGAATTTAGATTATTTTTTTAAAACCAAGCCAATATGGCTACTTCCTACCTGTTTTAAATCCCATCATCATCTATCTGGTCATTCCATGCCAAATCATCACAAAAAACTTAAGTTTTCAACCCGACCATCTCAGATTTTTGTAAAATTTGGTACGATGGTAGAGGACATAAAGTAACTTACGTTTGTAAAGTTATAGCCCTCAGTGATACACAGTATTCATACAGCAGGGTTGCAAACATGGTAAAAAATGTAAAATTTACGCTTACAAGGTGAACAAAAACTATTCATAACATTACTTCTAATTATAGTAGAATTTTCATCTTAGGCTTGTTTTAAAGCTAAAAGAGCATAACTTTTATAAAAAATTGCTTTATAATAAAATATTAAATTTTTCATTCCAAGGTCACCTTGAATATCTAAAAAAGTGTATCTTCAATTTTTTTAGGAATACAATATGTTGTACAGCTATATGCAGTCTCCCTTTGGTGTAAGTTTCATTTTGGGAAGCCTATGGGAACAGGAGTAAAAAATTGTTAAATTGGTAGTTACACACTTCTTACACGAATCATGCATCTGGTAGTTCAAACCAGAGTATTGTATCAAGAATTTAGTATATATCTGTGCAGATACAGGTAGCTATACAGGGTGTCCCAGCCAAGAATGACACATTTTAACACCGACTACTGACTTAAAAAAAATTTAAGATGGAATTATGTGATTTTCACTACTTTGCGCTAATTTTCTTCAGTTTCTGTACTTATGTGCTTACGTACTTGTGTACTTATGTGCTTATGTGTTTATGTGTTTATGTGCTTAAGCACATATGTAATTATATACATACGTACTTTTGTATGTACGACGTTGTACCTCTAATCTAGCTATTTAACTAACCTTTAACCTAACCTAACCTAAAAAAGGTAACTTATATTAAAATACACTCGAGGAAAAAACGCACCACTTGAAAACGCACCAAAAATAACAAAACTTCAAACCGCCATAACTCGGCGGATTTTGGACGAAAATGGATGAACCTGTGAGTACTAAAAAGTTTAAAGTGTCTAGTTTAAGGGCGGGCGAGCAAATGTTACGTAAAAGACTTTCCGCCCCACGCGACCGCCCGCAGAAAAAAAAAAGTTTTTGATTAAAAAAATGTCAAACTTTAACAGCTTGTACGGCGTACCAAAAAATCGTGGACCCTATCGACCGCTAAGGCAATAAAGCTAAGTTCTTTTCCTCTCAAGTTTTAAAAACTTCGAGTGCCTACGATTTTCTGGTGCAAAGTTACGAATTTTTGAAATTTACCCTGCATTTTGTCGGGTGTTTTTCCTCTTCTGCCAGCGACATTCTTATCGGTTGAGTTTGAATCTTTTCTTTTCCAAATTCAAAAAATTTTGAAAAATGTTTAATTAATAAAACATTTTTTTATTAACGTTCATTTTTTTAACGTGTAACCGCCGACAACGTTACCCGATGTGCAAGTGTCTAAATTAATGTTTTAATTTTTAGTTTACTAATGTTGAAATTAATCAGTATTAGAAAGTTATTCGAAGCGTTACAATGCCACAATTAACGGGCATTCAACGTATACGAATTGTTGCTCTTTTGGATGTATGAGTTAGCATGCGACACACACACGATGTGTAAAATTCGACCGACAACCTCCTCATGGTGCACATCGGGTAACGCTGGTGTCGGCGGTTACACGTTAAAAGAACTAAAGTTAATAAAAAAATGTTTTTATTAATTAAAAACATTTTTCAAAATTTTTGAATTTGGGAAAAAATCCAACCGCTAATAATGTCGCTGGCAGAAGAGGAAAAACACCCGACAAAATGCAGGGTAAATTCCAAAAATTCATAACTTTGCGTCGAAAAAGCGTAGGCACTCGGAGCTTTGAAAACTTGACAGAAAAAGGACTGAACTTTATTGCCTTGGCGGTCGATAGGGTCCACGATCTTTTTGGTATGCCGTATAAGCTGTTAAAGTTTGACATTTTTTTAATCAAAAACATTTTTTTTCTGCGGGCGGTCGCGGGGGGAGGAAAGGCCTTTACGTCACATTCGCCCTTAAACTAGACACTTTAAACTTTTTAGTACTTAAAGGTTTATCCATTTTCGTCCAAAATCCGCCGAGTTATGACGGTTTGAAGCTTTGGTATTTTTGGTGTGTTTTCAAGTGGTGCGTTTTTGTTTCCTCGAGTGTATTTAGTTTGACAAAAGTTTAGTTGTGTTTTTACTTTCTTCAATTTAATATAATAATAATAATAAGAATTTGGAAATATTACAGAACATTTACATTTACAGTAGTTGCGAATGACAAAAAAATAAAAATTTTTGATTTGTAAACTTAAATATTAGTAACTCATAAAGATTATATACATATCATTAGTATCGTATAATATTTGTGGTAGCGTGTATATACAAAATGATAAAAGAAGTGAAAAAGTGAAAGTGTGGCATATTTACAATACTAGTGATCTAGTATATGCAGAGAAAATGCAGTAATTAATTAAAAGGGTTGATAAATAAAAAAATAAAAGAAAAAAAGAAACAATCAGTAGTTTAAGGATTTTAGTTGCTTAGCCTAAGCAAGTCCTTGTGTGTCATGCAACCAAATCCCAACCATTAATTATTATTAGTCGTTGTTAGAGATTCGGTATTTTGCAATTTGAGCTTAGACAAATTAATCTAGATATTTAGTGTATTCACTCAGATCGTTTGTAAGAAGATATTTTGATAATTCTTTTCTAAATTACACATTGTTGTTAATGGATAAAAACTCTCTCGGCAGTAGGTTGTAAAATCCGGGTGCTAGAAATTTAAAACATCTTGTGCCAATAGTTTTTTGAGCAGCTGTAGATATCACTGATTTTTCTTGCCAATTGCCTGGTTAGGTAGTTATGCTGAATGAAACTTTTGTTAAGGATATGATAATTGCAGATTACTGATTTTATTTACAGTGTTCTAATATCAAGTACATTCATTTCATTAAATAACAACTTTGAGAATATATACTAGGTTTGTCCAAAATAATCTTAATAATTGTTTTTTGTGCTACTTCAAGATGTTGCAAAGCATTATTATAAACTCCTCCCCAGCCAATTATCCCATATTGTAGTATTGGTACTAATGCCATATATACAATTCTCAACTAGTCCTTATTAAGAAAGCATTTTATTCTCCGGAATATAAAAAACAATTTCCATATACACCATATACATATACCGTTTCTTATAAATTTTAATGACTTCTCTAATCATAAAAAGCATGGTAAGAATTCATAGATGTTTGTAAAGTAGAAGAGTTTAACTTTGAAAATAGGCAATTATTTTATAACACCCTGTAGAAATAGGGGAAAACAAAGCTGAAACAATAATCCAAAATAAAACTTAATCGTGAAAAACGCATAATTTATTTTGTTGAGTCAGTTTTCGATGTTAAAAATGTGTCATTTTTGTCTGGGACACCCTGTATAAGTACCTGCATCTGCAGGTACAGGTACAACATCATACCTATACTTGTCTCAGTAGATACGATTTGCAGGTTTCTGCACAGATATATACTAAATGCCTGATACAATACTCTTGACTGAACTTCCAGATGTATGTTTTGTGTAGGAAGCTTGTAACTCCCATATTTAACAATTTTTTTACTCCTGTTCCCAAAGGCTTCCCAGAATGAGACTTACACCAAAGATAGACTAGATCTAGCTGTACAGCATACTGTATTCTTTTTGTTCTTTTTTTTACTCCTAACAATTTTTTACTCCTGTTTCCATAGGCTTCCCAAAATGAAACTTACACCAAAGGGAGACTGCATATAGCAGTACAACATATTGTATTCCTAAAAAAATTGAAGATACACTTTTTTAGATATTCAAGGTCAAAGGTCACATCATGTGACCGTGGAATGAAAAATTTAATATTTTATTATAAAGAAATTTTTTATGAAAACTATGCTCTTTTAGCTTTAAAACAAGCCTAAGATGAAAGCTCTACTGTAATTAGAAGTAAAGTTATGAATAGTTTTTGTTCACCTTGCAAGCGTAAATTTTACATTTTTGCCATGTTTGAAATCCTGCTGTATGAATACCGTGCATCACTGAGTCCTCTACCATCCTACCAAATCTTACGAAAATCTGAGATGGTCGGGTTGTGAGCTGTATTGATTTGGCATGGAATGACCCTATCAATTACATATTTTGCCTGAACCTGTATGTAATAACAGAACTAGGTAAATTGATTATTATTAAAATTGTTTTGTGACTAAATGACTTGCTACAACTACTTTGATAATTTTGGTTGACTGTAGGTCTGACCACTACAACACCTTCTGATGCCCAATATGTATCGATATACCCGTAAGTAAAGTTCTTCCATTAAAAATTCTAGGATCTGCTTACTAGACGGAAGCAGATGGGTATGACTAGCTACTTTAGAGCAGTAGCTTTATTATATCTTTCCAATATTCCCTTAGACGTTGATCATTTAGGATTATTTAAAGATCTTGAACTGTCGTATTTCTTTAATAAAAGCTCTTGTTAGTATTTATGCAGCAGTTAAATCTACAATCACTGAAACTTTTTCTAACAAACCTTTCTTACAGAATAACTTAGAAACAGTAGACTATGGTGGAACTACTTACAGTAAGGTATCAATCTTTTGTTCTTCTCAATGTTCTTCAAAGAACTTTTACTCGTCCTACTGCACAATTAGCCTGTAAATTATATACCGCCTATATTCGGCCCCTATTAGGATTTGCGGCTACTGTTTGGCCGCCCTGGCTAATCAAAGACAAGAAACTGTTAGAAAGTGTTCAGAGAGCAGCCACGCGCTGGCCATAACAAATGAAACACCTTTCATACGAAGACAGAATGACTGCAATGAACCTCACATCCTTAGAACACAGACGAATTAGGGGAGATCTTATCCAAATATACAGATTTACGCATGAACTTTTGCCCCCCACAGTTCTAATGGTTACTGTAAATGAAGATTGTAGGCTTCGTGGTCACAGTTTTGAAGAAAGAACAACTCGGTACGTCCCATCGTCTCCACTTCATCAGCAATAGGTTCTTCAACGCGAGGAATGCATTACCGGAAAGTGTTGTGAGTACTAGTTCTATATGTGCATTTAAAAATCGGTTAGACTCAAGTGCAAAGTGCATTGTGATTTGAACGATCACATTATGTTCTTCCACCCAACCCTGATGAAAAAAAATGTATTTAAGAAAACGAATATTTGACCACAGGTAGTCGTAAAAAAATAGATTGAAGCCTCTAACTTTCATAGACATAGATAGTTAACACAGTTAACAGTGAGTCCTAACTAATTCTAACCTAAACCAGACCAAGCTGCTTGCGGGTACCGAAGCGATAATGCACGGCGTACCAACTACCGTTACCGTCGATTTTCGTATTGGTAAGGGTTATTTTCGAATTAAGCGGCCTATTTTAAGAAACGAAAATTTTAATGCCATTTTTGTCATAATATTTTTCAAGAATATTAATGTTTTAATTGGATTTATGCTTACGCTATAAAGACCTGTTATAGTACCTGGAAGATAATCTATGGGAATTATGCCTTCACAATCCCATAAATACGTTAATACTACCTTGCCAAAACAACAGCCTTAACAAAAAGTCAGTCGACAGGCCGTCTGCATTCTTTGGATTTTTTATTTAGTTTCAGGATTAAACTATGGTATCCATGTTTCGTGAATGGAAATTATCCGCCGTCAGAAATCATTTTCGTCATCAAGTTCATTCATCATCTTTCCTGGATGTCTAAAAGTTCACGACACGTTTTAATGGGGTCATGCTTACGTTCTGGCCAACAAACGAGGAACCCAGCGTGCAGAAACCATACATAGTCTTAGTCGTAGAATTTCATGAACTTTTCGTGAACTGATGTCTAGGTCCTTAGCAATTTCCTGATAGTCACTCATCTATCTTTTA
This sequence comes from Agrypnus murinus, assembly GCA_929113105.1. Lineage (NCBI taxonomy): Eukaryota > Metazoa > Arthropoda > Insecta > Coleoptera > Elateridae > Agrypnus > Agrypnus murinus. Next base: position 190,000,745 of record OV816024.1, read on the forward strand.
TGTGTTGTCTTCTCATGTGCTGCACTGCAGCAATACTTATATCGTTAACTGCAGTGTCTGCCATCTAGTCAAAATGACCATTCCAGTCATACACAGTTTTCAACTGAACAACTACTTCTGATATCTTTACCCCTTTTTCCGCAAAAAGAAAATTATTGCCTGTTCTTTATTTAAAGCATCGTCTATTGCTATAAATTTTCAGAAATTTTTCATTGCACAAATTAATCAACAAACTTTGAAAGTAGAAAGACTAGATTTCACTATCTCAAATTTAATAATAATTTAATTTAATAAATGATAATTAATATTAATTATGGACCAAATTAAATTATACCTTTTTCGAATGCCTAGATGTTTATCATTTCTTGAAGCATAATTCTTTGAATTGTAAATTTAGGTACCTAGTTAACAATTAAATTGATATTTGCTCAAAAATTACTTTTACCTAGGAAATGTATTACAAATTTATTTTCTAAACATAAAGTTCTCAGTTCCAAAAAGTAAAATATTTCTTTTAACAAATAGGCAAAAACGCGAGAACCTTAAAAATCTGCATTTCTGTAAAAACTATTGAAAGCGATTTTACAATCCTAGCCGACTACTTTTTCCAAAAAAACATTAGTTCCGGCTTCTGAAACGACTACGCATCTCCTTATAAAACTGCCAATTACAAGCACTTAATCCAAATTTTAATTAGAATTAACGAACGAAAACTGTTTAGTTTATAATTTGCTTGAAAATTATAGTAGATAGATTAGGGCCGGTATTTCCATCTTCTGTATAAACTCTAGTATAACTGTCCGGCAGATATATGTATCCAGATATATTATATATAGATAATTTGAAGTATAAATTCAAAGGACTATTTCATTGAAAGTCGAGTATTAAACCATCTTTGAGATAGATATCTCCTACTTGAAGTTTGCACACTTGCGATTTTGTTTTTTTTTTAATATTTAACTGCTAAAAAATATTAAGGTTTTGATTTTACTACTTCATTTGCTATCAAGAAGGCATTCTACTGTCAATAATTAGTGTTAAACAACAGAGAAAACTAAAATGTGACTGGGCAAATGAGTGAAAAACTGAAAAACTGTTATTATTACGTTATTAACTTCAGCAGTCCTCATTTCATTATCTTCTTCATGTAACTCTATTTCATTATCGATAATTGCAATGTTGTGTAATATTGCTGTTGCAACTATCCCCTAGATTTTAAATCTCCTCCGCACTCACCTTTTAGAATCTTCCGCATAAAGGAGAATTGGCAAATATCGTATTGGGTGCAGCACCAGGCCAACCTACGACTATATCTGTTACAAGTTACATGTTACTTGTGTATTCAGAGAAAAGTAGCCTTTTCGGTAAAGAAAACTTTCTGCACTATAACCTCCGGGCGATTGCATTCTAATATGGTGCCATCAAATGCAGCTATAATTCTTGGAAATCTTTTAATTTGATAAAACTTCCCTTGAGTTGTTTGAATCTTGAGTTCTGAGTTCGTCGAAATCGCTATTGTTTCATTTTTCAAAATGATGATTCTTTTATTATTAATTAAAAACTGTTAACACCGAATAAAAAAAATAATTTCAATATTGTGCCATTTTATTCAATAATTAACTTTGTATAGCGAACTATATACCTGGCTCCGCAGTTTAAATGCGCGCGTGCCACTGTCCGGTTCGCGCTATATCTCGAGAACGGTTGATCATACGACAAAATGCATGAAATAAAAATTGTAGATAATTTTATGATCTAAAAGTGCTATACTAACCTTAAATGACATATGACGCTTAGAAAACAAGATAATTTTTTTCAGCCAGTCTTCAGAACGTCAAGACAAAAGTTCATGCAAGAATACAGTTTTCTTACTTTTATTCCGAGGTTGAATCCTTATTTTACAGGAGTATTAATAATTTTTAATTTTAATTATCAATTTCCACATTTTTCTTCTAATCAAGAATGCTGATATTTTCCATGAAAGTTTGTTCAAGATGTATTTCCTTCCACAGGTTTTCCAAACTCCATTGTCTTTAATTAATTGTTAACAGAGCTGCTTCCGAATCTGCAAATAATGGTACAGATCTTTTGATTCAGAGAACAGTATACTATTCTGGTTTGGAGAGTCTCAACGAAAGACAATACAACAAAAGCCTGAATATGAAATAAAAAAAGACAATCATTTAGTGTAAATCGGGCACGTTACAGAATATTTCTCAACAACTTCCACCGTATTTAATCTACTAATATGAGCCTCAAGTGGAATAAAAAAATACTAGTGCAATTTTAGTTTTCACGTTAGGTATAATAAATATTGGCTGTTATTAGCTTGAAAGTTAGTTGTAGAAAGAGGGCTGTACTCCTGGTCGTGGCCAAAGTCATTTGAGATTTCGCTGTTGTCGTCGCAAGTGGTGCTGATGTTGCCGGGCACTCTTAGAGGTAGGTCTCTTGTATGTCCATTTTAGAACGCTGGCGCCTTAATTCTTCTTGGGTCTCTCTGAAGCGATGTTTTGATTCTTTGGCGATTAGACTTTTGTCAATGCCTGCTATACTACAGTTCAAGGGGTCGTTTCTCTCTGTATTACTATGAACTTCTCATTTTTTTCATTTGTCATGATGTCTCCACTGCATCTTTGCTAGATACATCAAATTAGGTACGTCCCATAAGTATTCATACCAAAAGCATAATTAAAGCAATTAGTAATAAATGAAATAATTATGTAAAAAGATAATCTTACGAGAATAACTACTATATATTTCGTTAAGGAATGTTCTTCTTTAGGAGCACATACTCACCGTACAACTTCTGCAGCTTTCTTTTAATGGCATCAATCTTTATGTTGGGATCCGATGTTGGGATGTTGATCATACGACAAAATGCATCAAATAAAAATTGTAGATAATCTTATAATCTACAAGTTTTATAATAACCTTAAATGACATATGATGCATATGAAACGAGATAATCGCGAAAAGCCGATTTTCGTGAGCTTTGAACTTTAATATTTTGTGACGCGGACACGAGATTATAGAAGACTTTTCAGCCAGTCTTCAGAACGTCAAGACAAAGGTTCATGCAAAACTACAGCTTTCTTACTTTCATTCCGAGGTTGAATCCTTATTTTACTGGAGTACTATACAAAGTGCAGAAACGCTCCAAGCACAATACGGTTTTAAATGCATTTTTTCATAAATCTTAATATTATCTACCCTAGTTATTTTACAGTAAAGATATTGCAGAGTACTTTAAAAAAAATGGTTAGGGATCGTTAGGGATGGTTATGCCCTTGGTTATGTATTTTTTGTATTTTATGGTAACAGGAAATAGTAAAGAAAATGGAGCTACCGTTTTTACAGAAATCAGTTATGCTTTAGAAACATTGGAACGATCGAGAAAAATATTTATTTGCTGTGTAATCATTTAAGGTTTTAGTAGACAAAATTTAAAGATGGTGCTTCGCATACATTTTGTATTTATGCTGTGGTCAAGAATCGATCCGGTTGGATACGGCACGACAAACAAATCTCTAATGACCAGCAACGTTATACCATTTACTACTTTCTCTAGTATGGAATACATTTTGTTGTGTTTTACCTCCAAGAAAACAGAGTACACTTAACCCATACGATTTTTCAAAATAATATTTTCTCCATTTCATTCCATTGTTTCCAATAATATTTTAAAACAGTGTGCTATGATTAATTACTACAAACAAGAATAAATGATCTCTCAAAGTAATACTGCTATACGTACAGAGGCCCATTGTGGATTTTTATAAAAAATACAGGGAACAAGGTAAAAACTATGTTGTTGGTCATTTTACGTTAGAAGGGTTGTCAAGAAAAACAATCAAAATATTGTCATGAAAGGTAGTGCAATTAAGAAAAGTGGCAACACTAATGACGAAAAATGTTCGAACGGCATTATTACTTTTTTATAATGAATTTGAGAGCGCACCTATTTTGTTTTGAAGTAATTAGCCTCAACACACTATTTTAAATTATTATGTGAAAATTGACATTCATGATCTGTGATTAACTACAATTCAAGAAAAGTTAGTCCACATTTTTAGTTGTAAACTGTTAATACATATACTAATTAATCTAATAATATAGAATATAAAGTAATGGGTATAGTAAAAGCATCACTTTTTTGAAAATAGCGGTGAAAATCGTACACTGAGAAAAATATCACTAACTATATTATAGTAAACCGATTTTTTGTTGTTCTAACTTAATTTTAGCAGCGTTAACTAAAAATCTAGTTCAAAATAAACAAACGATTTGTAAAGTGAACTATTTGTTTATGGTCAATCGGTCTTTGGCAGATCTTACTGGGCTTCTAGTAAAATCAACCATTAGTATGGGTAAAGTCAGCTTAACAAGGATTTTACGTTAGCAGGGCTATTTCAGTCTATAACTCAGGCTAAAATAGCTTAAAAAATTGATTTAATCGACTATATAAACAGGTAAAATAAACCAAACCTTACGGTTACCATTCGAAATGGTAGTTTTCACTTTGTAATAAAGTTGAATTTAGAATAATGATGTCATACATAGGTACATAAAAACAAAAGTAGCTTTGTTATTTGATATCCATAACATATATCAGTCACGTACAATATGCATTTATGTTTTGATAAAACGTCTGTGGAATTAAATTTTATTTACGAGTTATAAATACTATACAGCTTATGTTGGGTGTATTTGTGAAGTTGCTTTTATACCATTCCTATTAAAAATGCTATATCAGCTTTTTAGCCTGCGAAAATTAAAAGACATTTTATATTGTGTCTTTCAAACGCGAGTTCATTTTATCGAGTGCTGTTACAAGTGAATATAAAGTTTATTGGCAGAGGGGTTTTAGGAGTACATAGACACCTTCAAAGGTAAGTCACTTTATTTGTTCATGATACCAATAATATTTAACTGTCTCACAATGACAAGAAAAAAAATTTTAAAATTCGATATCTGACAATGAGTCGGGTCTTTAAGCATAATTTAATTATGTATTTATGTACTTTAATAAACTTGTTCCACAGTCATTAACGCGTAAAATTTGTTACTTTTCCGGTTTTCAAGTCTCAGCGAATTCATAAATTTTTAAAGAGCAAGCCCATCGAATTTCTACGTTTAAAGATTGATTCTTCTGAATTATCTAGTATTTGTTTTTAAGCATAATTTTAACGTATTTCATTCTTTATAAGTTGAACTTCTCACTACTATCCATTTTTTTTTCTAGAGTCCTCTGACTTTGATATCGTATTGCTCGAAAACTACTGAAGCAAATTAAATATTTGAAAAACGAGCGAATAGTAAATTTATTTCTACATGTAACAGTAAAATATCATATTTCTAACTGATATACTTTTATTTTTATTGGACGATACATAATAAAAGGTACCCATTTTTAGGGAAAATTTCATTGAGAGTGAGTTAAATACTTTTTTTCTCAGAAAGTATATCTCATATATCTATGAGATTTTTGTAGGGGTTAGAAAGCAACCTTGCGGTTGTTATTCTATTAATTTTCGGACAAAAAAGTGTTTTATTTAAGATATATATGAAAAAATAGCGAACTATGCGTTCTTGTTTATTAATGGAGATAGCGTCAAATTTTTTCCGCTAAATTAACACTTTTCATATGTAGACATTATTTTCTTTAAAGAAATGTTCCGAATTTTAACAATGAAAGTGCAATAACAAAAAACCCGTTTTTTGTCGAAATCGCTTATCATCAAAAATCGTATTTTTGTTTCCGCATTTTTATTATTAAAATTAGGAACATTTTTTTAAAAACAATAATGTCTACGCATAAAAAGTGTTGATTTAGCGAAACAATTTTGACGCTATCTCTATATTAATAAACAAGAACGCATTGTTCGCTTTTTTTTCACATAAATCTTAAATAAAACGCTTTTTTGTCTGAAAAACAATAGTATAAGAACCGCAAGGTTTCTTTCTAACCCCTACAAAAATCTCATAGATATATGACATATACTTTCTGAGAAAAAAATTAGTGAACTTACTTCAATGAAATTGTCCCTAAAAATGGGTACCTTTTATTGCGTATCGTCCGATAAAAACAAAAGTATACCAGTTAGAAATATAATATTCTACTGTTGTATGTAGAAATGAATTTACTACTTGCTGGTTTTTAAAATATTTAATTTGGTTCATTAGTTCCCGAGCAATATGCTTTCAAAGTCAGAGGACTCTAGAAAAAAATGGATAGTAGTTCATTGTTATTGAAAATTAATTATGCCGTTTATTGTTACTAGAGAAATGTCTGACAGCAGTTATCTCCCGAGATTTGATACCGGTTGCAGGGGACCGCTCTGTTTTTATGTTTAACCTATAGCAGTGGAAATCTACATTCCAAGGGACTGCAGTCAATAAGGTTAGTACGCTTTAAAGTATAATTAGTACTTTAAAATTTAATTATCTACAACGTAAAAACGTGATTTTTAATAATTTTTGGGCAATAACCTTTTAAATAAACATTTCTGGACCTGGTCTCTGCAAGGGAGGGCTCTCGAAATGTTGCCATAAGAAATGTAGTATTATAGACTGAACTTCAAGAACTAATAATTACTATTTATTACAGTAACAGAATTACATTGTTCTTTTCAGTCAGCTGCTACGACTGATCTTCAGAACGTAGATATTGGAGACTTGCCATCACCAGTTGGTCAGTTCACCAGCACTACTCAAAGTCAATCTGAGGCCGCCTATAGTTCTAATCCATCCTTCAGCCAGGATAGTATTTCTTTGGATCCTGCCACACATACAGCATTCCTACACCATCTCCCAGGTCGAAGGGAATAATGAAAGTGTGAGTATGAATAGTTGTGATATTTCAGTAATTTAACACATTGCTTAGGGTAAAGTGTTTCACCGCTGCCTCCAGTTGGTTCAACTGTTTCATGATCACTGTATAACGATCTAAACCTCTTTAAACAGAAATACATATCTTAGAAAATTCCATACCAGTATTTTTTGACCACTAGGATAGTCTTATTTTGATTGACAGTAGGTAATTACACTGGAAAGTTCTTGACAATTTATTTTCATATTTGATTTTTTTGAATTTGAAGTTTGGTGTGAAATCTTCGTACCGAATCTCACACGCGCTTGAATTAGTAACCAGAACCATTCTGTCTCGATTAGGAATGTTTAAAGAAAATTATTCTTCATCTGTGACTCGGGGCACTTTTCAAAATATTCCTGACCTCGAGATTGTAAGAGACGCCTGTAGGTGGTGAGCTCGAAGAGATAAAGGTAAACCACGCCCCTAACGGTTTTTGTCGTTTTTCTCGAAAATTATTAGGTTTATCGAGATGAAGAAGATTAGGTAAAATAAAGCTTATTTAAATCCCTTTGCCAAAACCCATCAGGCGAGATTATCGATATTCTTGGTGCCAGTTGGCTGAAAAATTCGTTTTGGCATGTTAATTCTTAGGAGAGTACACTGTACTAGTCAGTTTTTTTATTCAACCTATTATGTAAAGGTGTTTCGTTTGTTTTGAAATCCTAATCTCCTTTATTTATAAGATCAGTAAAGTTTTCTGGAATGATTTTTGCTGTAAAACTGAAATATACAATTTAAAAAGAAACTGTTGCCTTACTGTGGCGCCCGTACAATACGAGCAAATCAGGAATTAAATCGTGTATTTCAATGTCACATCAAAAATCATTCAAGAGAAAAATTTGCTCGATACCAAGGTCTTATAAATAAAGAAAATTCGGATTTCAAAATAGGCGAAACACCCTGTACGTATTGGGTTGGATACAAAAATTAACTGGTACAGTGTACTCTCCTAAGAATTAACTTGCTAATACGAATTTTTCAGCCGACTGACACCAAGAATATCGATAACCTCGCCTGATGGGTTTTGACGAAGAAATGCTAAGGTAAAAGATGACTGGACCACGATCGCGTCCGGATCTCAACAAATTTTTCTTAGCTACTTCATGACGAATATTAGACCAAAAAAGTTACGCCCGAATGTTCCTTGAGCAAATTTACTGGTGCAAATTGCTGATCCATGTATGACATACCTTCTTTCTTCGAATACACAAAACAAAGGCGAGGTACGAAAAAGCATTTTTGGTAGGGATTTAAATAAGCATTATGTTACCTAATCTCCATCTCAATAAACCTAATAGTTTTGAGAAAAACGACAAAAACCGTTAGAGGACCTGGTTTACCCTCATTATCTCTTCGAGCTCACCACCTACAGGTGTTGACTTTGAGGGGGTGATTTAACAATCCACAAGGAAGTCCTATGCAAAAATCCACGGACTTAACTCGACTTTCCGCTATTTTTTGTAAGACTGTACTATAGTGATTTGACTATTATTTTTTACTTCAATATTTTTGACATACTTATCATTTCTGAAATTTAAATAATGTTCTCTTTTCATTGCAGGAAGTGTATGCTGTAACACTCCAACTTGCCCCACAGGGCAGACCCTTATTAGATCTTTACTTCGAGAAAGGTATCCTAGATCAGACAGCCAGAAAGAGGTTATGCCACCTTATAGTTGACGAGAGCTAAGCGAGGAACCAAGGAAAAAAGTCGCGTCTTTAGATTTACATTTTTATTGGAATTTTTAATTTGTACTTATAATTGTCACATGTTATCATAATTATAATTATTTGGATAATTATTTCCGGATGTTGACTATAATGAATACAATATAATTAATCGTTCTAATGTAAGTTTTTTAAGTAAATATCGTTTTATTTTATTTGTCTTGCCTTCATTTTTGAACAATAACAGTTTTTTTTATTGAATTTGTTTCTTTTCGACTTTTTTTGTGTAAGTATGATATTGGTGATTTGGACTCACTATTATTGCTAGTTGGCCATATTTGCTCTTCAGAATTACTAGATTTCCATCAGTTTCTGAAAATATTTTCAGCTATCTCTGTGAGAAAACCTTATATAGCAGATGAAGGTAATACACATTGAAATTAGGCATAAAAATTGAAAACATTCATATTTTCAATGTGCATTTTCCTCCCATATCATTACAGGGTTTCTCCTAGAATTAGCTTAAAATAAGACTTAAAATTAGGGAGTGGGGGAAATTTGGAGATTATGAAGAGAAAATTAGCAAACTACCAAAAATAGTGAGTTTAAATCACCAATGTCATCTGGTAGAAACAACCAGACAATATAGTAATGTGAACTTGAATCGATGGGTAAAATCAACTAAGCAGAATGGTATTTTAGTTATATGCAATGGTCATGACTGCTATCATATGTAGCTGAATCCACCTTAGAAAGATGCTGAATTAACTTGACATATAGGTATTTTTACTATCCAATATTATTACATCAGCCAGAAAAGCCAAGCTAATGCAACTACATCGTGAGTTACTTTTACTAGTCTACTAGGTTCATTTAACTATATGAGCTTCGTTTCTAACTGTTTCATTTCGTATATCTAACTATACTATTAAGACTATTTTAACTATATGCAAGGCTGAAACAACCTAACACGGTATGGTAAATTTAACTATTTACCGGTTGCTTCTACCATATGGGAGTGTGATTGATTTAACCTTATTGGGTAAATTTAACCAAACACATTTTACTAAAATCGTATAGTTCGTGTTACCCATAAGTATTGTTGTCACTTTTTGTACCATATTTTCGGGTTGCTGCAACTCATTTTTGGTTAATTTAACCTAAATATTTTTTTCAGTGTATGCGTAATTAAGTATGAGGGTTGATTTAACGCATATATGTATATTAAAGTTTCATAAAAATTGTAGGCAATAGTTAATGTTAAGGTCAATGAGTATTATTCCGACTATATGTTATATAACAAGAGCTTAGTAGTATAGTATATCAGTGACAACATAAAAATAACTTGAAAATCCAGTTTCCGTATGATAATTGCAGGTACATAACTATTTTAGAAAATAATGACTCACAATCAGAAGCATTGTCTGCTATAATACAAAAATAATTGTTTTAATGAGTACAGTATACAAGTTACTTTATTTTTATCGTCTCCATGTATCAATAACAAGTCGCTGCAGAAACAAACAATTATAAATAATGCACTAAACTTAAATATCCTAAGACAAATGCTTGGTAATTCTTTCCTTATTCTGCAGAGCTTCTGCAATCAAAGCGTGTGTATCAAAGCAACAACCCGTGCAGGTGCTTCGCCCCCGGACTCAGCTAATTGCAGCATGAGCTACCCACCTTAAACATCTTGATCAACGAGTGTAATACATCTTAAAACTCAGCATTTATGACGCACAAATAAATGCAAAGTATCACTTTCTACATGCAATTAATAGATGTCTTATTTATTTAATGAAAAGTTTCTATTTATGTGCAAGTTTCAGAGTAGGAAAACTAACTGTTTTAGTATTAGCATATGCATTATAAATAAATAGAAATCACTTCAATCATCAAAATAAGACTGAAAATTGATTATGTAACTCTTTATAAATTTTAGGATAGCACAACGAAAGAAAACCACAACAAAAATGTTTAGAATAACCCGAGTTTTTATCCTATAATTGTCGCAAGTATGACGTCCAAAATTTTGCACATGCAGTTTGTTTAGTTTATTTAATTACCCCCAATGACGTGAATCCAAAATCTATATCCAAGTAAGTACTGAAAAAAGTATTCAACCAAAACATGCTGTTGATACCAAAACAAACATTTAGTTATGTAACGATGATGGAAATAGTCAAATATTTCATTTCGATATCCTTTAGTTAAATAATTTAGATGTGGCTCCATAGAAATGCCGAACTTATAAAAGATAAATCACTTTGAGTGGTTTATTTTTTGTTATTGATTACAAAAATGATTGGCCCTCATATATTTATTACAAGCACACTTATAGCGTTTACCATACGGTATAAGATTATTATTTAACGAAAAACTGTGTATTAAATGAAAAAATATCAAATGATTTTACATACATAGTTATACAAACTATAGTTTTAAAACTGACCTGATCCAAAACCTGTAAAGAAATTTATTGTTTCATATAATTAATTGTAAATATATTTAAATAACCAAAGAATCCGAAAATAACCAATAAAAATCTTTTATTAGCAATAAAAGCTGCTTTTATTCTCTCTAAAATGTCTATTAGTTGGAAGTTATAGAAAAGTTTAAATTTATCGACATCCTGTTTTGTGTAGGTAATTGTTTCTATAATTCTTATCGGAAATTGTCAACATTAAATGTAATGATAACTATCGCTAATTAACCGGTACAACAACCGATTGCGAATTTCAAAATCGTTCAATCATTAATCCTTTGTATTTGATTTAATTTAATAATACTTTTTGTTTCTGGAAAAGTTATATTAAAACTGCCTTTTATAAAAATGTATGAACTTAAATACTTAAATTCTTCAATATTAGTTTAATTTGTTCAAATACATAGCAATAATTAATTATTTTTATGAAGTCTTTTATTAGGATTCGATTATAGTATGATGTTCTTTCCTATGCATTATCTAATTAAACTCTATATTTTCTTAATTATTAATCTAACTAATTAACTAAAAAATAGTTGTCTAATATTAAACTCAGTATATAGTAGCATAGACTGAGTACAATACATGTAGTAGCCTAAAACAGACAATACTATATTCTTATCAGTTCAGTATCTGTAGCATATGGTTTCATTGCTTATCTGGATTCAAACAGTATGTCCTAATTGTTAATTCATAGTTTATATTTCTCCAAAAACGACCAAAAAAAGAAAACTTGCTGTCGGCTGAATAATAACGCTTATATTTAATAGTCGGGTGCATTTTGAATTTTTATAAATTCCGATTTGAATCCCAAAGAGTGAACTTAGCCTATCACTACTCTTAGGGCCGGTCTATTCACCTTCAAGTAAAGTCCCCATTAAGCTTACTTGACAGATTAACAAAAATAACTGTATATTAACTCTCAAGTAGTTTAAAAGTAACCAGTAAAGCCACCTACTGGCCAGATAAACTGTAGGCAGGTTGTCTCCCCTAACAAATCTTAAAGGACGTTTTATAACCTCACATTTCCATGTGTTTTATGTTTGTTTACATGCCAGTTTTGTTTTGTGTGTTATATATTTTTTGGAAAAATTCAGTATTGATAGTGCAAAATGGATGTAATTGATGATATTTTAATTGATGAAGAAATGGAAATTGTTCAAAATAAACAGCGACGACCATACAATACCTGAAACAGATTTTTTCATGTAAATAATTTTGATACTTTAGATGATGTGGATTTTATGAGGCGATTTAGATTATCTAAAGAATCAGTGCAACAAGTGCTTGCATTAATCGAAGACGAAATCACCCCCATTAGTAATAGGTAAGTGCAAAATTATAAAAACAATACAAGTAAGGTGAAATACCCAATAGTTGGCCCTCGGCCAATCGTTGGCACCTTAGTGTAATATTTTATGTTTTTTTAAACTTACCGCCAAGCAATCAGACGGTGGGGTAGTTTACTATTTTCTAGCATCCCTGTCCCAGTTGTTGCGTCCATTATTTCTTGTCAACGTGTTACAGTGAAGAAGTAGTGTGTATAAATTTACGTTGCTTACCAGAATCCTCCAATAAATTAGAAAAAAGGTAAGAGGTCCAACTTATGTTACTTGCTCATTATGATTTCTGTTGTGAATTAACTGGGTTTTTAAACTTTGCTATGTAAAAAAGGATTAATTCTTTATCGTAAAAACAATACTTAGTTAATCTAACCTTACGATTATGGAAATTATTGGGGGTGCCAATAACTGGTACATGAAATCTTGTCACTTGTTATAGTTGACACTCATGCCAACGAATGGAATCGGTTCTAAAAACGTTTCTATGTACCCTATTATTGGTACCCCTTTGTTTTAGGCCACTATCTTATCTGTTTATACCGGGTGTAAAAGTTATAGGACAGCGTCTATGTAACTACTTTCTATTAACAACTCTTTCGTGAAATTTCGTATTATACTACATACAATTTTTGTATTGATTGACTGTAATTGTCATCTTTGAAATAGTCTTTAGATATAGAGGTACAAATTGGACCTAAAAAATAGAAAAAGATACACGGACGAACATGATATCGTTTACACGTAGTGAACCAATCTATACTTATTCCAGATGCCTAAGATCAAATCGAAACCAAAGGTTCGAAATAAATTTTATAACGAAGGTATTCTGCAGAGAGCCCTCACCGATATAAAAAATAGAGAATAAAAAAAGTCGGTGTCAAAACGTTATGGCATTCCAAGATCCACATTACAATTCAGGTTGGGTCCAAAATTCATCAAAGCTAGACATGAACCAAATACTATTCTCACAATAGAAGAGGAGCAAATGCTAGTAAATGGAAAGCCAACGTAAGGGATTTCCGAGGCGAAAAATTGATGTACAACTGTCGGTCAAACGATTTCTTGATACTGACAAAAGAAACAATCCATTCAAAGATAGCATGCCTGTTAAAACTTTTGTAGCATTTTAAATTTAAGTAAAGCTCAAATGTTTATATCTGTTGCAGGAGACTATTGGTATCGGTCATTCTTAAGTCGACATCCTATTTTAACCCAGCGTACACCAGAAGCTGTAACCACAGCATCTTCAAACGTATCGGAAAATGACATCAAAAAATGGTTTATTCAAATTGAAACCTACCTCGAGTCAAAAGGATATGTTTCTATTCTGGAAGATCCCACTAGGGTGTATAATGGGGATGAGACATGTTTTTTATTCTGTCCCAAACTCGGCAAAGTAATTGCTCCGAACAACACAAAAAACGTTTATGAAGTTGACAAAGGGCCTGCTAAACAGAATTTAACAGTTATGTTTAGTTTTTCAGCTTCTGGTATCATAGTACCCCCAATGATTATATTTCCGAATAAAAGGCTAAACAAAGTTACTTCACAAAGCATTCCTGATTCATGGGGCATTGCCATGAGTGATAACGGGTGGATGAAAGCTGAAATATTCATAGATTATGTTAAAGAGATATTCTACAAGAAACTTATTGAGCAAAACGTGACTTTTCCCGTTATTCTTTTTGTTGATGGGCATAGAACACATTTAACGTATGATCTGAGTAAATTGTGTACCGAATTGCAAATTATTCTAATAGCTCTCTATCCAAACTCAACCAGAATACTTCAACCAGCTGATGTATCATGCTTCAAGCCTCTTAAAACGTTTTGGAAAAACTCTGTAATAGAATGGAGGAGAGAAAACCCATATTGTCAGTTTGGAAAACAACATTTTGCGCCTATCTAAGAAAGCAATCAGTCACCTTAAAGTTGATACTATAATTAGCGGCCATGGAATAAAGAAAATATAGGTTTTTCTAAATGTCTTGGAAAAAATGTATTCCAACCAACTACTATTAATGAGGAAAATTCGACAGAAAAGGGATTCTTGAATTACCAACTATTTTGTGACATGATAGATGAAGAGACCATCACAGAACTTGAAAGAGGACTACCAAACGAAATTCATAAAGAAAGGTGTAGATATTTCAGTATTTTAGAAAGAATTTACTTTCATATTAAGCCCCAGACCACTGTCGATGACAGTACTCTTGAAATAGATATAGGAGACATAAATGAAAACATGAGCTTTACTCAAGAGGAAATTCTAAATATGCCCTTAATATTCAACACCTCTGTAGATGGTGTCCAAAGTAGAAAGAACGAAAGTTTTACTGAACAAGAAATAGAAAACTTAATTCAAGACGAAAGATTGGGGGAAGAAAGTAAAAATGAAATATATGAAGAAGAAATCGCATGTACTACTAATAGTGAAATTTCCTCAGGAAGAAAAAAAATAGTTATACTAGATAAAGGAATTATACAAAAGCAAATTAACGCAGAGCAAGAGAAGCAGGAAAAGGAACATGTTAATGTGAATTTTCAAAAGGAAGCTAGTTTTCTAGATTATTTACCTGCACCAAAAACGCCTCAACGTACGGGGACCAGAAAAACAGAAAGAACTTCATATGTTATAGTTTCGTCAGATTATAAAAGAGAGCTCGAAGAAAAAGAAAATATCAAAAATGAAAAAGACAAAAAGAAAGAAGAGAATAAAATGAAGAGGTTGAAAAAGCAAACAGAAAATATGCCAAAGAAATTCAAAACTAAGAAGTTATCACAAACAAATACAAATGTTCAGAAAGAGAAATTAGAAACAAAAATAAAAGAGAATAACAGTCAAAATTTAAATAGTTTAGTTGCAAACGAGAATATAAAGACTAACGACCTAATTTCTAATAGAAGCGATATTTTCAGAAAGGAGGAATTTTCTAAGGCAAATGATAGCCACATCAGAAAACTATTTGTCGAGGATAAAATTAATGAACATGTAAAGATTGAATGTCCAAGTTCTGACGGGAGGGTTATTTTGAATATGGAGGAATTTCCAAAGCCAAAAGACAGTCACATTCGAAGACTATTTGTAGAAGATGAAGCTATATCAATGCCAAGAAATAACATAATAGTACAAAAAGGTTTGTGTTTTATTTGTACAAAAAATATTAGCCTAAGTAACATTGGAATCAAGTGCATGTTGTGTCGCAGACAATATCATTCAACTTGCCTGAAAAGCAAAAATCTTCTAGTTGAAAATTATGTATGCAAGACATGTGCTGCTATGTAATTAATTGTAAAAATAAAAATGTGTTTTCTGTCTAATTTTTTAACACGTACCTACCTATATGTCATTTTCTTTGAATGTGCCAATTAATGCGGTGCCAATATTGCGAAAGTGACAACAATTGGTAATTACACCGTGTCGTCAATTGGCGTTTTTAGTGCCAACAATTGGAATTTAAGTATAATTGGGTATTTCTTGATTTTTTATTGTATTTGAAGGTATTTCGTGGTACTTTAGCATCCATTTCGAATTGACAGTAACATAAAAAAATGAAGAAACTTTTGTAGCCTACGAATGAAACTTTTGTAGCCTACGAATGATTCATTTGAAGGGTCTAAATCTTTAAAATCGAGCTCTTGTACCTTAAAGTGCCAATAATTGGGCATTTCACCCTATCTCATCCTGTTTTGTTTATAGAAATAATCCCATTTCACCCATGCAACAATTATTAGTTACATTACGCTTTTTTGCAACAGGTAGTTTTTATGTATGCATTGGAGATTTCGCAGGTATGCATAAAACTACTGCTGCAAATATTATTAAAAGGACTACTAGTGCCCTGTCTCGATTAAGGCCACAATTCATACATCTTCCGACAACAGAGGCCGAGAGAATAGATATAAAAGTAAAGTTTCAAGCGACAGCAATGTTTCCAAGAGTTCTTGGTGCACTTGATTGTACACATATACGTATTCAATCACCAGGTATCTTCAAGAAGATTAAAAAAATAATGTTGCAAATAATAATAATAACGTTCTAGGTGGTCCTAATGCAGAGCACTTTCGAAATCGAAAAGGTTTTTTTCCCACAACGTGCAGGTAGTAAGTGATGCTGACTACTCTATTAGAGACCTTGTGACTCGTTGGCCCGGTTCAAGTCATGACGCCAATATTTTTGACAATTCCTTGGTTCGAATGAGATTTGAAAATAATGAAATGGGAAATTATCCTCTCAGACTACCTACCTTATAACTTCTTTAAATAATCCACAGGGGGAGGTGGAAAATTTATTTAATGAATCTCTCATTCGAACCAGAATTATTGTAGAAAGAACTTTTGGAATATGGAAGATGCGTTTTCCTGTATTATCTATCGGGATGTGTTGCAATCTTGATTTGGTGCAGGGTATTATTATTGCAACTGCAATACTACACAATATTGCTGGTAGAAATCAAGAAAATCATATTCCTGGTCCAGAAGAAGAACCTCTGGATGACATATCTGTGATTCCAGTACATAATATTCAAAACAATAACCACAGAAGGGAACTTCTGGAATATTTTAGGCAATTACATAATGGTAGAAATTAATAAAGTAATAGGCATTTGTTTATGTAATAAATGTATTAAAATTGTTACAGATTATTATAAATATGATATAAAAATAATCAAATATTTAATTGTTTCATTAAAAATTGTTTTTTTAAATGCTGTCTGCTCCTCCAGCATTTATAATTGATTTCGTTTAATTAATACTTCTTTTTGTGCAGCCTTCATTTGTCTTCTTCTCTCGCATATCCTTTTGCCCTTTCAGGCGTCGGATTGTGGGCCTGGCCCCTCTTTCACCCATTTTCTCCAAGCTTTCTTGTCTTGTGTTAGAGCTTTCAGTTCTGTTAGAGATTTCCCCTTTGACCTCCCTATGTCCTCTATTTGGTCTATCCAACTTCTTCTTCGTCTTCCTCTTCTCTTTCTAATTGGTTTTCCCATTTCTAGTATTCTCTTTGAAAGTCCTTCTTTGTCCATCCTTGATATGGGTCCGTACCAGTTTGTTTGTTTTCTTTCTATTGTTTCCATTACTGATGGCTGTTGAATACTCTCCATTATGTTTTGATTCTTTACATGTTCCCATTTGGTGGTTCCCGTGATCTTTCTCAGATGTTTCATTTCCATAACGTTTATTTTCCTGCATGCTTTTCCTGTAATGTCCAATTCTCCGCTGCATATGTGATTATGGGTAGTGTAGCAGTATTATAGATTTTTAATTTTACCTCCTTATCAATATCCTTGTGTCATAAAATTGTTTTGTTCAACGAATAGTATAACCTCGTTGATTTTTTGCTCTGCTGGTTAGCTCTGCATCGATCTTACCGTCACTTGTTAGGATAGTCCCCAGATATTCTATTGTTGTAACTCTTTCAATTGGCGAGTTTTTACATGTGATATCGCTATTCCCATTGTCCTTCTGTGTTTTGTTGCCTTCATTTGTAATTGCACTAATTCATTTCTTGTGTCTGCAAGAGATGAATATTTTTCATGAACTTCAGGTCTTCGTTGCATCCTCTTTTTGTGCAGTACTGTATTAATGGGCCGCTTAATGGATAGTAGTGTCCAACTTTTCCAGGTACCTTAAGGGCAATAAGAAGATCAATTGAATAATCTTACATACAAGAGCAGTTAAATACTTACTGCTGTTTGCATTACTATTTTCATTTGAATTTGCATAATCTAAAATGAAGAACAGAAGGTCCTCTGCATTTAATGCAGCTTGATGCACATTGCTGTTTGGAGTGCCAGCCTCTTCTAATATGATTTGCAGTTCTGTAATCATATAAAACCGTATAAAAGCAAAAACAAAAATATATCTTGCACCTACCTGCATCGCAGTCTCTGCTGTTGCTCAACTCTCTTTCAGTTTTGCATATTATGGGAATTAAAGGCTCCTCCCAGTCCATAATTGGAATTGGCTTGGCCACTCCACCTCCCATCTTGTAAATTTCGAACTTATTGTGTGATAATTTTTTTTCAAACCTCTTTTTAAACCTTCATATTTTATTTTTAACATTTTTGTTGTTCTGATACTGCTACTATGGCGTGCATTAAAAGCTTTGGTAACAGTCTCCCAAGCCTCACCCTTCTTCTTCCACTAATTGCATCGGTTTGTTTATACTCGATTACATTTGCTTGGTTTAATATTTCTTCCACCAGGGTGACTGTTTCAGTAGAAGAAAAGTTGATGAATCTTTGCCTTCTTTTCTTTTCACCTATAAGCATTGCACAATTATTGCTATAACTTTTTGATAACTATTTTAGGACTTACCATTATCAATTGCTGGAGAGTTCTCCATGTTCATATTATTAAAAATGTACTGAATAAAGTCAAGAAATCACTATTTTATACAAACACACACACTAATTATGAAACACTAAAAACTTTACTTAAAAAATAACTGCAAACTAAGAAAAAACACCATATGGAATGCAATAAAGTGTTGGGAGTCCCCTTCTGTTGCCCAGATGATTTCTATTGACTCATTGCTTATATTTATGGTTTAGATATACAAATATAGATAGTCAAAACTAAATGAAACATCTTTGGGAAAGCCCAGAACATAAATAAATGTTTAACTGAATTTTTATAAAATATATCTGAAAAATAATACTCCTAGTATTTTTTAAATCCCGCCAGTTTTTAAAAAGTGGACTAGTGAATGGGTTTGATTTTTCTCTCTTACACATTATTCTGTCAATTACCCATCTCTTTCATGCATGTACTATCTGTGTGAAAAAGTTGACCTTTCTCATAAACATTCCAATAACTACTTTCAAGATATAATCCTTTGAATATACCCAAACTGTGTACTTGCTGCCTGCTAATTTATTTGACCAGTAACTACTGAGCACTTTACCTGAAGGTGAATAGACCAACCTTTACTGTCTAAAATAATGTAAGTTTTGCCGATATCTCCACAGGTAATCTTAAACAGAAGAGCATCAACGAAATTGCCGAAAGAAAAGAAAACTCCCGCCCCTAGACTTCTAGAGAATACTTAGTTTTCTTTTTTTGAGAGTGTACCAGCATGTTCTAAAAATTAATTATGCAAAGGATGTTTTGAAACTTGTCGTACCAAACCTTTTTTTTACATGTGTAAATGTTACAAAAATGTCTAATATCTAGATCAAGTACGTAACTACAATGTTAGCTGGGAGGAGGAATGATTCGATGTCATGAAAGGAATTTGTTAACAATAAAACAGATAGCCTAGCATTGAAGAGGCATGCAAAATGCCATCCTACCTTAATGTAATTCAGTAATTTATAACATTAAAAAATTAATAAAATTAATAAATAAATAGAATTTATCAGCTCTTACATGTATGTATACTATATCGAAACAATAAGAATTACAATAATCAATTTTTTAAATTTATTTACAATAATCAAAATAACCAAATGCAAGAAAACGATATACCATATAACAACAAACAGTTACTTATTTATAAATTTATGTGACAATCACAAACAATGCAGAAACTCAAGTTGAGCGTTCAGTTTAATACAGGTCTTCCACCCACATCTTGCATTACAATAAAAGAAATCTTTGCTTGGGGCTGTAATACTATTAACAGAAATACGGACATCTATGTATTCATACATCGCTGGAAGAATAAAAAAAATAGTATACAAGAAATAAGTAATAAAAACAAATCGAAGAAGAGGGTAGCATTAAAATTTTAAGATTGTTAATTTAGTTAATCGATGAATACAATACATGCAGTACCCAACTTGTTGTGTATGCAATAAAGACAACAAAAGTCTCGTTTTGAAAAAATTAACTGAAAGTGATTTTAAAGATGGCGAAATACCATTATAAATTTTTGAAATATTATAAGTAAAAGACCTTTCGAAAAGAGTCGTTCTGTGTTTTGGTATAGTCAATAAACCCCGATAACGAAGGTTTAGGCTATGAACATCGGCCCTGAATCTGATCTTGTTATATAAGTAGGGAGGTCGCCGCCGTTGACGCCTTGTTTCCAGCTTTAACTCTCTGAACCCTTCCAGTCAGATAAATTTCAACTAAATTGACTGCAACTCCATTCAAACCTGCATAATGCAATATAGCAAGAAGCAAATTATGATCAAGAGTATCAAAAGTCTTACTGAAATCTAGAAGCATTGAAGCAGTACATCTACCTATTGTTATATAGCAGATGAGTTCTGACTTGAGGATTGATAACTTTTTCCAATATCTTCGATAGGGTAGGAAGTATGCTTGTAGGTCTGATTTTTTTTAAGTTGGGATGCTGTGCAACTTTTGGTAACGGTAGTATCAGAGAGTGTTTACAATTATCTGGAAACTTTTCCTCCAAGCTACTAGCTATATGTACGATAAACTATGTTAAATAAGGACACTTTGCATTTGTTTTCAAGGACTTAACTATTTTACGTCGTTATGTTGGATCAATTTAAAACTTAATTTGTTATCTACTACAGTGTTAGTTTGATAATAATTTAAGGTTGTATCATCAATTGAAATATTTGAAACGCTATTAACAAAATAGTTGTTAACCTTACAGCTACAATTACAATATCCAACAGGGAAGCTCTATGTAATCCTATTCTAGTAGGTTAACGTAAACGAATTTGCCAATTCATCGACCAATTCATACACCTAACACGAGCTTTTCCTTTTTTTTACGACTCACCAATAGTGTTGACGTATGTGTTCAATAGTGTTTGACGTATGTATTAGTAAAAATTTTAATGACTGTATTATAAAAAACTGCTACTGCTCCTCCTACTCCAGAGTCTCGGTCTTGACGAATTATATTATAGTTTGTAATTCCTAACAGATTAGAATCTATGTCTTCTGAAAAGCATGACTCTGAAACAACTAAGATGCTAATTTTTCGATTAAATAAAACTATTTCAATCTCCTGTAATTTAGGAATAAGTCATCTGACATTAAGATGTGCTATTTTAATATCTTCAAGCGACATGAAATACCTATCTAGATAAACAAATAAATGTATAAATGAGATATTATAATCAGTAGTAAACTAAAAGTGGAAAACTAAAAGTGGAAAACTAAAAGTGGAAAACTAAAAGTGGAAAACTACTTGTGTATGAATATCAAGTTATAAGAAATAAATCTGCACTAGGCAGATACAATGTTTGTATGTTTTGAAAGAGAGAATAACTCGCAAGCGCTCCTCGACGAGGTGAATTCACTAACGTACTTGGTACTTTACTGCGGTTTCCGTAACGATATCTAAGTCAGCTACTGAACTAATTATTTTCATCAAATTTTCAAGTTGTACAAATATCTTGCCATCGTTACTCCATGCATTCCTGATTCCAACTTTGTTAGTAGTTAGCTTGTTGTAGCAGTTTAACTCGTTTCAGTGTTAGATTCTCTCTAATAAAGAGTTTGGTTCCTTTTAAAGGTTTTTTTGGCACAAACAAATTGTTTAGTAGATCGACTAATAAATTATACGATTATAGATCTGTGCTTTCCTTCTCTACTCTTTAAACAATGACACGCATGTATCTGATGTGACGCTACGTCTTTTATATAAGAACATACCAATTCCGTAGTGTCTTCGTTCTTGGATTCTGGTAACCCGAATACCCGTATACTGTTTTCTGTATACTGTTCTAAGGTATCATTAGCACTTTTTAATTCTCGATCTCATTTTCAAGTAATTTCACCTTTTCCATATAACCTCTCATTTCTTCATTTAAAGTAATTAGTAATGCACCTTTGGTACTCTTGATCAAAATATTAATAATTTGTGGAGAAGATAACACTTTCTCCACATGTCTATCCACTATAGTTTCTTCTAGGGTACTAGGCATTGTAATTATAATTTTTGTAACTATAACAAATAGACGTACCGCAGCTAATAAAAACGGCGTTACCAATTTCCTCCACTTGTCAAATGGCATATAATGAAAACTCCACCACTGCCGACCCAAATTCTATGATAAACTACTCCACGCGGTTAACTCTTTGTTATTAGTTTTTCATAGTTAACTTAGTATCATGCTGGTAGTAAACTTAATTGTAAACATATTATTTAATTAATTTAATTTATTGTTAAATAAAATATCTGTAAAATATTTGTTTATATCTACATCGCAAACATTTTTGCAGCTTTTGCAAGATTTCTAAAATTAAGTTCAATTTTTAATTGTAGATATCGAAGAAATATTATATACAATTTTTATCTAGTTATAGAATAATAAAAAATTTATAAAATACATAACAATGACTAAAACAAAATTTTACGAAGATGTTTCTTAGGAATCTATTTCCTGATCATAATATTTGTAGATTGTGATGTGGTCTTATTACTTATTAGATTGATCAAATGGAATGTTTAGAATATTTTATTTATTGTTAGTTGTTTATTGGGCTTTATCCCATTCTTTCTTAGTTTTTAGTCTTTTGACCAAGAAATAGGAAACTACCTATGCAACTTGCTTTCAATTTATTATTGAAGTTTCCCGTGAGAAAAACGTATCATTCAATCCCAACTTAATCGCCATGGACTTTGAGATATCAATCCACAAAGCTGTAGAAAGTTTGTGGGTAGAGATTATTATTATAGGCTGAAAGCTTGGTGGCGTAAAATTCAGACATTATGCCTTTCATTGGAATATAAAGGCAATACTTTCAAGACTAATAGTTCTTGTTAATGTCGCGTTTACCTGCCTCTACCCTACCGATCTTTAAAATGCAATACACAGGTAGGAATTATAACTAGTGGAGCAATTTTCACAAATGACGTAACGTTATTTTAGTACTAACAGGATGATCCCTTCACCGTGGAGGAATTTTCATTTGTTAAATAAAATACGTCTACACCACTATACCCGCACCTTTACATATTTGTATAAGATGCTTACTGAATTACTATGCATTATAAGGTATAGTTTGGCTTGCAGAAATTGGTTTTTGTGGCCGACATTTCACAACGATAGTGATTATTTCAACAAAGAACTTTTATAGGCTTACTCAGCTTACTGCTTAAAGCCTTAAATAAAAGGATACTTTGAAATTACATCGATACTGTGAAATGTTATCTGGTAAGTATTTAGGGCACCTTTTAAGGTACAACTTTAAATTTTTAAAAACATTTATTAAGACATAAAATAGAAAGTTGAAAGATAAAAAAGATAAGAGACACAAATAAAATATTCCTTTTTGTTTGTTATACCTGTTAAATACGGTTTGGTACGGCAAGGTTATAAACGGGTTTTTCCAAATTGAAATTTATATGTCTCAGAAAATTACTATTCCTAATATCAAAAGAACTAAGGGAAAGTCTAAAGTTTCAAAACAGAAGAATTCCTTTTTTTTATTTTTGCTTCCTATTTATATTATTCATTTATGTAGTATCTATTTTCATTTGACATAATAAAATTGTAATATAAATCGTTTCTATCTATCTGCAATTGTTTCTATTCCGTCATACTTAAATTATATTACCTCAAATAAAAAAAAACAAAAAAAGAAAAGAAGACGGCCCTGAATGCAAGCACATACAACTATTGTTGAATCCTCTAAGGGCCGGTATTATAAAACTTTTTACTTCCTAGATAAAATTTACTTTGAGAGTAAATTAATTTATTCTGTCAATGTGCATATGAAATTGACAGAACAAATGAATTTACTCTCAAAGTAAATTTTATCTGGGAAGTAAAAAGTTTTATAATACCGCCCCTAAGATAATTTAAGGATAGTTGTTACTGTCGGTACTTGAGTCTAAAGATATTTTAACAAACGGCATTACTTGAATCTCAGCGCTATAAAAATCGATTTTTGCAGGCCCGACTATAGTTACCTGAGGGCCGGTATTATAAAACTTTTTACTTCCTAGATAAAATTTACTTTGAGAGTAAATTCATTTATTCGGAATCATATGGTAATATGTGCATTCCTAACCGCCTCAGAGGGTGGGAAATTAACCATTCCTAACTTACTTTTAATTCCCTCTCTTGGTCAGGAATGTAATCATTCCCTACCTGTTATCCCTCTCTTGGTCAGGAATGTGATCATTCCCGACCTGTTGTAAGTTCGTAGTTTGCTCGGTAGAGGGCGGGTGCATTATTAGGTCAAGTTTGTCACTTCAGTTGTCAGTTGTAAATAATTATTATTTGTTAAAAAATATGATGATTCCGAATAAAATAGTATACAAACCTCGGCGGGACGTTTCCTCCTGTCTCGAGCATTAGCTCACCTCGGGCCTGGGCCCTCGGTGAGCTATCTTAGCTCTCGACAGGAATGAAACACTTCCCGCCTCGGTATGTAATCTACTATTGTTCTGTCAATTTCATATGCACATTGACAGAATAAATTAATTTACTCTCAAAGTAAATTTTATCTAGGAAATAAAAAGTTTTATAATACCGGCCCTGAGTAAAGCTTTCTCGGGCCGGCATAAAGTCGAGTCTTGCCTTGGAAAAACATTTCTTAACTCTAGCATGGAACGTGTAAGGCCACGTGATTTAAATTATGCTGCCTATAATTAAAATACATATCTAAAAGGAGTTAGATTAATTAAGAGTAAAAATTAACTTAACAGAATTAATGCAATATCTGTTTTTCGTAAAGTCTCAACAAAGAATTAGTAATTGCTAAAACGGGACCGAAACGTTTACATGTTCCTTAATATTTTTGCTCTGTTCTAGATTTGTCCGCTATGGCCATCACGTACACTGAACGCAGACGAGTGTTTTGTGTCAGAAGTACAGGATCACTGTTTTTAAATTCAAGATTAAAGTCTCAACAATTACAGAACAGACTCAAACTTCTCAAGAAACGGACAATAATATAATATCAACATTATTTAATAAAAACAAAATATTTGAATAATATGAAGGAAAATAAACAGTTGAAGTAAATAATACAAATGTAAATTGGACAGTGCGACCATAGCGTAAAAATTACTCCGCTAACTCGTCGTGCCGTAGACCTCGAGCCTAAAAATTGTACTACCACTTTTTATGTTAATGAGTTGGAATATAAATTTAACGTTGTTTATTATGGACCTTGTTAGGTTGATCTTGCTAACTTTCTCTGAGCAACCTAATTTGAGCATAGCAAAACAAACTTGGAGTCGTATTCTGGTCAGATATTATCTTTTTGTTTTTTAAAGCATTTCGACGGATTTTATAGCATTTTATACAGAGCCCATTAAAAGTTTAATCAAAGATTCGGGATTTTGCTGCTTCTTTAAATTTGCAATAACTATACATAAACCTTGATATTAATATTTTTATAATGAATGTGACAATAGTAGTATAATTGTAGTAAACGATATAATTGGAGTTGTTCATCTCTTTTAATTTGCAGCATTTATTGATTTATTAATTTCAATTCATTATTCGAATTAATTTAATTAAAATTTACAGTAAAAGTGTTGTCATTACATTTAAAATAATTCCCTGTTAGCTGTTAAAGAACATATTTGAATATTTCCATTGCTAATAAAAGTTAAAGGATAAAATATACATACTATGATGTATGATAACAATGTTATAAGTTATAACCAAAGGTGAGACGCAAAAGGTGAGACGAAATGGCTAATTGTGTACACAGTTGTTCGAGTACACAGTTCCATGCAGTTGCATGGAATTGTGTGTTTGAATACACAATCGGCGATAGCGTACCTGCCCTTGATTACCATCTTATCATAAGTCTACTTTTTGAATGTCAATGGGAATGATCAAATAATTCTTTAAAAGTTATTGACAAAAATTTTTTCTGTGTATTTTAATTAAATTAATTTGTTAATCAATAGATTCTGTTAGTTAAAGCCGATGAACTACTCCAATATATTGATTTCGAATACTGTTATCACATTTCTTATAAGAGTATCAAGGTTATATAATTTACTGTAAGTGGAAAAGTAGAGAGCCCTGTAACTCTCAAGGGGAAAAGTATATTGTAACTTCTCATAGCGTCTATACTTGGGCCGCTGAACAGATATAGTAATAAAAAACGCCTACAATTACCCCCTCTTTGTAACAAAAACCTTTCTATTGGTAGCATTCAAATATACCGCTCAAATTGAAAGGCATGTTTAATTGTACCAAAAAAGATATCAATTCGTTTACTGTCAAATATCCAGCAATCACTTGTTAGTTGTACGTGACGCTTGTATAACTAAAATTTTCGTTCATTCATTTTGGATATTCTGTATTTGTTTGTTTGTTTAGTTTTCCGTTCTTTTCTGTTTTGAGTGTTCCCGTTTTCATTTTTTTGTGTTTTGTTATTATTTCGTTCTTTACTGTTGTTGTTTTAAAATCCAAGAGATATGGCCCTTTCTCCTCCAAAAAACGGCCGCGAATGCATTTTTCGGTGTCTGATAAAGCATCCATCCATCCATGTCAAGAAAAACATCCAATTAATTCGAAAATTGAAAACGTCGAATTTACTGCAAAAGCGGCAGGTAGGCAATTGTGATTTTATTTTGCTTATTACGTATTGTGTTATTTCTTCAATATCAATGTTGTAAATATTCATTTTATGACAGGCGTGGGTGTTGCAAGTGTTTATAACGTTCTTCGAGAATATAAGGCTGACCATAAATTCAAGCCGCCAAAGTCATATCATCGAAGTAAACCCATTTTGGACAACATTGATGAGGGCATAAAAAGTGGAGTCAGACGAATAATTCACCAATTTTATCTACGAAACGAACCACAATAGCAAAAATAATGCTTGCTATTAATGATAACGAAGAACTGCCAAATTTTAAAAAAACTACTTTGAGGGCATTGCTGAAGGAAATTGGATTTCGGTAAATATACAATAAGTAATGTTATGTCATTATCTAAATTTATTATTGTTGAAGGTATAGCAAAAGAAAAAGAAATGGAATGTTAAAGGAAAAAAATGAAATTGTGGCTTGGCGACGATATTATCTCCGGGAAGTGCGGAAATTGAGGGCAGAAGGGAAACAAGTTTATTACTTAGATGAAACGTGGATAAATGCAGGTCATACAGTGCAAAGAATTTGGCAAGACACAACCATAACTACAGTTGCCTTGCTGTAGTTATGGTTGTGTCTTGCTTTCCTACAAGGGTTATCTACAGGACTGAAGAATCCATCTGGCAAAGGAAATCGTCTTATTGTGTTGCACATTGGGTCAGAGGAAGGATTTGTGGAAAATGGCCTACTTTTGTTTGAATCCAAGAAGACTGGCGACTATCATGAAGAAATAAACGCCGAAGTCTTTGAAAAGTGGTTCCAAGCAATATTGCCGGCTTTGAAGGAAGGAGCAGTGATAATTATGGATAATGCCTCATATCACAGCAGAAAAGTAGAAAAAGTTCCTTCTTCTTCAGCAAAACAGGCAGAGATTCAAGCTTGGTTAAGTAAGAACTCTGTTATATATGAAGCCGATATGGTTAGATCTGAATTATTAACGCTGGTGCAACAACACGCACCGGCGAAAGAAAAATGCTATTGACGAATAAGCTACAGCAGTTGGTCGTAAAATTCTACGATTGCCACCATATCACTGCGAACTTAATCCTATAGAATTAATATGGGCCCAAATAAAAGGAGAAGTAGCAAGAAATAATACCAACTTTAAAATCCAAGATGTACGAAACCTACTACTTACTGCAGTTGCTAATGTTTCTTCCGAAAATTGGAAGAAAGCGATATCACATACCATGCTGGTAGAACAGGGCATGTGGGAAGCTGATTTAGCAGCGGACATTGTGATCGAACCATTGATTATCAATTTAGAAAATGAATCTGATTCATCAACGAGCTCGGATTCTGATTAATATTTATTATGTAATTCATCGTGTGTACATATTTTATAGTTTTCATTTGTATCCTGTATTCGTTTAGTAGTTGCAGTTTCTGCTCTATATTTATATTGCTCTATAATCTGCATTTCTATTTTGTATAAAACATTTTGTGCCAAAGATGTATATACTTAAAGCATGTTTGTATGTAAATTCCTTGTTTTATTAATAATTCACAGAAAAAATAAATGCGTTTACAAACATCGCACTCACGAACTTTTAATGGCAATTTTATCAAATTAATAAAACTGAAATTTTTTAAAATGTATGGTTATTATTTATACTAGCATTTCTCGAAGTGCCATTATTTATAATGAATTAACAATTCATTTCTAAAAATGTTCTATTGTAAATTTAACTTTCACATAAAACCAATCAGAACAATCTGTGCTGCCTTGATTTTTTTTAACTATATCTGTTCAGCGGCCCGGGTATAGTAATACCAGAGATACGAGTTTCCTACAAGTTAGTCTGCATACCGTAAAAATAATAAATTACAATATCACGGACTGCAATTTTGGGAAATACCGGAATGTAATATTTAAAAAGTATTTTAATTCTATCAGGATTATGTTAGAATTTAAATCACATTTTCTAAATTGCACATTTCTAATAAAATCAATTTAAATAGTTAAAATATATGAATTATACACTTCCTAAGCCATAGCATTATAAGAATAAAATACATATTTTTCTAAAAATACGTAGAATATTTTCAGTGAAACAATTACGTTTGAATATTTTATAGAAGCCGTATGTCCTAGCTATTTGGGTGCAGCGATGTCAATTAAAAAGAAAAAGCAAATCCATTTTTTATGTAGATTATTTTATCTGTCCATGATTATAAGGTATCCAATTGATCCACAAAAATTTGACTTACGATCTGAAAATACAAAGATTTGCCGGATGTTTTTTTATTTTTTGTAGAGAATTAAAAGTTAAGTAAAAATCAGTTTTTTCACACATCTGAACAGAAAGTGTTTCATTAATGTCTTTTTTTGAGGGCAAAAATATTTTCTTTTCTGCCCTTTTAAATAATCATGACACTGCCACTTAAAATTTACCATTCTACCAGAAATTACAATTTCCAAGCAAAAATTAAAAAATTTTAGATTTACCTATGATTTATGTTGTTTAATATTAGATAAATTATCCATCTTCAAATGGAGGTTCTTTTTTATAAATAAATTATGAAACTCAAAATCTCCTCCATAAAATTTATTAAAATTAATCAAATAACAATTGTTTCGGCCGGATGATAATAATCAATGATAGTACCATTGGAGGCCATCTTCAGATTAAATAATACTTAAAATTAACACAAATCTCTCTATTTAAAAATATTGGTTGGGAAAGACATAGAATAAAATCTTTCCCAAACCAATATTTTTAAATAGAGAGAGATTTGTGTTAATTTTAAATATTATTTAATCTGAAGACGGCCTCCAATGGTACTACCATTGATTATTATGCGGCCAAAACAATTGTTATTTAATTAATTTTAATAAATCTTATGTTGTTTCTTTAAGGTATCCATCGATACTTTACAAAAATACTTAACATAAAATACACAAACGTATTGTATGATACTTGAAAATAATCTGCAGCCATTAATTACTTGCATTGTATATATTATACGATTACTTATATTAATTCAAGGGTGGATCAAGAGAATTATTTGGGGGGGAGAGATTGTTTGAAAAATAATTGTTTTAAATAAATAATAATTAAACAAACATTGTTTGTTTTTATCCTATGTATATTTATTTATAAATATTATTTATTGCACAATATTTAATAAACATTAGCTACTTTTACAGTCAAAATTTATTTAACTATAATACTAAAGTATAGGGCCGGCGGTAGACGAGTGGTGTCAGTGCATCACTCGTGTTCCAAGGGTCGTGGGTTCGAATCCCACTTGGGGCGGCGGGATTTTTCTAATTGGAAAATTCCGCCACCTCAACTATGGGTGTGTGTTAGATGTTAGATGGGGGACAGATGACCTTAGCAGTTGGTTCCCCCGTAGTGTAGGCGTGAAAAAAAAAAAAAAAAAAAAATATCGTCCCGTGGATCCGCGCCTGATAGTATCATGCTATGATAACAGTCATGATAGCAAGTATGCACTAGGAAAACTGCCATCAGAAGGTGACTATGACATCGATATTATGATACGCTGTGGATATCATCTACTCAATCCGCGAATTATTGAATTAAAACATACTGAGATGATGATTGCTAATCTTTGTAAGCTATTATGAACAATTTTACTGAATGAACATTCTTCACCCTCACTCTAAAAAGAGAATCGGTAAATTTAGCCTAAAAAAATGGAGGCATCTATGTTACCTTCGTTTTTTGGGGGTATATTTACTTCAAAATGTAATTTTCATAGGAAGTTGGAAATTTCAATATTAGGGTAAATTTGCATTGTAAACAACAAATTTACCGATTAAAATTACAATCTCAGTGTAATTTTACATTTTAACGTTAAAAAACCTGTGTAAAGTTAGATGACCAAGTTAATATTTCATCAATATTACTTTTCGGGGTTAAAATACAATTGTGAAAATACTTCTTAAGTTGAATGGTGATCTGCGAAAGTACTTATAAATGCAATCGTACCTGTGATTATTACATTACTAAATGGATTGTATGAAACATAAAATAAAATCAAAGTAATTTTTATTGGATGTATAATATAAAATATAAGACATAACAGACCTTCTTTGAAGAGGTTTTCAGAAATTTCTCGTCTCTCCTAGATAACAGATAATATGTTTCGATTCCGCCTAAAAAAATTTAAATTTATAAATTATATAAACAATTCTATACAAGTACCTTTCTGAATTACAGTTATGCTCATTCAATTTTTGTTTCATCCTAGAAAAACATTAAATAAGTTATTTTTATTTGATGGGTTTATTTGTAATTTTAACACATATCTATCAAATGTTTTTAACTTCTAAACTATAAAATAAAATTCTTCCTACCGTGGGCCATACGTGTGAATATTTATCTTTAAGTCTGCACTACACTACAACGAAAAATAAAATATTAATGAACAATGAACACTTCCTTGGATATCGATGGGGTACGCCTCGCCGATTGCGCAACCTTTTACTAGAAATCATATAAAAGAAATCGTTCACACCACTCCCCAAAAGCCAAATTTGGACTATTCGAAATTGATTCCTGAATTCTTTCACGAAACGAACGTCATTACTCACAAGCAAGCAAGTGAGATCAGTGAAATAATATCCTTTATCTGAACGGTTCAAATTAAGAGCAATTAAGGCAAAATTACACTATATTTGTTAAAGTAATCTCATCTTTAATATTATATTTAATATTAAATTTATATTATAGGTAGTGATTTTAACCAGTTAAATGTAGTAGAATTACTTAGATTTGTGTAATTTCACACAATTAAAGAACATTTTACCACAAATAGTAGAACCACTATTAACGCATAGGTAAAGTTGAATTTTAGAGTAAAAATACCGCAAGTAAAAGAGGAAAATTAACTCTTTCCCAAGGTAAATTTCACGTCATTTTTTACAGTACAGTTAGTTCTTAGGTAAGGTGTAGAATTGAACAACACAATATAAATCTGAAGAATACCTACATCTGTACATTTGAGGGAGCTATACAATTTTAGAAAGCGATATGGAATATGACATTTACCTTAATAGAAATTGTAATTAATTTTCAACTTTTGTGAGTTTACCATCTTCAACATCATTACTGACCTACTATAATTTGCTACATATAAATATTAGAAACTCTTTTACTTCATTGTAGATAGTAACACTGATTGCTGAATACTTAGCACTATTTTTATGAAAAAGAACATCAAAGTATTTAATTAGATTATTTAATCTAGATTAAATATCTCATTTTAGATAAAAGTTTACAATGAAAGAATGGGTATATCGAGTATGGAATAAATAAAAAATATTACCGAGTTGATATGAAAAACAATAATACCGAACTGTTCTATTTAAAAATTTAATTTTCGTTAAAAATGTTCTTTAAAACCTATATAAAGTAGCCAGACACAGCATAGCTATTGCACCAAATCTAATCATTTGGGCATTTTTATTTTAAGGCACTTCAAATTGCTCAATAATAAAAATATATTACACATAATATACACACAATTAAAATCAATAACAATATCGATAAGTGGATGCGTCATTTAAAAAGTATTAAATCGGAAGCAAAGCCCCATGGTTGGAATGTGAATGCGATAATCTACTTGAATTTTGATCTTATAAAGTTGTATAACAAAAAATTTAAAAACTACGCGAAGGTTCCTATTCAACCGCCATGTTATGGAGTGCACCAATGGAACAGGTACGTACTTATTGCAACATATCTTGTTTTCATTATATCTTGTACACCTCATTAACGGAGAAACATTCGTTTCTAAATGTGTAATAACGTCATTAAAATATAAACATATCAATTATCTGTACGCTGTGACAGCATGGCTGGGTTACATATACTTGTACTTACCTGCACGCAATATCTGTTTTGTTTGCTTATCGAATGTGATTCATAAGATCTAAATAAGAGAACAATAAGACTAAAATAACCATTCGCTACACATATTTGGAATGCGTTTTGATGGATTTCATTACTTACTATTGTGAAATTCCTTTCCGCTATCAGAAATATGAATATGCACCTGCATATTTTATGTTTTATGCAATACTGTTTTAATATATATTTGAGTTGTGTGAAAAAATTCGCCTTAGCGGTAACGGAATTTCCGAGGGTCGTCAGAAATTAATCATGAAATTGGATATTGTAAACTTAAAACTGTTAATACTAATATCCTGTTCACGTAATAATAATAATATAATTCCTATTATTTATAAATGTACATATACACTCTAAGGAAGATGTTAAACTGTTTACGTCTATCGGGCAAAAGTAAAGTACTTTAATAAAAGATAATAGTACTTCCGCTATTCCTATTACACCTTTTGACGTTTTTCTGCTTATGATGCAAATTTATAAATTCGTGCTGCTAATGAACACGGAAAAGTGATACCAGTCTAAAATTGTAATATTTTCCGTACCTGCTTAATCATTGTTTATTATCAATGTATTGATCAATGAAACTACTATAAATAGGTTGTGAAATAATTATTTTATTAATGTAACAAAAAACAATATCACCTATACACAATACAACTATAAAGCCAGAGTATCTTTATTGCATTAGTAATGCTTTTTTATTACCTACCTAAAATTTACAAAAATTGAAAATCTTAATGAATAGATTTACAAACAATTCGTTTGTTTAAAATAATTTTTGGTAAAAATTGACCCTCATAGTACCTAGTTCACATTAATGAACTAAGTAATATCAATAATGACACTAGGAAATAGACTTACATATTTACATAATAAGTATTTAATTTACAAAACAACGACTAAGTATTATCAGTACTTATGTTTACGTACTACTTAGTAAACTTCTAGACTTACCTGGAATTACATACGGCTTTTCAGTAGGCAATACCAATCAGTTTAGAATTCACTCCAGCCTTAATTTATGGAACTCCATAATCATGACATATAATGTAAATACAAAGATTAGTTAAAGTTTAGTTTTATTAGATTCTTAACCTGACAATATTGTTCCAACATTAAATGTCAAGAAAAAAAAAACAAAAAAAAATAAATGACATTGATTAATGCCGAAACAATATTGTCAGGTTAAAAATCTAAGAAAACTTTTTGAAATTTTAACTAATCTTTGTATTTTTATATTATATTTCAAGTATAGAATTAATTTAGATTCTTCATTAATTTACTTATACGCCAATGAAAATAGGGTATATATATAGTACCATATACCATATAATAGTATATTGTACAACTAGTGTTACAATGACGATGTTTGTAATACGAGTAGAAGTTTGCACGAGTATTACAAAAAGGAATTGTAACACGTGTTTTACATACTACTTTGTCTATTTCGCCTTAATTTACAATTTACTTTAAAGAAATGGGAAAATGTACACGCGGGTATTTTTGATGTGGTAATGTTGGTAATAACTGATAACGCATACAATGACATCCACTGTCATTTTGAAAAAATCACGTAGGCAGGAAAAAATTCAAGTTTAAAAAATGTGACAGCTTAGTTGTTTCTTCTGATATAAGATAAAAATGTATTTTTATTATAAATAATTATTTTGATAAGACAATCATGTACTCAATCAAGGTTTTACTGTTTCTATTACAATAAACATTTTAATACATCAAAACTGCTTAACATACAACAATAGAAAATAACTAACCTAACCTTTAAATCTAAACAATGAAAATTAAATTTGAGTAGGGACGGACACGGGATTCACGACCATCAACTTGATCCGGAAAACCAACAAGCTTTTCAGCGCATTTTCGTAGGAAATCCGCTATTAGCCGCGCTTTGTTTTAATTCAAAGCTTCTTAAAATGAAATATGTTTCATTATTCTCGCTGTTATTTCTGAGCATCATAACATTCAAATTTTCAAAACGGCGCCAGTTAATGAATACTTATTAGTACCTATCACGGGAAAGTGCTTTTCTTTTGGATAATGTGCCCCCAAAATACTTCCGCGGGTTGGTTGTCGAGCATTATTCCTTTCTTTTTTATATTCTTCCTAACACCTTGTTTATGTTCCCATTAGTAGGTAAAAACTGAAAAAAATATTTGATGAAATGGAGGTGTACATCATTCAACTCAATTAAACTTACCTCAATATCGACAAGCGATATACGTTTTGGCTTTTTAATCTAATTTTGATCTTGAAATCAGAATATAGCTGTGTTATTGCTTATTACGTATTTACGTCTGACACTGGACTTCGTTGACAGAATAACATGACAGGGTAGGCTGGCAGCAAAATTTACTTACCTACTGCCAGCCTTACAAATAAAAAAATCACTACTTTCAGTTGCACAAAGTAGCACTTTGTGTAACTGTTTTTCGCAAAAACAGTGTCACAAAGTAATCTTTGTATACGCGAAATAGACAAAGTAGAGTTGTATCAAGACAATGGATTAAAATTATCCAAAATAACGGAAGCCTTAAGTAAGTAATTAAGGGTTGGCTGCAAAAATTAGAAAATTTGTGAAAAATTAGAAAAAACTCAAAAGTGTCTATAATGTTGTTTCTGTTAGTTGCAGCTGTAAATATATGTACATACAGTAGAATAATTATCAACAGCGTTTTTCGAATTTTTATGTTCAAGAAGCATTAAACCAAAATAATTTTTAATTTTGGAACAATCTCTTTTTTTGACTAAAACTTACAAAATCTAGTAGGTATATTGTAATACAAGTATGGTTTTATTGCGAAACGAGCATGAACGTTGGAGTACGGGTGGTAGCGAATCTTCGGTCATATGAACAAAGTTTTCCAACGTCCCTTTCCGCAAGCGTGTTACATATACTATTTTTTCTACGAAAGTGTAGAATACTCAAAATTAAGGAAAAATATTCTAAGGCATATACTTCTTTACGTTTTATTAGTGCGTGGAATTTTATCCGTACTCATGTGACAAAAATCTATATACATGTTTTACCTGAAAGTCAAATGTGAATGGTACGGTTTAATTTCCACCGATGAATTCTCTTTCGCTACGACGCTGTTTTGATTTTCAGATCTTGATAGAGCGTTAAGTGTACTTCTTTTCAGTGGATCACTTATTTGCTTCATTATGATTATATGCAGACTTAAATTTATTATCGTACATATTGAAAACTGTATACATTTCGTTTATGGGATGTTGAGGTTTGTTCATTTAAGTTGTATCGGTCTGGATCATGTTTTCGATGATTCGTTTGTGGATTTGAATTACATTCTGTGCATCAGTTTTAAATATAATTTATCGTCTATCAGTAGGCTAATTTCATGCCAAAGCGAGTAGAGCCGTATTTCATGTGTATTCAATGTAAAACGTGCAAAAACCTTACACAGTAAAAAGTAGCAGGCTTCGAAGGCAAATTTTAGTGTTTTTACAAATTTTGACATTGTTCCTGTGTTACAACTATCACCCTTTTGAAACTTTTTTATAGAATCATCTTAGTATATGCTTGGTATAGTTAAAAAATAAAAAGGGTGTTTTTTGTAGTTTTGGAAAAAAATTTAAAAAATTGAAGACATTTACCTTCAGAGCCTGCTACTGTTTTACTGTGCAATGTCTTTGCACGTCTCTTGATATGCTCTGAAAGATCCAAAACCTAGCTTTAATATGACACCTGAATAAGTTAGATAACTCAAACAATAAGGTAGTTATGACTACTTCAGTGAAATGATGCAGAGTGTTGCATAGCAGAATTTCAATAATGCAAATACTGCTCTCCGACGCTCTGCATCATCTAACTAAGATTGTCATAACTCAGGTGTCAGATTGAAGCTGGTTTTTGGATCTTTCATCGTATATCAAGAAACGTGCAAATACATTAATGTACTCTGAAAGATCCAAGAACTAGCTTTAATCTGACCCCTGGATAAGCCAGATAACTTAAGAAATAAAGGAGTAACAAGTTCAGTTAGATGATGAATAGTGACGGGTAGCAGAATTTGCCAAAAATCGAAATTTTCAAAAACTTCTACTCCGACCATTTTTAATCCAAAAAATCTGAAGAAAAAATAATTTAATTACATTTCATATGTAATATGTATCTATGCAAGGACAAAATTTGAACAAAATCTGAGACATTGAAATACGGCTCGAAATAGTCGATTTGGCATGAAAT
Source organism: Agrypnus murinus (assembly GCA_929113105.1). NCBI lineage: Eukaryota > Metazoa > Arthropoda > Insecta > Coleoptera > Elateridae > Agrypnus > Agrypnus murinus. Next base: position 190,037,716 of record OV816024.1, read on the forward strand.
TAGCCACTAATATTATCTTTCCTGCTATAATGGTTCTTCCTATTGTATTCGTATGACATTCTCTCATATACTTCGGGATAACTACATTTGAAGTCAAATTATTTTTTATGCTTCCAGTGTTGCTCTTTCTTATTTTACCTATACTACCTTATTACTGATTGGTAAGTAAATTCCTAATTTTTTTCCTTTAAAAAATAATATCACAACACTTAGTACATCATCGATAGCTACAAGGAGCATCTCATTTTTCAACTAAATATTCTTTTCCCTTAGCTCTTTTAACTGTTCTTTTATTTTATTTTTTTGAGTTTTTACCTTTCTTTTTTGGATTACTTTCGTTAACTGTAATAGTGATACTTGGTTAATACTTCCTGCTATACTACCGATAATAATTAATTGTTTGTCTTTTGTAGTGTTTTCGTCAAAAAGTGGAGCTATATGGTTTTTACAGTTTCTTCTACTTACGATGGTCAATAATAAAGAAATAATTGCTTCATTCCACATTTGGCTACATTAAGACTATTTTCCAAAATCCCATATCACAGAACTTTACCTTTCAATTGGCACTCCATGTACACTGCTACGTAAATTAAGCTTCTGGTCAGTATAGGCACTGTTAAAACCTCTGAAGCTGCCAAGACACATTATTTTTGCTAAATCATATTTGTTTATTTATTTTTGGTCTTGGAATCGGAGTGTTCGCGGAGCGTCACTCGTACCTCATGGCACCGATTGCTATGTTAATTTGGCCTGCCCTAGAATTTAGCCAAAGCCGGGGGAATTACACCCTCGGTAGAGGTCTTTATCGCGCCATACATACGTTATATTTCCTATCCGCGAAGAAAGCACGTTTTAATTTTTTTCCTATGAAAAATTACCTGCGACCCTTGAATTATGAAGCAGACATACAAACCACTAATCCACCAAAGCTGGCTACTAAATTATGTATAGTTCCAAATACAGTAACCGTTTTTCAATAGCATAGTATACTTTTTCGAAAGAAAGCGTCATATCTTGCACCACTCTGTAAATGTAAATATACTATCAAAACCATTTCTAAGCAAGTGGCCTGTGAAAACAAATTTTAATATCTTTGATAAAATCAGTAATTTATTTATCTTGCCGTTTGAACTAATTACTTAGGCATACAAATTGCCACTGATAAATTAACAATTCAGGGCAATTCTAAAATGGTGCTTGTAGCAAATTAAAAATTAAAAAATAAAACTAAAATAATTAATTAAATGGTTTACAGTTGATTATTTATCTGTATTAATAATAAGTACATAGATAAATAAATAATAAACTGTGAATCCCTTTATTATTTTAATTTTATTTTATAACTATAGGGTTTCCCAAAATAAAACCCCAAACAATAGAGACAAGAGTCTTTTATTTTAGAGCATATTTTCGCTCAAGTCAAAATATCAATGGTAATTATGGTATTCCATTAATTAAGCTTTTAACGAATTTTAACCTGAATTTCCATATGTGCAGTATACTTACGAATTTTACTCTGTTAACTTGCTTAGTGCTTTTGATACGTGAAACAAACGCTGTTCTGTAAAAAGAAGGTAACGGTAGATCAAAAAGACCTACTGAAAAAGTTATAGAACAATGTCGAGATATCGCCATAAGCACTATCACTACATCACGTCGCGTCGTGGACTTTCTCGTCAGAGTAATCTATTATATTATGGCACATGTTAATCTAGTCTTAAAAAGAATTTCCAAGTGTATTCGTATAAATTATCAGCCCTTTCAAACACAATCTACCATATTTGCAGAAGTGAATCATCTAAAAAAAATACCGGAGCAACAAACGCAAATCCTCCTTGAGAGTCCCCACCGTTCAATGTAGAGACGTATAGAACTGAAATTCATATAAAATGAACTGTGAAAATGGTGTACTAGAAATTAGGTCTGTGCAGTTTTAGGCCTCTATGACACAAAACAATTGAATGCGGCAATGGCGCATGCTAAAGTCTCTCAGTTAAAAAATACGTACGCGATGTTTATAGTTATTTAGTTTTCTAACTATAGCTAATCATAGTACAGTATTTACTTTGTACATATTTGTAATTGATTACTTGATAGAAATTTAGGTCGTCTTTTGTTATAGGGACCTCAAACTGTACAAATCGAATTTCAAGTACCTTTTCAACATTTGCATAGATTTCAGTGCTATACGTCTCCCTATTTAACAGCGGCAGGCTCCTCCGTGGCCATTGCCCTTTTTTCTGCTCCAGTCGGTATTATTTTTAAAACTCCTCTCCAGACCATGCATCGATGAGTTGAAAAAACAAATTACTGAACACTGTCAAAGAATTAAACAATAATCCAATAATCTGGAGGAACGCTGTTAACTATCTGAAATAGTTTAAGTAAAAAGTTTACTTTTTACAATTTACCCATTTTTTATAAACCTGCTTGTTGTTTAATTCATCTGGTGTTATCATTAACTTGGATTTAAATATTTAATATAAATTTTAACTTGTGTTTATGACGCTACCCAACCTTTATAAACCAGTCGTTTCTTGCGTAATATATCTGGCGTTATTATTATAATAACATTTAAATGTTAACATAATAATAGCATCACATCGGCATAGCATTACTTAGTAAACTCGCTGTATCTATTGCTAGGGTAATTTTTGTGGGACTTCACTACCTGGCTTTCCGGGCAGTAATAAACAAATTCAATAGAAATTTATTAGATATCAAGACACTAACAAGAAAAGTACTAGTACTAGTACTAGTAACACCATGCATAAAAAAGGCACACGTATAGTTTCAAGTTAATATGATGCAAACTAAAAGTGTCCCTACCAAAAACCATTTTGAAATTCACAGTTGAAAAGCCATTATCACGAAGTAAAGTTTGTACCATGTAAATTTTCCGTTTGAATGATGGTTTCTAGTTTTTAAAATGTAAGAAGTAAAAAAGGGCAGGTGGTAGACGAGTGGTGCGAAATTGCTATTCGCACTCTAGAGGTTGTGAATTCAAATCCTACTTTGTGGAGGGGATATGTCACAATATCTTCAATTAGAAATATTTAGATTTTTGCTGACAATGGCATGGTTTTGAAGATAGTAAATTTCGTTTCATCTTTGATGAAACACTATTTATTCAGATTTATTTAAAACGTAGCAGTAAAAAAATTCCAATCATGCATTTTTTTATTTAACACTACTGATTTTGTTTTCGAGATGTAAATTACAAGCGGCAAGTGGTGCTGCATGTAGCTATATTGCGAGCTATATCAAGCGTCCAATAGACAAATTCTTCGTATTAATTTTTTTAAATTTTTTTCCTATAATTTTGAGCATTAAAATATATTAACTGCACTATTTATTTTACATTTTCTTCATATTTTTCTAGAGCGACAATTTCTTTAAGTAAAAATTTTTACTTTTCAATCTTAAAAACAAGTTGTGTTCAGAAAAATTTTCAATCTAGCCACCTTCCATATACCTCTGAAGTGTCAACGGTTAAGATCTTATTGAAACTACAATGAATTTTACACAAACTATTCCATATTTCAGGTCTTTGGTCCGATGATCCTTGGAAAGCAAGTCAAAACTATTTAATAGGAAAGTATTACTGTGACAAATATCCTTTTTGTTACCATTGAATATTTGGGCAAACAGCTATATCTTGTACACTAACAAAGTAGGAAGTTTTTGTGCAAATATTGTTCACCTCCTGTTCTCTAGCTGCTGTTATCCATCTTGAAGGGATACTACTCTTAAATTTGTTTTGAAAAAAGTAAATTTTAAAAAGATTTGAAATTTTGACCTTCCATCCTCATATTTCTTTCCTATAACAAAGTTTTTGTAGTAGTTTTGGTAGATACATACAGTGCTATTTATTTACCATGCAATATGTAAATAGTACAAAAGAGAGTGTTGTATAATTGGATACCTATGTGTGCATAATGCTTTGACTCGATTAATTTCAAATGCAACTTAGAGAAATTCTACGTATTGCAATTTAATTTAATACCTAGCGCTATATGTAACTGAAAATGATATGTTAATATTTATATTAAATTATAAAATTATTGGTTCTTGTTAATTTCTTGTTGCCTTAATACTCACTGCACTATCGAAGGCATGCTAATCACGACAGTACGTATGTAGTTTACCACGAACAGACGTGGTTTGTTATAAAAAATATACCTTTGCATCTTTTATTTCACAATAAATGTTTCTTGAACGTTTGTATTTTTAATAAACTCAATTAGTGTTAAATTATCTCCAAGTCAAATGAAAGAAGTTAAACGGCTAGTACATTTTGAGCTTTTATGTATTGTTGGTCGCATTAACATACCGTAAACGCAATGGTTCGAGATTATTATTTTCAAATGCAATATAGATTATATTGCATTTTAATTTAATAGCACTGTATAAGTAACATTCTTATCAAAAACTTTCCCAAGGTAACAATAGACTAAGGCAACTTTACCCTGTAATAAATCGGAAGTCGTCGCTGAAACCTGAATGTGCTATGCTATTAAGTCACTTCTACGACCACTAATACTCTATGCTAGCCCGGTCTGGCTCAATACTTCCAAAACCAATATGCAGAAATTGCAACGCTTTCAAAACAAGGTTCTTCGAATTGCAGCAAACGCCCCATGGTACATCCGAAATGATCAACTCCATTACGAATTACGTGTATCAACAATCCAAGACTTCATGCTAAAATGTGCTAAAAAGTTCTTTATTAATGCAAGCGCGTGCGATGGTGCAGTGTTTTTTAACCTCTGTCATAAAGGCATACATACTAGATTAAAACGAAAAATGCCGCAAGATCTTATAGCTTCCGAAGACGATAGTGACTAGCCTAATCCTTAACAATTATACTTAAACAGTTATAAACTTAATTTGACCTGCTTGAGACATTAGTATAGTCTTGTCATTATTCTGTTAATTACTAGCTAGATTATAAATGTCATGTATAACATCTGTATGTTGATCTGACAATACACGATATATTTAAAAAAAAAAAAAGTAACATTCTTACAGTATAGGTTATCTTTTATAATGTACAGTGTGTTTTACTTCACTTCACTTTCAATCCCTCAAAAGATATTTGTTTGTAATTAGAAACTCCATTTTTTATATTATTAAACACCAGTATACTATGATCAAAGATAAATACAAATAATTATTTCGATTATAATCGAAGAAACATAGGCTTTGTTTAATCGGAAAATTCGTTACGAAAATTCATTTTGGACAATTTGAAAATCATAAAACCAAATTTTGTTTAAAAGTTTTAAATAATAGTGCAGTAACAAAGCATTTTAATTTCATATTGCAAAGAAGTTGATTTTTGGTAGAGACCTTTATTTTATCAGTCTATACATAATCTAAAATATTTGGTGCTACCTCTATGAATAGGGTGGATTATTGGTTTTGGTAGAACTCCGTTTCTATTGAGATCCTACGACAACCAAAAAATATGTGAAAATTATTCTTATTATGAAAATTTTTTATCGAAAATGTTTTAAGTTGTTCGAGTTTTTTGTAAGAGCGATAATTTTCGGGAAATCTGCCGTTTAAACTGTTTTCGCGTTTTCTCAAGGAGTATATCTTGTGGGTCTAATTCACTATACTCTAGAACTCGAAAAAAAATTTTAATTGTAATTTTAGATTGAAAAGGTTTTTCTTTATTTTTTTTGTTATATATTTAAAATACGTTTCATCTTCATCGTCTTCCTCAACTATATTGTTTTCTTTGTTTACCCCGTATTCTGCGTCATCATTATTTTCTTCATGTCATTTGCAAAACTTAAAGTAAAAGCTGTGTATGAGAATTAGAGGGTTCCATCACAGCCACCCACTGCTGATTGCCACTTGGAAATAATTTTCTGCAATTGTCGCAAAGCACGCGAACCAAGGTGTACCTGCCGAGAATCTTGTATGAATGTTATACTGATAGAAAGTAAATTGTAAGGAGAAGTCAAGAAGTCACAGCAGACGATCAAGCTGAAAATATAGAAATTGATCCGGCGAATTTTCGGCAACAAAGTGTTCTCAGTGCTTAATGTGAAAGTGAGAATAACATGCAAATAAAAGATAAGGACGATAACAATCAAGCAGAATACGAGGTGTGTAAATTAAATAAAGAGACTGGCAACGTAGGGTTCGATCTGGTGACACTTGGGACGCGGGACTTGGAGGAGCGGCAGGTAAACTTGTGATACGCCTTCAGTACGAGTTTGAACTCGCTAAAGTTATTTGGTTGTCCGTAGCGATTTTTTTCGTGAAACATTTTTTTCTAGTGCGTTCTACAAATGAGTCACATCAATTTCGAGCAACCGTGTGCTATCAGGTTTTGCTTCAGACTTGGGCACAGTGCAACGGAAACTTTTGCAAAACTTCAGCAGGCCTACGGAGACAGTGTTTTGTCAAGAGCCTAGATTTTTCGGTGGTTTAAGGCATTTTCAGAAGGAAGAGAATCGATTGAAGATGAACTACGAGGCGGAAGAACCGATGAAAATGGCAACAGAATCCGGGATCTTGTGCGTTCAGATCGTCGGTTGACACTCAGAATGATCGGGGAAGAGTTGAATCTGACTCACACCACCGTTCATCAGATTTTGACCAATGAATTGGGGATGAGAAAAATCTGTGCAAAAATGGTTCCAAAAAACCTTTCGCAAGTCCAAAAGAACATTAGGAGGGAAAGGTGCCTTGACTTTTTGGAATCGATTGAAAATGATCCCCATTTTCTGGCACGTGTCATTACTGGTGACGAGTCTTGGGTGTTTGAGTACGACCCGGAAACTAAGCGCCAGAGCAGGAGTGGCACACTTCAACCTCTCCAAGGCCAAAAAAATCAAGAATGAGCAAGTCGAAGTTCAAATGCATGCTGATTTGTTCTTTCGATAGCCAGGGAATCGTCCACAAAGAGTTTGTGCCTCAAGGCCAAACAGTCAATCAACACTCTTACCGAGAGGTTCTTGAAAAACTTCGAAAAAGGGTCATTCGTGTGAGACCGAACATCAAGAACAACTGGGTGTTGCATCACGATAATGCGCCTTGTCACACAGCAATTTCAATAAACGAGTTTTTGGCCAGTAAAACCTTCCTGTGGCTCCTCGGCCTCCTTATTCGCCTGACTTGAGTCCTTGTGACTTTTTCCTCTTCCCGAGATTGAAAAATCACCTCAAGGGAACTCATTTTGGGACACTCGAAAACATTCAAACGGCTGTAACCAACCAGCTGAAGGCTATTAGATTATAAGGCTATAAAAATCTTTTTCGAGTTCTAGAGCAGTAGATTAGACCCACAAAGGATACAACTTGAGAAACGCGCCTTGTACCCTCAATGGTGGTACAGTGGTGTGGATAACCCATAATACCCGAAACTAGGCATTTTTACAATTTAAATGGTCGATTTCTCGAAAACTATAGCTCTTATAAAGAAAAAACTTGTTAAAACCTTTTCAATAAAGAGAATAATTTTCTTGATTTTTTGCATATATTCTCGTTGTTCTAGAATTAATAGACATTGCCTAATTTGCATAGTTTGCATTAGGTTTTAAAATAAGGTGGAAATATTTCATAATTCTATGAAACCTTGCATTATTTTTATTCTATCCTACTAGAATGCTAGATAGCAGTTCATGTTTTTATCTTACTTATTATCTGTCATTATTAAACCTGTATGACTTTGAAAATGTTTGAAATGCTATTTACATACAAATATATATATATATATATATATATATATATATATATATATATATATATATATATATATATATATATATATAAAGGTTAAATAAATAATTCCTTATCTAACTTTTTTTTAATTAATGACGTAATGATAATATTTCCCTAAAATTGAATTCTTAGAACTAGAATACATCCATGACGTCCTATAAAACCGCTAGGCAATTAATAGACACAAAAGTGTTATAAATAATAATTTCAGGCGTTTCTGTTTACGACAAAAAAAGAATAATAACAAACACAATTTTTTATTACTTTATAAATAGACGGTTACAGGAGCAATCTATCTAATAACCCATTAGCCATCTTAAGTATTTATTTATTCAATTCTTAGGCACTGTTTGTAGGATATGATTAATTTTAGCAATTCTAGGATATTTTTGTTCTGTTCGGAAGCATTGACGAAGAAGTTGTTATTCTTATTACGTTTAAGATGAAGTATTAAAATCACACCTACTTGTTACACACCCACTTATAAAAATAGACACTGTAGGGTTTGAGTACTCAAATTTCCAAATAATAATTGAATATCTACATGTATGGTTAAAAGAAATCTTTAAAAATGATCTTTTATCTGTCTCTGTTCTGATTATCTTTTGCACAAAAATCAAATGAGATACTTTTAAAATATTTTAAACACGCTGTCATCGTTTCAAAAATATTACTATATTTTATCGCATTCTAAGTTTAAGTAGTAATATGTGCTGTATTTTGATTTGTTTGAACAAGTAATATTAATAATGACTACAGAACGAGTATACCTCACCATTGATATCTAGATGGCAAAATTTAAAAAGATAAGCAATCTTGTGATGATTGGCAAACCCCCAGTATTACTTTCTCAACTCCAAGTAATAATCAGCAAACAGATGGTTAACACTACATTTATTAGTTGCATATAGTAACTTGCGTGGTTATTTGGGCGTTGACAAGAATCACTAAATACGAGGTAGATTACACGTTGTCAACCAAGCAAAAACTTAACGAGAAAGCCATTATCGAGAGCTGCTTGTTCTCAAGGAACGTTATTTATATATAGTTTTTCGGATCGGATCATTACGAATATAGTAAATATTTTATGAGATGGTTTGAACAAAACTGAGCATTTCACAAGAATTAGCAGTGACAGAAGAACTAGATTTCTTTGACATTTCTCATTCTTTTATGCATCACATTGATTTCCTTACATGGCATCAAAAAGTTGTTAATAAAATAGTCATAGAAACTGAATAGCTGCGTGATGTAACTCTCAGTTTAGTACTTCCCTATTCATATCTATAAAATCAAACTGCAAACAGTGACCATGAGGATGTGCAAGTTAATTTGACAAAATATTTTGGGAAAGGTCTTGTTGTAATTTGATTTTCATGAGATTTTTCATTTGCATGAAATAAATAAATGCTATTTAAAATATGAATAATAGTAAGCTAATTAATTAAAGAGGAAATTTCCGTATTCTTTGTTTTTACACCGTCCCTGAACTAGATGAATTATACGGAAACCGCCGAAGTGTTAAATGAATAAACACGTCCGGACAAGCGGTAAGCGATGGATCTAGTAGAAAAACCGCATCCTAATAGCCGCACGAACAATTAAATGGAATATTACACAGCCAACACTACATAGTTTATATTTGGCGTTTAATAATGATGATTTCTCCTAGAAAGGCTGATTAGTGAATAATACTCGAAAGTATTAAGGCTGTAGACCTACGGAATAAATTGTATTCGTATAGACATAAGTAAAATCAGTCAGTTGACATCCTTAATTTAAAAGAGATTAATAGTTGTTAAGAATCTAAAAGAAAACTCGTTTTGCATTTGGTTTAACCCACTTTTGCATCGAACTGGGCAAAGGTTACTTCATCCATTAATTTATTTTGAATTCCGCACATTAAGAGTTTTTTTCATGAATTCCACCGTTCGCTGGTAGACAGAACGTCTCCGTGTTTAAGGAGTGTACGTCCTCTAAATAGACGGAAACAGCATTGGACAGATACGCATACAGGATTCTGGGAATATTTAAAACGCTTTAAATTGAGTTCGATGTCTTATGTGCTTGGATAGTTATAAACAGTTTAAAACATGTACAAAATGTAACCATTGTATATATTCAGTCTTTTTTTTACTCTATTGCATATTTACATTTTCAGTAATGTCAAGTTTCTGTTATATAAAGACTCATTAGTTTACGCTTTTAGCACAATCAATTCATTATTTTTCACTTACTAAAGATTTTATTAAAAATAAATTCATTACACAATTTTTGCCAATTTTCATTGCTCTAGATCTAGTAGATTATAACGTGTATAAATATATTTACGTATATATTAGAAATACGCAAGTGGCTATGAATCAGTGTTTTTTGCTCATAATGGAATAATGTGGTGATAATCTACTGTTCTAAGTTTATTTACATAGTTTTTTTGTATTATAATACCGATTATTATCTTTCAGATATAATATACAAATAAAAGTGGGTTAGTACAGTTAACTTACTCTTACTCTTAATATTAAGTTCAATTTAATGCTTCTGTTCGACATATTTGTCCATTTGATGAAAATATATTCATCCATGAATTTGAACTGGTCCTGTAATGTAAAATTTACATAATCATCTACATATTTAAATACTCTAGCTATCGACTTCATGTAGTTATGTAAAATTATGTAAAATTATAAAATCTCACAAGAAGTTATGCATTTTATGAACCACAAAATACTAATAGTACAATTATTATTCTGGAAAAAAGAAATATTTTTTAGCCAAGATAAAGCTAATCTATGCAATGCTTTTATTGAAAGAGATTCACATGTAGTTATGTTCAAGGTCATTAAAACTTTCATATAAACAAGTGAAATGAAGATTCTCCCAAAATAAGGTAGTTAAATCTCGGCTTTTCGTGATCAGTTTCCTTATACTTGCATAAGAACAATGTTGTGTTTATACAGAAACACGTTCTTACAGTCTGGCTACGCGCATATTTTGAGCTGAAATCAAATACATAACGCTATACTTCGTAAGCAAACGAGTGTGTGGCATGAAATATACAGAATTCTTTGAAGAAATATCCCTTCTATGCATATGTAAATCGAAAATCAAAATGTTTTACAGAATAATTTTCACCTGGTTTAATTTTAATAAAACTGAACAATTATTCATACAAATTAGCTAAAGCTACAATAATCTGTCCTGAAAGGAATATTTGCAGTCATATTAAATCATAAAAATGAAGTTCTCTGGTCCTTCAATATAGATTTTATCCCCTAGCAAAGATGATCGACTCCGATTTGGCCGGTGGCCATTTTATAATCAATTACACAGGCCCACAAAATAAAAAAAAGTCTTGTAGTTGAAAGGTGAGGTACCATACCGTATGCTTTTTTGTGTGCTGAAAACGAATCCGGGGTCAGAATTGACCCATCACCCAAGGTTTTTTTTAAATGTATTTTTATAAATTCTTTGAGGTGTTTTTTGAGGTTATGTCGAATCCCTTGGGTGATGGGTCAATTCTGATCCCGGGTTCGTTTTCAGCACACGAAAAAACATACATACATACATAAAAGGTGGTACCTCACATTTTAATCACAAAACTTTTTTTCTTTTGTGGGCCTGTCACAAACCCACAAAAAACAAAAATGTTTTGTAGTTGAAAGGTGAGGTACCATACCGTATGTTTTTTGGTGTGCTGAAAGCAAATCCGGGGTCAGAACTGGCCCATCATCCAAGGATTTCTTTTTCGATGTATTTTGATGTATTTTAGGTGTTTTTTGATGTTATGTCGAAATCCTTGGGTGATGGGTCAATTGTGACCCCGGATTCGTTTTTAGCACACCAAAAAGCACACGGTATGCTACCTCACCTTTCAACTACAAATTTTTTTTTTATATTGTGGGTCTATGTTATGAACGCCGTTTCAATACTCGTAATTTAAATTGTTTTTGTATTCGTTTTGTCAGATATCGTGTATCACCCATAAAGTGGTATAACTAAATATATACAGCTTTAGTTATAGTCATGTGCATAAATGATGTGTAAATCTCAAATCTATGCGTGGATATGCACGCGTGGATAACACGTGGATTTATTCATAGTTATATAGGTAACTCCACATGATTTATACGCGTATAAATTACACGATGGAAATCTTTGGAAATCAACGCTGCTATTTTTAGAATTGATTACCTAATAATAATTGCTACTACTCATTGCCTGGCGTACCAGTCTCCAGAAGCTTGTGAGGGAGAGAGGGACTATTATTATCATTACGCAGGGCCAACGTGCCGCTGCAGCTGGCTTACAGATGGTATAGCACAAGCCTCACATTTTTGTGTTACACCGAAAAATGTAATACCGGGAGTAAATACCGGACCGCTTTGGTGAGCTTACTAGGTTAGCATGCTAGTCGTTACACTCCTTCGGCTATAAACCTTTTATCAAATTGTAAATGGAAAACCATCAAACGGCCAAAGAAAGTCGAACTGGGAACAAGAAGAGAAATCAATACTACTCTAGATTTAGTGGGTGAGAAAGTTGATGTGATAGAATGCAGGAAAAAAGATAATAGCCTGAATAAGAGAAGCGAAGCAACTTGGAATGATCTAAAAAAGCAAAGTTGAACCTTCAGGGTACAAGAGAGATCTTCCAAAGACAAAAGAACAGTGGCGAAGGATGAAAAGGAAAGCAAAAAGCAGGGTTTCGCAACGTTTAAAGAAAAATGCGAAACAGGAGGAGAGATTCACGTAATGATTTTGACTGGATCCTTAGAGATCTGGCTCCAGCTGATTTTGAGAATTATTATTCCGAATTTGATTTCGATGGGAATAAAGACAAGGAACAGGAGTGTGTTTGAAAAGAAAAAACAAAGGCATATTTACCACTTATAGTCACCGATAATTTCGCCTGAATTCACTTTCGTATACCTACGTCTCAAAGGGGTCTTGTCACTTTTTATTAACTTTGGTCTTCCTGGGTCTTTCCATTTCTTGTATACCAGCAATTTCATCTAATTAATTCTGAATCTTTTTCGATATCTAAACCTACCTCTTACGAAATTGATAAAAAAGGCAAGAATTTTTTACTACTGTCACTTTACACGTAACTTAAGCAAGGGTCGGAATGCGTATAAAATTTACACGCATCCATAATTTACAACCCCTTGTAAAATGTTTATGAATATGAATTTTGTGTAAAATCATACACGTTCAATCCATGTCAGATATACATGCGTGTAAATGACTATAACTAAGGCTGATAAACTTTATCTCTTATGTACTATTGCGAGATAAATAATTGGCACGATTGAATTAAAAGTACGCGAATTTTGACTTTGACACTGACTTTGACAGTTTCAAATTTTATATTTTTATTACGAAAAAGAGTCCTGTGGAGAATGTCCTATTTAAACAGAAAATATTTGCCGTGCCAATTATTTATCCTGAAATATTACATAATTTGATATAATGTCAAAAATAATTTAATAATTTACAATTAATGTTTTTTACAATTTTGTGTACAAACGAATACAAACAATATTGCTTGATACGCGCGCGCTATCAATTGTTAGGCTCTTGGCCTCTTTTAAAGCACCCTACTGGAGTCTAAATTTAATGTAAGATGCGTTCACCTTGTAACGAATCTGTTTTAAATACTTATATTATCTTTGTTATCTTTCTAATGGTATGAATCGTAGATTTTCAAAATAAGTGATCTTTCGATATTGCGCTCAAAAATCGATTAACTTAATTTTTCTACTCATGACATTGAAATCACTCATTTTGCAATCGATAACAATGGTTGAAATCGCATTTCAACCTCTAGAGGTTGAAATTATCGGACTACCGCGATTTTGAATTTCAAACTGTTCGACATTCAATTGCTGACAAGAGAAATGTCACTTTAATGTCATGTTTTGTCACTTAAATGTAATATTTTTTTCTAAAGTGCATTAATTTACTAAAAATTCGAAGAAAAAATAGTATATGGAACGCGTGGCTGATAAAATTTCAACGTCTCGAGTTACTTTTTTCAACTCCCTGTCGCTCGTTGAAAAAAACCACTCTCAACGTTGAAATTTTATTTCAACCACTTGTTCCATAATATACTATTTTAACTTTACATTTAAGGGTTCTCCTTCTCTTCCAAAATGTCGACACTCAAAAAGTGGAAGATCGCGACAAGTCGAAACGTAATTATTCATTTTAAATCTACAACCTAACCTAATACCTTTGTTTCTGTAAATATATACATAATCCATTCCCCTTTTACCGCATTTTGCAGAAGAAGGTTTGAAAGTTGTATGAGTGAGAAAGTATGGGGGAGCGTAATGTACAGTCATTAGCAAATGTCTTGTCCCGTGTAAGGACGTTGCTGCTTTAAAAATCGAAATACCCCTTATACTGTGTACGAAAGAGACCGAATTAAACCGAGATGGACAACTGCCTGGGCAAGATATTTAAATTCTTTGAAGCTTGTTTTGAAAACACGCTTGTAAAAAATCTTGTTACTCATTCTATTCAAAATTTGTTTGACACACTTTATAAAATATGTAGTACTTTTAAATAGAAGCATCTACTAGTTAAACAAAGTTATATAGCGTGTTTATGTTTCATTCTTTACCTTTAATAAAAAATAACTAAATGAAAATAATAATGAAAACAATCATCAAAAATTAGAGGCTTAGGAGTATTTTAGATAATTAAATAATCGCAGAAATTAATGTAAGCGATAAATAAAAATAAAATAGTAATATAGGCGCTTATTTATGTAAATACGTTAAAATTTTAAAAAGTTATTACATATTCAGTTGTTTTAATAAAAATACTACAAACTAAGAAAAAACTAGAAACATAGATACAGTCAGTACTAAAAACAAAACAATCACAAAACAAAAAATAAGGAAACCCTTGACAAAGCATAGAACCTTAGATTATATATATATCATTAATATCTGTTTACCTAAAATTTTTAGAAAATATTTGTGAAAGATTACAGATTTTTTAAATCCAGCCTCCTTTTAAGTAGATTAGTTAATGAGTTTAATTTTTCTCTCTAACACATTATTCTGTCAATTACCCATCTCTCTCTTGCATGTATTACCTGAGTGCAAAAGTTGGACCCTTTCTCATAAACATTCCACTACTACTACTTTCAAGATATAATCCTGTGAATATACCCAAACTGTATTTATTATTAAACTTAATTTATTTGACCGGCAACTACTGGGAATTTTACCTGAAGGTGAATAAACCGGCCCGGCCCTTAATGTTTAAATATGCCTCGTTTGTATCCACAATCTGATTCTACTTTGGAAACTCGGGGAATGATTATTAGTTTTGATTATTTATTATTTTTACTAATTTTTGCAATAAAAACTGATTACAGTTAGTACTAAAAATTTAGTTTTTTTAGTGTTTACAAAATAATTAAACTTTGTAAATAAACAAATCAAACTCGTAAATAAATTAATAGACTTTATAATAAAGTAGAAAAAAGTATACGATATTTATTTCTTAAAATAGAAGAAGCGATAGTAGAAGTGAAACGGCTATTTTGTATTCCAGTAAAATAAGAAACTCACTTGAAAATAGCAGTTTTTATTACTCTATTGTTGTTATACAAAGCCACTCTAGGTAGGGTAGCAACCTTTAAAACTGGTTAGATTTGCTGTGTTGTTTGTAAACAAAAGAAACTATGCACCGAAACGTACGTCGTTTCTTTTACCAGAATTGTTAAATGTGTTGCCTGCTCGGGACAAGACATTTGCTAATGATTGTACCTGCTACAATAGCTCCATTACCTCCGTTGCACTCCCATAAGAGTTTGTTTCTGTAAATTTCTAATTAAAAATATAAATAAAAACTGTTTCCTTACTTGTCTCTACAAACTTTAATTGATTGTATGACCTAAGATTTTATTTTAATTAAATTTGATTTGCTTTCAGTAAGTACACAAAATTTGATACGAACGAAAACTTTACTACAAAAAAAAAGAAAAGTATAGAAATTAAGAGTGCAAGAGTCTTCATACATACTATTATTATAATATCTCAACGTGATGTTAAAGCCTGAAAATATATCAACTAAATTCAACGACACCAATTGTTAGCTATTTCAATTAAGCAATTATATGACACTCTATGTAATCATTGACTTACTTGGATTTATTAAATTTATGAGTAGAACTCCGATCAGAAAAACGTCACTACCACAAAAAGAAATGTTGGCAAACCTAGATGATACCAGTAGATTATAAAATTATTAAACTCTTTATGGGATTTTAAAATAAAAGTGTAAAATAAAATTAAGTGTAATGGAGGAAAACCATTTAAGAATAAAATGTACTAGGTGTATTTATACAAAATTAGAATCGACAAAAGGCTCCTAAAAGAGACCTATAAAGTTCTGTAATGCTCATCAATAAATAGCTAATAGCAACTAATTTGTTTCTTAGTCACGACACCATAGCCATAAATTATCCCACCACCTTTGATTATAAAATGTCTTTTTATATAAAATATACAATAAATTAATAAACGCTGGTGAAGATGGAAATAAAATTCTGTACGCTGCACGCTGTGCAATTAATCTTTACTGGGCTCACTGGCTTATCGTCACTCGCCCCACATACGTGCCAACTAGCCCGTAAAGATTCCTTTACAAAGCTTGCCACATAAATAACTATTAAGGATTTCAGAAAAAATATAATCAGTAAATCGTCTTTCAGGATATGCAGACTTTCAGTAATCGCACAAATAAAACAAAATATTTGTATCTGAGCTTAAAATAAATTCACGGTATAGTTTTGACGGCTGTCGAAAGCTTGTAATACCACATTTATAACACGTAGACATTCTAATACGACGGTAAATCAAATATAAACGGTAATTTTGCTATTCCGCTTAGAATGCAGTTCCGAGGTAGCTGATGTTGTGTGGAGTAGATGTTTGGTTTATGAGGAGTGGGGAGCCGGCCGGGTTCGCGCACATCCTTGGCTTTGTTGTCAGTACAGCCATGACCGAGCAAGAGGTACATTCGTCTGTTGCGCAACGGATTGTCATAAAGCTTTTAACCAATGAAGGCGTTAAACCGTCAGAAATCTTAACTCGTTTGAAGGCACAGTTTGGGGACAGTACACTGTCTCAGAATCGTGTGCATACGTGGGCGAGAGAATTTAAGGACGGACGAGAACGTGTTGAAAACTAAAGTCATGATCGACGCCCAAGGACAAGCCTTACAGGTGACAATACCCGTACCGTTCAAGAGCTTATTGAACGTGATCGCCGGTTAACCGTGGAAGAAATTACATTAGAAGTGGGTATCAGCTATAATTGACCTTATCCCAGGCGAGATTCGAATCCGCCCACACCGGTCTCATCTACCAGGGCTCCCCCTGATCGGTATGAGTTACCATCGAGAATTCTCATGAATTTCTCTACCACACACTTTATCTGACAGCTTCATCCATTGCCCTTTATAGGGGTAGGGTAGGAGACAGCCAGTTTTATGGGTGAACGTCGTGTAGTCTCCCGAACACCCAATGCCAGTTGTTACGGTCGGCAAAAGCCGCCTATCGAAACAAAAGACGAGGCATGCCCATAAGAGATGTCATTCTCCTCAATGACAACGCCAGGCCTCACACCGCGGCCTGACAAGGAATACACTGGAAGAAATGGGCTGGGAAACCCTCGAGCACCCTCCTTATAGCCCTGACTCGTCCCCCTGTTACTATTTTTTTGTTCGCGCCTATGAAGGAATCACTGGGAGGAAAACGATTTCGAAGCAATGAAGAAGTCGAAGAGCACGTGCGCAATTGGCTTACAACTTGCCCTCAAACTTTCTATAGCCAGGGAATACTGAATCTTCCAAATTGGTGGCAAAAGTGTGTAGATCACGCACGAAACTATATTGAAAAATGTTAAAACAATGGTTTGTGTATAACGTTATTCAATAAATGATGAAAAAAAATTACCGTTTATATTTTATTTACTCTCGTATAATTTTTCGACATTACGGAACACTATTGGACTTGGTTTTCTGGGAAATATTTAGACGGAATTATCCTGTATAGATAAATTAACGAAGGCGGGACGGAGTCATATGGCCATCACGGTAACTTGACATAACGGCGTGTATTATCTAAGCACAAATTAGTGTCTCTCAATTTAATGGTGTTTTGCTAGAAGGACGAACGTACAATGATTATTGTATGGCTCCTTCGTCGTTTCAACAAGATGCCATTGAATTAATGAAGAGAACCGAATTGATTGAAGGGAAGTCCTAGCATTGTCGAGCGTCGCGCTGCCCGATATGAATGCGGATATTTCATTTTTGACGTGCTTGAATTTGAGTTATTAGGTAATACCTACTACTTTAAAAAGGACGATACAAAATTAAAACTGCTACAACTATATAGCGAACGACAATTTTAATTTACGGAAACGCAGTGGCCAGTAGAGAGTCCTCAAAAATGTTTTGTTACATTTTGTACAAAATATCTATAAATATGTTTAAAATAATAAAGTTATTAAAGTTTAAAGAGGGGGGGGGGGGTTATTCATCTACAGCCTCTGGTGTAATCATCGTATCTTCTCTCCAGTAAAGACTATAATAAGCCGCAAAGTAGAAGTTCGTCGGGGCTATAGATGTGACCGTCTACCAATATACAGTGCCAAACAATTTGCAGCACCTATTAATGGAAAAGCTTTAAAACATAATAAAAGGTACTTTACAAAATTCTGTTTGTAAGCATTTCAATTTTTACCTGTGATTTAGTTGCTGCGACTTCGAATTTAGACTATTGTATGAATTGAGATACTATTTGTTACCAAAAATCATAAAATTGATGCATTTTTGTAATATTTTTATTTCTTAAATTTATCCTTTGTTGTTGTGGATTTTAACAGAAATTTCACATTCGAAGTATGTATATAATAAGAAATTAAAATATACAATTACCTCAATGGATTTTTTTTTGTAAAATACGGTACATGAATAATCCCTGTTATACAATATTCAGTAAATCCTTTTTGCCAAGTTTTTTTTCTTTGACATAATCCTAAGTAAATCTACATAACAAAAGAAGCAATTATGTACTTCAAATAAAATGTGCCTTTCAATTACGTAATTATTAGATTTCATCTCATTTCAAACATTTCAATCAGACAATTACGTCATTTTCCTGTCAATGTTGATTACCAGAAGAAACAATACTATGGATTCCGGTTGAAAGAAAAAAAACAAGACCACCAAAGAGGTAAATAAACGACAGAAACGGCAGACTATGAGAAAAAGAAATTTGAAGGACGAGGACTGGTATGACCGTTTTAAACATAGTTTGGAGATGAGAGGCCTCTCTGGAAGACTGAATCTTCAACGAAGAAGAATTTGCAAGCTGCTTTCTGTTTGTTTTCTCTTTTATTATAAAGTAATTAAGTGCATTTTGGACTTTTAGATATTAAAGTTTATTTTATTTGGTATATTAAGTTAAATCAACTGAAAAGTCTCGTAGATAACCATAGACAGTTTTCAAAAACTTATTATCAATTATCCACCAACCTACGATTATTTATTTCACGGATAATTTACCGTCAAATTTAATATAAATTGTAGAAGATGAAAAATATTTATATGTTTTAAATAAAGCGACTATTAAAAAACTCATAAATATGCTAATCGTCGGTGGGGTCAAGAAGCCCACGTCCCTACGTGAAATTCACTTAGTATAGATTTGAAACTTAAAGTATGAAATTTTTCTAATATGTGAAGCCAAGCAAATTAGCATATTCGGTTCGAAATTTAACGCTCACCAAGTGACTACACGGTTTCTTTTACACACCTTAATTTCGGCTTAATTTCTGTTGCACTTCTTTATGGCAAAGATTTAATCTGCGCCTACGAGGGAATTCTTTACATGCTGTTGTGGTGAATCATTCTCCACTTTAGAGTTCGAGTTTATATTTGTGGCACTAATCGAAAAGTACTTGTGAAATGGTTAAAAGAGTACATAATATAAAGTAAATAAAAACACTAAAGCCCTTGAATAAATTGTCGTGCATGATAAATAATCTGTTCTTTATAATATTAAAGAGTATGTAAATAAGGTCTCAGGTGTGAGAAATGTTCTGCATTTATGAATGGGTAGCGAGAGTAGGCGAGTATTACTATACGTGCCCATAGCGAGTCGAAATATTACTCATTCTCAGACTCCACAGGTGCCGCAAATTCTATTCTTGCAAAGGTCTCTGTACTCTCTGATCTTTCACGCCAGTTTATTATTGAAATAGGAAAACTTGAACTTGAAAAACATTTTCTGGGTTACCAAATAATAACGTTGTCTTATCAAACAAATAATAGCAAACTTGTGAATGAGTCATGTGTATGGAGGTCTTATCAATTAGGTAACTATTATTGCGATGGAACTGATAAGAACGCAAGGTAAATTCCCTTATTATAAACTTATAGAGCAGTAACACATAATTGTATTTACTTACACATGATTTGATAAGGCTAGACTAATTTGCAAAACATGCAAGGTTAATTATTCCAAGTTAATTAAGACATTCGTTTGCTTTTAAGATGATGCAAAATTGCTTAAAAGAAATGATTGATAAATGATTAATGATGGAGTTTAAAGTGTACGCTTAACCGGTATAAGACAGCTCAGTTGTTTGACCGGAGAAAATATATTCAATTGAAAAGAAAAATAAAATGACACTGAATAATGAAGTGAAATGGGATGGAGGGCGTCGACGTGGGTGCGCATTCCAGATGTGTCGGCCGATTAACACGTTGACAGGAGAATGTATGAGGACGGGATCGCGGCACCCCCGAGATGGCCGATACTGAAGACCACCGTCCAGCCCGCTAATGAGCCCGTCTTGTCACAGGCTGCGTGTCTCAACCTACTATTACCTGCTTCATTAAGCAACGCTAATATGACATGACTGTCTTCTTTCATACATATGTAGCGCCCAATTACACACTCTCAACGATTATTTCTGTTTACTTTATCACGCAACGACTTTGAAACGTACTACCTAATTATCCAGTATGAAAGTGAACAGAAATGCTTTCGACACCGTAGATCAAAAAACTACAACTCCATCAACATCGTCGACCGTACAAAGAAAAACTGTAGCTAATAACAGTAGCTAATTTGCGTGAAATCGATACTGCCAAGGAAAAACCGTTTTCAAATTTTAAAAATAACAGACCTACTGTAAGCTGGTTTCGTAAGCCACAATGGGAAACCCTACGAAAAAATATTCATTGAACCATACCAACCTCTAATTCAACAGATCAACGTCTTTACGATTCATTAAATAAATCTCTGATATAACACAGCGAGTCGGTCATTACTACCATATTAAGTTCACCATGAAGGTGTACTTAAAGAAATTTTGGTTACCATCTTTATTATATTCAAAATTATACCGTGATCTGATATAAATCAAATCCTCTCGTTATGGAATTTTTCTACGTAGTTCCATTAAACAAAACAATTTAATTTACATAAAATGAGTTAAACGTACCTAACTATTCATACTGTTAGGTAAATACAAACACCCACTTGTAATGTTTTCTCCATTTGATCTTGGATACAACATCTACAGAAGGAAACATAATAGGGAGTTGTCAGCATATGACACAACCGATGTGCCCAAAAGATCTGCATTAGTCACTGACATCAAACAACAGGAAAAATTTAATTCTAATCTTGAATGGCAAGGGGACGTGAAATTCCGTTAACCAGGGTGCATTGACTCTCGAACTTGCTGGTCAACTAGATCATCATGGTGCATCATTTTATCCCCAACTTATAAATCTACAAAAACATTCTTCTTTGTGGTTTTAAACTAGCTAAATAAAAACAAAACAGATTATTAAAACGAATACAACGGACTCAATTTATTAGTAAACTGTATTATAAATATAGTGTTGTATTCCAAAATTATGTTCTGCATAATATATAGTTTTAGAATTATTAAATATAGCCCCTTTTAGAAACAACAATCGTTTTTTTAAGTCTCGACTACCTTCTTTAGAAGAAAACAACTTAAGATTTGAATACCTTTCCGTCTGCTGCTTTATAACCTGCACATAAACTTTAGAGCTTTTCATGATTAAGCATGCAGTATAATGACTTTGAACTGCACAATAAAGGAATTGGAAACCTACATGTTAGAAAATTGTTAAAATTTAATGTTATTTTGTTGAATTGTTCTGTAATTATGTTCTAAAAAATTGTTTTGTATAATAATATATTTCTTGGTGTTTATTTTTGAAGCAGAACACTGCCCAAGGAAAAAAGGCTTTTTTTACTGGTGGAACTGGTTATTCTATGATATCCGATGACACTATGTACACTTATATGAATTGTCAAATGCAGTAATTATCCGAAATTAATTTATAAGGTATTTGCACGGCCACTAAGCTGCTAATCGGCTCAAATTGCATCACCCCACCAATTATTTTGGACGACGACGACCTCGTAGCACTCCGGAAGTGAAGTGAGATAATTATTCGATCGATTTTGGCAAAACTTGTTGAACAAAATCCGTTTATTCTTCTCTGTGTATTTATTATCCCCATCACTCAAGTCTGCTATCTTGCTAAGAACAGGATATTTTGGGCTGCCATGAAGATTCAAGCAAATCGTAGCTGTCTGTGACAAGATGTAAGGATTCTTACTACACATGATAAATTGTTACAAATGTGTCGAGTTTCATCGAAATTCATTGAATAACTATTTTAGAACTGCAAAAGGGGTTTTCTGCTTTCTAAATGATTGCCTAATGCGCTATTGATTTCATAATGATTTAGGACAGCAAGGCTAATATGATGCTATTTTATTCTTTTTTTTTCAGTACTGAAAAAATAATAACAAATAGCATCATATTAGCTTTGCTGTCCTAGATGATTATGAAATCTATAGTACATAAAAAATCATTTCATGATTCAATGTTATCATGTGATCTGTTTTAGCACTGAATAAGAATGGCAATTTATAGTAGTTGTTATTTTATACTTTTTGTTTCTTAGTATATTAGCATTTTCTTGTTGTCTTGTCTAAGCATGGATTGTTATTTAATTTGAGCTTTTTGTTAAAATATCAGCGGTATAAATAAGTCATTGGGATTAATGTATGTGAAATATATAAATTTGGGCTTACAATTTCCAATGTGCCTAAGAAAACTAGGAAGTGAAAGCTTAAGAACAATATTGCATTTACCACAGTGCGAATCTGCCATTGTGTCAAATCATGACTTAAGGAAATATTATATTTCTCGGTGTATATCTATATTTATTGTATAACCATATCTCTACCTAACCACCCAGTTAGTGTTATATAACTAAAAAGCATAACTTTGGCAGATCGAGGAATGGAAATACATTACGTTGCTGACCCTGCAGGTAATATCGACTGAACGACACGTATAATTGTATATGTACATCATTTGGGTGAATAAATTAAAAAAAATGGACAGACTTTGTCTTAAAGGACCGCTATTCTACCACGCCAAAGCGCTAGTTCTTACTTCTGCCTCATATTTACAGGCATAACAGCCAGCAGTACGTACATGTTTCCAGGTTCTCCAAGAAACATTTTCTAAATTTGGCATATCACAAAGGTGAAAAAGCTATTGATGTATATAGTAATTACGTTGGGAAATAACATTAGTGTTGAGGTCTTCTTGCCGGAATTTTTCAATCTTTCCTCGTAGGTTCAATTAACTGCCGTTAAACCCATCCGCATAAGAATATTGACTTTGTAAAAAATAAGAATGACAGATGTAAATAACAGTTAGATGTGCCTCATTATTTTATTAAATGAAAGTCTAGACTAGACAAAGTATCCAAAACCGCAGACCATTATTGCTCTGTTAACTAAACCAAAATGACTTTACAATTAGCCTGTAGTACGGTGCGGTTTATTAGTTGTAAACGCTATAACACAAAGGACAAAATTCAAATGCTGTTTCTCTTGCGGAATAATGGAGAAAACATTTTCAAAACGGAAGGTTATTAATTTAACTGTTATTTCTAGCTACTGACTATGAAAGCAGTAATGAATAATAGAAATAATTACTAGGAAAAGTTGAATATTAATTTTGCACATGTCTGCCTAGGCGTCTAAAATAAAATAATGAAGTAGAGAAAATACACACTTTGATAACAATGTACATAATAAATACACATATTACTAATAATCAGTATTATTGCTATAGTTGTAAAGGTATATTAACTGCATTTAACTTGTAATCAAATCTAAGTGTTTACACCACTTAACAATAAATACTTTGACTCTTATTAAAGGTCACTTGAATTAATTTTCCCATTTGATTGCATATTACATCACAATTACATTGACAGATGTTTTAAGATTTTAACTTTAAATTGCATTTATTCCGTTTCAAGTTAGTGACAGTTTTTGGAGAAGTTATTATTTTATACTTCCTAGTTAATAGAAATGTCATTATGTACTTTGCCAATCGACTCAGCAATTATATTAGTATAATTCAATAATGGCCATTTACAGCTTCATAATGTAAGTAATGTAAACGACTACCTCACTGTTATCATTCGTAATTAGATTTCGATTACTGCCCATGCTGGAAACCCCAGTGAAGCTATCGTAGACAATACAATATTATTATAGAAATGAATTTGCATAAACTAAACGGCTAATCTAAAGGTCGTCAGCTATAGGTAACAATATATGGCAAGTTGGAAGATACTGAAAAGCGCCAGCATGTTTTTTAGTTTCAAGATCAAGGTCACGGAGATATGAATGTTTTTGACAAAGGTTAGCAAACTACGTTATTAATGATTCGCTCGACCTACACTTTTACGGTTAGCTTTTTCCTAACCTATCCAAGTTTTATTTGATATAAAATGTTGGGAATTTCCAAATAATTGACCAGCTGTGTCGTGCAATGAGGCGGGCGAGTGAGTGGGCGGATATTAAACAAGGGGGGGTTGAGTTGGCTGATGGATGGGTAAAGTGGGTTGCGAGTAAGTCAGGGTGGGTGGATGGGTAAGTCGGGGGTGTTTGTTAAATAAGGCGTCTAGGAGCTCAATAAAGCTATACGATATCCCTGAAGAATGAAAGCTCATTAGAACGAGGAAGGGGTAGGTAATAAAAATATTTTAATATTTTTATTAAATTATGGTTATCGTTTATTTAAACTTGTAATGTTTAATCAACTTAGAGCTCTACATTAATGTCGTACAGCAAAAATAGTATTTTAAATTAGAGTCATTAAACCTGCGGGGAGTGGTAATATTACAGATTCAGACGAGCTACATATACTGCATATAAACAGCTGTTTATTTGCGTACTGCACTTCTCGCTTTCGTTATTGGGCGTTGTGGTTATACGGCTGAAGTTGTAAGGCCAAGATATCTTTAGTGTACCCCGTGCTCAGATGATTTATTTATTAAAATTTAGTTATTTATTCGATTGATATGATGAGCGAAAACTAACTCCATCAAAGGTGCCTTTGGAATTTTGAACTTATGTGTATTATAACACCAGGAAATTATAAAAAATAATCGGAGTCCTTTGACAAATGTACCTTTGATGGAGTTCCGTTTTGCTCATACTATAGATTTAATGTTTGTTAAATGTTACTTAAGCAATGTAAATTCCGCGAACGGGACTCTATTTTGGAACATTTTATTATTTCAATTTATATAAATTGGAAATTTTAAAGACAAATAATTATATTTAGTTTGCTCTGTACGCAATATTTAAAATTGCTTATATAGAGATGACTGCAAATTCGGCTGCTTCGGTAGAAGGTTCGAGTAGTTACTATACATCCGAATCGCGACGATTTTGTTGTTCAGGGTGTACTTTATTAGATAACGAATTTTCTGAAAACAGTTTTGGAGAAAAAATACAAATTGTCGATAAAGCCAGAACTCCCAAATTCAGTGGCACAGGAACTTATGTACTCATATACTCATGTAGGCAAAGCAATACCAATTTTTGGCATTGCTCAGTAATACAGTTTACTCAATTCTAAATATATTTATTTCTGTATATTATGTTACATTTTTGTACAAAATTGAAAATCGTTTCACAAAAAAGTTATTGCATTCCTTCACAGACTGCATCTGTGAAACGTTTTCTGAATAAATGTCCAATTGAAATACTAGTGAAATAATAGGGTATAGCTCCGTTTCTATAGCCTTACTAAAGCCGTAATTCTTCTATACAAAAATTAACAATTATAACATGCAATGATTTCATATATGTATGTGTAATCCCTTTCTTAAGAAATATTATTTTAGCACCTCCTGCTTCCATCCATTCCTATAAAGGTAAGATATTTTTAAAATTATATAGCCTACGTAAGTATGACCAAAAATGGGATATACAAAAAAATGTTAATGATCATGGAATATATCGTAATAGGTGCAAAAGAAAAAGTTAGTTGCAGCCGCCTACACGTGCTTCGCACTTTATAGTGCTCATCAGGACGGCATAGCAGATACCTAGAATGAAATAAAAACAATGAATTAAAGAAGATGTACGACACAAGGTTTCACAGATAGCAGTCAACCACAGCAAACGTTACTACGTTTGTTGTTGCACTGAAAATTCAGTGACTTTCCAATTGTGTAGTGGGTAGCTATCTGGAAACCTTGTGTTTTACATCTTCTTGAATTTGATGCTTTTTTTCATTCTATGACGTTCTGATGAGCACTACTTCCACAATACGGAACTTTAGATCTTAAAATGATTCAGTCTCAATTAGGCAAGGACCGAATTCCACACTCTGTTGTTAAAAAATTGTTAGATAGTAAAAAAAGAACTGGAAAGTCTTCAGTTGTTATTCAGAAAATATCAGAACATGAATTATAATAATATTACAACTAAGTTAAAAATACTTTAAAATTTTGTGCTATGATCGTTATTACATTTGAAGTTTTAAATCATTTTACATCAATCATCAGTCATCAATTTTACTTAAAAATCAAATTCAGAATCTCCTAAAAACTTACTTATTCTCATATCAAAAGTTTTCTTTAAATTACAACTTTACAGTTTCTATTCATAAATATAATAATACACTCTTACATTTTGATCAAATCAACTACTTATCGCTTTCACAAAAAATAGGATATAAAGAGCCCACCTGGTTAATTCAATAAACTTAATTTGGTTTACAAACGTTACTTCAAATAACTCGTTGAGGATAGCCACCACTGCACCAGGTTATTGTGGGTCTTTTTGGAGAAGGCTTATAGTGATTCACTTGAGGGTTTCAAAATACCAGGGACTGCAAAACCATATTCGCCATTAACAGTAAACACACAAACAAAAGTGAAGCTCGCTGCTTCAGCTATGAAGATCAAACAGCAAAATACGTTTTAAAATCTGTCCATATCTTCTGGAACTGTCAATAGGTCTGGATCAATATTGTCGAACTAAAGTGTGGTTCGATTTTCTTAAACTAACGTCCATATCAACTTTCTCAAACTTAAATCCGTATCGACGTTTTCCCTATAAATAATGATCGATATTGTAAAGAAAAGTTTATTGACCACTTCAATACAACAAGAAGAATCTTTAATTAAAATAAAGATTTTTTATTACCTTTTCAAAAGGAATTCAAGATAGATGACGAAACGTGGCCAAGAAAACTCTAATATCGTTATTTACAAACTTTCAAACAATGATTTCTTTTAATAAATCACAAAACCAGTTTATGCCCTAATTATACTATAATCGGCCCGTAAAAAGGGAATGTAACTATTAAAACCAAAACCTTAATTAAGCACAAAACCAAACCTCTTGCATTCTCAAGGGAATTTTATAGACGAGCAGCGAGTTGTAGAGCAGCGACCCACAACCATTTTTTCACTAGTGACCCAAAAATGTCAATAAAATCATAAAGAGACCCATACGAGAGGGTAAGGGAGGGAGGAGGGGGTACTTAAAATTACAGTACCTTATAGCATATATTTCTAACATGAACCTAAATGATTAAAATAAATGTTTATGCTACCTATTTTTACAATTTTGCGACTTACGATTGGATCGCTACCAAAGGCCCATTTTCATGGCCCGATTTGATTCGAACGATCATTGAATCGAAAGTAAATCAAACATGTAAACCAATAGCCCACTTTTCTCGCTCGGGAGAGTCATTCGATTCCCTCCAAGTAGAGAGACACTCTATTTTTGTCAAACGACTGCTGTCAAACGCACGTCGAACGACCGTAATGGAACGTGTAAACAACTTCAGCGACAAGAATCTGTGTAGTGTTTTGTAAAAAATACGTGTTGATTTGTTTCGTTTAAAAAGGATTTTTATTTACGGAAGAAAGTCATTTAACATGGCAAAGAAATGGACAGATGTCGATATAAGTAAATTCTTACAAATTTACCAAAAAGAAGTATCAAGCAAGAAAAGGAAGATATGAATAAGTTTCGTTTATTCTTTTCCTTTTTTAATATTTCCTCTCTGATTGCACAACTACATTGCAAACTAGTGGTACTCCTATACGTATTATTTCACAGAACGTCTATTTAAATTTTAATTATTGTTCCCAGTCCGTGTAAATCTTTTTTCCCGTTCTGCCTAGTTGAACCACCTAAGTAGCCTGACTCAAATCGACCCGTAAAAACTGGCCTTAACTTAATGGTTGCGGCCGGCTGTTGTAGAGTACCAGTGGGTCGCAGAGGTAATTGTTTCACGCCACAAGAAGCATCTATAATGTTATTGCTTGTTAACGAATTAGAACGTCGGAAAATATTTATGCCCCAATAGGGATTATTGAAAAATCGACATTTTGTGGTTGAAATACCAAACCTAGAAGGCGTTACAAATAAACATTGACAGTTGAATTTATTTTACTATACAGGGTGTCTTACAAGAATAACCCAATAATATTTTTATAAATATACAAGGTGTTCTTAAAATAAAAAACTAGACAGAAAAACTGTCTGTTACATAACAAATACAGAATTTTATGTGCAGAATTATAGTGCCATGCTTCTTCGCATTTTTAAAAGCATTGCTTTAGAAGAAGCTGGAACAGACTAGGATGAGTACAAAACAGTTTAGAGTGTTAACAAGGTGGGAATAGTTTTTGTCAAAGAAAATCCTTTGTTTTTAATATTTTACAATTTTGTTGTTGTTTTTGACTGGCGAAAATGTAATTATTGTTTTTCCTCGATTATCTCATACACGCTTTTTACTTATTTTTAAAATGTGAAGCCTTTGTCAATCTAACACCACAGAGTTTGATTTAGATACACAAGATTTTGGTGACAGTAGAAACACATCTTCGCGTTATTGCTTACGGAAAAAGACCGGGAGATGGTATTGGTAAAAATCTTAAAGGCAAAGTTATGTTGTCAAAAGTACGACAATAAAGTTACCAACCCAGTTATAATATTGTCAGTCAATTTACTGCAAGAGCTGCGTATCGAAAACTTATGAAAAAAATAAATTTTCTATTGGAGTCCCAAAGAATTAACTAATTTAAACCGGTTTTAAGAATTTCTCGACATTTGGCTGGCTTCGGGAATGATCTATGATTATGTTTATATAGAAGGTACAAGTTTAGCGAAATTTGTAGTAAATCATCTTGGATATCGAAAACAAAAATAATTTCAGGAATTTTACTGACCATGTTTGTATTACCTCAACTACATCTATAGCCGGACTATGTACGCGTGAATCACCCTGTATAAGGTAAGATAGACAATTTTATTTCAATTAGCAACATAATTGCATTGATTGCTATAAAACACGGTAAGGTCAGTTTAGAAATTGTGAAATTTTGTTACACACTTCGGTTACACAGAAATTTAATAAAACTATCGTTTTAACAGTGTTAACGTAATAACTATTGAACTAGTTCAGAGCTAGGATTTTACCTGTTATCCGAAAATAAGGAAGTCTTGAGATTTTAAAAGTTTATTTAAAAACTTTTTATTTCCGACTTACATGAGAGTATTGGAGATTAAAAGCTTTAATGTCTGAAACAAATATTTTATGAACTAAACAATCCTACAAAGAAAATTTTAAGCAGAATAACAAACAAGATGCAACAACACTACATCTTTCGGTTGCTATACATTTCCTATTTTGTAACACAATTTCCAAAATAATTTACAGATTTTGCTGTTTAGTCTTTAGTGGAGAGTTTTTAAAGGGAAACGGGAATTAATAAACAAACAATTATGATACAGAACGGAACGTAAATAATTATTAGGATATCATTGTAAAGAAAAATATTTTTAATATTTGACATTGTTAGCATTCATGGTTTCTTATAAAACTGCAGTGACTTACATCCAAATGAAGTATTCAAAATACAGTAGCCACATAATAGAAATGTAAGCTGAGACACTACGAGAATTATTAGATTAGTCCCGAATGTTCAGGAAGTATGTCAGTAAAGTAACACTTTCTCGATTCTTCGAGAAATCTTAAAGAGACTATAAATACATCTAAGACACGTATTAGGGCTAGTTTAACTTATATCGAAGAAAGGTAATAAAATTAAAAAGTGCTAAATTGAATTTCGTTTTGTTATATCTGAATGAGAAAAAGTTTTGCAGTGTATGTTTACCGTAAAAAGGATTTATTAAGATACATTTACCAATGAAAAGAAGTTTTCCATGGCTGGATGCATGATGATCTTCAAATGTATGTATAAATTATATAAAGAGAATAATCATGACACAGTTGTTATTTTTGGTTAACATTTATTTTATTGCCACTTATTCATTTGGATTCTCCAATTAAAAAAAATAGGATTCATTCAATTTTACTGTTGAATTTGAATGTATGACTCTTATAGATCTCATAGGAAAATTCTTCATTCATCTGATCATTAGTACAACCCGGACTAAAATTAGATATTCCGTAAGGAGAAAATACAAAGCGATAAATGAATTCGATTCGATTCTTCCAATTAATTGCACCACATTGTAGTTGAATAGCATCATCACGATAAACAATAATAAATAGGTATAAATCAAATAAAAACATTTAATTACTACTACATGTAGATTGCATCAAATATAAAGTGTCATAGGTCGATCAACCTGACAACCAGCTGTAGATAAAATTCCTCGCGGAATGACATGAAACAGCATGGAGTGGATTTGATATAATAATTGTGTATTTTTTTAATTTCAATTGTGTTTGATTGCTTAATAAATTGGTGGGTCTAAATCAAACTATGACTAAAGAGATGATGGTCAGTGCATGTTTGTACAAAATAACAAATTAATTCGTTGAATTATTTAGATCCAATTAAGCAATTCCGGTCGGAACTATACAGAAAAAAATTAAATACTTTTTTATATCTCTATATAGATTATAATGTAGTTAGTCTAACTGTAAATAATACTCACAGTTTATGCTACATTTTTTAAATAATATGCGCTTATCTTATCAGAGGATCTGTTTACCAATAGTGCCTTAGTCTACTGACATTAGCAATCGGAATAAGATTTAAATCATACATGTAAATGTAATGTAATGTAAAAATTTTTGTAAGTTGGTACAGCTCTTAAGTAAACATATCTGTGGTTTTGCTGCTGTCTCATATCCTGAACATGCGGAGATCCTATTTAAAAATTCTATTAGAAGATTCAGTAGTAGATTTATCCATTTTATATTCCGGGTTTAAGTTGATGTGCTCATGAATCATACGGCGTGGTTTATTTTGGGTGTATTTCATATTTCATTGCTCACTTTGACAGTTACAACGATTAGTAATTCAACAGATTTATTTCGTTTTAAAGAAAGTATTAGAATACTTTAAAAACACCGCTATAGCAGATAGCGGGATTTTGTGTATGTATCGGAAACTATGGAAGCCGCGTCTTTCAACTATTTAAGATATTTATTGATGCTGCTAGTGAAAGTGATGGCACGCGGATTGAGATATATACCAAACAGATAGAAAACATTAAAATGTAAATTCAGAGCTGACTAATATATAAATAACTGCATGTTTAAAGAAAAATTTCTATTTCCTAAAACATACACTTCAGAAATTTCTAAGAAAATAAATGGAACAGTATAGTGGACCGATAAATTCTATAATCGTGAAGATATTAAATAAATAGTATTATGTCAGAATTTTAACGGCCTCGAATATTTTGTAGATAGATTAAATCATTTGACTCACTCTATTAGGTATTATTAAATAAATCTTTCCTTAAAATTTGGTTTTTGCAAAAAATTTCACAAATCATTATCGATTTCTCTGTGCGTAATAACGCTGATAATTTTGGAATTACGAATATTGCACAGTTTAATGTAATTTGTTCTAGTGGGATTTCGGAACTTTAATATTTTTTCTAATTATTTATGCAGGAATCGAAAAACAGGAAGTACTAACATTTTGACAATAATAACTTGTAAGTGAATTGTTTTAACTGAAGACAAGTACCCATTGATTCGTTTGTATTTATGCTAACAATATCTTTCTCAAATTCTGTAAAATAAATAACATCCTTATCAACCCAAAAATTTGAAGATACCTTCATAAAATGTTAACGAACCTTAGAGACGTAAATAACTAACTTTCAATGGGTATTTTAGAAATTTAGAAACTCTAGGTACCTAAGTTAAAAATTCAATAAAGGTAGTTACATAAATACTTTAAATTTCAATCTACAATAACAGTGATCTGGATCGAATGTATCTTAAACATCTAATACGAGGCTTGCTCGATATATATATTGCGAATTGGCAACCCTGGTTTTGCTAGGTGTAATCTGAAATTTGCAACATAAAGTTTGACATTTTTGACGGCATACGTACTCAAAACATTTTGTCATATGGACGCTATTTGTTTTATTTACATTCAGTTGAAAATTTCCTCTCAGCCAAAAAATGGAATTAACTCGTGAACATTTTCCTGCTATGATTTTCTACTACTTCCGACGTGGATTATCACAACAACAGTGCGTCGATCAACTTACTTTAACTTTTGGTGATGAAGCCCCACACAGAGCAACTGTATATCGTTGGTTCAATGAATTTAATCGTGGTCATAGTTCGCTGGCAGATGAATCTGAAGAAGGTCGTCCAAAATCGTTTGTGGTCCCAGCAAACATCGATGCAGTGCGCGAACTGATAAAGCAAGATCGTCATGTGACTTATCGTGATAATCAGGCATCCTTAGGCGTTAGCATGACTAGCATACATTCGATATTGCATGAACATTTAGCCGTGAAAAAGCTGTGTGCAGGTTGGATTCCACATAAGTTAATAGTCGCTCAAAAAAAGGCTCGTGTCGATTGGGCGAAAGAAATGCTCGAGAAATACAACCACGGTGCTTCAAAAACCGTTTATAACATCGTCACAGGTGACGAATCTTGCATTTATGCGTATGAGCCCGAGATTAAACAGCAGTCGACTGTATGGGTCTTCCAAGATGAGCCAAACCCAACAAAAGTCGTTCGCGCTCGAAGCAATTCGAAGCTAATGGTCGCCTGCTTTTTTGGAAAAACTGGACATGTCGCTACCGTGGTTTTAGAGGATCGTAGAACAGTCAATTCAGAATGGTACACAACAATTTGCTTACCAGAAGTCTTCAAAGAAATAAGAAAAACAACGCGCGACGCCGGATCATTCTACACCATGAGAATGCGAGCTCACACACATCGACGCAAACAACTGGTTTTTTTAGCACTCAAAACGTCGAATTGATGGGTCATCCGCCGTATAGTCCTGATTTTGCACCTAACGATTTATTTTTGTTCCCACACGTGAAAAACAAACTGGGTGGACAACGATTTTCGACGCCGGAAAAGGCGGTTGATGCATTCAAAACGCATGTGTCGGCGATACCTGCTTCTCTATGGAAAAATGCTACGAAATTTGGTTTCAACGTATGCAAAAGCGTATTGATAATCGGGGAGAATATTTTGAAAAACAATAAAAAAGTTTGCAACACTAAATATTTATTTTTGTTAGTTTTTTGCAATACATATCGAGGTTCCCTCGTATAATACATAATACATAGCCAAATATAGAAAGCATAATATTGTACATGCATATTATAGCCAGAAACAACATTAATAGACTTCTAAGTAAGCTAAAAAAACTCAAGGACGTTTAAAGGCACTTTAATATTTTGAGATTAATTGAATACAAAAGTTTAAAAAGAAACAGAAAATTGATAGTTAAACCTTTCTAATGAACAATTAATGTAAAGCGAAACTAAATTGAGTTTGAAAATATTGACATAAATTTAAATGTAAATTAAAATTATTTTTACACCCTAAACTTTTCAAACTATACAGATAAGCAACAAAATGACCGCACTAACTTCGAATTATAAGTAAAGTGATAAACGCAAAATAAATGTTAAATGTTACAACCATAAATGAAATGATTATGAGTTATTAAAATATGAATATTCAAATGCAGTTTATTTACATAATCTTTTATTCAGAATCTCTGAGAAGAAAATTATGCTTGGACATTCTAAGAAAGCGAGCATTTCCACTGGTATTGGTAAGTACAACTTAATTCGATTGAGCAATCTTTCATCCACTATACCTGTCTGATGGTAATTTCTTCTTGGATGTTGACATTGTATTAGGTATTTAGTAATGTTAGTAAATACGATTTGCAAAACAAGGAGACAACCTTTTACGTAAGGATCGTTAAAATCCATTTCATAACCAACATATACCTAGAAGAGCTCAATTAACTAATTCAGAATTTTCTATCGTTTTTCTGCTTCTAGAAAGTTTTAAACGACTATTTCTTATGACTTTGCATTGCATCTATTTACATAGGGTGCGCTGAAAAAATCTTACCACAAAAAATATTTTTAGCTGAAATCTGGCACTCCAAAATCGCACTACATTAAAAAATGTTTAAAGGTTGTTGTAAAAATTAGAAAATCTCAGTTTTTGGAAAGTAACACTAAATATTTCTTCCTAGAATGACTTTTAATAGCCACCTTAAAAATATTGCTATTCAATTTTCCTAAAAACTGCCTCGTCATTAAAAGATCTGCATATAAACAGTTCAATGACTAAAACATATCTGTTTGGCGAAAAATGAAAGGCTTTTTTCCTGGAGGGTGACTAAAAAAGCCCTTACCATATCAAGGTGCATTTCATAATTTCGAGCACCTTTTCACTTCAACTGGTTTTTCTTAGTAGAAGGTTGCTTTTTCTTTCGTACTTTGCACTCGTTTTCTTTTATTTCATACTTTCTCTGGTTCTGGGTCCAACAGAACTTCTTTGTTGAGATTGAAAACAAGCAAATGTTACCGCCATCGGTCGGTCTGTTTAGTAAAGGCAAGGAATCTTTAATTTTAGGAAATTCTTGCATGTCTGTTTGACACCTATTCGCCTTGTACAGGGAAGTAATCCATTTTCATCAATGATACCTGCACGGCATAAAATCAATTTCAACCCAGAATTTATCAAACATTTATCGTTTCTGATTTTGTTCTATCTGCAATAGGAACTTGGCTATCAACCACACTTCCTTATTCATTCATCTTCTAACATCTCCTGAGCTATTTAAACAATTAGCTTTTTACAAAAATATCCCACAAAAGAATCTTGTTAGTAAAAAAAAGGTTTAACAGAGAACGCAATTTTTCTTTACATAATCTTCACAATATGAGTTTTCTAAAGCTGTAAAATCTGAAAAAGGCTTTACATCATACAAGATTATTTAGCAAGTAGTGTAGATTAAGAACTCTTATAAAACGATCTCCTTTTGGATAAAGGTTGGTAGTACAGTAACTTTACGATTAAACTATTTAGTAAAAAGTAAGAACATCCGAAAAGTTCTAGATACGAGTTCTTAATTGTTGTCTTTCCAAATGGAGTGGTTTTTCAAATATGTTTCATTTAGATGCAGAACCCTTGAAGTAACGAAGCAATTTTGGAAAAAAGAAAGAACAAAACAAAAAGTAGAACTTGTTGAATTAGAATTTGGTTGCTATAATTGGAGAAGTTAAGCTAACCTAAATTTGTAGGTCCAGGTCATCACAGAAAGCAAACACCAAGAAAGACCACTACCGGGAAACCAAAACCGAGAAACCACAACCGAGAAACCACAACCGAAAAACCACCACTGAGAAGACATACCCGAGAAACCACAACCGAGAAAACCAAAGCCGAGAATGGAAACTACCGAGAATGCATATGAAGTAATAAGTATTTAATTAATTAATATTAGAATATTAACACTCAATCGGCATAGCGTGTCCTGTTAGAATTTGCCTCTCTCTCAGTCATCACGTTAACTATTGGAGTCTGTCCCTGTTAGATCTATCAAACTTACTTACTTATAACCTAACCTCCGCTCCATAGCGTTTCCTTTACGCAGTTGGTGTTTCTGTGTCCTTCCCCGCCCTATGCATTCTCGTCTGTCTCTTTTAGATCTGTTAAAGTTACTAACTTCTAATTATTACTTCATGCATTCTCGGTATTTGCTACTCTTGGTAGTTTCCATTCTCGGCTTTGGTTTTCTCAGTTATGATTTCTTGGTTGTGGATTCTTGGTTATTGTTTCTAGGTTGTGGTTTCTCGGTTATGTTTCCTCGGTTGTGGTTTCTCGGTTTTGGTTTCCCGGTAGTTGTCTTTTTCAGTGTTGTCTTTCTCGATGTTGTCTTTCTCGGTGATGACCGGATACGTAAATTTGTTAAGTTACCCTAAATCAGTGTGAATTATGTTGAGGCCGCCTAGATTAGGGTGAATTAGCTTTAAGTAGGTAAGTTCAGTTAGATTAGATAGTATTCGGTTGAGTTAGGTTAGTTAAGAGCTGTGAGTGCTAAGCCATAAAAAATTCTGGTTTCGTCTGTAAACCCGATTGGCAATAAAATTCTATACTAATAACTTTTCGTTTTGTGCGCTCATCTAGCATTTACTTGCTGACATGGAATACTTTTTAAAATAAGATTTATTGAATAAAAAAATAAAGTATTAACAAGAGGTATTAATTTAGACCAGGAAAATGATTTTCCAGGTTTAAGTAGTCATCACAAGTAAATTTTTTACAAGTACGTGATTTTTTAAACCCGTTCAACTGCTTGACTTAACGTAAATCCAAAATTGCATCATGCTTTTGCTGTTTCTACAAAAAAATACTCAAACATTATACATAAAGTGCGATTTATTAAAATAATTTAAAAAGCTATCGAATGCTTGATATTCAGACATGAGCAGATAACGATGAAACAACACACGAAATAAAAAGTCATAAAGCCAGTCTCGGTGGATTAGTGGTTTGCATGTTTGCTTCATAATCCAAAGGTCGCAGGTTCGATCCCCGGCCGAGCTGGTAATTTTTCATAGCGGAGAAAAATTAAAAACATACCTTCTTCTCGGATAGGAAGTAAAACTGTAGGTTCCGTGTCAATGCGATGTTTGGCCCGTTAAAAATCCCTACTGGGGGTGGAATTCCCCCAGATTCGGCTAAATTCTAGTAGGGTCGGCCAAATGATCATAGCAATCGGTGCCATGAGGTACGAAGGATGCTCCGCCATCCTGATTCCTCGCCCAAAAACAAACAAACAAACAAAAAGTCATAAACGCCATCATTTTTATTCTGCACGAAACGAGAAGGATTCAGGTAGACATCGACGGACAAAATGCGACGCACAAAATAAGAATATACCCTCTTAGGAATTACAATAATTTTCGTCAGATAGAGATTCGAGAATTTTGCCAAATTCATTAAAATCCATTCAAATGTTAATTGTACAATGTTTGAAGTAGGTTAGATTAGTGCCTCCATACGCACTCATGTATTCAAAGAAAGATGAAGATTTGATATGATTTGTGTTCTATAATCAACAAAATTTCCGATCGATATATATCTGCAGGAAATTAACTTCTTTCAGTTATGAAATGAAAATTTGAAATAAAAACAGAAATTTTCCTAACGGTTTCTGTATGCTGATTAGATGTTAATTAAATTAATTCTATGCAAATTTAAACATACAATTATACGTATATGATTGTAAAGTATACATCCTTGATTATGTGTCAAAGAACAGAAGCAGTTGCATTGGGAAAACATTCATATTTGAATAATTAAAACTCTATTTAAAAATTTACTGAAAGGTATTTGATTAAAATTAATCAGACAAAAAACAGCAATTTTTAGTTTTAGTTCGTTGCATCCCGATAAAACGTCCGACCTTCATAAAACCATGACCTTTCCCTATATAGAATGCATAGCGTTTTGCATACCTCATTAAATTAGAAAACTAGAACGATTATTATATACAAAACGCCATTAAATAGTTATAAGAATTATTCAAATAATGTAAAAGGGAATATTCTAAACCAGTTTTAAATTACTTTTATTATGCTGCTTAAGTATATTACGAATTAGTGAATGCATCAACATGCCATTTTCGTAAAATCGTAAACTTCTTATCTTCCCAAAAATGGTAAAACACATTACCTACAATTTTTTTTATATCGTAGAAAATTTAAAATCTGCAATTTTAGTTGAAGATTTATATTTTTATATTTTGCTAGGTTTATTGTGCAAATAAATGTTATACTTTACCCAGGTAAATTGCTCAAAAATCAAATTACAAGGAGCTTCCGAAAAAGAAATTTTAGCTGAGTAAGAAACTCTATCTCCTTAGGTGTGACTAGGCGCTAACGGCGGCGCCGATGCGTCGCGTGTCTCAGAGGAAACTCCAGGACGCTTCCTGATATACTACTACAGGTTCGCCGGTATAAAATCCATGTGGAAAACCTAGTGTGCATGAACTGAAGAGTTTAGTGTCAATAAACGGATGTGTCCCATCAGCCCATTCGTGACCCACAGATCGCAAACCAGATGATTTCATCTTCAGCCAGCACCACTATTGTAATGTTATTTTTAGAAATGACTGCAGTCGTCAGGTGAAATCTACTATAGCTCTACATCTTTCGGCATTCATCATTCAACACGTGGACGTGGACGCCCGCGGCGTCGGCGAAAACGTCACACAGTAAAAACGATTTACATTTAACCAGCTGTTGGTACTTAGATGTTTGTGTATATTCGCGATTACACGTGTTTGCTGAAGTGACGTGTTATGTGTAAACATTGTCAAAAGTATATCGTCGTGTTAATGACGTAACGTGACGTCCATTGATAAATTTATATCCTTAACGATTAATAACATTTAAAATCTATGTGAAAAGAAATTTTAAGACTACTAAAGTAGTTCCGTTTCTTCACGTTTGCTTCCTCCTGGTTATTCGTGTTATATTTACACTCTTTCCAGTTATTGTATCTAAAGAAATTATTTATGCTCTAAATAGGACAAGTTAAAGTTACGTAAATCGGCGTGAGATTTAACCTTCATAGTAAATTACTTATCAATGAACCGATTACGTTAAGTGGGGAATAGAACAGGTGCCTGCCTACCGGCCACTGGCCACCAGCGGTCATCATGATCTCATATTATGATTATAAAAGACCTCAACCATCACAAACTTTGATAGACAATTTTATAATCAGGATAGGTTGCGAGCTGTGGAATCGATAATTCTATAAACAGGAAGGTATTGTGGATGCGGAAATAAATATGGAACAATTTTCTTAAAGAAAGCAAAGTGCGTATCTGCATGTAAGCGGGGAAAACCTTAGGATGTCCATGAAAATAGAACAGGACGTTATGACGGCGTACGCTGAGAATTTTCCGCTAAAATTGCATTTTGTTTAAAAACAAACTTATAAACATGAGAATTCTATATTTTCTGTTTATTTTTACAATGTTAATGAAGTAAAACTTTAATAAATGCTTGTCGATATGACGTCGAATGGAACATCAATGAACCCCCCACCAACGCTAGGCTATACATACATAAAGACGATGATAGTGGAACCGCGACATAATTAAGCACAACAGTCATCGAGTAAGAACACGCGCAATCTTGATTATCTTTCGATTATAGGAATTAAAAGTATTGAAGTGTATAAATATTAGAACTCGATATAAGTGTATATGTGTGAGTGTGTTCTATAAAACAACAGTGAAATCAAATTTATCCAGTTTAATAAATGGCATTCTGTTTCCAAACAAAAGGTAAATGTTATTACTTACTTTATATATTTTTTCTAAATTTATATGTGCGTTAAGTGGTGATAAACAGTGGGTTTGTTATCAGCAGGCGTGATTTAAATTTATGTTGAAATTAGTCATCGCGGTAGTGAAAACTTATGAAAATGAGATTCGTAATTCGTGGGGGCGTCCCGCGTATAGTAGTTGCTTGTGGCCTTACCTGTTATCACTTACCATCGATGTTGATCAACGATGCGGCACTTAACCAGGATAGACATCATAACGATCACGGATCCAGCCGAAACATAAATAACGTGTCCGTCTAGAGGTATGTCGGTTCAGAGAGCTCAATGCGGGTGCTGCAGCCGCAGTCTGTCCGCAACCGCGATACCTTGCGCGCCTTGCAAATTTACCACCTCCGTGCTTTATGTCCAGTAATATGTTTAGTAATATCTGGCAGTGTTTCGTACTGGTTTAGTTCACAAAATGCCAAACTTGGGCACGCGGAACGGTTCCGTCGCATATTTCAAATGTGAGTCTCCTGAGCTTTCGCGGTACTTTACCGGTGAATACAACC
Organism: Agrypnus murinus; assembly: GCA_929113105.1. Lineage (NCBI taxonomy): Eukaryota > Metazoa > Arthropoda > Insecta > Coleoptera > Elateridae > Agrypnus > Agrypnus murinus. The sequence continues at coordinate 190,078,076 of OV816024.1, forward strand.
ACCTGTTGCTACACCACTTTCCTTTACGTTCATTCATAATTTTCAATGTTTCTTTTATCTTTGCAGTATCTATCTCCCGGATAACAGCTCTACGACTTCTTGGTCTTGTTATACTCATGGGAGAATATTTCTTCTCGTCTTGTCACTGCGTTCCAGTCAACACAGAAACTTTAAATAATGAGCCATGGTGGTGTCAACCATGCAAAAATGAACACAGAACTAGACATAGTCGAGGGATTAATGAGCCACTTCAAACACAATTTAGCATTGCCATTAGTTCTTACAAGAGTGAAACCAAGAAATACGTAGACCTCTTAAATACAAAGGTAAATATTTATATTTTTAATATAACCTTATCACATCAACCTTACCTTCCTTATTCTCAAACATATCTTTAACATTACTTTTTATTAAATCACTAATAGGCGTCTTTCTATTTCAGTACGGATATGGCCAACATTTTAAGCAACAAAGTAAAGCATACAACAGCTGGTTGCCAAGGAAGAAATTCTTCAAAAGACTTCGGAAAGATGATCACACGGTAAGTTTTAAATAAACAACCCCTATTATATTGTTCATTAAACTAATATTTACTTTGTTTTCTTCAGATTCTTCCCGAATTACACAAAAACCTCCAAATCTATGCTGTAGCGTTTCAACGTCTTCTGGACATGGAAATTCGTACTATTGATGCTTCCTTCGACATGTCCAATAGGATCAAATCGATCGAAACCGTAAAAATAAACATTAATGGTTTAAGGTGCGAGATTGAACATGAAATTGCCGAAAAACAATTACCGGCGCCTGAAAAGGTACCATCCGACTTCATTGACGACAAGCAGATTCCGTCGGCCGTAGCTCACATTACTGATGGTTTAATAAGGGACTACCATATTCTTGAAAGTTATTTCAATTTTATACAAAAGTGTTACAATAAGCTGTTTAAATCTAAGAAGAATCGAAAAAATCACAACGGTAATAAAAAGGGAGATAAACAAAAAAATAATAAAAATAAACCAAAAAGGACCCCAAAAAATAAATTAAACCAAAAAAGTGAACAAAGTTGATAAAACATTTAGTGATAATAACGATTTTATCGCGTAATTAATTTATTTAAAACGATCTCGTAAATACAGTATTTAAATAAAGTGTAAGGACGAACGGTGAAAAGAATTTACATTATAAGAAGAATCAGTGGGGAACCAAAAACGAATAAAGAAGCAAGATCTAGAAGAAATAGCTGGTAATAAAGAAGAATGTTCGGTTCCTTAAGGAAGAAAATTAACGAAGAAAAACCGAGTTCCTCTTAGAGTACTTCCATCGACTAATACGTATAATAAATGGAAGTATGTCTGTTTATGCCTGTGATATCACCATTTTTGTATTTTTGTATGTGTATTTATTATTTAATTTATTTATTTATGTAATTAATTTATTTCACTTAAGTATTAATTTATAAATAGTACAGCTTATGCAGACTGTAGATACGACGAACTTTTTTGACTAGTTTTCTATTTTAAATGCAGTATTATAAAAATGATCTTTTAGTTTAGTCAGATCACTGTAGTCAATGCTTTTAGATTCCTAAAGTCATTTAAAAAACATAAACTTGTGATAAATATAAAACGATGGGCCAAGAAATATGTACTTGCTTTTAAGCAAAATGCCCTTAAAATCAGCCAAACAAACATGCAATATGCCAGTGATATTGTAATGTTCATTTTTTGTACATAATTTTTAATAAAACAATTTTTATAAAAAAGAATAATTTGTAGATTTTTTTAAAATCTTTTTAATTAATAAGCATGCCTTATTATTTACTTAAAATTTCCACCATGAAGGAAAATAAAGCGATTCAACTCCCAGATAATATCTTCTCTTATAGAATTTAATATAGGGTGAAAATAGTAGATCGTTTCTCAAATCCGGTCGGTAAGTTGTTTTAATCTGACCCGCAAAACCGCATGAGTAATAAAAGAGATGTCTAAAAAAATTAAATCTTTAGCGGTTATGGCGCCGATGGGCTGCCTAAAGATTTTTCTTTGTTATAAAAAACTGAATAGAAACAAATATAGGTGATTCAAAACTAATAATTGTTTCGGAAATATTCACCTAATTTTGCGAATTTCCGTGTTAACGAACTACAATTTGTTTACATTCTAAGTAATAATTAGGTGAAAATTTAAACTAATTTGTTTTGAATGTAATAAAAGAACTTTCTACTACTAACTTTAACCATTTAAATTTCATTTAAGAAATTCCAATCAAACAGTGAGTGTAATTATAAAAATCAACAAATATCCGTTATTGCACATAATTTCGAAATTACATCTATAAAATCCTAGCAACTAAATACACGTTTACATCCATAAACAAAGAATGTCGTTCAGTCTATTATAAAACCAACACAGAGTAAAGAAAGTAAAATACAATTTCACGATTTAATTGCCATCTCAAGAGATAACAACAAATCAGGAGTGTTTTTAAAACTAATTAAAGTCGCATTGTGATTATAGTACGTTAGGATATATACAGTCGCGTCTATGAATGATTTCTATCGTAATACGATTTAGTATACATAAGGCAGTCATAATAAATTCTTAGTTTTTTATCTTTTATTTACATTTATTCCACTGCAGGAATGTGTATGGTGGACAAAACAAAGGAGCTTCTCAATGATAGCTACACATTCACAAAAATTTTGAGAGCTTCAATTATTTTTCCATTATCTGTTAATGATAGATTTGAAGTCCGCAGTGCTTTGAATAAAAGCATTTTTTATTGGTTGTAGATATACACTGCGAGAATTTTACAGAAATCTTGCAAAAACTCAATACAAATGTAATCATAACAAAAACACTTCAAGATTATCCAATAAAAGATTAATTAATTTTAACTTATTTAAGCTATGATATTTGATACAAATTTTATCATATATCTCTGATGTTAATCATGATTCAGCTAATATGATGAATAATAATTTAATGTATTTTCTATTTTAATAACCCACCTACGTGAAAACTGTATTCTAGGATTTAATGATGGTTATATACACGTATCACACTTAATTTAAAAGTGGATACAAAAATTTCTATGTTTACCCTAACGTAGCTAAAATTACACGCTACAATCCACGAAATTCAGTTAAAATTTGACGTCAATCGACAGAATGTTTGCAAAAAATAATCATAACAATGACAGATATTCCGGAACAAATACGGTTACATTATAACTATCCAAGTATTTTCCCATTAGACCGCAATATTTGACTGTTTCCGTCTAACATAAGGGGAAATCCTATATGCTGTACACCACCTTCATCGCATAGGGCTAACCCTACTAAGAGCGTTGAACGGAATACAAAATTTTACATCCCCTGTTACAAATAGGAAAACTATAATCGATCCTTCGGAAGAATTTAAAAAGATCTGTTTCATTATTTTTTAAAGCGCAGATTGCATTAAAAGAGATTATAATAATAATAAATGCGTTCTTTGATTGGTTAATTATAAACGAAAATGACATTATCCTGCATTATACTTAACGATATTTGGATGCATTATACTTGCTCGACTAAAACACCGCCAAAATGAAAGATTCAGCTTTTAAACCCACTCGTTAACACCGAGAATGCGGATACACAACAAGAAAGAATATCATGTATCATGGTTATTAAATTGATAAATGCGTACCTAGATCGGCGGTGTTGATTTGCAAACAGGCCACTGTACCCACATCTTGTAGAACTGCATTTAGAAAACATCTCCAATAAGGCAACCAAAGATTGCACTTATGTTCAAAATTACATCTAATGTATTATTTTGCAAATTAAAATTTTTTTATGGGAAAATTTTAAAAATAAAAAAGGTTAATCTCACTATTTATATGTATTACTATTCTTGACTAAAATAACCTTGGTGTGCTTAAAAATTATTACAAGATAATCGTTTGATTAAATCAAAGATAAATATATTTCATGCTTCGTCTTGAAAATAGAAAAATTTGATAAGGTTTTGTCTCCAATTTTGTTTATTCAATAATGAATCACTGTATTAGGATTGGAAGTAGGCCTGATAAAATTATGCAATTCTATCGACAGGTAACATAAGATTTCGTACGATAGTCAAAATCAATAGATGTAGTATGAATGTAGGTCAATTTGTGCATAAAAATTTTCTTATGCAACTCATTCACTAAATAATTATTATCAAATGTGAGTCACGGAATCAGGGTAATTTTTTAGGAGAATTCATTAATTCTTATCATTTTACTTATATATTATTATTTCTTCTAATAAAAGAAACAATTTTTACATAAACTTCTCATTAATTTTGATCACAAGGATATTGTGGATAAATAAGCCTAAAAGTGGTATTAAATGAATTAAAAGTATATCTTATCTAACAATCAAAAACAGAACAGAAAAACAGCAGAAATAGGTACACAAAAAGTACATAAAAAATGAATAATAAGTCAAAAACTAGATTTCATTCAACGGAAGGATCTCGAGACCAAACAACAGGTTACTGCGGAGGACTGTTTTAAATTTCTTTAACGATGCGCAAAATATATCACATTTATTTAATTGATTTAATATAGTACACAATTCTGTTTATCGCAGAATTCATAGCATAATTCGTTTTTTGATGTGTTATGAGTTACATAAAATTGTTTTGTATTTCCAAGATTACATAGCAAGTTAGTATTTTGAAATTAAGCTTTTGCAAAATATTTGAGAGTCTCAAAGACCTTTAATAACTTTGAATATAAACAACGCATCAGAAAACCAATCTTCTTAACGATTTCTTAAACCTTCTCGTTTCGTTCATAAACCCGATGGACAATAAATTTTCCGTACTAATGGCTTGATTGGTAGATACTCATCTACCTTGCATTTACCTACTGATTTTGGATACTTTTTAAAATAAGATTTCTGTAAACAAATTGTTATATTTTTCACGCCAAATACAAAAAATAAAGTATTAAGGAAAAGACTTAGACCAGAAAAATAATTTTTCTCGTCATTTTTCAAGGAATGATATGATTTTTTAAACCAGTTCGACTACTTGACCTAACCTAACCTAGATTTTTCTGATCTAAGATTTACTGGAAAAGCATAAGAGGGAAAATGGAAAATAAATTAGAGGAGACACAGTATGGTTTCAGAAAAGGAAGGAGCATACAGGACCCAATCTTTATAATACGATTAGAGATAGAGAAAACCATAAGCAAAAACAAAGAAATTCACATAGGATTCATAGACTTAGAAAAGGCTTTCGACAGAATTAAAAGAAAAGATATCTGGGAAAGCCTAGAAACAAGAGAAATAGACAAAGCACAATAAACATGGTTAAAATAATGTATAGAAAAACATCGTAAGAACACAAAATGGAAAATCACGGGAAGTGTGGTGGACGGAGCTATAAAAAAGGCAAAACAGACGATGAGACCATTACACCTAGGTTATTAGAAAACGCAACAAATTAAAGTAATAAAACTATTATTTGCAGACAATATGACAATAATAGCAGACTCAGAAAGGAACCTACAACATAATATGAACATAATAAAAAAGGAAATGATGAAAATTAACATGAAAATAAACGTACAGATGTAACACTTACGTTTTCTTATCCTACATACTAAATATAAAATACGTCGCGCGATGGACGTCACTGTAATCTCAACAATTCAACTACTACATACTTACTGTAAAGCTCATGAATACGATACTTAGGTTACTTTATAATGCTACGGCAGGGGACATCTTAAAGACAAACTATTACTCAGAAAGTAGGTACTGATCTTCATAGCTTATTGATTATTAAGAAGAATAAGGTTTTATAGACATAATAAACATAAATATAGGCGCCATTTGATACAAGTCCTTGAAGCTCAATATTCGCAAACAGAAATGAATATTGGCTTTATTAATTAAATGAAATTAATAATCATGTTTAATTACATTAACATTAAGCTGGTTAAAATATTTTAAAGCACAATGGTCCAATATTATTACAGTAGAGTTTAATTCAAATATTCATTTTAAAAATAAAGTATTTACTTCTCTTTAATAACAATAGTAAAGGTTTTGATGGTAATACTCTTATAAGAATTCTTATTAAAGGAAAATATAGACATACATTTATATTATATAATCATTTAGGGAAAATGGTACAAATAGTTTTTACATAAAACTTACTTTAATCAAACGAGTACCCATTAGTCCTGATACTTTGGTAGAATTTTACATTTCTCTAAACTTCCAAAAGAAAACAACAACACTTCCATAGTAATGCCTTTATTTCACTTAACACTAAATACAAGGCCTTCATAGATTATTGATATGAAGCAGGAAGCACTTGGAAAGTATAATCGCTGATACCGCTTTTCCACTCAAGATCAACGAACGAAAGTTCACAATAATTCTCACTTAATTGCAATTTCATTAGCTATCACTTTATGAATAACTAAAACCATACGAGTCCAACACCCATCTTTATTGGTTTTTATTACTACGACATCCAAATAAACAGTCTTCTGAATTATTTCGGCACATCTAAACCGAAAAGTTTAATTCTTTATTTTCAAAATTAACTAACCATTACATACTCTTATAGGTTTCAAATTGTAAATCCTCGGAATAATTTTATTGGTTATTAAAACGTTTCGTTAGGCATTTTTAGGTAAAACTTCTGAAATTTCGATAATTTACTAATTGAATTAACTCGAAGAATTAAAACTGTATTAACAACCACTAGTTGCGCTCAACGGTAAGTTCATGGGCTGTATTAGTGATTTGAGCTCATTTTATATCTCACAGAAAATCTGTTGATCAAATTCCTACAAAATTCTCTTTATCACTTGTCTAATCAATTTATTTGACCACGGTACGATACTGAATCTACATTAACAAAAACTTCGCACTGTATTTAAACTAATTCGTTTAACTGAAAAAACGTGCCTTCGGCAGAACTGACTCGTATTTCTCAAACTGTAACTTTTTTATACATTAAAATTGTAGTAATTAGAGCACGAACTAACATAAAACTTCACCGGGGGCTTCACCGAGGGCTTCTCCGAGATAAAGCCCCGTGTCAACGCGGGAAACCGCTCTCCGCTCGGCCCGTTACTTGTACTCTTTGTTGATTTTTCCAGACTCTGTAATCTACTGACTGAAAATTAAGGAAGCAACCCTATGCTAAGCTTTAATTTAAAAGAGGGAAAAAGAAACCAACCAGGAAGTTAATATTTCTTACAGCCAATCAAATTTGCAACCAACCAATCCAAAGGAAGTTAATATTTCTTCCAACCAATCAGGAAAATAACCGCGTAGAAAAAACTAAAATAATCCGTTTAAATCCGGGACATTACCGCCCGAAGTCTGCGTCTGCAGATGGCCATATGATGCTTTTTTTATACGTCTGCATATATGAAAATCTGTTCACCCCAGTTAAAATAGCACGTAGAGAATATATAAATTTAAGGTTTATGCGTTTTCAGATAAATTATTCCCTTGTTAAAAGCCGATCTTATTTTTCTACTTTTATCGGCACAATCTTATTAGTAAATTTTATTCTAGAAGGAATATTATCTTTTACGAAAACATTTTAGGGTGACTCTTGGCATTAAAAAAATATCATTTCATTCAAAATATCGTCTGCATTTTTAATACAAATGAAATATTATAAACTACACAGGACCGTAATAAGATTTTTTACCATTTATGCATATAAAATTGCATTTCTATAAAATTAAGAATTTTAACACGTTACACAGAAGACAAAAACAATGATAATAACAACATTTGAAAAACACACAACATTCTTCTAGACGAACATACAGGGTGCCCATTATGTATGGAATACAGTATATATCTCGGTAAATATCGTCTTTATAAAAAAGTTTGTTATATAAAAGTTGTTTAACATTTTATTTTCCATAATAAGATAGCATTCAATTGTTTTTATTTCAGAAAACAAATGAGTAATGAATAACACTTTAATTTTTCTAAATAGCAATGTACCCTTTCATTAGGCTCATTTGATAGAGATTTTTTTTCTCTTTTCGATGACCTAAAATCTTAGTACCCTTATATCAGAAAATTTTTGAAAAAAACGTAAAAAATGTTTATTAAGTTAATTTCACCAATAACATAAACCTAGATATACGAGATCTCTTTCATTTGTCTTAACAATTGATTGTAGGCTTTTATTGTGACAGAAGTTTGTTTATTTAATTAAGTTGTTGGTACATGGAAAAATAAAAATGGTTCATTTAACAGAAACTGAACGTATAGAAATTTTAATTATGGTCGGTTATGGGGATCGCAAACGAACACAATTTGAAGTATGTGAAATTTTTAATGAGCGTTATCCACATCGAGAACCAATCACCCAGTCAGTAGTTAGCAAAACCTTGAAACGGTTTAGGGAAACTGGCAATGTTAAAAATCTGGTGAAGACTGGTCCGCAGAGGTCTGCGACAAGTGAAGATAAAAAGTTCGATGTTTTAATAGAAATCGAAGAAAATCCAAACATTTCAACTCGTCAGTTAAGTTTAAACCATGCCGTAAGTAAAGGTTCAATACAGAAAATATTACATTCAGAAAAATTACATCCGTACAAACCGACTTTATTGCGAGAATTATCCGAAGATGACTACGATCGACGTGTTCAATTTTGTGAATTTATGATGGAGCGAATCAACAACAATCCAAATTTTCTTAATAATATTGTTTTTTCTGACGAGGCTACGTTTTGTTTAAATGGAAATGTAAATAGGCATAATTGTTGTATTTCCGGCCCGTTGGATAGGCAGAAGAGGGTCTGTGGAGTGGCCTCCCCGATCTCCGGATCTTACACCTTGCGATTTCTTCTTCTGGGGATATTTAAAAACAAAAGTGTATACAAACCGACCCCAGAATCTGTCCGAATTAGAGCAACGAATACAAAATGAAGCTGCAGAAATTTCTCCCAGATTTCTCAGAAATTCTTTTCAAGCTTTTCGTGATAGGTTGGGACACTGCCTTGCAGTTAATGGTGAACATTTTGAACACTTATTGCCATGAAAACCATTTTATTGCTAATTTGGTTTTGTCTTCAAGCTTTATAAGAGACGTACATAATTTTCTGTTCATTTGTTTTATTTTGTTTTTTGTTCATTTGTTTTGTTTTGTACATTATGTAGATGCACATCTGTTTATTTTAGGCTAATAACTCGAAATACTTTAAGATCTCGGATATCTAAATTCATGTTATTGGTGAAATTAACTTAATAAACATTTTTTACATTTTTTCAAAAATTTTGATATAAGGGTACTAAGATTTTAGCTCATCGAAAAGAGAGAAAAAATCCTAAGCACATTTACCTGGCGGCAGGCAGTTTCCCATATGCCAAAAGCGGGATAAATCTCACTTCGCTTCTCATTACTTAAGATTCAGTCAAACAGCGGGTTCCTTTGGTGACCATAAATGACCTCGGTCAAACAGCGGGTTCCGTTCGGTGACCATAAATGACTTTATTCAAGGCGAGACTCAAATCCGCCCACACCGATATCATATACCAGGGCTCCCCCTGATCGGTTTGAATGACCTTCGAGAATTCTCACGAACTTCCCTACCACACACTTGACCTGACAGCTTCATCCATTGCCCAGGATCCAGGACCAAGGATAGGGTAGAAGACAGCCAGTTTTACGGGTGAACGTCGTCGTGTGGTATCCGAACTCCCGAAGCATTCCTATACAGTGGGGAAACATGGGCACTAATAAACAGAAATAAAATCCGAATAAATGCAACGGAAATCAGGTTCCTAAAAAAATATAGGGAAAGGCTGAGAGAGAGGCAGGTTTAGAAATGAGGCCTTTAGAGAGCAACTAAACATAAGGTCAATAATAATAAAGATCCAAGAAAGGCAACTAGGGTGGCTCGGGCATATAAATAGAATGAAGCAAGAGAGACTCACACGAAAACCGACGAAAGAACAGAAGGGGTAGGCCAAGGAAAACTTGGAAAGAAGAAAAAAGCAGCAGAAGAGAGAAGGATTCAATGGAAGGAGGTGAAAGAGCTAGCCCAGAACAGAAAAGAATGGAGGTAGAAAATTAACTCAACTCTATAATCTTACACCGGTAGAAAGACTAAGGATTAAGTAAAGTAAGATTTACTGGAGTGGCCTAGCCTAGCCTATCTTAACCTAAACCAACCTAACCTAATTTCAAAATTTCTTCATGGATTTTGCTGTTTTTTGCAAAAATACTCAAATGCAATACAACTCAGAAAAGTAATTTTTCTCGTAATTTTTTAAGTAATCGTGTAATTCTTTAAACCAGTTCGACTGCTTGACCTAACCTAACCTAGCCTAAGTAAAGTTAAGGTAAGTTAAGCTAAGCTAAGCTAATCTAATCTAGCCTAACCTAGCCTAGTCCAAAATTGCCTCATGGCTTTTGATTTTTTGCAAAAATACTCAAATACAACAATAACCAGAAAATTATTTTTTCTCATCATTTTGTAGGTAACCATGTGATTTTCTAAACCAGTTCGACTGCTTGACCTAACCTGACCTAAGTCAAACATAAATTAGGTAAATCTAAGATTTACCTAAACTCAGTTTTAGTGGCCTGCCCTAGCCTAGCTTAATTTAACCTAACCTAACCTATCCTAACCTAACTTAACCTATCCTAACCTAACTTAACCTAGCCTAGCGTGACTTAGCCTAACCAAGTGTTATTTATCTTTAAGGAAGAAAGGTAATTATAATAGGATGTACAAAAGGGTAGATAAACGCGGCTAAGCTCGCAAAACTTTTTCATAGTTACGTACTATTGATTTCATAATGATCTAAGACAGCAAGGTTAATATGATGCTATTTGATTCTGTTTTTTTCAATGTAAGTGCATAGGATAAAATAATAAAAAATAGCATCATATTAGCCTTACTCTCCTAGATCATTATGAAACCAACAGTACGTACAGATCTTAAAAGTATCCTACCACTATCTTGATCAGCATGATCAGTATCTTCAAAATCATAAATTAAACAACTAAAGAAACAAAAAATTAAATGCACTTGACGATTTTCTTTCTTCAGATGATTGAATTCGAAAAATGTAAAAAAGCACACATCGCGTCGCAGCGTTTAATTGTGTTAACTTTAGAAATATTTGTTCTGCATTTAAGCAATACTACATTAAGCATATGAGATTAACGCTCCGGTAGCATCAGTAATTTAACATATTGAGGTCCTGAGTTCCTTATTTCGGTCATTATTTCTTACGATCCTCAGATGCTTTATATATACTACAAATCTAATTTTCCACGGCATATCATAGCGACAAACTCGGTAGTAATGTTTTAGCTGAAATGATAATCCCGATCCAATTTTCTGTGTATAAATCTTATTCTTGCAATAAATGTATCTACTGTATTTGCTAATTGGAGGCCACCTTGAAAGAATTACCAATATTACATAATTAAATTTTACAAAAGTAGTACGTGCGTCACTAGTGAACTATATAAATTTATCGAATTTGCAAAGCTACTGGTATTAACAATGACCTGATATGCTACTATTATTTCTTTTCTCTGATAAAATCTAAAATGAGTCAAAACTTGAGACTTATCGCTACAGCTAAGAGAAAGGATAGTCCACTAAAGATTTTGACATAAGACTATTTATAAAACTTCTTCTGTACTTTCTGGCTTACGATAAAAACTTTAACAAGCAGCTTATTCTACAAAGCTTGTTTATAAAAAGTTCTTAAAAAGCCCTGCTTATATTTATTTCTCTAGATGTTTCCGTAAAATAATATTTTTCTTTTATAAAAAATATAAAATGTATGGTACTACTGAGCTAAGTAAGATATCCGCAAACGTAAAACTGACGAGGGCCGTTAAGCCAAGTTCGTTGATTTTCCTGAGTGTTTTATCCAATACCTCTTTATATTTCACAAAAAACATAATTTATTGAAGATGCTATGGGCAAGTAGGGTGTGAGTAGGGTGATTCTGCATGCTTACAAAGAACACTTCATATATGTAAAACTTATTTGTGGGAAATGATAGTTAACGGTTTTTAGAAAAATATACAACAAAAAATTATTATAGTTTAAAATAGCGATTATAAATGACTACTATCGAATGCATAAGTTCTGAGCCCTGAGTTTGAATCACATAGCAAAAAACCTTAGAGCCCAAATCAATTCAAACAAAAACAGTTAGATAGACAATTTATTTATGATTATAAGATAGTAAATTTGTAAGATTATATGATTTTTGGTTTTTGAAGTTTCGCAAATTATCTTACAAAAAGTCCGTTTTGGGAGTTTTGAAGTAAATAGTGCCTTTAATAATTAATATTTTAATCACTTCTCGTCAGAATTGGATGAAATTTTATATTGTAACGTTCTTTTTAGATAATACCAAAAATGCTGTTTAATCGTCAATTAACAAGAGAAATATTATTTACATACACTAATTACAAACACTATAATTATAAACTGTTAACGAACTTAAGCTAGATATTTACAAACTTAGAGTAAGATATTTAAGACTATCTATTTGCAATACAAAATGTTGTATTGCAAATAAATAGTATTTATTATGTATAAATGTATTTACTACACATTTATATATGACTACTAATTACACAATGCACATATTCAATTCACCGGTTGAACAATGATTTCTCTACTGCCGATGATATATCACATATAATCTCTCTAGAAAACGCTAGATTGGACTGGTGTATTATACCTTGTCTAGCAGCCGATGGGTCATAATGCGGCCAATCTCGATCATTATAGATGGGCCGGGAACCTACTGGCTTGTTCGTCGCCCGTGTAGGGCTTTTCCCATTCGTTATAATACGTTACGCTTTTTATACTTACTTGAGACCTCGGGCTGTCACACATTATAATTCAATACCTTCTGCTACTTCAAACCCTTTACTCGCTATATTAAATTTATAAAATCTAGAGCAAGAGCTCAGCACAAATAGTTTTAACATAATCTAAGCTACAGTGGGAACCGCCCACTACACTGGTTCGAAATAATACTCCTTCCACTTTTCACCTTATTTATTAAAAGCATGCCAAAAATAATATTCTACATCAAGGTAGAATATGGTACACAAATACTAAATATAAAGTCAAATAATAAAATAGAGTAGAAAAGGTAACACATGGTAAATCGATATCCAAAGCGCTTAATTCCTCGATGTGAAATTGAATTCCATTTAATACAATCCATGTGAGATGTAAATAAGATCACCACAAACAGAAATAGAATAAAAGCGTTCTTATATTTAAAAAGTAATGGTGACTTTCCCCAAAGCAATCCCAACGGCGAAGTGATAATTAGAAAAAGTAACAACTCGGAAAACCTTTACGGCTCTTCAAGCACAAATGTCTAAATGCAGGAACAAGGAAACATGCCAGATAATCGAAGATCTAATAACTCTGCGAGAGATCGTATTATCGTGAAGCAAGGACGTGGAACTTATTATAGAAATTTCAAATGGAGATGGAATTCCATGAACTCGTACTGTAGTGATCTTAGTTGGTGATCACTACATTACTCCTGGCAACAATGACTTCTAAATAAATACAAGACAAATAAACACATTTTGTCAAGTCTGGCATTATTTATTTCTTTTAATAACATTTAATATATCTCATATTTCATATATTAGTATGTATGCTCCGCACTACCAGTTCGTTGCATTTTGGGTCACGTCGGGTCACCAAAATGCAAGTAACTGGTAGTGCAGAGCATATACTTTAGCCATTTTTAATCCAAGATATCTGGAAAAAATAATTTAATGTAATTTAATATGTATCTATGCAATTTGAACAAAATCTGAGACATTGAAGCACTTGGCTCTAGTCGATATGGCATGAAATTTGCCATTTATGTTATTATTCCTCAAAAAACAAATGAAGAATCTAGATCAACGCGTGATCAACATTTGTGAAACACATTATGATAAGATAAGAGTGTAAGCAGCATCTTATGTTACCAGGGTTGTTAAAAAAAGTCAGCAGCGTACATTCGGGTTGTACTTTTTAACATTTCGTTTTTAATTGTTACATACATACACCCTAATAACGGTTTTTAATTAAAAAATTTCATTACGTTTTTAAGTATCATAGGGTAAGACATTTAAAGAAAACTAATTGCAAAAATTTTAGTTCTAACTCGTTAGAAGTAAAAAATAGAGAAGATAAAATCAATTTAATAAAGATAAAAATAAATTTTATTATTATTATTAGGCGAAATAGAATAATTTAACGTCGACGTTAATAATAATTATTATTATAGTGTAAATTGATTTTATTTTCCCTATTTTGTACGTATATTCGATTATAATCGAATATACATTAAGCATCACCTCTTAGATCTTAAATAAAATCAGTTTATGACGCTACTGAATCATTCCAGCTCACCTCCTGTTTCTCTTATCAGTTAAAATACTCGAGCCGACCATGTAATTACTTCTTCATTCTTTATTTGTTTGTTGAGGTATAGTACTTATATTTATGTAATTATGCTTATGTCATTTTAAGTTAAATGAATTTTAAAATTGGTTATGAAAATGGCATTTAATTAGTCTTAGAGTCTCAGTTAACGTAGAATTTACGAAAATTGAACCTGCTTGATCATATCAATCTTCAGTCATTTTCAGTATACATAAAAATTGTAGGAACACTGTTCTCATTTACTAAAAGAAAAACTGATCGACCGGGTTAAATTTTCGTAAACGCCTTATGTGCCAAATTTGTTCTTAATTTATCCACAATAATATTTACGGCAATTCTAAATAACTGAAAATTGGCATGTCCAGTAATCGATTCCCGTTATTATTCTCTTCCTAAAACAAAACAGGAGAGCAGTTGTGGTTCAGTTAGTTGCGTGCGGGACTATCGCCCAATCTATCATCGGATTTATAAAAATCGATTCACCCTTGGAAACAAATGGTAAACCACAGAGGTATACTTTGCAACGAAGTGGCTTTATTATTGGTTATTTATTTTGGGTATACGAGTGAATAAGCTTATCTTCCGTGCAATCTACGACCGCTCGGATAAGCCACCGACTCAAGAGAGAGCACGCGTCCCTTCCCTAACCGATATTTGGTCCGGTTCCGGTGTCCCTATTCCTGTTGGTGTTCGAGAATATGGATCTGGAGGCTCTGGTGGTTTGCTAATGACTGGCTACACAAAGATCTACCGAAAGCCATATTTCGGGGGTGGTCTGACAAGAGCTGCGTTTTTTTTTGTGTAACTCAACCAATAAATTTCACAACAATTCAACCAACTACAATCATCTTACGTCTATTGCAAACCCCGCATTCCAACAACATAGGTATCGTCTTTTAATTACAACATCTCATCAAATAATCATCAACTTCAAATCTACGCCAACTGCAACTCATCTTCATCAACCAATAGTAATTAACGGCAACGCGTACCAACAACCTTCAACCTTAAACTTTCAATTGCCGTAACTATTATTATATTCAACTTTCCACATTCTAACGGTTATCGCCCATATAAATATCCACCGCATCTGGTATGGCCGATAACAAACAAAAGAAGAACCATGATAGTGAAATTGTCAAAGAATACAGAGAATAGAAGTACAGAGTTATATACTATTTATGTATGTTATGATACGTACAGAAGTACAATATACATGTGGCCGGTTTCACAAAGCTTGATTAAACTCTGATTAACTTAATTGTAATTAAATTTGAAATCTAGAAATATAATTGTATAAAATTCAAGGTCTGTTAAATCTCAGCCAATGAAATTTCTGAATTTAGAAATTAATGACAATTAAGTTAATCAGAACTTAATCAAGCTTTGTGAAACCGGCCAATAAAAGTACAGAGCGATTGTAGTTATCATTACCAAAATTATTTTTAATGTTGCTAATAATAACCACAATGTCACCCCATTTTCCAGACCACTTATTATTTAAATTAATTTAATAATAAGTGGTCCTTCAATCTGACTGAAGACGCTCAGGTCTAAAATAGCTATGGGTGGGGGGGAGGCTCAGGTGAGAAATAACGTTATCTACACACGATTTATTGAGTCCGCGTCCAGCACTCATCCTCATCCTCAACAGGATAATCAGCCCGGAGCTGCCAAGCCGTCAAGCAAAGCAGCCGGCTAGGTTTATTAGAGTAAGGACTCTTGACCGTAATTCCGATTTCTTTTCCGCCCCGCCAAAACTCCCTTCCGTTTCCACCTTTTTCCGTACCTTACCTCACTGTGTGTATGCCTGGGGGTCTTATCCTAAATCCGGCCTCTTTTCCGTACCTTACCCGAGACCTCTCTGTGTGTGTATGCCTGGGGGTCTCATCCGAACTTCCATCGCTACTGCAATCTTTAGACTTTTATACCCTCCCGTTTACCGACTTGACCGCACCGCACCCGCACGTTGATTTTTCTGCTTACGCGTTGCACCCGCTTGCTGTGCCTTACCGTAGAGTAGCGTATGATTTTGCTGTTTTGCACCCGCTTGCTGTGGCTACGACAGAGTAGCGTAGGGTAATAGTCATAGGCGTAACTAGTGGGGTGGCCAGGTGGACCCGCCTCCCCCCCCTAGAATGGCCATGGCCACCTCTAGGAAAAAGCCAATTGCAAAAAGCCTGGATATTTAAAGCTCGCCGCGCTCCACACTGGATCGTTTAATACAAGCTAGACGTAAATAATTCTAATATCACTTTAAACGATAAAGTATAATTAACTATTTTAGAAAAAATAGTTAAGTGTACATAGTAAGCTCATCTGTGCAGACAAAAAAAACAAAGTTTCTTTCTTAAGATTTACTTTATTACACTAGTTAGTTATAATTATTAACAAAAAGATTTAAATAATGTTGTAAAGAAATAGTATATTACATTTCGAGGGTTGTAAGTAGCAAATTACACTTTGAAATTTCATGCGTACATAATTTGTCTTACAACTAGAGCGATATATTTTCTCCGACCACACATTAAATTGATTGCCAAAGTGTGACATTTTTTAAATAACAGTTTGGATTTTTGTACTTGTCAAATATTTTGACAAAATAACTAGCAATGCCGCCAACACAAATATGTGATAAACAAAAATGTTCCCACTAACTGTAGCATAATATACATATTACGTAACAGTTTTCCTTTTCATTACATAATAGTGTTCACAATGACAGCTTACTTGTCAAGTAAATCGTTGTACTTGACAACTTACGTATATGGAAGTAGAAAAAGTAATTCATGATTTGTAGTAATGAAACCAATAAGACCAGCAGTGCCAGGGTTCTTGTGCACCTGGAGAACCTGGAATTGTCAAGGAAAATTCTTTGTCTGGAAAACTCACTTGTGCTGTCATCAGTCATTAATAATTGAATATATAATATAGGTACATAAACAGATTTAAATTTCTACCGAAGTCAACTTGATTTGCTTTTTTCGAGGTTTTTGCAGAAAACCAAAGAACACATTGTGCCCTTTTTCTCAGAGGCGCTTACATTTGGTACTGCTTTCAGTACGAACGCAATAAATACGTTCCTGTAATATACTTTTTTTGGTACAGTAGGTACTATATTCTTTACGGAAAGCAGCTGACTTCCCTTTCTGGTTAATTTTTTTTTATGTATTGATTTAATCCTTCGTACAAAGTCAACACTAGCTTCTGGTAGGTTTATTTTATTGGAAATGTGTACAAATAAATTGTCATACCTTCACATTTTGAAGTAGAGTACCAAACTTCAAAATACTCCATGCGGGAAATGCAAAACCTACTCCATGAAAATTAAAAAAAAGTGTCATGCAAATCCGTGCGAAATCAACCGACTACAGTATTGGAAAGTAGACCCTTCAAACTTTCAGTTAAGCTATATATGATCGTGACATATCGCAGCATACATACTTAGATTCTCCAAAATATTTCATCAACATGCATTTTATAAACACTGAGATATAGCTTGAGTTTGGATTTTTTTAAAACAATATTACACAAGATACAAATTTCTCATTAAGCCAATAAAATAATACATACATTCACCTATATAGCACATTTTTCTCAAACACTTAAGACGACTGTAAATTTCTAAAACACATATTCTTTGAGAGCGCGTCAACTGCAAGTTCATAAAGTCGTCTGTTGCACTTTTCTTGTAAAACAACTTTGGGGTGTAATTACCCAATTGCAATTCGCGATACAGGATTGGTAAATGCATTTTTGAGGTCAGTGGTTATCTGTGATCAGTTTGAAAATGGGGCTGGTAATGAAATTAAACTTTGACTTCTTTACGTCTAGCTTGTATTAAACGGTCCAGTGTGCGCTCTATGTGTTCATTAACCTGGGGCCTGCCCCCCCATAGAGAAATTTTCTAGTTACGCCCATTGTAATAGTAAGGGTTAAGTTTAATATTTACTTTACTAGTATTATTAATAATAAAACCATTTGGTTAACATTGTGTGTTTTATTTGCTAGTATTGACACCCCCCCTTTTATTTAGTGAGAAGTTTAAGAACTGGTGGAGTAACACAGACAGGACCGGTCTCTACAACCCCAGCAGTTACCTGGATTACTCTTTCTCCACTAGCAGTTACCCGGAACCGTGGAGCATACCACGTTAAAATAACGGCGCCCGAGAGTTACCGCCGATACCGAGATTATCCAGCGCCACTTCGTAAGCGAGTTAGTGCCCAGGGCAGAGACACCTACAATGTGCAGTCCGAGCAGAGACGCCTACCGAGTCAAACCACGGGGCCCCTTACAACTATCACCAAAAATCTCACTGAAATTGATAAACAATCCAACAGCAGCGTGTGGTGCGTACAAAACAGTAGAAACAGTCGCAATACCAATTATGCGGCGCTATGACGCTCGTACACATTGATAGCGTGATAGCGCCTACGCCCTATCACGACTGTTTCCACTGTTTCGTATGCACCGCACGCTGCTGGAATCAAACTACTATGTACTGCAACAGATCGCTGCTCTCTCAGAAAAAGGAAAAAAACGTTTGATACGTCGACATGCAACTATACGGTAGTTAGAGCTTGCATAATACTAATTTAATTTCTTAAAAATTAACTAAAAAGTAAAAGTAAACTATAGGTAATATAAACAAATACTAGGAATGAAGAGTGTATACCTCCCCAGTATCACAAGATATTGACCCGATATTGGTGCTATATGGGTAACATATTATATTCAGGCCCAATATTTGGAAGATTCAACCAAGATTGGTATTATGTCGGTTAAAGACTGGCACCCAACGTATGTAGCCAACATTGTTCCTACAAAGGTCCAATATATAAATAATAAGTTTAAAAAATATTGATATTCTCTATATTGATCCTATATTGGGCTTATATTTCAGCTCACTATATGGTTAATCCATTAGTAGATATTTAATATTATGTTATATTGGTTCAAGATTGGCGCCCAATATATGTAACTAATATTTCTTCCACAAAAGTCCTATATACAAATTATTTATATTGTATTATTCTGTACTGGTCGTATATTGAACATATAGTGCAGTTAATATTTAGCCTTTATAGTTCCGACACTGGATAAGCAGCCTTTGAACAAGGTTACTTGGTTATTCAAAGAATCAAAATAGCAATACATAGGCGGGTGCTTTATATACGTGAAAATGTTTTATAAATGTGTACCACGTCGAGAAAAATAAAAAATGGTTAGAAGTTTAACGCACAAGCAGCCGTGTATTGCAGGGTAGAAACGATGGTGATTTTACCGCTACTGATACTTGATGCATCTGTTTTAGTGTTGCGATATCTGCTGCTGATCATTTCTTGTTGAAAAATTTATATTTAATGATTGTAAGTGTGTCAATTATTTATATTCATTATATGCTGTAAGTACTCACTATATAATATCCATATATTTTAATTGCTATAACCGCGAAGTTTTGTTAGCGTTTCGTTTAAACATGAATAAAATTGTATAAACAATATGTCTGTGATTAATTTTATAACTTATAAATACGATAATAGAAGGTACATAACTATGTAGTTTCAAATTTAATAAAAATAGCATTATCTCGACTTTAATAGATTTTTACAAATTTTTATTAAAGTGAATGAAATATTAAACAAGCTACAAATTTTAACAAATAGTCCTAGTATATATTATTGGCCCAATATGTTGCCAATATATTTGTAATATATTTAATTTTATTAGTTATCTGTTTTACGTTGATACAATTTATTTAACTTTTTAACTAGAAATCTAGTAGATAAAAGTCCAATTAACAGAATTTAATGCGTTTGTGTTTTTATCTATAGTTTTCGCAACGACGCAAATGAATTATTGTGCTAAGTACAGACATCTAAAACAACTTTTATATAGAAGATGTATCGATAGTTTTAAGTGTAAATAGATAAAATAAAGTTGAATCCTCTCCGACTTCATCTACAGTTATCAGTAATTTAACGATATGGACTGTCCGTTTATTATTATTATTATTATTATCATCGTCGGTTACTAATATGATTGGGTTGAATGAACAGAAAATATACAAAGTGATTTGTGAGGGAGACATTAATCGAAATAAACGAAAATGTAGATATCAAGCATATCGCATTATCACATAAATTGTGCCAATACTAGTACAAGTATACTGCAACAATATTACGTTTAAGCGGTGGATGAAAATCATGTGAATGCATTTTGCCAATATTGTAAAATAATATTGAACTATTAAATATTTCAACGTTGGACCAATATTACCATGTTGGAGACATATTCTATGCACATATTGTGCCAATACTATAAACGTATACTAAACCAATATAATGTTCCAATGTATGGCCAATATAAAACTGCAGTACTGTAGATATATTGCTTCCGCATATTGTACCAATTCCGTCAGTGTCTGTCATTTACAATGTTTGGCCAATATGTGGAAACAATATTTTTCCAACAGGTGTGTGCTACTGGGGCTCTTATAAGCATCATCAGAGAAGAAATAGTATTATGGTTAAACGAGCGAAATAAGTTATTATTTATCAATCTTATCTACCTTTGATAATGACATAAAGTGTCGAAACAATATTGTCAGGTTAAGATATTAATAAAACTTGTGAAACTTTAACTAATCTTTGTATTTATATTATATTTCAAAGTTATTATACGCTAATAGTCAGATGTTTGATGCACAAGCGCGCAAGCGCAAGTGTAGCATTGCTCACGAGCGTATAATGGCATTTCAATCACGTGATATACGACTTTCCATTTTACAGCAACGGCTCTTCTACAAAAAAAAGCTCGAAAACAATACTTCTGTCAAATAAGTCAACTAAAAATAAATATTGTGAAAACAAATTGTTAATTGTTTTTGGTCATAGAATAGAATTGTTATAAATAGACATTAAAAACAAATATTTTCTATTAAAGAGTGGTTTGTTGTTTATTAACTGTATGTAGTTAATTGATAATAATAGATTTGTAGAAAATATGTAGAACTCAATAGGTTAATTTCTTAACGATCGACGTTTACATACTCTATAAAAAAAGAGTAGCTAGGCAATGAAACATCATGGTATCAATGTTTACACGCTGCAATTGCAATAAATATTTCTGATGCAATGAAGTATTTAACCTTTTTCAGGTTGACGATATTGTAGTAATAATTATGCAATAAAGTAAGAGACAATTTATTCGAGATTTTCATTTGGAAGGCTACATGAACAGATATTACTTTGCCCATTGTTAACCTGTTACAATTTGGATTACAACTACTGTTATTTATTTGTTTATAGATAATTTACTAATAGATATGTATAGTGGTTACACTCTATGAGAATGTATAATAGAAAATATATCTGTTCACAGATATATATGGAAAGTTCACAGTAATAGCTAGAGCATTTTAGTTCATTCTGCCTTCAAATTCTAATCTGACAACATAGTTACTATGTATGATTTTGGTTTTTGAAAATAGCGTATTAAAATGTTTAATGTGTTAACATTGAAAACAATCAATCACGCTAACATAAAATTTTAATTTGGGTTCTATGAAACTTATCTAATAGTAATCATAAATCTGACAATCAAAAATTTAAATGAAGCAAATGTTTTTAATCAGGTATCGCATTTGTCACACATCTAACAAATAACAAAACTTTTATTCAAGTGAAGTCACATTGTCAAAATACTAAAGTTAGTATGAAAACTGAATTCACATTCTGGTTAGTATTTGGAAATTTTTTGTA
This sequence comes from Agrypnus murinus, assembly GCA_929113105.1. NCBI lineage: Eukaryota > Metazoa > Arthropoda > Insecta > Coleoptera > Elateridae > Agrypnus > Agrypnus murinus. The sequence continues at coordinate 190,100,316 of OV816024.1, forward strand.
AGTTTAGATTAATGTCATCTTCAGATCTCTGTACTTGATGACTACTATCTTTGTTTTTAACGTTAGTGTTCGTCAGTTGGATACTGGAATTGTTAATCTCATGTATCTAGTGCTTATTTCGTTACTTGTAGATGAAAAAATTTATTCACCGTTTAGTCACTGAGGCAAACTCTCGATTAATGATATGCTTGGCATACACAGAGAAAAATGCTGTAGCGTACTTTTGCACAACGTTGGTTAGTTGTGATTGTACGACTTTTTTGTACAATTGGTTTCAATTATTTTAAAGCGTTGCGTATTCTTACTTAATAAGATTGTTTGAAGACATTGTGAGATTTACTTTAACAAATTGTGCAAAGCAAATTGAAGTAACTGAAGGAATTAATAGTTCACAATATTGTGCTGCGTTTTTCCACAATCTTGTTGTATCTTTTGATACAAGTTGTTTAAGTGTAATCATGCACAGTATTGTGCAGATTTTTCAATTGTATAAGCAGAAAAAATACAAATAAAATTGGAAACTGTAAAACAATTTGAGCGAAACTAGTCAAGGCTATTTTTAATGTAGGATTGACCAATTGCCTTTATTCCCTCTCAGATCAGACTCCAGGAAATGGAACATATTTCGTTTAGTAAGTTCATGATAATGATACTTGCAGACTACGGATGTAACGTAGGTGAATGAAAATTTAATTAATGTAAGTATTTTTAATTTATTTAATTATTGTGATTGGGGACGCATTCAATTTATCCATTTATTTTAGTGCAAGTGCTATATAATAAATAACTTATTTATACCTTACATTCATTCTCCAGACGTAATTGGGTGCGGAGTTTTCTCGTCTTCTTCGGTCAATCACTTAGGAACGTTTTACAAACCAAATTTTCCATTGATTCGAAAATGAACCGACCGAAACCTTCCAGTGTTTGGCATTATTGAGAAAATAAGTGTATGGGTCATTCTCACAAAGAGATTGAATTTGAAGTCCTCGAGGTTAAAAAGGCAAAATATATATTTTTTTGTTAAAATAAATTATGTGTTCTAATCCAATGTGTTTTTATTTATTTAAAACACCCAGTTCTTTTTGTGTAAAATTGTTTAATGACATTATAAAATATTGTATTCTACCCATTTCGTCAATTCGGTCACTGTCCTCACCCAGAAACCTAAAGTTGTCCACTCATATAAAAATACTAAATCAATATTCAATTTTATTGTATTCCTGGCAATATTGACATAAAACCTCATTTAAACCATTGAACAACAGTTATTAAACTTCAGATACGTTTTAAATATTTTTTTAAGTGAACTCGATCGGTCCTTGCAGTAACCAGCGGCAGCGAATGAACTTTTAAAACTGCCGCTATAAAATGTCCAGCAATATCCTCGATTCTTGGTTACGCCAATTTGCAAGGAGTATTGTCAGAAGTGCCTGATAAGAGTTGTAATATTGCTTAGTTTCATCAAATATTCGAAAAAAGCTCAATAACTTGGTAAGAGAACTACAGTACCTCAATTCTAGGTAAATCCAGTCACGCGAATTATAAATGGAAAACTTCACGAATATTTGTATATCACTGAAACAAGTTTTCAAATCTAAACTTAACCTACAACTGTAATCGCTACATTAAGAGTTTAAACGTTTAGAAAATCAGTTTTAAAAGTTAAAATCGTCAATCCGGCCACGGTCAATCCGGTCAGGGTAAATTCGGTCACGATCAATTCGGACACGGTCAATTCGGTCACGTGATCGGATATGATCTCCGTAACCGAAATAACGATTTTTCGTTCACGCCTGCTTTTTAGTTTGTATTTCTTAAAAAAAATTTGTTAATATATATTAGGTTTTAGATATTTCCTCTATGGCGAGAGTCGCTCTCTGTGCGAAGTTAAACTGTTTTATAGCTGCACATTGTTTTCCGAGACTAAGAGCATATATGTATATTGTATATTGTTTCTTGTCATATTTTTTTCTGAAATTCTATAGATTTTTTATTTTTAATGTCTTTTTGTGTCACGTTTGCTCTGTTTGAGTGCAGTACTTAGTATTATTTATGTTTAATAATTGCACATTGTTTTTTGGGTTTCAATTCTGAGTTCGTTTTCTTAAATCAGATTTATTTTTTTAGTTTCAATGCCTATTTATTATCTTTAATGATGTATTTCTTTGATTTTACAATAAAAATTAGTTTTTCTGTAACAATTACGTTTTTTACAACTTAAGTTCTTATACATAAAAACAAATCATTTTGATTTTAAACACAATGTAATGTGCAATGCTTTAGATCCCAAGTCAAATTTAGCTGTTTTAAAGCATTATCTCTTATTATTCTAATAATACACTTTGAAGGCAAATACATTAAGTTGTTTTGACCATATAAATGGTCTTTTCAGCATGATTAGGTCGATTCGGTCGCGGTCTCGTCAATTCGGCCGCGGTCTCGTCAATTCGGTCGCGGTCGCGTCAATTTCGTTTCGTGACAAAAACAAGTAAAATTACCTTAAATATATGTTAAGATAATCGAAGTTTATTTTAAGCCTTTTTTAATATTTCTTAACAGAAATGGTAATTATCATTTTAATTTTGTATTTATCCGATACTTTTAGATCGGAAATCGAAATTGATGCTAAAAATGCACTGTATTTTATTACTGTGAAAAAACGATCTCTTTTGTTATTTTCATAAATAAATGATTTAACAATACTGAATTACAGTTACAACTTTTATCCATTTTAAATTACTTTTGTAATGACTGTTCGTCATTTTAACTAGCGTGGCCTAATTGACGTTTTTCTCTACCTGTGGTCATAAAAAATAAGAAAAAAAAATAGAAGAAAAATAAATTCAGCTCTGCTGCATATATTCTCTTATTCGTCATAATATTCTGCTTATAAATAAATAGCCTTCAAATTTTTCTTAGATAATTTATTTGTTACATTAACCGTTTAGATATCTCTTTGTGAGAATGACCCGTATATAAAAATGAAATACTCGCATAGATACATTTCTTATTATAATAATAAAATTATAAAAAGTATTGCCTACTCCATTGTTATGCTTTTGAGGTTGATGTATAGAATCAGATGAAAGTGCATGTTTCCAACTTGAAATCTTTTTTTACTTTTAAAATTACTTTTTGCGTTTAAATTAAATATATAACTTTTTGATAAAATTATGCACAATTTGTATCATTAAATCACCCAGTGTTTAGCGTTTCTTTCAGTAATATTAAACGTTAAAAAAAATAAGCACAATATTGTGCAAATAAGCACTAAACTACTATAGACACATTACTCCAATACTCATAAGTGTTTCCAACAGCATTGTGCAAAAATTCAACATGAGAATCGCAAGTGTTTAATACAGCATTGTGCAAACCTATGCTACAAAATGTAGGAGATTCATTAAACAAATTATTCTAGGAAGTTACCTATTTGGTATGGAGATATAAAAAATAAGTTGTTTGGATAAACATTACAACTTGTTTTGCACAAACCAATGCAATTACATTGCACAAATTGTTCCTGTTAGTGATGGACTCGAGCCCGAGCCAAGCTCGACTCGACTCGAATATCGACTCGATTTCGAGTCGAGTTTGACAATTCTTTATTCGAGTCGAGTCGAGCTTCACGTATGTCGAGCCCGAGTCGAGTCGAGTTTTTGAAGTCGAATGTTTCGAGTTTTTCGAGCTTTTCGAGCCGGCTCAAGAAAATTGTACAGTTTACAGTATTTCCCCTATTTTGTAACGGATTATAACTAAGAATATGCGCAATTACTTTTCTTTAAATGGCTTCATTACACTATAACACTTAAAACATAATGAAATTTTTAATTATTATATAATTATTTTAAGGAAATCTCAGAGTTTATTGTATTCCACTTTGCAAGCTCCTCATCAGAAAAACATTCTTCCAAATGATTTTCCTTAAATTCTGAGTAAAAACCCGATTTCTTAAAACAATTCTTAATTGTTTCTGGTTTAATCTGACTCCATGACAAACGTATCAAACGCACAGCATCGAGAACATTTATTGCTTTAAGCTGTTGGCTGTTGTCCATTTGCTCTATCATTTGCAGTACAATTTGTTTACGGTAAAATTGTTTAAAATTGTGAATGACACCTTGGTGTAAATACACGGACAGATCAAAGATCAAAGAAACAAACCGGATTGCAAAATCTTCTTTTTTTTCTCCTAATTAGACACCTGTGTGGTGCTTTGCATTAAAACTGATCAAAGCTGATCAAGTGATCAACTAGTAATTTTTATCTAATAAATCTTAAACTAAATACTTATAAGCTAGAGTTCATCCATTAATGTCCTGTAGTTTGTTCTGGTTGAAACTATACTAAACATTCTCACTCGCGCACAATGCTCTGCTTTTACCCAAAACACTACGCAAGCTCAAATGGTTTTGTCCTCTTCAATCTTCGGACGAGATCTTGATTGTCCAGCAGCTGAAGAGCTTCTGCATTGATATGATTATGTAGCCTGGCTTCATGCCTGCTAGCAAACCTTTTAATGTCGTCTTGAACAGTTCGGATGCCGCAAGGTCCCGATGAAGGTCACTATTGTTTTGGAAGGTCTGAATGGGCTTAATGTTATTAGGTTTGGTACAACCCCAGAGCTGTATACCATATAATTATATCGGCTTCAAGATCTGGTTATAGATTAGGATTTTGTTATTTAGTTCCAACTTAGAATTTTTTCCAAGGAGCCAATAATATTGTTTATATTTTAGACCAAGTGCGGTTCATTTCTTCTTTACATTCTCTTTCCATCGGAGCTTAGCGTCTAGCGTCATGCCAAGGTACTTGGCATTGTTCGAGTATGGTACTAAAGTACCATTTATATCTAGTGGCTGTATATCAACTAGCCTTTTGTTTGTAAAGATTACATGGATAGACTTGAGCTCGTTCAGCTTGATCTTCCATTGTTTTGTCCACTCTAGTACTGTATTACTAGCTGTTTGCAGTTTACTGGTGGATACATCCTGTTCCTGACCTATTGCGAGTAGTGCCGTATCATCGGCAAAAGTTGCAATTTTAACATTGCCCAAATGCGGAATATCACTGGTGTATAGCAGGTAGAGGATAGGCCCTAGGACACTACCTTGAGGTACACCTGGGTAATTTCTTTTAGTTCCGAGTATTCATCTTCTTGTTTAATTCTCAAGTTTCTATCCGATATGTACGAGGAGAGAACTTCCACATATTGTTTTGGAAGCATTTTGTTCAGTTTGTGAATGAGCCCTTCATGCCAGACTTTATCAAAAGCCTGGGCCACATCAAGGAAGACTGCTGAGCAGACTTGCTTTTCTTCGAGAGCTTTTTCGATGACATATGAGATTCGATGGACTTGATCTATGGTGGAATGTTTCTGTCTGAAGCCAAACTGGTAATCTGGAATCAGCCTATTGTTCTCTATTAAAGGTCTCAGTCTTTTAAGAAGTAATTTTTCTAAGAGCTTTGAAATAATAGGAAGCAGAGAAATAGGCCTGTAAGATTTCACATCGTTGGGTGGGTTACCCGGTTTATGCAGCATAATCACTTCTGCGACTTTCCAAATTGTAGACACGTGCTTTAGTCGGAATGATGCGTTGAAGAGGTACGTAAGCATCACAATATCTCTTCTAGGCAGTTGTTTCATAATTTGGCCAGTGATGAGATCAAATCCTGGTTCTTTTCTAGCGTTTAGATTAGTCTTAATCTCATTAGCCACTTCCTTCGGAGTAACAGGAGGGATTTCTTCGTACAGTAGATTATTAACCTCTTCCAAGGCAGTGTTAGCTTCAATTTCATTGGGTTTGAAGATTTCAGTTAAATGATCAGCAAATAATTCTGCTTTGTGCGTATTATCTCTTGCCCAAGGCCCAGCATCCTTCCTTATAGGGGGAATTGATGTTACAGACCTCTTGATCTTATTGGTTGCTTTCCCTAGAGAGTACTCTGTTTCCTCGACAATTGTGCACTAAATATACAAACATTTCTCCCTGTGTAGAAAAATATCAATTACCATTATTACATCAATTACAATTACCATTACATCAATTACATCAATTACCATTACTATTCAGGTTTTAGTAATCACATTTGATCACAAGGCTGATCACATTTTATCTTCGGTTACGATACAGACAATAATGTTAAACTCATTTCAATACCTTTGTAATATATATGCTCAATATATCCTTATGACGAAATTTAATTTTTCGAGATAAACGCATTTAAATTTTGATAGCACTATACTATATAATAAATAAGTAAAGTGTTTTATATATTTCTTTATATAGCTATCAATTCGAAAGATACAGATTCGTAACCAATTTTCTTTAAAAAAGGAAAGTTTAGAAGTCCCAAAACAGTTAAATTCTCAAAATCGAAAAGTTTCGTCATAAGAGTCCTTTCTTCGGGCAGGGTCACATATGTCTTTAAATCTGAAACTGTAATATTCGTATTTTAGGTTTTTCTCCGCAAATTATTATATGGATAATGCATACATAATATTGCATTTACGTGGAAATTAGGTAATTAATTTCTTCGATTAAAAATACACATCTTAAATGCCACAAAGGAAATTCCAATTAATCTGCATGTTAAATTAAAAGAAAAAAATAGTCTAGTCAATATAAAACTTTAATTAGTTACTACTGTTTTTCAGATCTATGTATATCAGTGCTTTGTGGTTAATTGCTCATGCAGTTTTTCACACTGCCATCACATATTCATTCTTTTAAGTATGCAAATAACTTAATTTATTTTTCAGTAGTAAAGTTAAAAGGAAAAATACCTTCGATAATAATAGACTGCATCAAGCAGATACGAACTATTTGTTAAGCATTGCATACTTAGTATGAAGGCAACCATCGCCTCCCTACCATCAACCGTAGGTAGTTTAGTGATTGATGATTTTGCTAATGTTTAAATGTTTTATAACTCAGACAAGAAAATTTAAAATCAGATCTATAAGATAAAAGAAACCCATTTATTAAAATTTTAATAAAGAACGATTGATAAAGATTGATCAATTAATCAGTAATCTAATAAGTTAAGGACATCCTGAATGTAAATAAAAGTATCTATGAAATGGAAATCAGATAGAATACATATTAAAATACAATATTTGCACTTTAATAGTTAGCTAGTCATGAATAAGTTCATAATTTGTAATAATAGATAGTTGATCGGTCACGGAATTGAAGGTAATTGTAAATTATTACAAAAAATGGGAAATGCCAAAGCAAGCTGGGTTTTTTCTTATTAAAATATTCTAATTAGAACGCTTCATATTAAAGTCGTTAGCTGCATTCATGATCCGTAGAATGGGTAAACTATAAAAGTAAAATTAAATATTATTGCAATGATTGAAAAGAAAACAATCATATGAATAACATATTACAATATTGGAAATCGAACAGACACATAGAATTTATACAGAAAACTATAAAAGTTCTTCTGGATGCACTTATGATTATATGTACCTTGCAAGTTATCAGCATTTACCCCAAATAAACAATTCGCCAGTGCTAATTTCTGTTTACCTCAACTCATGAATGATCCTGATTTCAAGCAAAAATTGAAGGGAATATGAGGCAGCCATATGAGGATCATTTTAAACAGTAGTTAAAAGTTTCTAGAGAAACAAGCAGTTCAAACGACCTGATTAATAAACATATTGAAAACTGCAAATCCCTCCCTACATATATAGGATACAATATGTTCTGAAATTGGGTTTGTTAAAATTCACATTTGAAAATGTTTCTTTAAAATCTTGACATGTAAGAGACTGGGCATAGTAAGAGAGCTATAATATAATAGTTTTAAAAATGGCATCTACATTTATACGAGTACTCTTGCTTCATTTGTTTGGAACCGCTGTGCTGCGCTTTATAACTATATATATTATGATTCTAGAAGCAGCGAATTGCTCCGCAAACCTATACAGCCGTTCCAGGACACAAACGGAAAAATATCAATACCAGATGGCAACCAAAGATATTGTGTATATAGTTTGTGAAAGAAAAGTCAATCGACAAGAAGAATCTATAATTTGTAGTGGCAAGGGCTGTGATAACTATATATCATTTAGAACGTAGGTACTCAAGTATTCTAATGAATTCCAAATTATGTATGGTAAAAAAAACTATCAAGAATTAGGAATGTTTTACTTGTAATAATGAAACGACCTCCAAAACTGGAAGAAATAACGGTGATAAACCGATTTAAAATTGTCTGCAACTTTATTCAGACTATTCAAATCGCACTGGTACAGATAACACTTAACCTGAATGTACCATCTGAAGTAGATACGAATACTAAATTTTTAACCGCTATTGTAATTAATATGGATCAGAGGTTAACAGCTTAGAGAAATAAATAATAATAGAGAATAGCGGAAGTTACTCATAATTTATATTCCAATAAGATTAATGTAATAGTTGAGAATTTAATAATTATAAGGAACCGGAAATAAAAAGTTTACTCCAGAAATTGAACAACATGGCTCAATACGGTACAAACCGGAACATTGAGATACATGGAATTATGGAGGGACAAGATGAAAAACTACTTAATATATTAGACAAAATAACGCATGAATTAAATATTGCTGACTGTTACAGTCAACGGGAAGTGAAGGCTATACGTCGATTACCTAGCAGAGAACAATAGGAATCTTATCTTCACCAAGTAAAATTTTCAGGAGTGCAAAAAATGAGAATAAGATCAACCATGGTATTTTTGCTTTTATGTTTTACATTATTCTTCATTCTTTTCTGCACAAGGAAAGCCATATTCTTTTTTATTTTTTATTTGTTAAAATGACATAGTTTCATAATAAATCAGATTAATAAGTAAAAGTAGAGAAGAAAAGGGAGCTTATCTTCACCAGTTCATTTCTTATGGGTTAGTTAAGATTTTGCTGAAAGTATAATATGATAAGAAAAAATAATATACTGCTCAACAAATATTTGTGTAGATTAGTGTAATTTTTCAAATATTTAAATATTTTCCGTAAAACCATCAAGTTTTTATTTTATAGTACTTATGTTAACAATATTTAATTGCATTGTGCTTCAATATCAATTTACTCATTAACAAAATCATATTTTTATTAATAAAATATAAGTAAATATCAATATTAATAAATAGTCCGGATCATTTATTGAGCAGTGTATATTACTATTATTCACAAATTTCAGAAATTTTCATTGAAGAATGTTTCAGGTAGTTTATTGTTAAGGTAACAATCTTGGAAACAAACACTATCATAAATATACACACATATTTTTGTTTTAATAATGCTAAACTAAAAAATAACTGAATAATTGATAATAAATGTTTTATTTATGATAAATTGTCTTTGAATTATTTTTTTTTACTTGCTGTGAATCTTGACGTTGACAAGAGCTTGGAAGTTTACAATAGAACAATTATTATTTTACAAGATACGAAAAATATAAGACCAACGTTGCATTCAGGACAAAATTTTACATAAAGTGAATCTAAAGACAACAATATCATCATTGTGATATTTTACAAAACTTTAAATTTTGTTTCTGAAAAGCAATGGACTTTAATTTTCAAAATTCTGTAATTTATTAACGAATAATGATAAGATTTCTTTTAAGGTCCCCCACAGTTTCACAGTGGTACAGTTTTACCTAATCAATATGGGTTTATTAGCAAACGTTCAACTACTAACTATTAAATTTATCAGTATTCGCTCAACATTTATCGACATTGTTGGATATCCCTACTACTTACAAAATCTTTCCAATTGAAATCAGTATGTATCTTGCAATGATTTTAGTACAAAAAGCCTTCACTGCTGCTTTAAAAGTTCTTACTAATTTCTTACTTTTTTCCCGTTCAATTTCACTTCAGCGTTAAGTTGTAAATTTCCTTGGAACAAGTAGTGTTGTGCTTTCCTCACATGTGAAGTTGAATTATTAATTATTAAGGTTAATCTTTTCTGTGAATCTAGTTTGTTTCACGTAGGTGAATTTATCAACACAGGGAATCCAATTTAATTGGGATCCAATCGCTGAAATACTTTTAAACATATTCTTCTAGTTAATTTTAACAATTCCTTCTTTTGTAGGAAAACCTTACCTAATTAAGTTAATACAAAAGGCAGTTTTTATCTCTTCAGGCGTCCTTGTTAAAGCCGATCCTATCTATTTCGGTATACCTAAGTTTATAGTGATAACTTTTTATAACTTATATATCAAGAAGGTAGTCATTGCTATTCTTTTAATCTTCATAAAATTTATTTCCTTAAATTTTAAGCTATATATTCAATATACACTTTGCTATTGCTTTGATTTACTTATATTGGTTACGTTTGTACAGTTGCAAGCTTAATTTAAAGTTACCTTCTCTGCAGAAATCGTATGTATAAGTTCTTTTTTTCTATTCGAAGTTCTGGATAATATAAGTTTGATTGATTGACACTGTTTCATTTTAGTATTTAAGAACTATTTTCTTATTGTTATAAAATACTGATTGATTTCATTCCAATCTCAATGCTTTAAAAGAATGATTTTAGTATTTTAAGAACGAAATAGTTTAGATTGATAGGGATTATTTGTTAAATAATTGCAATCTAATTTCCGTGTCAACTATTATAATTTTAACTTGGTTCTTTGATTTTGATATTTACGTTTCTTACTGTTTATTTTATTTTTGAATAAATCTCTTTCTGTTTCTTCTGTATCCTGTGTCTTTTATATCTACTATTGCTTATGGGGAGTTCAAACTGCGGCAGTTATCTTGTAGCAGACGTTTTCGGACCCAAGAATTTAGTAAAGTTTCAGATAAATGCTTTGTTTAATAAACTTTACTATGGCGGTACTACTTATTAAACACCGCGAGCTAGTCGGTCAGGAAGTTCCCGTTATAAGGTACCTCAGAGGAGCGTACTGGGACCTGTTTTGTTTGTCATTTTCGTCAGCGACGTTGACAACTATGTCAAACATCATGTAAATTACTTTTTGCCGATGTTTTCCAGATGTAACTATACCGCAATAACTTCTCTAAAGAAGATTGCAAGCCACTACCGGACGGTTTGAACAAAGTTTAAAAACCATCACATAATAAGAAATTCTTTCTTAATAGAACATAAATGTCGATGTATGATTTATAGCCGTTAGCGCAATCTTTAATTCGGCAGCGTACATATATTTGTAGGGATCTGGGCATTACGTTACACCATCTTCAAATTTTGATATTCATATACCTAGATAGTTTTGTTAATTAGGCTTGTAAGCAACTTGGTCTATTATGCGCAATGCACGGTACTTTACCAACATAAATATGCTTAAATTACTATACAATTCATTTGTTAGATTGAAAATGGAATAAGTTGAAGTAATCTGGAATCCTCAGTTTACATATGTAAATCTTGAAATTGAATACAAAAAAGTTCTTGTAATTATAAAATGGGAAATTATATTTTACGTAGGGCACCTGTAGTAACGTAATCCCCAAGTTCCTTTCAAGAAGAAGTGATTGAGATACACCCAATCAGCGCGCATTTGCATCGCAAATGCTATCAGTTACTAACTGGTAGGAGCGAGGTTGCCTATTCACCCTCTACTAGCTCTCCAGGTTAATACTGGAGCTATTACGTTACTCCGTTATCACTTATCGGAATCTTCCCGCCCTCTTCGGGGGGGGGGGGCGAGTTCCTCGTCCAGCATTAGGTCTATCCCCCAACCTAGGCTAGGGACATCAGAGCCCTCCAGCCCTCTTTCATGCCTTCATAAGTTCCTTCCCCCAGCCACTGTCCAATCGAATCCAACTTCAAATATTGCGGGACTTGTTTTGCCACCCCGATTTCCCAGTTATACGCCTGATGTACCTCTAACAGAGCTTCATTTCGAGGCTACTTAATAGGGGCCATCAAAGTAGCATCCCGGTATGTACCCGTTAGGGTGAAGTTGTCTTGAACGTAAAAGGCTGTATATTCGCATCAACGCCCCATAATCGTAGGTCTCTAGATTTCGGGGAATCCGACGACTGGAACGGCACAGTTAATGTCTGACCCCCATGCTATCATCTACGAGACACTACCTGGTGGTCTGCAGTTTCCCATAGGTCAGTGCACTCCCTGACCAGGATAAGCCTCACTTTAATTCTCCTCCATTCTTCTAGGTCAAACAGCGGGAAACTAGCTCCATATCAGACCTTGACGTCAGGTAAGAATAAAAAAAATCCACACCTCATGTTAGCAGAGTTAGTAGAACATCCTCCACAAAGTTTTAAAGTCCTTGTCGAGAAACACTTGCATGTAACTCTACCACACATTACATTCTGACCTCGTCATCAGTTACCCAGACAAACCTGAGATTGGGTAGACATCAGCCAGTTCTAAGGGTGAAGGCCGGATGGTCTACGCACAAGCTAGTATCGGATATTAATGTTCCCCCACGCCTCTAACGCTTGTCTGTTCACCCTGAGTCCACCCCATTCACCCGCATCTTTCACAAACAATACATTTCCAAGTGCCTGATGTGCGACGAGGACCAGCGTCACTTTCTTGTACTTTGCTAACACAAATCGCCACCTAGGGTTACCAACTATCTACATATCCAAACTTTATAACACACTTAATTTTGAATTAGATTTATATCACTTTTCCTCCAACTTAACTTACGCCTTGGTCGCCAATTTTCCTACTCCTATTATCTAAATTATAGCACAATTAACTTAAAAATTCGTTAGTAATAACATTGTTAGTGTTTATTATGTTACTTACTTAATAATCGTTGTAAAGTTATATACATTAGTCATATGTACATATTGTTAAAGTTGTAAGTAATAATTGATGTACATAATTAATATTTGTAATACCACTGTGTCATTCGGAAAGCCAGAATGCTGGTCAGTTGTTCTTTGAATAAAGAAATTGTATTCTGTTCTACTGTATTACATCTTTTGGTAGTGATATAAATTTTTGTTTTTTTTAATGTTTCCTACAATTGAAATTGTTAATTTTTGTAGTGATCTTTGGAAATAAATTTAATTTAATTTAAAAACTTTACATTAAAGATCTCTTGGCTAGAGTGGCGTTTCCAGATCACCGTAATTTCGTACAAGCATATGGATCATAGTGCATGTGGTTTCACGGAACACCATTTGGAAATTTTTAAAGTAGATAGGTTAAGTAGAAATAGATAGGTGAGATAACTTATGAGCGAAACCATGCCTAACGGATGTTTGTGCACACAATTTAATTAAAAAAATGAAAATTAGTTAGTCATCATAAGATCACAAGTAGCAACATCTTTTATCGTTTAAAACTGCATCAGTGAACTGTATAAGCCAAAATGTTTTGGGCATTTTTGGAATGTGAATTCCGGAGATTTCTTATAAAGCAATATTTGCAAATTACATAATGATGACTCGAAAATATATCAACTCCGCATAACAATTGGTATATACTGAAACAGGTACCCGAGCAGAAATTTGATAAGGCTAGAATCAGGCCCCTATCCGGCCTGCCCTAGTTTAAACAAGGGTCAGATCAGAAATGTAACGCCTTGGCAGATCTGAACCCGAGCACGCTTTCAAATATGTTCATATCCAAATCCCAGCCTGATAGGGAACAACCTTATAGGTCAGTCCATATTGGAACTTGATCAGGGCCACATATACATTCCTTAATAGGGCATGCCGTAGTAGAACCTGACCCGGCCCAAACGTTTTAGGGTTTGCCATAACAAATTTCTGCTCGGGTAATGAGTTTCTTTAATCAAATATACGTCTTTATTATAAAATTACTTTAGCTTGTAGACCTTCATAACGTATGGACAAAATTTGTGACCTAAGGACATAGTTCATCATTGAGTGGATATTAATTTGATAGTAAAAATAGATTCAGAAACCTGTTTACAGTACTGTAAACACGCTACTTAGACAGTTTAGATGCAGTAAATAATAGATGTGTTTATAGCGATATATTGTAATGGTTAATTTATGCAATAAAAGTAATTAATCGAACTAACTTTTATTGAAAATAGCATTTTTAGTGCGTAGACATTTCAATAGAATAGCAAGATTTAATTATGAAATATGATATAAATACAAAGATTAGTTAAAGTTTCACAAGTTTTATTAATATCTTAACCTGACAATATTGTTTCGACACTTTGTGTCATTATCAAAGGTAGATAAGATTGATAAACAAACACGTTGCTAAGGATAAATACATACAGAAAATAGGTAACTAGATACAATACATAACAAAAACTAAATATCTAACGCTTCTAATAAAGGAGAATTACTAAGCTCAGTTTGTTCATTCATTAAAGGTACTGTGCGTTTATGTTTGTATATTTCAAAAGCTTCTAAAATGTCTAATTTGTGTTTGTTGTTGCAAAAATGTAAGAATTTAATGTTGTTTTGAGGTGTCATTGGGTGGTTCTGTTCCAAAATGTGTTTGGCATAATTCGATTTTTCTGGATGTTTAAGTCTATAAGAGCGTACGTGTTCTTTGTATCTTATGTCGAAATTTCTAAGTGTTTGCCCAATATAAACCGAGTTAAAAAAACAACAATTCAAACGGTAAATGCCGGATTTCATGATATCTTGTGTTTTGACTTTAGCATTGAATAAAAATGAAAAGGTGTTGGTGTTAGTTTTATAGGTTATTTTGTAACTGGTGGTTTTTCTTATTATAGTTGCAATTTGTTCTGATATTTTGCCAAAGTATGGTATTGATATGTAGTTTGTGTCTTGTATTTGAGTGTCAATTGGAAATATTCTTTTGATAGCTAACCTATAATCTTTTTGTTCAATGAAAGTGTCAATCATGTTATAGTTATAATGGTTTGCATGTGCTAATTGTTTGATGATTGAAATTTCTTTATCAAAATGTGATCGTTTCATTGGAGTAGTTAAAGCTCGGTGTACTAAAGATCTATAAGCCGCTAGTTTATGCATTTTATGATGACATGAATCGTTAGGAATAGTGACGTCTGTGCTTGTGGGTTTTCTGTATATGGAAAAATCAAATTTATTGTTTGTATTGATTGTAATAGTTAAATCCAAAAAATTAATAGTTCTATTTTGTTCTGTTTCTAGTGTAAACGTGATGTTTGTGTGAAGACTGTTAATAAGAATTAAAAATTCATTGATAACCTCAAAAGAACTGTCAAAACAAGCTAAAATGTCATCAACGTAACGAAACCAAAAAATAATGTGTTTAGAAAGATCTAATTCAAATATCTGATCTTCGAGATTATCCATAAATATGTTAGCTAATAGAGGACTCAGAGAATTACCCATAGGTAAACCATCTTTCTGTAAATAAATTATATTATTAAAAGTGAAATAATTTTGACTGATACAAAGATCAAATAATTTAATTAACTCTAATCTTTTTACTAATACTACATTACTATTTACTAGGAAATTATTTAACAAAGGAATACAGTCTTGTGGTGGAATCTTTGAAAACATGTTACAAATGTCAAAGCTTACAAGTTTTGAATGTGCTGGAAGATGTATGTTCTGTAGTTTTTCTACTAATTCTAATGAATTTTTGACAGAGTATTTTGATTTGTATCCTATGATGTTAATAATATGGTTGAGTTTCTTGAATAAGGTGTGATTAGGTGCGTTGATATATGATACTACTGGTCGTATAGGCATGAAGTGTTTATGTGTTTTAATCAGTACATATAGTCTTGGTGGTTGTGGATTTTTATGTATGATTGTTGTTTTTCTTATTAGTTAAAGCAGATATTGCAGTTTGTTAAAGCTTGTTTTATTTCTTTTTGGAATTTTGTTGTAGGATCTTTGTTTAAAACATTTAAATTTTCTTTATTAATAAAATCATTAACCATTTGTATGTAAACATCTTTCAAAAGGATTACCAAAGTGTTACCCTTATCTGCTTTAACAGAAATTAAATTGTTTTCTATAATTTTATGTCTGATAGATTAAAGTAGTGACAGGTTAGATGTTTTATTCTGTGCTTTGTCCTTTTTCATAGATATTTCTTTTATCAGATTCAAGATTTGGAATTTTGCATAATTGTTATTGTGATCTTTTCTGAGTATAGTTTCACATTCAACAGCCAAGATTTCTTTAATTTTGTTAGTGAATTTTGGAAAACGACAAAATTTGAAGCCTTTGTTAAGAAATTGTGTATCTACTTGATAATGACATAAAGTGTCGAAACAATATTGTCAGGTTAAGATATTAATAAAACTTGTGAAACTTTAACTAATCTTTGTATTTATATTATATTTCATGTTTATGGAGTTCCACAATATAAGGCTGGAGACAGTAAACGCTAAGATTTAATTAATTTAAATTTTTTTTTTCTGGACTTATGTTAGTCCGCGTTTTCGTGGTTTTGCGTTTATAGGTTTTTTTCTAATACGTAACACAATTTACAAACTTCTCTTATTATGTACGATTACGTAAAATATTGTATAATTTTTCCTTACCATTAAGTAAGCATTTTCTCATATTTTGGTAATTCGTTGTATTTCTTATAAAAATTCCAGAGGAAAACTGGTAAAAATGATAAAAATATCTTCAAGAAGCTTCTAGATACACAGTAGCAACTAACAACACTACGTATTATCAACTACTTATCTTGTTCTATTCATTATACGTAATTTGACAAATTTGTACATTCATTGAAACATAATGTTGTTTTCCTTTAAATATATTAGGTCTAGAAAATCTGTTTTGTCTACTATGTAATAATAAATCATTAATTTGCCCAAAGGATAAAATACTTGTAGCAAAATATTTACGCACATGCATAGAAATTTATAACTTACCAATTACGAAACGTCATTTTTTCTTAACAATAGATATTAATTAAATTTCAACCAGAAAGAATCAGGAAGTAAACATTTACTAAACATTTAATGTTTCACGGCCATGATATTTAGGAAAATACAACCCCAATGAAACCGCAATGATAATGCTTGTTCTAGTTTTAGGATCTCACAAAATAATAATTATTATGTAATAACCACAAGATTATAAAAAAGAATTAAAAAATTAAATTGCTATGCGAAAGATAAATTTAACAGGTATCAATAGCTAAAAATAACTTCCTTCTCTGAAAAATATAAATATCAACACGGAACTTTACTGATATCTTTTTCATTGATAAATCGTATGTAGTAGATAAGATTAAGGAGAAATAGAAATTATAAAACGAGAACGTGCATAAAGGGAAAAGGTCTCAAAATATTTTTTTGGAATCTAATCAAAACGTGTAGATTGATTGATTTAAGAGGTTTTTTTAAATATTTCGTTTTCAAAATTTTGTTGGTTTATCACCCATAGAGATTAGTAGGAGAAAATGTCGGTGAAGTATTGCAATACTTACAATTCAGATAATAAAAAGGCTATTATTATTTTATTGCTTATGTTACCTTATTAACTGAATACCTTTTTCCAATATGTGCTTATAGGTAAAAGCACAGCATTGTAGTTTACAATCTATAAGCAATTAAATGCAATTTTTACGCGGTTTGGCGTAACTTACAACATTTTGGAGAAAGAAGCTTAAAATAGGGCGACAGCTAAGTGTGGTTTTATATTAACTAAGATAAAGAGTTTTATATTATGATGCTTCTGTTATTAGGAAAAACTCATGTAAATTAACGACAAATGTTAACAATTAATGCAACATTTTTTGCTTTTGATGCGCTAATAATCCTTACCTAATTCTTTAGCTGTATAGGTGTACACAGACCTTGAGTATTTTCAAGAACAATAAAGCAGCATCGATTCATTAATAGAATAGGTACTGCACGAATAATTTATGAGACAAAACGATACTCGAGTTACATGATGTAACGACACTACAAGTTATATTTTTTATAACCACATTTTCCTAAAACTCCAAGCAACGGTTGCTTAATTCTATGTTTGATTGGAAATGCTACCATACTCACCACTTGAAGAATTAAGTTCTTAAAGATAAGTGTTAAACAAAATACAATTATAATAATATATAAGTACATGATTATAAGTGAAAATTGTAGTGATAAATAAAGTTAATGAGAAAATACACAATTAACAATGACAGGCTGCAGTCCAGTTCGTGAATCATAAGCACTCATTCAAACATAGGTAACCCACTTTAGTAATGAGCCGTTTAATTTCTCCGTCGCCTTGGTAGTTTTAATCTTCACTACCCGTAGAGTACCATCAGTACATACCTACAGATTACCTGAGGACAAGGTCATTCAGTTTTTTGGAGCTGTGTTATTTCCATGATTAGCACCTCGTAACCGTTTTTAGTAGATTGGAATGATTTCGTTTCCGTTTCATTCTCGTCAACGTTCCTTTTGTCAATCAGATTAATTTACCAATGGTATTTTTTAGACTAAAACTTACAAAATTTTAATAGCTAGAGTCATATACGGCTAATTCATCCTTATTTGGTATCATCAGTATCAGAAGAGGTGTGAGGGATTTGCCAATAAGTGTCCTGATGTTAGTGATTCTGGCAGAATTGGTGGGGTTCAGCGGTCTAAAGTTTATGTTGTTTAAAAACAGGTTAGTTTTCTGCGTTCCATAAACGCAACATATTGCATAAAATATCTGCTGCCTTTGGAGGTATGATATTCTATCGAATATTGTCAATAACTAATTTTTTGGATTGGTTTAAAGATTGGTTACTTAATGACTAAAAGCTATGTAACTCTGGATTGAGCACTGTTACAGCAAAATGCGCTATCTAAGTGATTTGGATGCATCCCTTTTGCTAAACCGTCCCAGACAAAACCCCCAGGCAAAAGCATTAGTAGCATGACATATAAATGATGTAACGTAACGGTTACTGATATTGATTTTCAATAATGTTAGGAAGATAAAACCCATATTAAAATATTTAGCAGGAATATTTCATGAAAATCTTTGAATGACAACCCCACTTTTTGATATAATTGGGGAAAAATATTTTCTTAATATAAATAAACCTAGTCAGTTAGAACTAACACACTGAGAAAAATAGTCAGGTTAAAGTAAGCAAAAATAAGTTGCAGCAACCTGAAAATATGTACAAATAGTGACAACAATACCTTTGTCCAATACAAACTTTCTGATTTTAGTAAAATGTTTTTGGTTAAATTGACGCAATAAGGTTAAATCAATCACACTATGGTAGAAGCGAAAAATAGTTGAATCTACCATGCCTGTTGGGTTATTTCAACCTTACTCCCGGTTTGACAAAATTCGTGTTATGTACACGGTGCTGTAATTTATTGCATAAACAAGTTGAGATCGGACTAGTTTGTGTAATAAAATTTAACAAATTTTATTATTTTATTTTGTTTTATAAGAGTATCGTATTTCTTTAAAACGTGTATGTTAAAAAGAAAGAAATAAGTATTGAGTTCATATTAAAAGGTCGACTAAAATATCTTTCTTTAATTATAGAAATATTTAGTATTACGCATCCAATAATGTCTCTCATTGTGATAAAAAGGTTTTAATGAAATACGATATTATCTGGAACTCCAAACTGCTAAGCTATTTTAGCTTGACTTGTAAGTTAAAATAGCCAACTGTGCATGTAGATTTAACCCAAGTAAGGTAGTGGCTTATTTTACTAGAACCCGGGTAAAATCTACCAAAAACCGGTTAACTATAAATAGATAGTTCACTTAGCAAATCAATTGTTTATTCTGACCTTGGTTTTTAGTTAGCGCTGCTAAAATCAGGTTAGAACAACAAAATATCGATCTACTATAATATAGTCATCATTTATAGTTATCATTTTTCTCAGTGCATGCACACTAAAACTCTTTGAACATAAAAGGATATAGCGAAATCCTGTATTTCTAAGTAAAAATTAGTTTTCACTGATAAATTTAACGATTTAGGGATCGTTAGGGATCAGATCATCAGTTGTAAGACTTAATAAAGTTTTGTTGTTCTTTGAAAATCAAATTATCTGAAACTGACAGAACAGGCTGTATTTAAGATGTATGCAAAGATATAACTACTCACCTGTAGCATTTATTGCTGAAATTTGTTTCACTTTATGGGGGTATTTTGTTTGTGTAGTGCATTTGTGTAACAGTCACGTTTGATATTTTTAAAGCTTTTTTAAAAGATGGTTTATTGGAATTGTATAGAGTAGCATCTTAAGGAGGTTACAGCGGATCTTTGCGGGGTGAAGGGCAAGGGGATATCTCCTATGCTTTTACATAGACTCTAACAAGAAATACCAATCGATAAAAAAATAAATTAACATTCTTAAAACTGAACAAAATCATTTTAGTATGAATGCCTATAATGCATTTATTAATTATTGGTATATATTAAAATAATTTAAGTCGATTGGAGTGCATTTGTTTAATTGTTGAAAGTGTAAATATAAATGTAAATAGGTTAAGAATCGTGGCAACACCTCAAAGAAATCAATCGATTTTGTTGGTAGCAGTGTTAGGTTTCAGCTTTCGAGTGAGTTGACATCCTAACCTCCAAATGTCAATCCCAAAATGTAAGTGGAAACATGTTGAATGTTTTGTAATTTTGTATGCAATTATAGATGGGAATCTTCTATTTTTTAACTTTTGTATAGTCTAAAGATTACAATCTGCTAAGCAGATACAACAAATATATAAAAAGTTGTTGAGGTTTAATACATTTTTAAAATTAGTGTGTTTGTATTACTGATTTCGTGGATATTCTGATTGTGATGATAAATTGTATTCATCACATTGCAAAAGGTAATTTTACATTTTGCAATATTTCCGTCGAATTAACATTTGTATTCTGATATTATTAGCGCAGAAGACTGAATTGCTCGATATAATCTGATTAATAAAATATATGATTAGTAGTTAATACAATAAAATATAGATTATTATAACAGTCATTATATGTCATCATTCTGTTCTGTTATTTGAATTCGCGCGCTATGAGGTGTTGTCACATCTCTGCTGTCTTTCCACATATGTCATAAAAAATTCTTGTTTTGTTTACTTTAAATTATTATTGTGCATTAACTAGACACAAGATTTCAAAAATATTGGGCAGCATTGTTCTTCGAATATGAGAGTATGTCATTTTAGTTTTTTATCAGATTCCCTACATTTCTTCATCAGAATTTTTCGTTAAAACTGCTAAAGGTTAGATGGTCTCCATAAGAGCCCATGTTAAATTCTGGATTTTATTTTCCATTATTCTCGGTAATGGTACACAAGAAAATTATAAAAAAAAGTTACCGAATAGAATAAGTATCAAAGAACTCGAGGTTTAAATTTCACGTCATTCTCTACATTTTTACATTTCATTGTATCCCCCTTAACCACATAATTGATACTAATTATCGTATAAAGATTGGTTCGTTAGAAAGAATATGTGGGAAAACATGTTTGACATGCTACGCTTTTGCAATCTGCAGTAGTTTTATGTAATTTGGGCTGCAGAGTGTTTTGTGGTATCTAGGAAAATGTCAGATTAAGATCATAAAAGGTGTAAGGTGTAATAGATTTATAAGAAAAGAACATTGCGAAATTGTGTGATAAGAAATTATGTTATTATTTTAGTTGTAAAAAATATTATTTTGTTCACAACAAAATTTAGATAAATAATCTATTATTTACGCTAAGGTTACACATCGGTAGAACGTAATTTTGTGATCTACAAGATGGTTAAATAGTTTTTCTTTAAATCAAAATTTAGAAAATAAAACTAGGGTTATAGAAAATTTATGAGTCACTTTCTATTGTTTGAAACAACACCTCTGAAGCAATTCAAATTGAAATTTTGTAAGTTTATGTTGAAGGAAAATTGATATTTCCTTTACGTCAGTTGAAATATATTTAAGGTCATAATTTAAACGTCAAACTTAAAAAGTTGTTAATTATTATTGGATGGAAATTAATGAAACAAATGGAAATTGGAATTATCAACTTTAGCCAAATTAATAAATAATTTTTTATAGTTTATTATTATAAGTTAAATTGTTTATTTGTTTTATCCCAAACAAACAATTTTAGAAGTTGGGATTTGTATTTAATTAGAAGCAATGAGACCTTTTTCCATCAATTTTGGAACGTGATTAATTCAATCAAAAATCGGTCTTTTTGATTCTAGGAGAAGAGTTAAGTTTGGTATCATACTCTTTTTTTATTTGTGTTATTAAAAATAAACGAATTTTATTCTTTTGATATGAAAATTTATTTGTGTTGGTATTTAAATTATTTGTATGCCAAAATAAAACACTAGAGACCTTCACAGCGATCCGTCCTAAGAGAGTCTCAATTTTGTAGGATATTAAAGGTTATCGTAACAATAAATTTTTTTAAACGTGAGCAAGAACCAATACAAGCTAAGAGAGGTTGCATACATTGTGCCGTCGTTATTAATTACAATTTGTCTATTCACCTTTCGCCAATCGTAGTAATATGTATGTTGGATTACCTGGATATGTTGCACGCCTTTTAATAAGAAAAAGTCGCATAATCCATACAAAATCTACAGGGGGGTGAAGTGACATTTACTCAACGTAGTGGTAAATCGGCCTAAATGGGAGTCTGTGTACTTTGTCAGAAGTATTCTCATGGAAGTATATTTACATTTTAGAATGATTGAAATTATTATATGATGACAATTATTATTACCATGAAGACGACAGTATGTCTTAACATTATTAAAAATGAAAATCTCTATAATATTTTAAAAGTGGAAGTGCTATCAAATTCAGAACCAAGATTAGTAGCTATTGTTAATTTTTTTGTAATGATAAATTAGTTTCTGACTGCACCTAAAGAATCTCGTTTTAGTGCATGGCGTGAACAGTGAAATCTGAACACGGTGTCAGAATGAAAAGAAAGATAGTTTAAAGAATTTGAAAAGTTTATTTAGTATGTTGGTACCCAGTCTAACTTGGTTTATCCTTAAATTTGCTTTGAATTCAGCTTTAATTAGAAATTGTTAGCAACAATAGATATATTATAAAGTTCACAGGTGTGCTCCAAATTTCTTTGATTTGTCAACCAGATCCACATTAATAGATGTTATACATGGTTTTGTTACTTACAAACTACTTACTTTTATTATAAAAGAAATTATTATGAGACAAATAATTCCTTGAAACTACCGGTTACTTAATGTTTTCATTTAGTATCACTATCGCTGTCGATATCGAAACAAGGTTAGGTCTTGAGGTGGTTTTCTCTAGAGACGATTGTGGATTCCCCTGTTATGGAGTTGTTAAGTTTATTACAAAGTTCTTCAGAAATTAAACTGAATTTAGATGCAAAGTCTAAAAGGCATATTGGATTACATATTGAACGATCGCCTAAAGAAACAACAGTAATAGTATCACTATAGTTTCTGGATACAGAATCTACAGTTGCAAAAGTATGATTATCAGAGTGAAGAAAATGTATAGTGATTGTTATTACATTATTACTAGAAAATATTCTTGTAAATTCTTTGTTTATTTATTATTGAGTAGAATCGTGTCTGGGATATAAATAAAAATTATGATTATTTTTACAAGGGGTGCACTGAATAATATTTTTATTTCAAACTAAATTAATAATGATAAAAATTCTTTAACTTTAGAAATAAGGTAAGTACTTTCTAATTGTAAATAAAAATCAGATAACTCTTATCTCTACCTCAGTTAAGTTTATATTTCTGTCAGGAGTTTTTCAAGTTACAACTACTTTGTTAAAGTTATAGGCTCTACCTGAAATAATCTAGATTCAATTTGAGATTTCTATGGTGATATACGTGATAACTTTTTAGCAAGGTAATGCCCTTACAATAGGAAGAATACTGATAAAATGCAGGTACTAGTTATCTCGACTGAAGTTTCCCATAATATTACTCCTCTCTTTCCCACTACAAAATTGGATAATTAGAAAGTATGTACAGTCATTAGCAAATGTCTTGTCCCGAGTAAAGGCGTTGCTGCTTTAAGAATCGAAATACCCCTTATACTGTGTACGAAAGAGACCGAATTAAACAGTGATGGACAACTACCCGGGCAAGCTATTTAAATCCTTTAAAGCTTGTTTTGAAAACACGCTTGTAAAAACTCTTGTTACTCATTCTATTCAAAATTTCTTTTACACACTTTATAAAATAGTCCTTTTAAGTGGAAGCATCTACTAGTTAAACAAAGTTATATAACGTGCTTGTGTTTTATTCTTTACCTTTAATAAAAAATAACTAAACGAAAATAATAATGAAAACAATCATCAAAAAATAGAGGTTTAGGAGTATTTTAGATAATTAAATAATTGCAGAAATTAATGTAAGCGATAAATAAAAATAAAGTAATAGTATATATATTTTTTTAATTTCACGCCTACACTACGGGGGTACCAACATCTAAGGTCATCTGTGCCCCATCTAACATGCAACACGAATACACACATCCATAGTTGAGGTGGCGGAATTTTCCAATTAGAAAAATCCCGCCGACCCAAGTGGGATTCGAACCCACGACCCTTGGAACACGAGTGATGCACTGACACCACTCGTCCACCGCCGGCCCAGTAATAATATAAGCATTTATTTATGTAAATACGTTAAAAATCTAAAAAGTTATTAAATATTCACTTGTTTTAATAAAAATACTAAAAACTAAAAAAAAACTAGAAACATAGATATAGTAACTACTAAAGACAGTCACAAAACAAAAATTAAGAAACACCCTTGGCAAAGCATAGAACCTTAGATCATATATATCATTAATATCTGTTTACTTAAAATTTTTAGAAAATATTTGTTAAAGATTACAGATTTTTTAAATCCCGCCTCCTTTTAAGTAGATTAGTCAATGGGTTTAATTTTTCTCTCTAACACATTATTCTGTCAATTACCCATCTCTCTCTTGCATGTATTACCTGAGTGCAAAAGTTGGACACTTTTTTATAAAGATTCCAGTAACTATTTTTAAGATATAATCCTGTGAATATACCCAAACTGTATTTATTATTAAACTTAATTTATTTGACCGGCAACTACTGGGAATTTTACCTGAAGGTGAATAAACCGGCGCTTAATGTTTAAATATGCTTCGTTTGTATGCCCAATCTGATTATAAACTCGGGAAATGATTATTAGTTTTGATTATTATTTATTATATTTACTAATTTTTACAATAAAAACTGATTACAGTTAGTACTAAAAATGTAGTTTCTTTAGTGTTTACAAAATAATTAAACTTTGTAAATAAACAAATTAAACTCGTAAATATATTAATAGAGTTTATAATAAAATAGAGAAAAAGCATACGATATTTATTTCTTAAAATAGAAGAAACGATAGTAGAAGTGGAACTGCTGTTTTGTATTCCAGTAAAATAAGAAACTCACTTGAAAATAGCAGTTACTCTATTGTTGTTATACAAAGTTACTCTAGGTAGGGTAGCAACCTTTAAAACTGGTTATATTTGGTGTGTTGTTTGTAAACAAAAAAAAACTATGCTCCGAAACGTACTTCGTTTCTTTTACCAGAATTGCTAAATGTGTTGCCTGCTCGGGACAAGACATTTGCTAATGACTGTACCTATTTAGTTCATAATTGAGTCCTGAGTATTTAAAGAATGAGAAAATTAATGTATTATTCACATTGGGCATGTTAAAGAAATTTGGGTATTTTCAGAAATATCTATGTTCTAAACATGGCCGTTATAGATATTATTTACACGGACGTTTTTTTATACATAAAAAAATACTCGTTACTTTTTACAGTTAGATTTAAGGTAGGTTTCTTCGTAACTGACTACATAATAAATATTAGCCTTTTATAATAATAAACATTAACAAAAGTTAATTCAAAATTTATTCTTCTTTCTACTATTTTACGTTATCAAAGTTTTAAGGAGGATATTTCGATTTGAACATTATTTACGTTACTAGAAACGAATACATTGGTTGTATAATAAACACAATAGCCCCCTAATTTTTATTCCAATTTTATTACAAATTCCTGAACAAAGTTCCAAACAAAATTAATTAATTAAAATATAAATCACCAATAAAATATACATTCAAAGCAATAGTCGTCATTTAGAACAGGTTTACAACAATTCAATTACCTTTTCGACATAAAACAAGATTTCGAATGAACTACATAAAAACGCTTTAGACAAAATATTTCCAGTTACCGGTGTAGTTTACAAACGAGATAATTTGCTTCTGTAACGAACTGCCGTAATTTATAAGGAAATGTATTACTGTGGTGTGAATATAACCAAGAGTAGTCTTGAAACCGTGACTGTAAGTTGAAAATATTATATAAGTACTCGTATGTTTAATTGTTATCAAATGCATGTTGGTATTCAAGAAGAGGCATACTGATTGCTGTTGCTTTTCTTAGTGGTTTACATAGTGGCGTGAGTGACAAGTGAGCACAGCTTTAGTATAAGCAGCATAAATGTAAAAGCATGATGAAGAGATAGCTTCCATACAAAATGATTTGATAAATGTAATGGAATCTAACAATAAATATATCATTTAGATCAAATAATTGGTTCAGTTCTGATTTCTAGGTTTGCCTATTCTCATCTAGAATTTACAATAAAGAAATGAGTAATCCATGTGAGTTTATTTATGATTTTGCTTGTTTACGAATTTTCGAGTAAATTTTAGTTCTTCACTTTTAAATTATAAGTGCCACGCATTTTCTAATACTTTAACGTTCTGAAAGTACCCCACCACTGGTTAGAATTTTCTCATTTATGAACTGTATCTGTAGCTCAACACAAAAAAATAATTTTCAGTCGAATTTTAATTTCTTACCACTGGTACATTCCTTAAATTACATAAAAGAAAATAAGCTCCTTTTTAATGTCCTCTCCAGCAGAGTAACGTACTTGTAGTGCAAGCGAGAAATCCCTATCAACAAATACGTTACGCTGCACAGTAATACTGCTTTGATGATATTAAGTTATCTTCAAATATTAGTAACAATGATAAAGGAGGTTACAGATGTCTGCTGACTAAATATTACAGAAGGTTCGCCATTAGAACTTCTAGTACCCAATGTATTATTGTCGCCCGCTTTAGTGTATATTCAAAGTGTACTGGTCTATTACATGAAAATGGTATGGAAAAGCACGCCTGCAGTCTTCATAGATCAGATGAACAAGTTAAACAATTCTGGATTAAAAAATTACAAAATGTAATTGAAGCCAAACCATTCTTAGGTAAAAAATCTTGATAATATGTAATTTCATATCTAACTTCAGACCCCATTATTAATACAAAACAAACTTTAAGAAGTCCTAAAACGGTAGCTTTACCATGTTCTGTAACTGGAATTACAGAACCAGCACTAACGAAAGTAAATGCGTCACTACCCCTGAAAGTTACCAGACCTGCGATCTTAGTTTACGGGAAAAATGTTTGTGAATAAACTTTCAAAAGATCAATATTTAAATAATTGCTGATTAGTATACAGGAGCATGTTGGCTATAGATGGTATCATTAATTTAAAAAAATCCAATTAGAATATTTTGAAACGAATCAGAGTGTATTTTATCGTATGGCAATCTTTTGATGACTCAAAATGAGTATTCTTCTTTAAATAGAAAAAAAACTTTATTGGAGGTATGTACTGGTTTTTATGTTTTATTGTGTGCGCTATATACCTATCTTAGACTACAAATCCGTGCTTAACTTAATACCAGACCCTTTTCCTGGACAATGACACAAATATTCTGTTGTTAAAGCACTTACAAGGGTGGGTAGCCATTGGTGGGTAGAATTACTTTTACTCAAAAACTCTCTAGTTATTACTGTTACAAACTTATAAAAGCAATGCCTAGATACTGGAAGATCCTTGTAGGTTGCAAACCTGTAACTAAACTGATATGCTGGTAATGTGTAATATTAATAATGATACAATGTTAATATTGGGTTATTGGTTAACCGTCAAAGAGTCTTTTGTGCATAGACAACAACCGGTTGGACTATTAGGAATGTGAAGAGAGCACATTTTGTTTTATCATTTAACATTTTTCTTTTCTGATAAACCACAAATTAATTTGCGTTGCATTTTCGTTGGAAATCTGACTGCATCTGTTAGTGGTTGGCCAGTTTATTGTTTCCGTATTAACCCATTTAAGTGACGCTTCGTTTTCATAAAGTGGGGACTGGTAAAATATGAATAGTTTGCATCAAATCTTTTACTACAATTGGTATTTTCCATTATTCAGCTAACGATGTGAATCGTGACCTAAATAGGCAATTAAAATAAAGTTGATGCCAAATTAAGGCAAGTTTTGACCTAAAACAAGGTGCATGGTAGTGATGATGTATGCAAGTATTTGCTACCTTACCTGCTGTATTAATATAAAAAAAATTATGTTTAGGTTAACGAGTGATATCTTTAAATTTTCTTCTTTAGATAGATTATATAGTTCGTGGGTAAAATGTTTTAATGCTATTTTGTCAAGCAGTTTTTTAAGCACAATTTCAATGTTTTATGTGAAATATGTTTTGGTTGACTTTTTCTAGTGACCTTATTCTTTTATATCAGTACAAGTGTCATATATAATTTGAAAGGGAATTTTTTTGGCTATCTATTTAATGAATATATTTAAAGAATAATTAATAGTTATAAACAATTATGTGGTTATGTTGTATTTAGTTTTAAAAATTCTTTTGTTTGTAACCAAAAATATCACTATAGCCTTCTTTTATTTAAAAAAGATATAAAAAAGTGATCATTTATTAACAAAGGCCTTCTCTGTTATTTTAGAACTTTTAAACAGTGCACACATGTTTAGAGCAAAAATTTAAACGTTTAAGGTTATGTTGTGAGTTTCAAAAATGCAAACAAACCAAATGTCAAAAATGTTAGGTTATATTTTGTTGAAATGTCAAAGTGTTCAATAATATCGAAGATCTTTGAATTTGAATATTTTTTAAAATAATAATTACATTTAATTAATATAATAATCAGAGCTGTGAATTTATCTGTGGAATAATATTTAATTACGAGAAGAAAATTTTAGTTGGATAATGGAACTTTTAATCTTCGGTATAATTTGGATGTTGGAAGAGAATTTAAAAAAAATTATCATTAAATGGACTTATGGACCATATTTAAAACAAGTAGTATTTTAATTTTGTTTATTAGCACTATTTAGTTGGTTATTATTTGAAAGAGATGTAGGTGGTTGTTTTTTCATCGTTCTATTTACTGTTTACTGTTAGTATTTACTGTAATATATTTTAGTATTTAAACCATATGGAAAACAGAGGATGGATGGCCGTTTTGTAACAATTTCAGTTGGAAAACTGTTGGCCCCAAATATTGTTTTGATTTAAAAATTTAAGGTATTTATGTCTGGCGTGCCGGACTTTCACCCAAGCGGCCCGCGATCGACTCCCGGCGCCGGCAGATCTGGTTAAGGTTTTCTGCAGTTTTCATTAGCTGTGACTCAAATGTGGGATTTGCGGTGTTCCATCTGTAAGTCGTCTGCAGCCGCACATTGGGCCTACATAATAATAATAATCGCCCCCTCCCTCCCGCTCAAGCTTATAGCTTCAGGGGGCCTTGGTTTAGGTTATGGGTTGTAGTAATTATTATTATTATTATTATTATTATATTTATTTAATTTTAAGTAGAAATTTAGTAATTAAGATTATGATGATGCCAGGAATATTACTCCTCGGATAAAAGGCACTCAACTGTCTTAGGATTAATTTTTTTGTTGTTTGTGTTCATTTGCTAATAATTTTTTTGTCATTTCAATTTAAAAAAAATTTGGTTTATATTGTGTACATTACTTGTATTTCCTAGATCTATATTTATTTAATGCTCTATTCAAACGACCCGCCTGAAGGTCACAATGTGGTGGAGTTTTTGAAGTTTCACCACGTTTGTAATTAGCTTGAGCAGAATCTTTTTATGGTAGAGGTAGGTGGTTTATATTTTGTATCTACCATAATAACTTGTTGCCCGAACAATCTTATACAATAATAAATGCACTTGTATTATAATATTAGCCAGTTTTATGCAATTTAAATGTTAACGTTAAATAGGTTGCATAAGAACATCTATCTTAGTCTTATTAATTAAACATCATATCTGTATTCTTCTATTAATAGTAGTAAAAGCATTTGCTACATTTTATTCACATGACCCAATAATTTGGTTATTGTATTTATAGCGCTCTTAGTTTTCCATCATTCAAAGAGTGCACACCTTTTTTAGAGCATAAAGAACTTTAAGGTTATGTTTATAAAATGCAAACAAATCAAATGTCAAATATTTGAGGTTAGAGTTATTTATGAGAAACGTCAAAGTGCTATAAGTTAAAGCTTTTAAAAGTGCCTCAAGTTAAAAAGTGATTAATCAATTCTGCGATTGTCTTTTTGCTAACAAGAATAATTTATGGAAATTTTACTGGAGAATAATCAGATTTGGACATTAATAAAGTATTCTTTACCTACCTTTGATGTATAAGTATTGTATAGATTTGGAATTCAGTTTTATAAAGCCCTTTTATTCGGAAATAGTTATGAATGGATTGATGACACAAATTTCTTCAATTCTTTGTCGGGTTTAATAAAAGCAGGCAACTGATACCAGGGAATTACAAAAATATAGTTGATATTCTTGTTTCGCCAGATTAAAAAAAGAAATTTATGATACCAAAATACATTAAAATTAAATAATTAAATATTCTTTGTATAGTTAAAAAATGAAGTGTTTGTTTCAGAAGAAAGTTATCAATTAACTATAAAAGTTAACTATTTTGGGTTTGATTAAATTTAATTAAGGAGTTAAAAAGAAAGAGTTTTGTAGTCAGATTTTTGTTTGTTAGATTAATTTAAATAGATTCATAAATAAGACAGATTTCAATTCAGATTTCTTTTTAATTCACATTACAGAAAATCTATTTTCTGGTATTAATCTTTTTGTCGTTTGATTGTTTTATGTTAATAAAAATAAAATTGTGTTATTACTATCTTGGAAATTTATTTGTGTATGTATTTTTCTATTGTTTTGCCCATAATTTAAGATTGTAATAATCTAAGTAATAAGCGACAATTCTGTGGAAAGTAAAGATTTTCACAGTACATTTAGTCGGAGCACCATAAAATTCTTTAATAATAATAATAATAATAATTTCCACTAACCATTACCTGGCGAATCAGGCCCCAGAAGCTATGATGCTTGTGCGGGAGGGAGGGGCGATTATTACTATTACGCAGAACCAACCTGCGTCTGCAGCCGACTTAACAAATGGTATAAGCGCATCCCACATTTGTGTTGCAGATAAGGGAAACTGCAGAAAACCTTAACCAGATCTGCCGGTACCGGGAATTGAACCCTGGCCGCTTGGGTGAAAGACGTGCACGCAAGACCCTACACTATCAAAGCTAAAGGTAAGCAAGTTGTAGGTTATAATTCTTTAGCCACCTTACGCATTAACATGTTATCAAATTTACCTCTATATCACATAATAATATATAGAATTTTGTTTTTCTATGTTTCCGATGTTTCTATAACTGTTTCCGAGACATTCAAACTTGCCCATACATGATAATCACTTGCGCATAAACAGTTTTGTGTAACCAGTGTGTTCTAGATCTTAATTTCCTTGTGTCACTTAATCGGGAGATTAAGTGACCACCACGAGCACACGATACTTATTTTCTTCTTAACCATACAATCAAGTGCTTCTTTAAACTAAATTGAGCTGCGACTACAAACAAAATCTGCTGTACGGAGTACGTATTTTAATATGGATGAGATATTAAAGCACTAAAAGGGCCGACAAATGTAGTATTTTTAGATCATATTGTCTATGATACATTTTTAACATTCAAATAGAAACCAATAGCATATAAAATGTACGTACCTTTTTCTGTTTGATCTTGATCCCATAATGAAAAACTTTATTTTCAAATAATTGTGTAGTAACTGAACACTTCAACGTATTTTCATGAAGGTCCTTTGCAGGAGTGTTAACCCTGAAAAAATCACAAATTGCTTTAGAAGACAAAGAATATGTATAGCTACATAATTAATCACAAATTGCAAAATAAATAAATTGAATTCGTTTTTTAATTAGAAATCTTTTAGTATTTGATTAACGTGAAAAAAAATTATCGACATTTGATATAATGATCTTCTGTAAATTAGTAATACCTATTCATGATTATGTTTTAAGAAATGGAGAAGTGTGCTACACTTTTGCCGACTGATTATTTTTTAATGTTAAGTGCAAAAATGCTTGATACAGTTTAGAAGTTTAACGATTATGTTTTTGAAGAAATTGTTTAAAAACTACTGTATAGTTACAACGGTCATCATTACAATCATAAGGGTTCGGCTTTTGCAATACCCTTACTTAGGTGAATACCATCGAGTTTTCTCTTATTTCTTTACTGACTTATTTCAGCCTTATACTAACCAACTATTTCACATATTTTCTGGTTTAAATTTTTGTGTTCTTAAAATTATCTTCTTTCATATAAAAAAAAATAACAATTAAATGCAAAATGTGATTTTTTCAAGATGATCGATATAAAAAGCACAGAAAAGAAACTATGACATCCCCATAAAGGTAACCTCCAATAAGGCAACAAACTAGTAATAGTAAGCAATAGTTCTTGGATTTTAGATATCATCATAAATCAGACTGCGACCATGTTCTTAAATAACACTGCACACGGGTGTACAACTGTTAATTGCGTAAATGCATTTCTCATGCATCTTCCAGAATTCTAATTCAAAGTATTGAAATAAATCTTTTGAATGTCGTTGGCCTTTGTTTGCTCATTTATATGTATGTGTAACCTCAGATCCTATAAACATATACAACACTAGTTAAACACACAATAGAAACAGTATGTATCCTTCTAAATTCATTGATAACAGAAAGTTCATTGATAAGCGATGACGTAACTATATTACCGATAAACAAAAATAATGTTTCATTATTCTATGTAGGTGTTTCAGTGGAAAAATTGCAGAATTCTTAGAACCCACCGTTGAAGCCTAGAACAGCTTTTAGAAATGTTTGATAAATAAATATTTAACTTTATGTGTGCAACGAATTGTGGGCGTCATAAATAACGATAACAATGTATTAGAGAAAACGTAATTCTGACATTTTAGGCACGTTAACTTACATTTTTTCAAAATATGATTCTATGTGAATTCTGCATTTTAGACTATCAGTACCAACAGACCCATAATCATTTATAGAACCATAGAACCATAATCATTAAATTAAAAAACAAACTTCATAAAGAAAGCTTTTTTACTACTCCTACCTGTAAATCACCCGTTTTCTTGACATTTTGCGCAATGGAAAAGTATGCAACTCCAGTAAGGTGTACGGATATAATTTCATATCCGTACAGTGTACGGATATGAAAACAACCAATCAACCTAGTCCAATTTGACACTTTAAGTAAGTTAAATAAATGTTTCCTTCTTTCAATAACACTTAAAGCATTTGAAAATAACGTAATTTGTGAAATTGTAGCTTTAACAATTATACTTTTATAATTAAAAATACATAAATATTAAATCATTTAAATAAGTACAACCCACTTTTATAATAAGTATAGCAGACACAGTTTGTGATGCGATTTGGTAGGTCAGTCTGTAGAAGCTAGGTATAAATAAACTGAAGCTGACCGACGCAGGTTCAATTCCAGCTGAGAGAATAATTCTTTTTTAATTTTTTTATAAAAGAAAATTTAAAATAATAATTTTCTCTTCGAAAAAATTAATTTCTGCAAAGTTTTAATAATTTTCTTAAAAATTCTACAATGACAGGGGGATTTTACAAACCATATTTTATCATTAATAAAAGCATAGGTTAATCCTAATATTCGATTGATCCCAAGGAGACATGCAATGTAGTTTAAAATTGTTTTGCTTAGTCGAAGAAAAAAGATACTGTACAACTTGGGTGGAATGCCTATATCGCCCTCGGACGACTGAGGCACTTCGCCTTCGGCGTAGTGCCTGAAACTTCGTCCTCGTGCGATATAGGCATCATAGCCACCCTTGTTGCACAAACTACTATATCGCACGAGTTCAAGTTTGTCAACTCATTTTCCAATGGGCGAGTGCGATAAAAAACCTTTTTTCTACAGCTGTCAAAAAATGATGACATTTTTCCATTAATATCATGCATTTATGCGATTTATGCATATTTGAGCAACATCCTTTCCATAGCAACAACCGAACTGTTTACTTTGCGTTAAAATAAAAATTTCCTTGTGTTACTTTTTATGATTTTTTTTCTACTTTTTCGATTATTTCAATAACGCTGTAGAAAAAACGTTGTGTACATTTCGTGCTCGGAATGACTTTGGTGGTCTCGAATGAGTTTTTGACTAGGCTGCGCCTCGTCAAAAACTTTCATTCTTGACCACCCAACTAGCACTTCGCGCACTAGATACACAACTATTTATCGCACGAGTTATTTAGTCGAAACACCCAGTCTATACACAATCTCTTTAAATAAGATTTATATACCTATAAAAATTACAATGTACAGAAGTCTTAAAAGCTCTAGAACCGACTTTTGAACAACGAATACCATGAGCAGCAACTCCAGATGTTGCACATTTACAATGATCGACGAACAAAAAGTTCGTCGCTGAATTCGTGAAGTCTGTCTGTCTGTCTGTCGGTCTGTTGCCTTTTTCCCTGTTGACTTTTTTGAATTTTCGACGAACAAAAAGTTCCTCTCTGAATTCGTGAAGTCGGTCTGTAGGTCTGTCGTCTTTTTCCATGTTGACTTTTTTGAACTTTTCTTTTTGGAATCTTATAGTACATCAAATTCTAAGAAACTTTTAGTTGATACATTTTTTTGTATCTCTTCGGGAAAGTGGTCAGAATGACCACCGAAAATTTCGGTAAATTTTTGAAAAATAAAAAATTTGCAATTTTTTAAATTTACGAAAAAATAAACATTTTTAGCAACAAAAAATATTCGAAAAATTTTAGAACTTCTCAAAAATAAATTAGTTTATTAAGTATACAGTTGTTTTTGTTCATCATCGCTAGCTCTGCGCATTCTCACTAGTTACTATTAGAAACGTAACAATTTTTAAATTTGCCAAGTAGAAATAAAAATTGACTAAATAAATACAGCTACAATTAATAAAATAAATGCCCAAGTGATTTAAAACTTCTTTATTGAAATTTGGAATTAATTTAGGGATGCTAAATTAATATCTACATGGTGCCTAGAATAGGTCTGACGGTGCAAAAATACTAAATATTATAGGACTAGCGAACACTGCCGGTTCTTCGAACCTTTAAAAATTAAATTCACTACATTATCATTATAATGTGGGCACGAACAAAGAAAGCTGGTTTTATGTCAGGTTTTTGTCTTCGCTTAAACTAACAATTTGAAACGTGTAGTGGCGCTAGCTAGCAGGACCACTCTGTAGGATATAAACCAGAACAAGCTATATTATTTATTATATATGAATGGTATGGGACGGTATGAATTTGGTAAAAGTATGAATGTTCAATGGCGACCAAATATTTTTTTCATTTTTTCAACTATTTCATATTTTCCCCTGTTATTTTCAAATTACAAGAGGTGTACAGCGGCGTACTGATGCAGGTCGACGACTCTTTATACAAAATTCGCTTAAATAATAACATGTAAATCAGACCTTTCAGTCTACTAGTAGTGTTACAGGAAGTGACAGATATCTATGCGACAAATGTCAAAAAATAAAAGTAAAAATATCCCAGTATCAAAAATCCTGCTTGACAACAACAAGGACGTAAAATAGTCTTCAAATCGTTAACTTTCAACTGGTCGCCACTGTACATTCATATTTACTATTGCCATTTCGATACACACGATGAACACCTTGGATAATTTATAGTATCCAAGGCAACGAAAAGTAAACAAGAGTCAGAAAAATATTCATAAACCAAAGAGAAAGCATTCATTCTCTCACCATTAAAAGTACAAGAATAAAGCTTATTAAACATAAATTGTCTTTTACTCCCACCCAAACACAGAAGATATTACAGTAATATCGCATCGTATAACAATATTTTGTATTTTTTGTTATCAGACTTATTTTAGACACCACGTAGATATTAATTTAGCATCATAAAATTAATTCCAAATTTCCATAAATAAATGGTTAAATGATTTGCGTCTTTATTAATTGTAGTTGTGCTAATTTGATAAATTTTCATTTTCATCTTTATTCAGCAATTTTTAAAATTGTAAGGATCCGAATAATATTATATATGGTGCAACTTCTAGAATTGCTGCTTATAATATTGATTATTGTTCATAAATCGGTTCTAGAGGTTTAAGTCTTATGTATCAATTCTTATCTAATTCTTATGTATCAACCGTCTTTAAACAGATTGCGTATCGACTGGGTAGGTATATTCTTATTGTTAATAATGCGTCTGCATTTTTGTTTGCGTTTCTTTGTCTGTGGACTACTTCATAAGTAAATTTTTCTAATTTCAATATCCATTTTGATAATTTTAAGTTAAGTTCTTTGAGTAACTGAGCCATTGTAAGGGTTTGGAATCTAGTATAATTTCAAATTCTCGTCCATACAAATAAGGTCTAAGATATTTTGTTGCCCAAATATTGGCTAACAATTATTTTTCTATTTTTGTATATCTTTGTTCTGGTTAATTTATTGTTATATATTATAGTGATGCCTAACTTATTGGTAAATCTTATCCAATTGGCCTTTGTGATAGTATATAGTCTAACCTAATGGCACATTTGAAGCATTTATTGCATTTTTTAAACTTTCCATAAATTCATTAGTATGTATTATGATCTCTTTTCTCAAACATTTAGTGATGTTGATCTTGTTCATTTGGCAAAGTCTTTTAAAAAATTACAATAATATGCGAAAAGTTATCATAGAGAATTTATTTTGTCTATGGTATAAGACACTTTTGAATTGCTCTGATTTTTTTGTAATTTGGGCATACTGCCATACTATATGTGGTGTGATAATGTGACTTAAATATACATCTGCTTCCTACTACGAGTATTTTACTTTTTCTAATTGTATTTTAAAATATCTTTGTCGTAATCTTATAAAATTTTCTTCTAATTTTACGATGTGATCATCAAAACAATGCTGCTTATATCCCAGGTCATCTTATTGTTTATGAATTATCCTATAACCCTTTCATTAGTTTACTTGTTTATGAAATTTTAATAATGTCCAATGAATTCTCAATTGGGTTCTTCTGAAAACTCGACGGTTTAAAGAAATATTTGAGCTAATGATACACTTGTCCTTTTATCTTTTACAATATTTGAATAAATGAGAATCCCTATTTACCTTGAAACGTTAAGTTTGACATTTGGTTCTTAGTCTAACCTCATAATGTGAAAAGCAGAAGTGAAGCTGTTAAATTCAAGTAAGTTTTGATTTTACTATTGACAAATATTTATATTGAACGTTTTATCATTTTAAATTAAGAAAATGACCACTGACAGTTTTACACAGGATCTTTAAGAATTTATGGTAACTTAACCCTGTTCAAAATTTTTTTCATAGAATTAATTTCACTCATGATTCTTGTTAGAATAACACTAGCATTGCCCTTATTATCAATTCTTGATATGTCACAAACCTGGTATCTTGATGCACTTTATGTTTCCCTTTTTTCAGCCTGATGTCTGGGAAGATCACAACGCCGTATTCTGCCTACTGCTTATAGGGCTCTTTAACTTCCTCTAGGATATGATGCTCTACCGAAGCTAAAATGTTGAGGTAAATTGCATATAAGTATTTTTACCTTTTTATTATTGGCTCTTCTAAAAGTTTCAAAACTAAAATTTATGATTCTCCTTATTTTTTTATGTCAGACCAGCTGAATACATCTTGGAATCAAACAGCTCTTTCTTTATTAATTTACTTCTTTTCAATTCTATTGTTATATTCGTTTGGAATAAAATATAAGCCTTTTTACAATTGTGGAACTGTTAAACTTCTTTATTTATCTTTATTTTATTTAACTTTTACAAAGATTAACTTTGTACAACCATTTTGTTTAAAAAACCTTCTATTCTCCTTTTTATTTACTTAACTACCTTTTAGTGACTAAACATTCTTCTAGATTGCAATTATTTCTCATATCTTCTTTTTGTTTATATTTCAATCCAAATTAGTCCGAATTCGGTTATTATTTTAATATCATGATTATTAT
Source organism: Agrypnus murinus (assembly GCA_929113105.1). NCBI lineage: Eukaryota > Metazoa > Arthropoda > Insecta > Coleoptera > Elateridae > Agrypnus > Agrypnus murinus. Next base: position 190,138,488 of record OV816024.1, read on the forward strand.
GTAATTGGATTTGAAGAGCATTTGGTTTGTCAATAACCGTAGTCAAGGACATTTTTGTATTGTTATATTAAACCTAATTGTTGTCATTTTCAATGAGATATGTAATGTTTTATAATTTTACTAAACTAATACATTTCTTTTTCAGAAGTAACTGCAAGTGAAAATCCTATCAACCCAAAATAACTTCCCTAACCATATTATTATGATGTACATGTACCGAATCAATAAAATCAACTCAAACTTGAATCGCTTTATGGTAAGTTTTTTATAAATGTTCAATTGACAATTATAAAATCAATAGTCAACACATAATGTTTCTTTATTGGGTCTTAATAAGAATTCATTAATCGTCTAACAAAATCTTTTTTAACTTCAACAGCTGAGGCAATTATTTTCATTAATAGTTATTATGATAGAAAAATCATTACAGTATATCTATTTCTCTGTATTTCTTTTTTTCATAGAAGCAGATCTCAACCTAACTAGTCTTTTTTACCGTTTTTGATTTCTCCTATCTTTCATTCTCAAATCGATCATTTTCCTTAACTTTACAATTTTTTTCTGAATTACGCAGAACGTGATCCCTATAAGAAACTGTATATCGTTCCTGCGGTAACCTATGTATTTATTTATTTTTGGGCGAGGAATCAGGGTCCTTCGTACCTCATGGCACAGATTGCTAAGATCATTTGGCCGACCCTGTAACGTTACGTTTTTGTCGATTTTTAAATAATGCAATTTAGTATGCATATATAACAAAAAATTCTAAATGCGGTCCTGCGTATTCGTATATTTTTTCTTTCAATATAAATTCATCGTTGGTATAATAATGCATAAAATAAACCCCATAAAGCACTACAGTTCATCTTAAAGAAACATCCCAGACGGATGGAATTGTTTTTTATATGAATTTACCGACTTCGTTTTAGATAAAGGTATTGTTTTCACATGTGTTACCATCTCATATTATTCGTGAGAAAAATAATATTTTCGAATAGACTAACCTTTTAAAATACAAATTGTCAGCCATTCCCATCTAAATAATTTTATGAGAAAATATTATTAAAACCTCTCCTGCCATGATTTATGATTTCCTTGTACGTGTTTATCGGTAAATATCAAATAAACACATCTGCGTTTCGAAAGATTTCATGTCTGCAAATCTTGTTTTAAAACCCCGAGCTCTGTATTTTCTTTGTGAAAAATACTAATTTTCGTTAGCTTAAAAAAGTCACGTCATTCCCTAATTGGTCTATTTGAAAGTGCGCCCCTCTTAAAATTCCGTTTACTGTTAAAATAATTTTACCAAAAGAAGTCGAACACAGACTCTGATACCGTCAACAAGGGCATGAAAACAGGGTCCACGCGAGACATTTGTTGCGTGTAACGTTTTCTCGTTTTGTCATATAATACATATCGATGCCGGTTGCCGAGAGCATTTACAGAATTATTTTTACAGTAATTCAGTTGATATTAACATATAGTAGTTGATTATATGATTGCAGAAAATTCAGTTTACCGAGAATTAAAGTTTAATCTAGTGTAGCCTACCGACAATAATAATAAAGTGTAATTAGTTTCTTCCAGTGACCGTATTTTAGTTTTATAAAGAATTTCGTTAAAAGATACGATTAAAAATACGAATAGCCATTGCAGCCTAGTTGAATGTTTAATAAATTTAGGTGTTTAATAAAACATTGTCCGGATATAATTTAAAATCGGACAGTTTAAAAAAAATTAAAATTAATAAATGAAAAGAAACAGATCGTTTCCGCCAAGATAATTTAAATAAATAATCCCATCTAAGTTGTCTAGTTGTATCGGCTATTAGATAGAATGAATCCTACTAATGAATACCTCTTTGTGGCATAGTATTGTGAAGTTTAACTCTCGCAATTTTGGATTATTAGTGATTGCAGCGCTTTATAAAGTTTTTCCAGTTTCTACAGACTAGTGACAATTGTTTATACCTGTGTTGGTAAATAGCAATCAATATAGTGTTAGTTTGTTTTGATCCAGTTCTGTGAATTAAACAATTTGAACGAGATATTGCGAATTGTTGATTCTTCGAATTTTGTGAACATTGCGTAAGTTGCATACTATTTATGTATAGATTATTTGTATTATTTTGTTGTATGAAAACGTTCCCATTTGATAAGAGCTCTTATACAGGGTATGGTGATTTAATTTGATGATTTTTATGACTAGTTGTTATTTTTTTAACCTTTCGGTTCATGAATAAACATAATTTTAAAGTTACTTAGATCGAATAATATTGACCTATATAATTATGAAAGTCTTTATATATATTTTATCCAACCTAACTTTGACATTACTGAAGATGACTTACAAATTGAATTAAATTCATTAGATCTGAATCCAGCTTCTTGTTAATGGCATCAGGTCATTGTTTTAATTACCATCATTATCAAAACTTTCATAATCAGATGGCGCCCAAATATATGTATTTTCTTGTGTCTATTGAAACTTTTACTTATCCTTTTAATAATTAGTGAACTATGGAACCAATACCTACAACTCAAATTTGTAAAGATAAGATCTCAAGCTGGGGAAATTTTTGAGCATTACCGTAACGGAAGTATAAATATTTTGAAGATTCTAAATATAAATTTAATCCGGAAAAATAAGCGTTGTTTCAACCCTTCTAGAATTTAGCCGAATCTGGGAGAATTCCACCCCCAGTAGAGATCTTTATCGTGCCAAACATCGCATTTACACAGGACCTACAGTTTTACTTCCTATCCGAAAAGATAGCATGTTTTAAATTTTTCTCCGCTATGAAAAATTACGAGCTCGACCGGGGATCGAACCTGCTACCTTTGGATTATGAAGCAAACATGCAAACCACTAATCCACCGAGGCTGGCTATGTATTTATATTTTTACCATTGAAGACCTATTTTATTTAACGTTTTCTTGTATCTTTATTTACTTAAATTACTATATTTATTTTTCAGAAATATGTACAACCCAACTAGAATCATGAAAACAGCGTCAAATGAAAAAAGTGAATATTGTGTGTGAAAACCTCAGACTGTTCAGTGCCTACATCATTTCTATTTTGCATAATTCTTAGCATTGACAATGAAAAAAGGGATAGTCCCAGATATTACTGAATTTAATGTTTAGATCACCAATTGTTTTATTGTTGGATGCTATAAAATAATATGAAAATTTTATACAAGCGCAACAATAAATCTAGGAAAATAAAATTCAACGAATAAAACATTTTCTGTTAGTATGTACTAATTAGTTTCCATTTTACTAAATCTCATTGTATTTGGCAAACATGTACTTATTATAAGCAATTGTTTACAATGAATTTTTTAATTCGTTGTTTCTAGAATTCATTTACATTTTAAAAATATTTCTTGCCGTTCTAGCAGCTAAGCGGAATAACTGCAGCTTTGACAAACATACACATAAAGAGAGAAATAAGTAATTATTGCAGCATTTTGAAATGCAAATTAAAAACGAAGTTAAATTCCAATTTATAATTAATTTGCAGCAAGTAAGTACTATGACCTTAAACTAAATAGCAAATCAACTGTCATTGTATGATTTTTGTATAGAAAATTCAATAATACTAGCTTTTAATAAACTATTTGCAAATCGAGACCTCACGAATTCCTAGAAAGTGTTAGTTAATTCCGAGATTTGAAATGAGACATTCGATACGTTCCACATTACGTAAATTTTTCCTTTCCATTATCTTATTTGTATTCTTCTAAGTCGTAGGAAGTAGGGATTTACTTCAGATTGATTTTCAAGTTTTTACATATCTGAGTGCGTTTGTACTTACGTAATGTTTAAGTACCTGAAAAATTTTGCGAATTAATATACTAAGAATGCAATGCAGGATTTTCCATCTATATTTACTAATAGAACATTTATTAATTTGCATAACTATTTTTGTACTAGAAATATTTATTATAGGAACGGTGCGAGAGTGTGGTTATTAGAATTTCATCTCAAAGATTTAAATTATTTTGAGGTCATTTAATTATGAGCTTGAAGGAGTGAATTTTTACGATCTTCAAAAAAATTATATGATCAATCAATTAACAGAACTATTTGTGAATGTTTATTTTACACAAACTGCTTATACTCTCTCTAATATCACCAACCTACACAGGTAGCTATAAAAGAAATAACTGGGTCTCTGATGCACCCATCATTCTATTATCATTTCCTGTTGTATCGGATATCATTAAAGTTTTATTTTTGATATCTATCTGTCGCTACTTCTTGATCTTAAAATAGAAAAATAACAGCTCCAGAAGGTAATTATTTTTGATGCTTTTTTATACTTTTACTTTATTAAAAGATTTTAAAAATAAATAGTAAGATATAAAATAGATCTTAATTGTAGGTACTGTTTAATATAGAAAGTTAATAATAACTAACTTAACCCACGAAGTTTAAGCATTTGGCGCCATGCATAGCAAAGCAACATAGAAACAATACCGGCTATTCCAAAGTCTGTGGTTCCTGATCCTGTATTTTATGTTAATGAACTCCTTTTTATTATTTATTTCCTAGATTACAACCTATTGAACACGTCTTTGTACTTATTGTTAATGTACCTCTATTAATATACAATTATAAGATTAATAATTCTCAATACATCACGGATGACTTCATTTTTTTGCCTAATGAAAACCACATTTTACATTTTAAAATAACGGTAAATCCTGTATGATCTACATTTGTTTAAATATTAATTACTTCACTATTACTAATTCTATTCCAAGCACAACTCGTGCATTGAATTATTATGAAGTCAAAGACATGATCTTTGTCAGGTAGAGCGAGCGCATAAACTCTATAATAGAGTGACTTGGTACGTACTTACGTACACTTTTTCGTCAACTTTTTCTGCATTATTGCGGTTAAGAACTATTAAAATGACATGTATATAAGAACAAGAGTCTGCTAACAAACCATAATATTTAAGACTCGAAATGTCTTGGAATGAGTCAACCTTGAATTCTTCACGTGTTAACTCGTTGGGGTCCATTGTCCAAATATACTAAAAGTCGAGACGACTTAGATTTATTTTACGAAAAAGAAATCAAAATCATAAAAATATTAGTATTTCACGGATGATATACACACCTATGTAGATAGACTTTAAGTTTCCTTTTAAATGGATAACCGGATAATATAAGAGCAGCTTTAACTTTAGATTAAAATTCCGCAACATAATTTATTATTTCACAATAAATTATTAGTTTGCAAAACGTAATTAATGTAAACAATTAGTAAGTAATAAATCATGAAGTTTAAACTAGCGCCAGTTATTTAGCACCTTTAAAGTAGTAATCGGTATCATAATTAAAGTGCAAACAGTAATAACGCTAATTGGAAAGTAGTGAATCAGAGGAAGTTCCCTGGTTAAGCTATTTCCTCGTTTTGTGATGAACAATTTCAGTTATTTTTCAAATTATTTATTTAGTTCTCGATTTTCTAAGAATTTATTGTTTTAAATGATATTATGATAATACTACATTTGTTATTGGTGAATGGCGGAAACCCCAAATCTGTACAATATATTGATTCATGATATGCAAAAAAGTCTTCCCCATTTTGCCCTTTGACTTTTAGCTTCACCTCGAATCTCCAGAAATGCTCTTGCTATACGATGCATGCATATTACCTTCACTCGAAGAAACAGCGATTCTGCAGTAAATACAATTAGAACTTTTTCAACTAATCATGTCCGTCATTTTTTGCAAAACTGACTTGGGAGGTCAATGAGCAAAATGGGTAAAAAATGGTTGTATACCTGGATCCTCTGTTTCATAATTTAAATATTTATTAAATATTTAAATATTTTTTTCATTCTCCCCTTTACGAAAGTGTAACTTTTTATCTTGATAAGGCAACCGAAACCGAAAGTAAAACATGCGAGGTGGTTGCTAGGTATGAGAAACTTTCGGTCCCTGGACAACGAAGTAAAACTGTCAATTTTTTTAAATTTAATATTATAAGGTGACTGTTGTAATCATTTACCTTGATAACAATACTGTTGTACATACAAACATTATTTTATAATAATCACTGAATTATCATTTTATTTATTTATTTACTGTGGTTAATAAATGTCAAGGGGAGAATAAAAAGTTTAATACATTAGACGCTGCGAAAGCCCTTTTAAGTGCTCGATGTTTTTAACTAACCTCGGCTACGCTTACTCTTCGCCTCGGCCAATCAAAAACACCTTGCACCTAAAAGTAAACTTTCGCTGCTTGTGATGTAAATATAGTTCTTTTGATAATAATATGAACTACACCCAAACTATACATTGTTGTAAATTAAATTTTTGAAGTAAGTAAATTTGTATTAAATTGTAGCCGTATAACAAACCCTGCTTCATCAGAATTGATAGACACCTTCTAGAACTGTTAGATGTGCTCATAGTAACGCTACTAATTAACTCGATTATTAACCAAAATCATCAAATTGCGTAACTGCGCCCGAAAGCCTTAGTTACAACAAGCTTTGATAAATGAAATAAAAAGACCAATTCAACTTTATTATTTACTATAATTACTTAGTATCTATTACTTTTAATTACTATTAACATAAAATAACAATTTGAGTTAAACAAAATCGCTGTAATATACAGAAAATTAATTTGGTATGAAATCTTTTATTTGTAGGCCTACCCACTGCTAGAAATTCTAATTTATATTTTATCAAATATCTAATTTTTTTTTATTTACAATAATTATCAATTTTAACTAATAATACGTACACGAATGGATAGCATAACCTAGCCTTCTTTGAGAAATTGTCTCGGTGTGGTTCATCATCTTCTTTGACACTTATTGTTAAAGTCTGAGTGCCCTTTGTGAAATTTTTAAAAATAATAAATTATATTAGATTTTAATAGTATTATTCTAAAAATGAGTTAGCTTTAGACAAGTCATTAATAAGTGTGGAGCCAGTTTTGTTTTGGTCTGTTCCGGTCCCCGTACAGTAATAACTAAATATTTAAAATATGAAAAATAACAAAGTTTACAAATCTAAAAATGATTGCAACGTCCGAAGTTTCCTAGGTTCAGAGTTCAATTACAACTGTTAAGATCCAGCATCTTTAATTTGGAAATTGTCTTTACCTGTATTCTTTAACTGTGTTAGTGTCAAGGTGGATTTAAGTTAAAACAGATGTACTAAGATAAAATGATATTGGAAATAGATTATTTCAGTAAGTTACTTTGGACTTAAATATTTTAAAATTCATCCACGATAGCAATAAAGTAAATTAATTCTTGATTTAGAAATTAGTAAAAATGTATTTAGAATGGGATCCCTAATAAGATAAAGTGTAGAATTTCGTAATGATCGTAGGTTTCATGCAGTATTTAAAGGTTTCTTCAATTTTATGAACTCAAATTGTGCATATGTTTCTAATCTTTTTTAATAAACTTGAAATTACAAATGAAGTTTATTACAAAAATTAATAATCGTTTGATTATAGCTCAGTACGATACATTGCATGTGGCCCATTTAACAAAATCAAAATACTAATCATAAGAGACTAATGCGTTTGAGTCTGCGTTTTTGTATAATAACGAGTACCTTGGGTGGTGCCATCTATATCACTGAATTTTTATACAAAATATGGCTTGCCTATGGGAAATTCACCCAGTCCTTTGTTATCTAACATATTTATGGATAATATAGAAGATCAAATATTTGAATTAAACCTTCTAAACACTACGGGTCATATTTACATACCACTATTAAGTTAATAACATGTTTAATTACCATGGAGACCAATTCTAATCTTTTCTTACCTATCAGAATTAGATAAAGGTATCTATTCTCTTGTTGATTTTAATCATAACTTTAGTTAAAGACATGAGAATATGGCCTATTGTCTTTTGGTTTTGTTATGTTAATGACAGTTCAGCTTTTTTTACAGTTCTTTGAGGTTATCGACTAATTTTTAATTCTTATTGATAGTCTCCACAAAAACATCAATTTTACATTAGAAACAGAACAAAACAGGGCTATTAAACCATTAGACTTGACTATTAAAATTAACGTAACAAATGTTTTAATTTTCCATATACAGAAAACCAACACATACGGACCATACCAAATGAATCCTGTGACGACAAAACACATAAACTAGCAGCTTACAGATCTTTAGTACACCGAGCTTTAACTATTTCTCATTATAACTCGAACATGATTGATACTTTAGTTAAGAAAAAAGATGATAAGTTAGCTATCAAACGAATATATCGGATTGACAATCAACCAAAAGACACTAATTACATATTGGCATAATATGTGACATGCAATAGAAAGTAATGCACCCCCATTCAAGAAGATGTTAGATAGGTTCCATAACCTCAAGGAGCAAAATATTCCATTTTTTTAATAAAGCCAAAGAAAAAGTTTTAATTTAATAAATATACACCCTAAAACAAACTAGGCAAAAAAATGATAAATTTTAAAGTTGACTTTTCTTACAATCATGGTAAATTTTTAATTGTTCAGCTAAGGATGTGGTATCGTTACCTATTTATACAAATTAAAATAAAGTAGAGTCCAAACTAAGCCAAGTTTTGACGTAAAACAGACAAGGTACATGGTAGTGATGATGTATGCAAATATTTGTTATCTTACCTGCATTATAAATGTAACGAAATTATGTTTCAAGTTAACGAGATAGTGAAATCTTCTTCTTTAGTTAGATTAAATAGCTTGTGGCTAAAATGCTTCATTGCTGTATTGCAAGCAGTTCCTTGGACACAATTTTGAAACAACTGTGAACAACAACAAATCATTAATAAAAACCCACAAATACCTAAACTGTATGGATTAGTGAAGACCCACAAACAGAATATGCCAATAAGACCAGTTGTATCATACATCAATGCACCTAATCACATTTTATCCAAAAAACTGAACCAGATTATTAACACGATAGGTTACAAATCGAAATACTCTGTTAGAAATTCATTAGAATTAGTAGATAAGCTGCAAAACATACATCTTCCACCACATTCAAAACTTGTTAGTTTTGATATTTGCAACATGTTCTCCAGAATACCACCACAAGAATGTATTCCTTTATTAGATAGTTTCTTGATCAATAGTAATATAGAATTAGTTAAAAGGTTAGAGTTAATTCAATTATTTGACCTTTGTATAAGTCAAAATTATTTCACTTTTAATAACATAATTTATTTACAAAAGGATGGTTTACCTATGGGTAATTCTCTAAGTCCTCTATTAGCTAACATATTTATGGACAAGTTTGAAGATCGAATATTTGAATTAAACCTCTCTAAACACATTATCTTCTGGTTTCGTTATGTTGATGACATTTTAGCTTGTTTTGACAGTTCTTTTGAGGTTATCAATGAATTTTTAATTCTTATAAACAATATCCATCCTAATATAAAATTTACACTAGAAACAGAACAAAACAGGGCTATAAACTTTCTAGACTTAAATATCAAGATTAACGCAGACAATCTTTTTGAATTTTCCATATACAGAAAACCAACACAAACAGACATAACAATACCAAATGAATCTTGTTACCACAATACACATAAAATAGCAGCATACAGATCATTAGTACACAGAGCTTTAACTATTCCACTAACAAAATCAGATTTTAGCAAAGAGATATCAACCATTAAACAACTAGCACATGCAAATCATTATAATCCGAACATGATTGACACTTTAATTAAACAAAAAGATTATAGGTTAGCTATCAAAAGAATATATCCCATTGACAATCAAACAGAAGACACAAATTACATATCTATACCATATTTTGGCAAAATATCAGAAAAAATTGCACATATACTAAGAAAAACCAACAATTATAAAATAACATTTAAAACCAACACTACCACTTTTTCATTTTTATTTAATGCTAAAGACAGAACACATGATATCATGAAATCGGGCATTTACCGTTTAAATTGTTCTTTTTGTAGTTCGGTATATATTGGACAAACACTTCGAAATTTTGACATAAGATATAAAGAACACGTACGTCATTACAAAAATAAACATCCTGAAAAATCGAATTACGCCAAACACCTTTTAGAACAAAATCACACAATGACTCCTCAAAATAATATTAAATTCCTACATTTTTGTAATAACAAACGCAAATTAGACATTTTAGAAGCCTTTGAGATATACAAACACAAACTCAGGGTACCTTTAATGAATGAACAACTTGAGCTCAGTAATTCTCCGTTACTGGAAGTATTAGATGTTTAATTATGATTTTTATTATTAATTTTTATTATTATTATTATTATTTTATCTAGTTACCTATTTTGTATCTACCTTAGCGACGTGTTTGTTTATAATTATATTACCTTTGATAATGACAGCATAGCTGTCGAAACAATATTGTCAGGTATATTTTAATAAAACTGTGAAACTTTTAATAATCTTTATTTATTTCATGATTATGGAGTTCCACAAAATAAGGCTGGAAACAATAAACAATCTTATAATAAAATGCAAATTTTTGCGTTTTGCTATAGTAAGTTGAAAGGATGTAGTTTAGCTCTTATTTTCATGGTTTTCTTATCTAAAAATATGTAAATAATGTTAATTAGGATGTAAGGTTAAATTTTGTCAAAATAGGAAGATGTAACAATGTAGACAAATTTATGTAATTAAGTAATTTTAGTTATTTGATAGTTCTATAGGAAAGGTGATTCTATAGTGGCCTTATTTTTGATGAAAACACAGTCATATATCACTGAAAAGGGATTTAGTTCTAAATGTTTTTTTGTTTGTAACCAAAAAATAACCATAGTGTTCTTTTGTTTTGAAAAGGATATAAAAAGGGCGACCGATTTAGTGATAAACTCTGTGTTATTTTGGATCATTCAAGCAGTGCACATATGTTCAAAGCAAAATTTTAAAATTTTAAGGTTTTGTAGTGAGTTAATAATTTTGTAAACAAAACAAACGTCATAATGTTAGGTTATATTTTGTTGAAATATCAAAGAGTTTATTAATCATTGAAGACCTTTGCATATGACTATTTGTTTTAATAATTATTATTTTTAATTGATATAATAATAATCAGTGTTGTGAATTTATTTGTGGAATATTATTCATTTACAAGAAGAAAATTTTAACCTCAAACCTTTGTTATAAAAATTTGTATCTTGGAAGGAAATTTATAAATTTAATCATTAAATGGACTTACCATAGCTCAAGCAAGCAGCTGGATTTTAATATTTTTTATTAATACCATTTATTTCGACATTATTTAAAATAAACGTGAATGTTTGTTTTTTAGTCATTTCAGTTATAACCATATGGAAAAAAGAAAATTACTGTGTTCTTACTATATCAGTTGGTAAACGTTTGGCGCTAAATTTCGATCTAATTTAAAAAATTTTAAGGCATTTATTTAATTATAATTTAGTAATTAAGATTATGGCGATGTCATAAATATTACTTCTCGGATAAAAGGCATCACTTTCTTAGGATTGATTTTTCATTTATTCAGGGTATCCAAAATTTATTCTTTTTAATATTTTAATTATGTTGATGTTTCTTGCTGTGTTAATTTTTAAGTAACATCTTGCAATTTCAATTTAAAGAAAATTTTGGTTTATTTTTTTCTTTGTGTACTTTAATGCTGTTTGTTAGATCTATATTTATTTAGTGCCCTACTAAAGCAACCCGCCTCTGAGTCTCAGTTTTGTGCAGAGGTGAAAGCTTCACACTAGTTAATTAGCCGTAACATTTATTTCTTTATAGTAAAGGTAGGTGGTTTATATTTTGTATATATCATTACTGTTTTACCGAAGTCTGTTATATGATTTGTTTGTACTCTCAATTTATATCAATGGATGTGTAGCTTTCCTAATAATATACATCAAATTATTATAGCAATATGTATACCATATTTTCGCAAAATATCACAAAAAGTAGAACATATACTAATAGAAACCAGCAATTATAAAATAACATTTAAAACCAACACTAACACTTTTTCAGTTTTATTTAATATTAAAGACAGAGCACACGATATTATGAAATCTAGCATTTACCATTTAAATTGTTCTTTTTGTAGTTCGGTATATATGGGGCAAACACTTCGAAATTTTGATATAAGATATAAAAAGCACGTGAGTTGTTACAGAAATAAACATTCTGAAAAATCTAATTATGTCAAACACCTTTTAGAACAGAATCACACAATGACTCATCAAACTAATATTAAATTTTTGTAATTCCAAACACTAATTACTCTAATTAGAATATAGAAGCTTTTGAGATATACAAACAAACTCAGGGTACCTTTAATGAATGAACAGATTGAGCTCAGTAATTCTCTGCTACTGGAAGTGTTAGATATTTAATTTTTATTATATTCATTTTTTATCTAGTTATCTATCTCTTGTATTTACCTTAACGATGTGTTTGTTTATATTTATAGGACCTTTAATAATGACAGTTTAGCTGTCGAAACCATTGTCAGTAATAAATATTATAATAATCTTGTGAAACTATTACTAATCTGTTTCATTGATTTCATAATTATGGAGTTTCACCATGTAAGGCTAGAAACAATAAACAATATTAAGAAGGTAATAAAATATTTTAAATATTATGACAATAACATATTCATGAAATTGTATATGATACGAATATTTCGAAGACTTTCTGTAGGATCACGTTTTATTATTGTTATTATTTCTTTTAAACACAATATAGTTAAAATAGTATATTAAAGAACGAGTTTCATAAGGCAAGATTTATTGCACGAGTCTATTATAGAAAAATTTTGGGAATTTTGTGGTAGTTGACAACACTGATGTGACATTTGAAAATTCAAATTTTTAGAGTGAAGTTTTGTCAATTTTCAGGTTTTTTCAATTTTTTTTCAATGCTACCATAGCTTCAGTAAAGTTAGGATATTAAAGCACTCAAATGAGATATAAAAGCACTATTTTGGGTGCTTTAACAGCTTTATTATAGACGCAAAATAAAAAAAGTAGCTTAAAACGTATTTAAATTAAAGCAGCTTCCAAGTAGCTTGTAGATTAAAATTAGCTACTTTTTAATTGAAGTAATTTAATTACTTAGTAACTGTAAGCTGTAAACATAAGTAACTTCCCATGACTTTCTAAGCTATGGTTTATAGCTATCTATTTTTTTGGGGGGCAGCTTGCCCACCTCTGTAATCAACTTTTCATCTTTATATCCATACACACATACTTATAAATACACTAACCTTCAGGCTCTGTTCTCACCGGCAGCGGAACCGAATACCCCTGCATGCTGCATGGCTTATGTGCTTTAAACCATTTGTGTCATTGAATTGTTTATACAGTAAAGTATTATGTTAAGTGTAAAATTATATATTTTTTAAGATCTACATATTTCATTATGACCTTTTTTATGGGAATGAAAATTAATTTTGCTTGGCATTTAAAGCTTCTTGTTCTGATTATCTTCCAAAAATACACTAGCGTTTATTATATTTCATGAAACCTGAACGTCGTGTCTGAAATAAGCGAATATTATACCAGCCACCCATTCACTCACATAGAATGACTTTTCTTGAACTAATTTCTTCAGTGCGAAATAGATGTTTACAAACATAAAATCAATTTATGAATGTAATCAATACCTCTTATCCTACGCTAACAGTTTATTTTTATTATGTCGCCTTTTTTAGTAACAATGACTGTAAAATGACATTTGTATTTTTCCAGTGAATATTTATACGCATTTCCTACAAATAAATTGAATTAATTGCGGTTATATTAAAATAACTTATTATTGTACAACGTAAAGATGATGTATTGATAAGAGCTAATAACTCAAATGATTTCAATGTGATTATGTTTGGAATAATCTAATTTACGTAATACAGGAAATTATTTATAACAACGATTGTAAAGCGCATTTCTCAACTTTTTAAAATAAACTTGTAGCTATAAGGTTATTTATTATAAATTTGCTTGGAATTGAAGCTAAACGAATGAAAGAATTATTTATTACTGCTTTGCTTATCTGAAAATTGCAATTAATGTTAAAAGCTGCTAGAATAATGAATAACTTGATTTTGGTTTCAAGACCAAAACCCGAGTGAAAAGAACTATTCAAATGAAATAGCGGCGAAGCACGAATATAACCCGATGTTTGGTGTATTAATTATAATTATTAATCAGACATTTTTATGACTTATGGACAATTACTGCTCTATCATTAGACGTTATTGTTAGAAACATTTATGTCTTATAATCAGCATTAACATTTTATGAATATAAAAAGGGAAGAATTTAAAAACTATGCAAAAGTATTTATACATAATTTATGGCACTCTTGAAGGCCTTAACTATTGGTTGCTCTAAGGTAACACTAAATAACACAGATTTTGCTTCCGAACAAATCATAGGTGATCTTCAAAAGAATTTTCATGTAGGTACAATACGACTCTGCAAATTCAAGAATATGAAATTCTGTGCAAACACGAAAATGCTTCGCCATGTGTCGTTTTCGAGAAAATCATGGTAAACAGTTAAAAACCGTTTCGACCATTTTTAGCAGTGTTTAAAATATAACAATAACGGTGTAGAAAGGATTTGTTAGCGTTTCGTGCTAAGCTGCAAAACTTTTTCGTTTCGTGCGTAATCAGATGGATAATCAAATTCGGTACTAATGATTTCTCGTTTTGTGCGCTCATCTGTAGGAAGTCTAAACTTACGATCGAAAATAAAATTCTTCTTTACAAGTGTGTGATCAAGCCAGTTTGGACTTATGGAGTTCAGTTGTGGGGGTGTGCGAAACCCTCTAATACCAAAATAATACAACGATTACAGTCCAAACTATTGAGGATGATATTCGACGCTCCTTGGTACGTCTCCAATAAAACTCTCCACGAGGACTCAGGTATACCACTAGTTGACGACGAAATACTCAAGTTTACCAGAAAATATTTAAACAATCTTCCTGGACACCCTAACCTAAGAGGTGGATGCTTTGACCGTTCCCCCAGCAGTACGTCGAAGTTTAGATAGACATTGGCCTACCGATGTGGATCCATAATATATGTAGTTATTAATCTCTTTTGTTATTCCGTCTTTATGTCAAACAAATTACGTAGTTGTAATTATTTTGGAGTGTAGTCATTGGATTACTTCTCCACTCATGGTTCCACTTTCATCTTATTTTCTTATTGCTCTCTGGAGCAGATTGTAAATATCTCAGATAAGTAACAAAAAAAATCTGGCATTTACATGTTGACTTTGGATATTTTTTAAAATAGGATTTGTACGTACAAATTGTTGATTTCCTAATCAATATTTTCTCTATTTTTTCACATCAAATACAAAAAAAATCTAAAGCATTAATAAAAAGTATTAATTAAGACCAAATAAATATTTTTTCTCATATTTTTAAGTAATCATGTGGTTTTTAAAAGCAGTTCGACTGCTTGATCAATTATACGAATTTTTTAAATTAAATATTTTACCTTCTCTTAGATCCTAATTAATAAACTACATACTACTAAGAACATTATTAGATATAAAGAATAAAAATGTATAATAATATAATTATAGAAATAATTGTTAACACTAAAGCAGATTTAACAGTTATCCCCGTCCCCATTGACACTTAAGGAAAGTAAGGTTTTCCCGTATTAATGTTTCTTTAAATCCTGTATATTATGCATTCTTGTTTCATATTGCGAATTTAATATTAGCGGTATGTAACAGAGTAGGTGTTAGTCTCTCTAAAACGAAATTCTTTGAAAAGGATAAATTTAAATACAATAGCACTCAGAATATTTGAAGCTTTCGATATTTCTGCACAAAGAAAAACACTATGGATTTAATATAGGTAATTAAAATAAATTCTTTTAGTCAAGGTTTTTTAGTCAAAATATGAATTAAGGGAAATTTAAGTAAAAAGTACACTTAATTAGTCTGTATTAATTACTTTCCAGTAGATTTGTATTATTCATTAAAATTCTAAATTGGGTAAACTTTCCATTTGTGTCTTTAGTGCTACTAATGGCAAACAAATAATGCTTAAGTAAAAAAGTACCAAACACAGAGATAATTTGTTTACTTTTTAGTTAGCTCTGTGCTGGCTGAAGTTAGAATATTAAAGTTACTATCATACTTGATATTATACAAGATCAGGTAAACATGTGGGTAAATAAAGCACGAGATAAAAAGTCATAAACGCCATCGCTTTAATTTCGCATGAAACAAGAAGGTTGCAGATAGATTTTTGTCGGCTGACGAAACGCAATGCACGAAACAAGAATATACCGCAGAAAGAAACTCAAACAAAAGCTTGAATTTTTAAACTATAGCCCTTAAATACATAATAAACTTAAAACTTTAGTGACACTTTGTGTGGAACAGGTTTTTTATGAACTTCTGTTTATAATCTGAACGATGCCTTATAATGTCATACATCGTATACAAAAGCAAAAAAGTTCTGAAACTAAAACTTCTAGCTTTACGAGGTATTAATTCATTAGTCGATTTTTTCATAATAAAGGTTTATATGTTACTTTAACAAAGTGATTCGAGAAATATTTGCGTTCAGGGATGAGTTCAAACGACTTTTGAGAAGATTTAAGAATATCTACATACAGTTAATCAAGAAATGAAATGGTTTTCAAGATCAACTCAAACTACTTCGGTAGATACTGTAGTTATCTTAAAAAATAAATGCACACCATCTTTGCCATGATATCTGACGTATTACCAGATTTGATATTGTACTAGTAGTGACTTGATACTATTCAGAATGGCCGTTTAGTTGCGTGATTAACTGAACATAAAGATAAGGAACTTTGATTTGAAGTTTTTATCGCTTTTATAATATACTAGGGAAACTCCGCCAAAATATGATCGTCAAAAGGCTAATTTATTGAAGGACTTATATGCCTTCTACTCGTATATACAACGTTCACTGTGTGATCCTTCGGGTTTCCTATGGTTTCTTGATTTGGATTTAAGACATTTGTTATGTCTGAAAAGAGTTTGGAAACAACTTCACTTCCAATAGCAATTTTGTATTTTGGCAGTTGAGATAACTGATGTGACATTAATAGTTGACAGACGGCGTTTGAGAATTTCCTAATTGTCATAAAATAAAAAGCTACTTTTTATTGCCGATTAAAATGTATACATAGTACGTGTTAAGTACATAATTGCAACAATTCTATTAGAAATGATTACACGTTTTCACGAACTCAAAGACCGACAAAGTTTATGAAGTTGAAAAAAAACGAATCCTGGTCACTCACTATCTTAACCAAATACTGCAAATTTATTTACTGATTCCACTATCCACTACCCACCTGTTAATAAGCTTTTTGTTACTATTGAAGGATGGGACAATTTTAAATAATTAACATACATATATTACAAAAAATCTCTATTCCCTGAATCTACTCTGTTCTAGAGTATATATTTTCCACTCTTCTCGTTAACGTCGATTTAGAGCGTATTTGGGTCCATATTTCTCACTGTATAGAACTATAGGTATATGGGTTTTAAACAAGAGTATACTCCCGAGTGCCACAATATCAAATAAGAAATAATCAATTTATTTTGCTTATATCGCATAAGGATTTATTTGAGAGGATTTTACTTATGAGACTTATAGAAAAAACAGCTTTCGCAAAAGAAGTAAAAGTGTTTCCTCTAATGTAGTGTACTTGAATCTATGTATTCAATTTACTACTTAGGTACTTTTTTATTTAATACCAGTTTGATTATTAGCATATGAAACAATATTATCAATAGCATTTAATTTAATCAATAAATCATCTACAGGAATCAAATTCGCTTACCTTCCGTTAAAAAAATGATAATAAACAGCCACCACTGTACAATTACACTAAGTAACTAAATTAGAAAGGGTAAGGTAAAAGTATAATTATTTCATAATTAATCTCATAATTAATGTAAGAAGAAAAATCTTAATAAATCCTAGGGGTCCTAGGGTTTCGCATATATATCAAAATAGCTTTCCTATGCACCATATAGGGAACTGTTTTGTTTTCGATATCTTAGAAAATGCGATACTTCATAAAGGCGTCTGCTTCTAGAACATTAGCAAATGTTAAAAAGATTAATAGCGCGATTATGGTATCTACAAGAGATCCAAGAGTAAACTGCTCTAAAGTTTAGAAAATGTTATTGAGAAAATTTTAAGAAATAGTTTTTTCTCGATTTTCTTTATCTAATTTTTTAATTTAATTATACTATATAGATGAACTGTGTGTAGTATACATAATAAGAATTCTACCAAATATGAGCTTTTATCTTTTTCCTAATAAGTTTTTCTAAATTTTGGTGCATATATGTAGTTACTACTGCTGTTACTAATGCTTTGTAAATGATGATCTTGTTATTCACAAGTTTTCTTTGGATTTGAGCAGATTAGTTTAACTTATTTATACAGCTAAAATAGCGCTGCAATATTTGAATTAACTGTTTCGTATTAAGCGACATTTTATACAGCACTTAAATTAATAGTTATTTATGGTACAAGTGAGGTAAGTGCGATATTATCCACGAACGAGAAATTGACCTGCGAAGGCCGTTAGCCCTGATTGGGTTAATTTTTCTGTGTGGGTAATATCCCTAACTCACGTTTAGCATACGTTTTATTCAACACCTCTTTATTTATGTTCAAATATGGAATTGCAAGTCTGTAGTTTTTGACGGTAACAAATTTGATACTCTAGCCCGATGACTGAATTTTAATAATGTTATGTAATGTAAGCTCTTTTTTTACTCATATTTACTCTAAACTACTGCTTAAGGTAGCTACTTAAGGATTTGGAACTTATTTCGTATACCAAAATCGCGAGATCAGATGTTTTAACATTTCTAAATGTTTTAGAAGAAGCAGAAACTATCAAAGTTTATCAGTTAGTTTATCAAAACTAATGTATTCTTCGGAAATCGTAAATAAAAATGTTCCTCATATGGTACATACTTTTTGCAGGTCCCTGTGTATAATAATAGTTGTGATATTGTGTCGCAAACTCCTCTAGAAATATGCAAAAAGTACCATTACATAACATCCATATATACTATAACGAGCTTGCTCGGCGTCTATATCCTATACTCCGAGTGATACTCATAGCTGGCGCCACTGCGCAGTGGAAATTTTAAGTTCTAGCGAAAAAAAAACCTAACATAAAAGTGTTCGCTAGTTATTATTTAATTACATAAGATAAGTATTCGCCAAATCATTACCTCTGTCTAATTACCTACTTACCTAGTACCTAACCAAGTAGGCAATTTTTTTTATTTATTACGTTTATTTACTGAAATGGTGTCAAGTTGGATACTCATTATTTACCTCGGTTTCATTCTTGGATACTTTTTGAAAACATATTTCATACAACTATTAACTATAGGTTAGGGTATTTCCATCGTAACTGATGTAACATTTGAACATGATTTTACATTTAATTAATATTAATTACAACAGTGGACTGCGCAAATAATCTTGTTTTCTCTGTAGAATCTTTAAATAATACAAGGAGAGAATAGAATACATGACTTGGACTTTTGAGTTAGGGCAGGGGAGGTTTAATTTTTAATTAAATTCTTGTGGATAACTGACGCAACGCAAATTGGACACATAATTTTTCTAATTTGGAAATTCTTAAAATTCTGTGAGTTAGTAATTACCCACGTAATATTCAGTCATGGAAAAATTCATTGCATCAAGGTATGACAAGTAACTGTATTTAGTTGAATCTTCTTACTTTAATTTACTTTTTTTTAAATTAATCTTTAGTGTAACTGAAGCAACAGCTAACGTAATTGACGCAACCTTTCCAAATTCACTACGTTATCTGAATGTAACAATGGCAGGTGACCACATAAATGAAATATTTATTATATCCCAGGTAGCATTGGATTATTGGGATAACATTGGCCAATATTGGCCCGATAGCAATGCGTGCTACCTCTCATTAACTTTGGTTAAATTACAAGACCGGGGGACCTTAAATTAAAGAGGCCGCTGAGTCACGTGATCGTAGCAGAGCAATAAAAATAATGGAAAATCTTTCTCTAAATCACAGTGCAACACATGGTGTAAAACTATTTCATAATTCTTAGAAAAAATTTAAAACAAAAAATGTCCACTTTTTGGTGGAATTGCCCGGTAACACTTAATAAACAACGTTTTAAGTTAAAGATTAACAAAAACTAAAGTAATTATTAGGTTATGAAAGTTATAATAGTAAAAGAAGAAGTAATACTGAATGTTTTAGGTGAAAACAAAACAATATTATTATATATGATCAATTAATTATTAGTAACAATACCATATTTTAAACTTAAAAAAGAAAATAGTTATCTATGTACATTGGCAAAAATTGTAATATTGTAAAATCAAAACGTATAATTTTAGTTTATGAAATCTCTTATAAAATGGATGTAGAAGATCATAATTGTTTATCTGTGGGATTTCTTCTGGGGGAATTGGCCAATCATTTATATTGCGAATTAATAGTTACCTTTCGTTAATACGACTAACGTGGAGAAGTGTACCTATTCTTTTTATATGTGCCTTAAAAGGCCCATGCCCGGTCCAAATCTGCCTGGTTAACTATTTAAAAGGTAATGGTGGTTTATCAGGCACGGGTTAGGGGAAAAAATAAAAGTGGTTCTCCCTTTAACGGAAATTTTCCAATGTTGTTGCCATATATCCATAATTTTGATATTTAAATATTCCACGATATGTTCTGTAGAATCAAAATTTAGTCGGATTATGTCTTCATTGATAAAATAGGCAATTTGATTACGTTTAAAAATTTTTAGACATAGAATTTTGTGTAAGGTCAAACTTAAAAGCGGAATGCAGGCTAAAACGCCAGCAGCGTCATCTGAGACAGATTGATAACCTTTGATTAACAATCTGCAAAAAGTTCCATATAATGAAGAAACTTTGTTTCTTATACTCGTAGTATGTAAACGGTGGCCCCAATTTTTAATACCAAACGATATGATTGGTAGAATGGCACAATCAAGGATAATCTACAATGAGTCATTAACATCTATATTCCATGTTTTTTGAATTTTGGCTAGTAATGCTAAAACTATAGATCTCGCTATGTGAAACAAAATTTTGTTTTTTTTATCAAATGGTTATTCCTAAATATTTTAATTTTTTAACTATATCAGTTCAAGTATTATATACGTAAATTCTTATATCGCGATCATGTATCCTTAGAGGTGATTCATTTATCATTAATTTAGTCTCCTTGTATAGTTACAGTCAAACTTCTATATAGCGAATTTCTCTATATAACGAATTTTTGTGCTGTACACTGCCCTTTTAGAAAAATACATATAAAAGTGTCTCTAAATAACGAAGTAAAACTTCTATATAACGAATTTTTAGGCCAAACTAAAATAAATTTTTCCAGGTAAATATATGTATTATGCATCAATCTTTCTTACTTAGCAGCAGTAAAAGATTATAAATTTACCCATCTTCCAAGAAGCCGGCACACATTTTTAAAAACCTGTAAACCTTTCAAAAGGATTTTGTAAATCATTTAAATGGAAGTTCTAAGAAGGGTTAAGGCCTCCTATAACTGGTTTATCTTTACATTCTTACTTTTTCACCTGGGATTTCCGAAAATTTACCAGAATGAGAGTTCTAGGAAAGATTCAACTTCGATGCATTATACACATTGTTACTTGTCTAAATGGAGATAAGAAAGATTAAAATTCAATTAGCATTTACCTAAAGTTAAAAACTTGCATTGCAAAATTTTTATTTTAACTTTAGTTTTGTGTGCAGCTGTAGTACAAAAAGTCAAAGCGAAAGTGTTAAACCATTACTGAGAAAATCAACGTGTTCCGGGAAATTGATAACTGTGTAGAAAAAAGAAAGACATGGCGGCAAAGTTTGGAATTCCTGCCAGTAGTTTATAGATTATAATAAAAAATCGCGAATCAATTTTAAAATCAGTTAGTGAACTTACAGCAAAACGGGCTAGAACTTATGTTTACGACGACGTAGTTGAAGCAGTTTTAAAGTGGGTGCGTTTAATTGGCGACAAAAATGCAACATTATCAAGACAATTAATTATACACGTTGTCGTCGTCACAAAATCGTTACAGTTTGCAGAATCACTCGAATTAAAATTAAAGCATTAAAATAATATTTAAAAAGGTGATATTTCTTTATAACGAAATTTCCCTATAACGAATTTTTTTTCGGGATTTATCGACTTCGTTATATAGAAGTTCGACTGTATTTTGCAGCGATCAGCCCAGTCTATTAAATTTGTCATGTACATTTGTCCATTTCTTTGATTTCAGTTCTATTGTTTGAAGATATAACATACACAAGATCATCTGCATAAACAATTACATTTATCCCGTCTGGTAGCTCTTGATTTAAAAGATCATTTAGTTGTAGGTTCTAGAGCGTAGGACTTAGTAAAGCACCTTGAGGACATCCTTTAGTGCAGCTTTTCATACTTGTTTCAGATCCATCTTGAAAGGTAACTTTGCGGTGTGTTAGGAAGGTTTCTATTATAGCTATTAAATTGTGTGGAATTTACGACACATTGCAGAAAGTAAAGATGGCCACCATAAATTATCGAAGACTCCTGTTATATCCACAAAAATAGACATTACATATTTTTATTATTATTTTGTACAATATTTATGTATTTCTGGAGTGCATAGGTAGTAGATAACCTTGCCTAAATCCAAATTGCCTTTGCAAATGTATTCTACCAGATAAATTGATTAGTCTGATTTTGATTATTTTTTCTAAGATTTTTCCATATTCAGGCAGAAGAGTAATTGGTCTATAATTTTTTATGTCAGATGTTGCTGCATAGGAAGATTTGATTAATATTTTTAATACACCAACTTTTCATATTTTCGGGAGATAGCAAAATTTTAGACAACTATTGTAAACTTTTAGTAAAAAAATTTTCAGAACAAGATAAGTTGTTTTAACAAATTTCCCTTTTAGTAAATCCTTTCCTGGAGCTTTGTTTGTTAATATTTCTAAAATGATACTGTTAAGTTCTGGCAACGTAAGTTCTTGAATATGAAAATTTAATGGAATAAGTAGGAAAATATGTGTAAAAGAGGGAAGGCTTCCCTATATAGTAAAAAAAGTGAGATTGTGGTACCCCCCACATTTCAATCGTTTTTCGATTGTAGAACGAAAGCTGGGGAGTAAGCTTCAATCGATACCGATACATATAAATAAAGAAAATTAGAAACAGCAACGAAAAGTGAAACACTTTGTACGTTTAACGCATGGACTGGTAATGTGAGTTTTTCTAGAAAAATTGCTTGTAAATGCTGAAATTACCACACAAGTAGCACCTATAGTAACAGTAACATCGTCTACTGAATATGCTCAAGAAGTGTTGAAAAACGAGATGGCTAGGCCAATATAGCATCCGAATTCGATTATTCTTCCACTTCATAACGAATATGACGTCACAGAAAGCTGCGTTTGAAGATTTCTTGGGTAACTGAGAGGTACAATTCTGCTAATCCGTATATGATATATCGTCCTTCTTCAATTAGATAAAAACAAGACGAGATATGACAATTACATATCCAACCCTTTCTTTATGAGGAATTATATAAGATTATTTTATCTAAATACCTTCATCTAAATAAACCCAGTAGTTTTTCTGAAAAAAACAAATATAATAGCCTCGGGCATGGTTTTCCCTTCCGGCTTATCAACTACGGAATTTTTAGATGGTTATTTAGTAAGCCATAGAAAAGGTCTTGCGCAAAAACTCAATAGCATATTCCAATTTTCCGTTATTCTTGAAAATATGATATAATCACATTACATTATTAACATTTTCAAGGTAAAGCATAGGTTTAAGCATTTGGTTTACTGTGATTAAGAAGATAGAGTCCTACTCTAATAAGGTACGTCTTGCGTAAGTTAACCGGAAGACTTTTAAAATTGCTAAATGTCTAAATTCCCTATGGTCAACGTTAATGTTATTTAGATTCCTAAGAGACTAATTTCTCTTCCTTGTACTAAACCATACTGAGATCATTATAATTATCATGCCTTCACTTAAAGTATGTAACCTCGTAGCAAAATAATTACATGTAATTGAATCGACCGGCAGGCAATAATTGTTGGGAGGCTGTAGTAGTACAGCCCGTAACTTGCTGAAGTTTCTTCATATGGTTTCTAAAGTAGCTACCGTTGTATGTATAATGGCTGCCAGTTGTTTGTTAAGTTGCGGACATACTTCTTAATCATTTGACGTAATTGACAAAGTAGGAATATAATATATATCTAAAATACAAGAGATTAAATGTAACATTGAAGTAAACATTTCACGTTAGATATGTTATAACAGATGAAATATTATGAATTCAATAC
Source organism: Agrypnus murinus (assembly GCA_929113105.1). Classification (NCBI taxonomy): domain Eukaryota; kingdom Metazoa; phylum Arthropoda; class Insecta; order Coleoptera; family Elateridae; genus Agrypnus; species Agrypnus murinus. The sequence goes on from OV816024.1 coordinate 190,162,931, forward strand.
CAAAATATTTTTGACGATTAGAATTTCGAAAATTACTCTTGAAAACAACCAGAAATGTCTTGATAAACATACAACGTCTGATTCTCAACTGTTTCGTAGATTTAGCTGATTTTACATTAGACAGTAAATTACGTCACTACACTGAAAAAAGTGTTCAGGTTAAATTAACCAAAAATGAGTTGCAGTAACCCGAAATATGATACAAAAAGTGACAACAATACTTGTGGGTAACACGAACTATATGATTTTAGTAAAATGTGTTTGGTTAAATGTACCCAATAAGGTTAAATCAATCACACTCCCATATGGTAGAAGCAACCGGTAAATAGTTAAATTTACCATACCGTGTTAGGTTGTTTCAGCCTTGCATATAGTTCAAACAGTCTTTATAGAATAGTTAGATATACGAAATGAGACAGTTAGAAATGAATCTCATGTAGTTAAATCAACCTAGTAGACTAGCAAAAGCAGCTCACGATGTAGTTGCATTAGCTTGGATTTTCTGGCTGATGTAATATTGGATAGTAAAAATACCTATATGTCAAGTAAGCATCTTTCAAAGGTGGAATCAGCTACATATGATAGCAGTCATGACCATTGCATATAACTAAATTACCATTCTGATTAGTTGATTTTACCCATTACCGATTCAAGTTCACATTACTATATTTTCTAGTCGTTTCTACCAGATGATATTGGTGATTTCAACTCACTATTTTTGGTAGTTTGCCTAATTTTCTATTCATAATCTCCAAATTTCCACCACTCCCTCAAAATCCTAGTTTAAGCTAATTCTAGGAGAAACCCTGTAATGAGATGGTAGGAAAATGCACATTGAAAATATGAATGTTTTCAATTTTTACACCTCTACTACATTTCAATGTGTATTAACTTCATCTGCTATATAAGTTTTTCTCACAGAGATAGCTGAAAATATTTTTAATAACTGATGGAAATCTACTAATTCTGAAGAGCAAGTCTGGCTAACTAGCAATAATAGTGAGTTCAAGTCACCAATATCATACTTACAGAAAAAAAGTTGAAAAGAAACAAATTCAATAAAAAAACTGTTATTGTTCAAAAATGAAGGCAAGACAAATAAAATAAAACGGTGTTTACTTAAAAAACTTACATTAATTATATTGTATTCATTATAGTCAACATTCTGAAATAATTATGCAAATAATTATAATTATGATAACATGTGACAATTATAAGTACAAATGAAAGATTCCAATAAAAATCTAAAACTAAAGACGCGTATTTTCGTTGGTTCTCTTACTGGCTGTCTGATCTAGGATACCTTTCTCGAAGTACAGATCTAATAAGGCTCTGTTCTGTAGGGTTAGTTGCAGTGTCACAGCATATACTTCCTGCTATGAAAAGAAATATCACAACTACTAATACTCGCACTCTCATTATTCCCTTCGACCTGGGAGTAGGAATGCTGTATGTATCTGCGGCAGGATCCAAAGAAATACTAGCCTGGCTGAAGGATGGATTTGAACTATAGGTGGCGTCAGATTGACTTTGGGTCGTGCTGGTCAACTTACCAATGGTGATGGTAAGTCTCCAATATCTACGTTCTGAAGATCAGTCGTAGCAAGTGACTGAAAAAGAACAATGTAATTCTGTTACTGTAATAAATAGTAATTATTAGTTCTTGAAGTTCAGTCTATAATACTACATTTCTTATGGCAACATTTCGAGAGCCCCCCCCCCCTTGGAGAGACCAGGTCCAGAAATATTTAATTAAAAAGTTATTGCCGAAAAACTATTAAAAATCACGTTTTTACGTTATAGATGATTAAATTTCGAACGTACTAACTATACTTTAAAGCGTACTAACCTTCCTTATTGATGTTCGTTGGAATGTAAATTTTCGCTGCTATAGGTTAAACATAAAAACAGAGCGGTCCCCTGCAGTCGGTATCAAATCTCGGACGATATCTGCTGTCAGGCATTTCTCTAGTAACAATAGACGGCAGAATTAATTTTCAATAACAATGAAGTAGTGAGAAGTTCAACTTATAAAGAATGAAATACGTTAAAATTATGCTTAAAAACAAATGCAATATAAATCCGAAGAATCCATCTTTACACCTAGAAATTCGATGGGTTTGCTCTAAGAATTTATGAATTCGCTGAGACATGAAAGCCGAAAAAGTAACAAGATTTTACGCGTTAATGACTTTAGAACAAGTTATTAAACTACAAAAATTATGCTTAAAGACCCGACTCAGTGTCAGATATCTAATTTTTAACTCTTTTTTTTCTTGTCATTGCAAGAAAGTTGAATATTATTCGTATCATGAACAAATATAGTAAAGTAACTTACCTTTGAATTCATCACTTCATCAATAATCAATAAACTTCATCACAATCAATCATAATTAAGGCACGTTGTAAAAAACTTGTCGCACTGTTACCACATCGATGTTCACTTGTCACATCGATGTCAGTACTTGGTAAACTGAATTGCGTTTAAGAAACATAATATAAAATGCCTTTTAATTTTCGCAGGCTAAAGCTGATATAGCATTTTTAATGGGAACGTTTATAACAGCAGCTTCACAAATACCCAATATAAGCTATATATTTAAGACTCGAAAATAAAATTTAATTCCAGAGACGTTTTATCAAAACATAAATCCATTATACGTGCTTGATAAATGCTATGGATATCAAATAACAAAGCCACTTTTGTTTATGTACGTATGTATGACAACATCATATTATGGTAAATATAGCTTTAATACAAAGTGAATCCTACTATTTCGAATAGTGTAGATTTAACCCAACTAACGTAAACTCCTAGTTAAGCTAACGTTACCCACACTAATGGTTGATTTTACTAGAAGTCGAGTAAAATCTGACAAAGATATATTAACTTTAAATAGACAATTCACTTAACAAATAGTTCGTTTATTCTGACCTAGATTTTTAATTAGCGCTGCTAAAATTAGGTTAGAACAACAAAACATCGGTTTACTATAAAATAGTTAGTGATATTTTTGATATCAGTGTACATCATCAGTGTACCCTTTATCCTATTCGCCGTGTATAAATAAAAACGTTTTAATAAATATGTGCGCAAAAACAATTTATTTCGGAGTTACACAATCATTTTCTGCAGTAAGCTCGAAAATTAGGGACAACATATCGGAAAATGAGTCACTGCCATTAGAAAATTGTCAAAACCAAAAACAGAAGTTCTTTGAGTGATCATTAAAAAAATTGCTATAGTAGCGTCCACTAATAATTGCCAAAATATTACTCATATTGTAAAAGGACACCAATGTCAAAGATTTCATTGACATATTTAGTAGAACTTTTTACTATTAACTACAACTACTAGATATTCATCTAGTTTACTACACTTAGTAACTTTAGTAGTCCTTGGAACCAATTTAGTCGTCGAATTTTTGTTGTTTCGAGTTCCGAGAAAAATAATTCGAGACACGGGACTTTTGTATATAAGATATTCAGCTAAAATGCTTACTTTAGAATTAATGATTTATTTGTTTCAATTTCTTCGGCAAATTATTAGTTAAGAAATGTAGTTCTGGAAAAGAGTGTCGCCTTACATAGTTAATTTTCTTAACCAGTTTTTTTTTAAAGAAACTCATTAACAACTATTTCAAAGTCATACAAATTATTCACAACTGATCTATAAACAATCGATACAGGGAAAGAGATTAGTTTCAGTAAGAAATTTCTGTTAGGTACCATACCTGGCCAAGACATTCAATAAGTAAACTGTACTTTCTATTCAATTATATTCAAAAAGTGTTTTATTCCGGAATTTGATAACTACTCAAACTACTTAACTTGTTCTTCAATAAATAATATACACTGTCTTCTTTATTGTCCACCACGTCTCGAACTGTACCTGTGCATAACAACGCAAAATAAACTGCAATGGAGATTGGTTTTTGGATTTTGATTTCTGGGGTTTCTACCGAATGTTACCGAACCGAGCAGGAACTGGGGCTCGCCTATGTTAAGTTCCGTTTCTTTTGTAATATATTATGTGAATATTTATATTATTATTGCACAAAAGAAAATCTTGTAGATTTTGTTTATACAAGTTATAAAAATTGTTATAAGTTTACAAATTATGTTTGTGAACATTACTTGCCTACGAAGCATAAACTAAAAGGCAAATACATAAAGCAAAATATAGAATTTTTTTGTAGAACACAAAAGTTGACGGCAATATTATAATTATTTAGTGTGTAATTTAGACACGAGATATGTACGTAAAATCCAAAGGAATAACCCGAATTTAGGGTAATTTAGTAAACGTATCGAGTATCATTTATTGCACAATTATGTTATATCGAAGCAGGACAAGAAACAAAACCCTCAAACAAGCGTTTTCAGTGGAGTTAAGGGTCTTGGCTAGCACACCGGGGAACTGAGAGAGGCGATACACAACAACCTGCACCGAGCATTCTTTCCTGTATGTCACATTAACTAAAAACGGTACGTATGTCTTTCTTTACGGCGATGCAGCGGATTTGCCCACCGCGTTAAAATAATACGCTACATTCGCATTTTCCCGTACTACTGAACGTGTGGAAGAAATTCTGGAGTAAAAGCCGTTTAAGATTTTAAGAGGCTATTGATGAATATTATTAATCTACTAATTGAACCTTAGAAATTTCAATTCTTTTTAATTATTTTAAAGATTCATTTGTATTACTCAGCTTCAACGTCAGGGTGGATACTGCCCACCCCGACGAGCTGCCCTGTAAATGATGCAAGTGCATTCTATGCTACGATCTAGATAAAAAGATAAAAATAATCAGAATTAAATATCTAACACTTCCAGTAACGGAGAATTACTGAGCTCAAGCTGTTCATTCATTAAAGGTACCCTGAGTTTGTGTTTGTATATCTCAAAGGCTTCTAAAATGTCTAATTTGCGTTTGTTATTACAAAAATGTAGGAATTTAATATTATTTTGAGGAGTCATTGTGTGATTTTGTTCTAAAAGGTGTTTGGCATAATTAGATTTTTTAGGATGTTTATTTTTGTAACAACGTACATGTTCTTTATATCTTATGTCAAAATTTCGAAGTGTTTGCCCAATATATACCGAATCACAAAAAGAACAATTTAAACGGTAAATGCCCGATTTCACGATATTGTGTTCTGTCTTTAGCATTAAATAAAAATGAAAAAGTGTTAGTGTATTGGTTTTAAGTGTTATTTTATAATTGTTGGTTTTTCTTAGTATATGCGCAATTCTTTCCGATTGATTTGCCAAAATATGGTATAGATATGTAATAATAATATATATAATATGTAATAATAAAATAGATAGGTTACAAATCGAAATACCCTGTGAGAGATTCATTAGAATTAGTAGCTAATCTACAAAACATACATCTTCCACCACATTCAAAACTTGTTAGTTTTGATGTATGTAACATGTTCTCCAGAATACCACAAGAATGTATTCCTTTATTAGATAGTTTCTTGATTAATAGTAATATAGAATTAGTTAAAAGGTTAGAGTTAATTCAATTATTTGACCTTTGTATATGTGTAGGTCAAGATTATTTCACTTTTAATAACATAATTTATTTACAAAAAGATAGTTTACCTATGGGTAATTCTCTAAGTCCTCTATTAGCTAACATACTTATGGACAAGTTAGAAGATCAAATATTGGAATTAAACCTCTCTAAACACATTATCTTCTGGTTTCGTTATGTTGATGACATTTTAGCTTGTTTTGACATAACAGCTTGAGCTCAGTAATTCTCCGTTACTGGAAGTGTTAGATATCTAATTCTGATTATTTTTATATTTTTATCTAGTTACCTATTTTTGTATCTACCTTAGCGACGTGTTATTTATATTTATATTGCCTTTGATAATAACAGCTTAGCTGTCGAAACAATATTGTCAGGTTATATTTTAATAAATATGTACTGTGAAACTTTTTACTAATCTTTATTTATTCCATAAGTACTTATTGACAGAAAAGTAAATGATGAAAATATGTTAACTAATTAAAGCCGAAAATAAATCAAGATTGATAAAAAACGGCCAGTAGAAAATCGTTTTTTATACAAAAACAGGACTTATTTAACAACAATTATGAACAAACAAAACTGAAAATATTTTCTTGGGAATAAGATAGAAAATTTTAAAAATTAATGTTATCAGTTTTCGTATTTCTAAAATCTATTCTTAATGATAATCAGGTTGCATTTCAATTTGTTTCTTCCTGGTACAACAATTGCGATTACATTTCTAATTTCTCATTTTCATGCTGACAATGAATAATTTGACAATTGTTATACGTTATATAAAATACGTGCAGTAAGGCATGTATAACACGACGAAGCGGGATATTTAACAGCGATAACATCAAAACCCGGATAGTTATTATTAGTTTAAAACAGATTTTATTCAATGCTTTGCATTCTAATTATAATAAAGAACTAAAGGTACCTAATGATTTAGGAAAATTAGCAAGGTTAGCACAAGAGAAAATATTTTAATTAGTAATTGAAGTCCCTAATTATGTAGAAATGTCAACAACTTCATTAAATTGAAGTTTCAGCTTTAGTAAACATATTATAACTTAAATATTGGTCCCAATAAATTAACTAAAATTGTTTTATTTGAAGAATCTATCTACATGTGTACAAATTTATAGATATGTATTAGAATAGTAATGTCGATCATTGATCTCGCAAAATCCGAATAAGGAAAAACAAAAGTTATTTGTAAAGTAAGGATATTAACCTGCAAAATTCGAAACAATAGTTTAACCACTACTACTATAAAGACAACAATAAAATTAAGTTTCTTAAAGAACTTGTTTTCTGTCTATAATAAAATTAATTTGTTTGACTTTCCACTTCCAGGTTAATTATTTTTTTATGCGCGAGTATTTATTAATATAAACAGTATTTAAAAAAGGTTTAGAACTGTTTTCTTTTATTAATAACAGTGACATAAATAAACAGGTAAATTCCTATTCAAATATTATGGCAATTATTAAAACATTACAATGTAGGTAGTGCCATCTGTGATTCAACGGTAAAAGTTGTTTTGTCAATAAACGATTAAATCTATTCAAGCCACTACAAACAGTTTACCTTACTGATGATTACTGAAAAGTACCAATAAATTTAAAAAATAGGTTTCTCTTCACTGTATGATAAATACAAGCAAATTGATTCTAATTCTGATTACATCGCAGCAACATTTATTTCTTTCGTGTCTAAAAAATATTCTTTTCTATTCAACAAATTATGTGCTATAACTATTGTTTCGTTTAATTGGTTTTGTTTAGTAATTATATCTTTCATAATGCCGCCACTGTTGAACATTTTGTCGGTAGAGGTCACATTATGTGATGTAGCTATTCTACTGAATTTCGACAGGGAATAGCATAACTTCTCATTTCAATAAATTAAATCAAAATATTAATAGATGGAAGCACTTGACGATAATAAAAACTCTTGTGAAACTTAAAGCTCAATATATTTAGAATGAATATATAACTCATTTAATCTTTTACCGACAAAGATATTATTAAAGTATAAAGTAAGATATTATAAAGTATTAATAATTCAATTACATATATGAATAAATTAAATGAATTTTTAAACTGGAGCTTAAGCAAGTAGTAATTAGTAAACACTCAATTTAGGAGAAAATGTTTTTTTACAAATGAATACATTGCAGAAAATAATGTACTGTAAATGTGTGATAAATAATTCATGAAACTCAATTCTCTATGACAATAGATATTTAAGATACAAGTATACAAAGTTATTTTTTATTGCGCGAAGGGTTTAACACTAGTGGCGTAACTACGAAATATTGTGCGCTCCTGCAAGACTTACGTTTCGCCTCTCCTATACACAATTATAGGTAGATAACTTTTGTTAATAGTATCAGTGGCGTGCGGTGAGAATTTAGGCTAGGAAAGCAACCACGATTTTAATTATAATACACCTAGGTACAGGCGCGGATTAACGGGGAGGGAATAATCCCGCCCCCAATTTAGAAATAAGTTTACATAGAATAGAAACAAATAATGTTTGTTTAATTATTATTTATTAAAACAATTATTTTTACAAAGATTTTACCCTCAAAATACTTCTCTGGATCCGCCCCTGCTAGGTACAATAAAAAACAGTGTTATAATCATTAAGCTTAAAAGTTTTTCAAAGAAGCACTTTTACACTTTATATTTATGGAATTTGTTGACTATCATTCTTTATTTAAAAAAAAAACTACTACTACGTATCAATTTTCCGGTCTTTCTAAGCAAAATACCGGTACAGGTTGTAATCTTTGTTGTTAAATTTGGAAGATCTAGTTTTGATCTGCCTTTCTTAATAATTTGTAATTTCTCTCCAAAACTGTATGCGAAGAATTCCTTATTAATAATTTACAAACTGAACAAGAAATCGTCCCGATTCGGCTATATCGAAGGTACTCGAACCTTTCACCGAAGCAGTTGAACTTGCAGTCGTGACGATAATGCAATTTTAAATTTGCATACAGGCAAACTAAATAGAACTATTTGTCTTTAAAAAAATACAACTTATAAATTAAAATAATAAAATGCGACAAAATACAGTCTCATTCGCAGATTTACATTACTTAAGTAACACTAAATCGAACAAATAACCAAATTATAATAAATAAACATTTGGGAACGAAGCACAATAAAAATAACGACCAAACAATGTTAACAGCATCCGTCTACTATAACACCCCACGCTCGCTGATTCACGCCAAGGTTAAGAGAAGAGCATTTGTAAGCAGTGCTTATATGAAGTATATGTATCACATTTGAATCGGTATTACCTTTCCGTGCAAGTTTAATGAGCCTAATTTAAAATAGTACTCTAAATAATTATACTTTTTGCTGTACAGAGTTGATATTGAGCTTTAATTTGATAAATATTTCAATTAAAATAAACGATAACCACAATTTTACAAAAGTATTTTTGTTAGCATTGTTTTTATTTTTAATAAATTCTCAAGGCAAGCATTGCTTCCATTGCTTCCATGGACCGCACGCCACTGAATTGTATGTTATTCAACCAGCATATGCGATTAGAATAATATAATTTGTCCATGAATATTAAATTATTTATTTATTTATTTTTGGGCGAGGAATCAGGATGGCGGCATCCTTCATACTGTAATGATGTGTATTTGATATATAAATAACAAGATATCATTACATATGGCACCGATTGTTATGATCATTTGGCCAAACCTACTAGAATTTAGCCGAATTTGGAGGAATTCCACCCCCATTTTGTAACCCCCGGATTTTTAATTTTTAACGTGCCAAACATCGTATTGACACGGGACCTACAGTTTTACTTCCTATCCGTGAAGAAGGCATGTTTTTTAATTTTTCCTCCGCTATGAAAAATTACCAGCTCGATGAGACGCATCGACTGGTATACAGCATGTGCGGTTGGCGTATCCAAACTGGAGAACAACCATACATTTCTCCGAAAATTATCAATACGTTGTCTTTGATCCAACAAGTCAGCACATTTACTTATTTTGAAGTTTTCAAGCAAGTTTCAAATTTCATTACAGTTTACTAGTACAGCACCAAGCACGTACGACGAAAGTGGTTTAGTTATTGTTAGCGTCGGGTCGTCGTCTAAGCAGCTAAATAATCACTAAATAAAAAGATTAATAAAAAGTTTCACAGTATTTATTAAATTATAACCTGACAATATAATTGCACATACTAAGAAAAATCAACAGTTATAAAATATCGTTTAAAACCAACACTATCACTTTTTTATTTTTATTTAATGCTAAAGGCAGAACACACATATTGGAAAAACATTTCGAAATTTTGGCACATAATACATAAAGAACACGTACGTTGTTACAGAAATAAACATCCTGAAAAATCTAATTATGCCAAACATCTTTTAGAACAAAATCACACAATGACTCCACAAAATAATATTAAATTCCTACATTTTTGTAATAACCTAATAACAAACGCAAATTAGACATTCTGGAAGCTTTTGAGATATACAAACAAAAACTCAGCGTACCTTTAATGAATGAACAGATTGAGGTTAGTAATTCTCCGTTACTGGAAGTGTTAGATATTTAATTCTAATTATTTATATTTTTTATCTAGTTACCTATTTTTTGTATTTACCTTGGCGACGTGTTTGTTTATATTCATATTACCTTTGGTAATGACAGCTTAGCTGTCGAACCATATTGTCAAGTCATAATTTAATAAATACTGTGAAACTTTTTATTAATCTTTATTTATTTCATAATTATGGAGTTCCACAAAGTAAGGCTAGAAACAATAAATAATCACTGCTTAATAATATAATTAATCTTATTTAAACACCTAATATTATTGTAAGATAATGTTCTCTAATTGTTTTAAGCAATGTATAGGTATCCATAATTCTCTTTTATTGTTTTCATATATTTTCTTACCTCCAATGCATGTTTTAAAATTTCTATTTCCAATGAAATAAAATTTCACGCAAGCAGCGCCCTTCGGATGGTTGCGCCCACCACGTCGCAGGGTCTGCAGGGGCGGTAGTTACGCTACTGTTTAACACACGAGCCAGGTACGAGCGAGTGTGTTAAAGGATGTGAATGCAAGACTTTACACGCGTATCTTTTAACGTTTTATCTACGATCATAACGCTTTACTAAAGTATTCAATGTAGTTGGTATTTTTTCTTAAATTTGTGACTTATTTCATGTACATACCTGCTTAGATTTTTATGTGCTAAGTTGTTTACAATGTTTAGCAACCATTTTGTAAAATATTCATAAATCATTTATCATACATATTTTATTGATATGAGCGTGCAATAAAAAATTTATAACATTGTCTCAACATAAACGTTAATTTTTTACACGAGAATCGGTGTAAAAAATATTCACTTTTGGTATGTTCGTAGGTAAAAATAGAAAAGATGTTTACTTTCAAAGTTTCTAGTCTAATAATAAAACCTACAAAAACGAATTCTCTATTCGCTATTTGGAAAATTAAAATTTAGTTTTTGCTTCAGAGAAACGTGTAATTTCACAATGTTTCAGTTGTCCATCTTTTCAAGATGATCCGAGTCTTATCAAAATCCGCTTCTAATTATAAACCTACATTTAAAGCAATAGAATAATTAATTAATAAAAAGTAGCCTGCTTCGGTGGATTAGTGGTTTGTATGTTTGCTTCAGAATCCAAGAGTCGCAGGTTCGATCCTGACCGAGCTGGTAATTTTTCATAGCGGAGAGAAATTAAAACATGGCTTCTTTTCGGATAGGAAGCAAAACTGTAGGTCCCGATTGGAATTCCTCCAAATTCGGCTAAATTCTAGTAGAGTCATATGATCAAAGTAATCGGTGCCATGCAGTACGAGAGATGCTCCGCGACCCCAAACATAAAGTCAGCCGCGGTGGATTAGTGGTTTTGCATGTTTGTTTTATAATCTAAGGGTCGCAAGTTTGGTCTTCAGTTGAGCTGGTAATTTTTCATAGCGGAGAAAAATTAAAAATGCCTTCTTTTTGGACAGGAAGTAAGACTGTAGGCAATGTGTCACTGCGATTTTGGCAGGATAAAAATTTGCTACTTTATTTTTCTCAATCGTGGGCCCATGCAGATAGATATTACGGATGATGCTATAAAATTTGTTATCCTGAAGGCTGAGCAGTTTTGGGAGCATTCTGACATTCCTGTGATTCCTATCAGAACGGCACATTCCAAAGCAAAATTCAATAAATTAATTGTGCAATACAAAAATCTTCGGAAACATAATACAAGGAAGAGCTTCCGAGCTGAGAATAAAAAGCTTTTTCAAAAATCTTCTTCTACTCATTGACATAGCACATAACAATGCCATTGCTATTATAGAACATGACAGATCTAGAACTAAAAAGTTTTCCTGGAAGATGTGCACTTCTTAGAAGATCAAAGATCATGTCAAAATGGTCTTGAGTTAAATGGTCTTGATAAGATACACTTTGCAAAAGTTATGAGGAAATTATTTTATAATGAAAAAAAAATGAGCGTGCTATGAAGGAGTATCGTCGCCAAGAACAAGTTTCAACCAAGATACTACTACTACTACTTCAAATACAAGTACTAGCCTAGAACGTGATAAAGTTGGTAGCCTTGATTCAAGTGATTCGGATGGCTTGGATGCTCAACCTGATTCAATTGATAAGCCTGAGTTTGTATTTGCTTCAACTAGCAGTGGTGCAACAGGTACAGGTACAACACTTCGTAGAAAAAGTTCATCAATTGAACTTTTTTGAACTTGTCTACCCAGAAATCCATTTACAAGCAAAACCATATCAACTATAAGAGGCAGGCTTAATCTATCAGCTGATCAACAATTAGCATTCATGGGAGCAATTCTTACAAGAGGTGGAGTTCCACTAAAAAAGGCAACTCCTTCAATTAAAAGCACATGGACAGAAGGTAAAGAAGTTAGGAAATTATCAGCGCAAGCAACTAAGGCTACATTCACAGCACCGAAACACTCAACACTGCATTGAGATGGTAAACTGGTTCCAGACTTCAATAAAAAAGAAAAAAGACTAGGGATTCAGACAAAGACAAGACAAAGTCCTTGGTATCCCAGTAATTACAAACACAACAGGTGAAGAACAAGCAAGAGCTACGTTTACTCTCGCAAACGAGTGGGAGATTTCAGATAATGAGAGATCACTAGTTTTTGACACTACAGCTTCAAACTCAGGATGGAGGATTGTTTATGCTAGTATGTCGGCATCACATATTTGAAAGAATCCTGAGTTCAGTTCACAAAGAATTGTTTGGTACAAGATCAGGTCTTGAAAACACCAATTTCATTCAATTCGTGGACTTTAATTGGTCAACTATCAACACAAAAATTGGTTTTAAGACCCTAGAACTCACAGACAGGTTTTTGAAACTCACTATGGAAGATTCTATACAATCACTGAAGAGAATACTTTCTACATCAAATAGAAAGAGCTTGCGCAAATCTCGGGTTGACTATCAAGAGTGTGCTGAATTGATGTTGATACTTGTGGGTGAGATACCTGAAAGAGGAATACACTAGCTGAAACCAGGAGCACTTCAAGCTCGATGGATGTCATCCATTTTGTATTCTGCAAAGATGTTGACTTTCAGTGCTCAAGGATATGACAAGGACATGATCAGTAAACTGGGAGCACTATGCAAATTTAATGCATTAGTCTACGTTGAAAACTGGCTCTCTTCATCCATTAGGGTCGATGTAGCGTATAATGATTTCAAGATATGGCATGACTTAAACAAATATTGCAAGCATGATCCACAAGTTGCAAATGCAGCCATAAAAGGCATGGAAAGACACTGAAAAATGTGCTGTGTACTCTCTATTTTCAAACAACTTTCCTGTTCAGAACGGCAGCAGATTGCTCAAACATTGCTCCGAATTTCTGGACCAAAAGAGTTTGAAAGGGGTCATCAAGCTTTTAGTGAATGACATAATGATTCCAATTACCAAGAAGCTGAGACATGTGCGGCATGTCAAAGTGGTGAATCCAAGACTTCTCAACTAGTGTTACCAATGATGAAATACAATAACATTGTATTGCAAGTGGTCGAATATCAACGCAAACATATTTCCAACTTTCAAAAACGAGACATTAAATAAATTAACATTTTCTTCCTTAAAACCTGAAATCGAGTAAAGTGATTGTGTGTACACTATTACCAAACTTGTTAGTTACTATATATGTAGTTTGTCTTCTCTGTATAATAAACTGTCTTTTATAAACATTTTTGTCATGATTTTAGTGTAGGAAAACGATGATTTATTAACTAAATCAGTTAATCGGGTTGGGCAGGGGTCAAAACATCACCAAATGATTTAAAATCTGGTATACATTCATATTTTGCCAGTAGAAACAACATAGAAGGAGTGCGCCATGTAATTTTTTAAAATATTGTTTTCCAATACCTACATGCAATGGCCTAATGAAAGTGTTATATTGATGTATGCACGAGTATGTACCGTGTATGTTGTTGATTATATACAGGTGTGGAAAAACAAGAAGGAAGTATCTGCTAAACCATATGTGTGTATGATAAGCAACGCGCTAGTAAAATAAAGAAGGGTTTATATCGGGCCCCGTCTTTGCTCTCCTTGTTTAGTTTGTGTTAGTGGGGTTGGGGAACTACACCAACGCTCGGTTTGTGGTTTACTAAACAACTTTAATGCTCGAATGTTCCACCACTAACAAACTAAGGAGAACAAAGGCGTGACCCGATATAAACCCTTCTTTATTTTACTAGCGCGTTCCTTATCATACATATGGTCTCGTACGTACTTCCTACCTGTTTTTCTATATCTGTATATAGAAGCATCTAAATATCGAAATCATTCTGATAAGAGACACAAATTTTGTAGTGGAAACTATCATTGATCCGTCATGTGATGAAAATTTTTTGCTAATCTAAAACCTCTTACCAAATCATTCAAAAGGTATACAAACTTTGCAAAATCAATTAAATAATTCATATGTGGGTATCATGCGACCTTGCTCATATCACATCTGTAATAATTACTCTATTATATTACAAAATAAAAACAATTAATATCAATATGTTTGTAATTCCTATGAAACACTTTCGCATACAACACGCACATGTGATTTCTACATATTTGACTACCCCGTGATACTCCAAATTACATGGTAAACCAGTTTTAACAGAAACTATCAACACTACTATCAAGAAAATTATAGTTAATAAGTTTAGAATAATTAATTAGTTTTTCTAAAGATCTCAAAAACTAATAATTCTTCGTTCATTGGTAGTTAGAGGTATCAATAGGAACTACATATTTACTTGCATGACTACATCTCTGAAATCAATAAATTATTACACCATTTAAGGCAAAAGTGCATTTATTCAGAAATATTATTAGAATAGTCGTAAAAAGATATTCACCTACAACTAGAAGGCTGCCATATTTAAAGAAGACTACCAGAAATCTTCTAATGGTAAACATTTTGATAGTCACAATTTAATAGGCTTTTTAAAAGATCTCGTTATTCTTCATAAATGTTAAAATCTAAGCTGGGCATTTATGTAATTAGTATTTTAGCATACGTATTGCAATAGTACAGTAGTTTAATTTAATAGATAGTTCTAGGTTCATCAGAGTGATAAGATTTGTCCAGTTACATGTTGATTGAATAGTATCTTCAATTGTCTAATATACAGGGTGGTCCAGACCACCCGTACACCCCTTTTAAAATGCGGGGGATTACAAATTTTTAACAAGACTATGGGTGATCTTACTAATGTCAATGTGGTCTTTCGAATGACGACAAAATGGAACCCCCCTGATTCCCCTTGTAAGGGTGGTAACTTTGAAAATTCAAATGGGAACCCCTAAATTTCATTGCATATTTAGATTCTACTCATCAAAATGCGAATAATATATTTGAAAAATCTTCAGAACAGATGGCGTGTAATCGCAAAAAATCCGATTTTTTGCATTTTCCGCCGTCTCTGGCATATTTATAGGTGCAAATAACAGTTTTTCATATTTTTTACTAAATGAAAAAACGCAAATTCTCTACCTAAGGTGTTTTCGACAAACGGATTTCTTTTCTAAAGTTGTACGTGGTAACAATATTTTTTTGCCTTAAATGTTGTTAGAATTTGTGTTCTCTTCTAACACTTTCCAAGATTATACTAGGGAAGATGGTTTTATTTCAAAACATGTCAAGTAACGGTGCATTACAAAAATCTACCGACGAAAATTTCACTTTGTAATTCACTATTAAATTTCGGTGGTTATCTTTCTTTTAGCGTATAGCAATGAATGATGAAATATGGATATCTAATCCACTCAGGCCATAAAGTAAGAATAATTTAAACGAATAAAATTTTAAATTGTGAAGTAAATATTATTATGAACAGTTGATTTTCAACAATTACATACTATTTAAATAGACTTGCGAAGTAAACAATTGTAGCAAGTTATTTTCTGTTAAAATTAAATATTAAATTAGTACGATTTAAATATTATTTTGCCATATGCAGAGCAGATTACAATTTAGAATGTTTTATCGATCATTTTTATTAGTTAAAAGAGTAAACATTAATTACATATGCTTAAAATAAATATTCAGATAAAGATTAAGTAATATCTAAATCAGTAGACGTTAAGGTTCAAAAACGATCTAAAAATTTCAGAAAAAAAAAAATGTTGTCACGTACAACGCAAGAAAAAAAATATTTTTGTCGAAAACACCTTAGGGAGAGAATTTCCGTTTTTCATCATAACGTACAATTTTTTCTCATGAAAGTACACATTAGCACAGCTTTTTCACCACTATTTAGTAAAAAATATGAAAAACTATTATTTGCACCTGTAAATATGCCAGAGACGGCGGAAAATGCAAAAAATCGCTTTTTTTTCGATTACAGCGCCACCTGTTGAGAAAATAAAAAAATGTTTTAAATAAGTTATACATACTTTGATGAGTAGAATCTAAATATGCAATAAAATTTAGGGATTCCTGTTTGAATTTTTAAAGTTGCCCCCTTTACCCCCTACAAGGGGAAGTCAGGGGGGTTCCTTTTTGGCGTCATTTGATAGAGCACATCGGCATTAGTAAGCACCCATCGTCTTGTTAAAAATTGTTAATTCCCCGCATATTAAAAGGGGTGTACGGGTGGTCTGGACTACCCTGTATATTACAAACATATCTGGCGGATATGGTAAATATACCTTATCTTTAATATGTGTATTGGTCGTCTCACGTTGAGACTACAGTGTGTGTTCTTATGGACAACGGGGTTGCCAAACATCTTGCAAGCAACTTTTGAAAACACTTTCTAAATATTGTAGTTGTAACTACATAAACCTTTATAATCCCTATTGTTCGAGCAACTTATATTGCAGGTAATCACTTCTTCTGACAGCGGTAGTAAAACAAAATTTCAAAACTTGCTGTTCATATAGTGCGCGTATAAAGTCTGGAACTATCGAAGTAAATCTTTTATTAAGTATTTTTGAGGAAAATCCTCGAACACGTCGATTTTTATCTTAAAGGTGACATATTTTAGAGTAATCGTTATTTGTAGATCGTCTTTGTTTCCGAGTTATGGAAGCCGTCGATGGAACCTGTGACCCTCGGATTATGAAGCAAAAATGCAAACCACTAATCCACCGTGGCTGGCTAAAATATTTAAATGCTCGACTATTTAAATTGCAACCCTGGGTAAAGCACTTTAGAGGTGAATTGTCTAGTAAAACTTTTTGGGCGTCCGCAACGAATACTATACAACGAATTTGGATAAAAAATTTTATCTCTCCAATTTTTAATATGCAAAAATTAAGTTGCTTGGTGAGAACTTTTATGGAAACAAGGTAACAATTTTCTCAGGATCAGACTGGAAAAGAAACTTTCGCAGACTCAGATTCTGATTGCTCAAAAACTAGCACTCATATCCTAAGCTTTGGTTTTCTTAATTTAAACGTCGCAAATATTAAGCAGGTTTGTGGGCAACTTGAGGAACCCTGAAAATATGTATACCATTTTTTATAAGAAACAAGAATGTATATAAGGCGTTCTATGGATTAATTGACTCGTAGGCACCATTATGTATAATGTACCATAAAATGTTTTAATAGTTGGTGTAATCTTGCGATAAAAGGTTTATGTTATATCTTAGCAGGACTTGCTTACAGTGTTTCATTAAAATAACCTGGAATTGTCAGAAAAAAATAGATCTGCAAACTGTAATTATGTATGTTCTCTATGTAATACATCAAAAATAAAAACCAAGTCAAACTACAAATCTGTAGAAAATATTTCAACAAGTCCTCCCGTAAAATTTTATGTAATTTACAAATCTCTTTTGTTAATAACTTTAGGTAATACTACATTATTTGTTTCTAATTGTATTTTATCAGTAGTAGTAGTATAATAAAATGAACATTTGCTTTTGGTGCGCACAATAATTATTTATTTCAAAGTTTAAAATAATTCCGAAAGTTTCTAGAACTGTCTTGCATTGGCACTTAAGCTGTCCTCACCACAAAAGACGGATTAGACTGATAAGTAACAGGTGTACATTTATTTCAATACAAGCTTGCATAGAAGTATTCCATCAATGTCGTGCATAACACCTGTGCAGAATACTCACTTTGGGGTGAACTATAGTAAGTTTCCTGAAGAAAAAACGACAATAGATCAATTGTCAAATACATACCAAGATGAAAAAGATCTTGCAGTTACTTGTTTTGAGGAGATACTTATAAAGTAAGTTTTTCGTACGCTATCATGTTGTTTACTAAATATCTTTTTAGTCGAGAAGGTGAGCTTTGCGATAAAACTATTGAAAACTGTATACAGAGTGTGTCTTATTAGTTCTACCAAAAAAAAAACTTTTGGTGCTTCGTATTTTTAATGTAATACGAGTACAATGGACGTACTTAAAATTTAAAATGCTTTCCCAAAAACTAACAGGAAACGTCAACATGCTGATAAGAAAAATATGTTCTAAATCATTACAGCTACCTTTCTAGTTATATCTAGTTATATTCTAGTTATATCAGTTACACCCTGTATAATCAAAGATCATCGGCTATTTAAGTATTGTTACCTAGACTACAGAAATCACGATATCACTCTATAAAGTTTTGATATTTTTTTCTTAATGCCATTTTGCATACTAGTTCACAAAAAATAGTGTAGACAACTGTTACAAAAGAGTTTTTGGTAATTGTTTGTGAAATTGAATCATTAAATATCTCATGCGAAAATATTCTCTGTGCCCAAAACAACACCCATGTCTTGTTCACTCGTCAGCAGAGAATAATTATATCGACTCAAGGGGGATTCTTTAGTTTCAGGATACGAGTTGCTTTGTTTCGAGAGAAGACCGCTGTTGCATCCTTGACTCTATTATATACGAAACTATACGAGACGAGACAAAAACTGCACTTGTTGAACAAATTGTTTCGTTTTGAGAAAAGATTTCTAGGAGCAGTATCGCAACGCAGCATTTTGGTATACGAGTTATCTGGTATATACGTTTAGGTACTTATATGTAATGTAAACTAACCACTTCAAACCTTTTTGGTCCAGGTCTGCAACTTTGTTTATATTATTCTAATGATCTTTTCTTAAGGACAGAATGTTTACAAAACTATTAGTTCAAGAGTGTTTATGTTACTTAAAACGATTCAATAACCTTTTTACCTAATGGATTTTAAGAACTAACCAACTAACGGAAAGTTCCAAAATATAATATAAACATCTAACCAAGATTATAAATATAAGTAATATCTTTTTCAGCTTCAGTTCTTGTCTGTATTACGGTCGTTAGTTGTCGCTCTATTTTAAATTGTGTGTAAACTCCATCTTTATATCTGAACATTAATGTGTTAAAATAAATATTTGTATTTTTAAAAAGTTGGTTTTCTTTATTAATAACGTAATTTACGTAATATTTGCACAATGTGAATGCTGCAAAGGTTAAAGAAAGGTTTAGAGCACTTAAGTATGTGACACAATTTGCAGCAATAGACGAGACCATGCTAAGCATCCATCTGCTAAAAATATTCTTTGACTATAGAATGAATAATAATGTCATTGTGATTTATAAATGATAGCAAGATCGTATATGTAGCATCACAGCAAGAGAAGTTTTTAAAGTAAAAAGAAAAGCCAAAACTAATACAAAAATTCAATTTGGTTGTGCAGCTTGTAGAGAGTTTATACAATCGTCACATAGTGATTCCAAGCAGCATCTAAGTAGCGGTAACTGAGATCGGAACTTTGATTGAGTAGCTGTTACGTAACTACAACTAATTTATGACTTTATAGGTTTAATTACTTCAATTTGGAATATTTTAGTAATTATGTAGTTACTTCTACTATTTATTAGAACTATGTAGGTACATTACTTCTAAGTAGCTTTTTAAAGTATGTGGAACGGTATTGCTACTTAGTATAATTACCTTAATGTTGTTGCAACTTCAAGTGATATTATGATTGTAGCAGTTACTTGCCCGAAGCTACTTTTAAGTTTTTAAAACTTTAAAGTAGCACCGAAAGTTCCTGCCACTGGTCTGAAACCATTGCTTAACCTTTAAAGTAACTGAACTATACAATAGCATTGAAAGTAAAACTTACGTTTATGCTACCCAGGAGAATCACTTGAAAGTAATTTTAGTTTGGAATTTGGAGGTTAATTGTGTTTTCGCAGTGGTAGTAGTTTTGCAAGTTTTTAATAAAAATGTCAAAGGCAAATGCAATAAGAAAAAAAAAGAATTTTAGATATACGCCCACATTTTATAGAAAATAGAACAGCAGTTAGGTGAAATCAGTGGAAACAAAATCAACTGTTTACAATACAAAATAGAAAAAAATAGGGATGAGATCACTGATAAACCATCATGTAGTAAACGAGGGTGAAATATATTCCCCTTTTTTCTTTCCTCGCTACAACTGTAAAATGAGCCATAATTAAATATTAATTGTTATTAAGTAGCAATCAGTATGAAAATATTGGTTGTTTGTTTGCGATTGACGTTTAAATTTGAGGTTAAGTTCCAATGGGAATTTTGCAGTGGCATTAGGAGCTAGAAAGTGGCTACCGAAACCGTATTTTATACTTCGTGGTAACAACAACCTAGAAGTAGAATTTGTTTAGTTCCCGTTACTGTTTATAAAGCGACACAAACTTTAGACACACATTTTACAGTTAATACTACTTTAAGGTGACATTTTCAAAACAACTCCATATTTACTTGTAAAATGTTGAAGGCTATTAATCAATTTGCAATTTGTTGCAATTGTTAAAAAGTTTTTTACTATAACTCTCAATAAAGATAACAAATCGATGTCAAATTGTGCCTTGGGAATAAAATAAAAATGGTTTCTATCATTATTATCAATTTATAAGTATTTTTGTCATATTTTATTCAAGACATTTTTTAATAAAAAATATATTTAAAGAAGAAGGCTCGTTGTTATTTTTCGATCTATCATCATCGCATTTAACAGAAAAGTTGCGATGGTTTATAATTTTGGTATGCTAGATTGACAAAATAACGAAACATTTCATCTCTTTATGTATTATGTACGTATTACAAATAAAATAGTAATCAATTTTGTGACACGACCGCGGCATTAGTAGAGAAAGTGAAAGAATATTTGTTAAGTTGCAAGTGTAAGTGATAACAACGACGCTACACGATGTGTCAAAGAGAAAAAAAGTTCCACGAAAGTAGCAATTACTACGCCGCCACGTTCCCGCTACGTAGCCTAAAGGTAGCTGGACAAGTTCCGGAAAGGTTACTGCAACGTATCTGCTACCCGAGAATTATTCCCCATTTTAGTTCCAGGCACGTAAGAATACCGTAGCAATTACGTTCTTGTGACTAACGGCAAAAACTTTATAGTTCCACCGGTGGTTGCTGGTACGTAGCGGTGACTAAAAATGCTGCTTGGGGATGTCGATCATTCCGAAGGCTTGTATCAAATACATGTATGAGTAATAAAATTTGTAGTTATTATATTTATAAAATCTGTATCTGCTGGGTTTCCATAAACAAAGCAAAATAGATACAGTACAAACCATTACTAGTAACCATTGTCCAATCACGTTATACCAATATTTCTTGTATTCAAACCTACCGACTTCATTCGCTTACTATTGACCCGATCCTACTAATAACTCCTCCATACTATAAAGATTACAAGAATAGGACAGTTTTCTCTATTTTTAGTATGTTTGCAATGTACATATTGTACATTACTGAAATAAAAATCAAGATAATGGTAAGTACTTGATAGATGAATACAGAACAAATTAACGTACTTCGACTTAAAAGAAAACTCTCATCTTTCTACGTTAACATGGCAAAGTATTTGTCTTTGGAATTTCTATCTTGCAGACATAAAGTGTCGTATTTATGTACTGTCGGATTTCAAAGAAAGGACTAAGAAATCTGGATTCCTGAACTTTAATAAAATATTTAAAAGTTAGCTTAGCTTTTAAGATTTTCATATAATATCTTATCGACTTCGATGATATATCATTTTTAACGTTTTCTTCTAATTGTAAGTGAATAGGTGGTAATAAGAATACCTTAACTTTAAGTAGGTCGACTTGTGTAGCTAGATTTTACTGCTAAATCTAAACTGTATATAAAATTATGCATTGCAAAAGTCTTCATTGTATTTCAAGTATTTTTTCTACCTACTTCCGAGTGAAACGTTTCCGGTAAGCCACGCATAGTAAGCTAATGTCTATGGCCATTTGACTTTTATGTTTCCTTCATATTATTACAGCGAACGTTATAGTCGGAAGTAAAATCATCAGAGTTGACTATTTATTAACTTTTGTATTGTAAATAATATTATGGTAGACACTCTTTCACCTATACATCTATTATTCATAAAATTTGACCTACTGCTTTCTTGATAAAATGCCACTTCAAACTTCAAAGTGTTACTTGATAAATAGGGATCTATATTTTCAAAAGTTGTAGTTCTAGTGTTAAGTAACGCTAACGATATAGTAATTATTCTGTAGATAATTGTTACTGTACTTAACTAAGTAAAACACCATAAACAATTACAACAATAAGCTATTAAAATTTATATTAATGGGGAAGTATGGTTTGTTGATTCTACCATTACAGGATTCAAGTCCCCAAGGTTTAAATAAAACTAGGACTTTTGTAAAAAACAATGAAAATAAAATAAATTAAGATGTTTGAGTAGATTAAATAAATATATTTACCTATTCTGTAAGATGGTGCTATTCTGTAAAAATTTGTTATAGACTATAAAGTTATAGAGTATGTAGCTAATAGAGCTCTGTAAGTAAGTTCCTAAAAGTTCTTACAGAGCTTGAACAAAAATGGTATTCTATAAGCGCCTCTGTAAGTATTTGAGTTACAGCGCTAAAGTACTCACTTATAGACGTCTACCTATGCGCACCGAAGTTAATCGTTTTACAAGGCGGCGCTGAATTTTGAAATGTCAAATAAATTTTTATAAAATTGATATTACAGGAGTGTTCAATCGTTAATCATGAGTGGTACAAACGACAATAAACAACGACGTAAAAGAAGTGCGAACACAAGTATCGAACAAATTGAGGAATATTTAAAATTTATGGAGTGCGACGAAATTTTTCGTACGAACACGTTGAAACCAACCGTTGCGCCCGATTATATAGAGAAAAGCTGGGACAAACTGGCAAAAAAGTTGAATTCTTGTGATTCTGGACCTGTTTTGTCTTCCAAGGAATGGACCAAAGTATGCATGAATAATTATAATCAATTTTATCAGCATATTTGTAATACATAATTTGTAGAGATTCAACGACTGGAAAAACAATACAAGGGCCAAATATCGAAAAGTGGTGGAGAGTAGAATAAAAACTGGAGGTGGTGAGGGAGAAAATGTAAAACTGTCAAACCAAGAAGACAGGGGGCTTGCTGTGTAGGGGAAAGTAGCAGTAACAGGTTCTTGTAAAGTTCCCGTTGTTGGGGGTTTGCAGTTACATTTAAATCCCAGAATGGAAATGGATACTGAACTCACGCCCTTACCATCTCCAGAATCTCCTCTTCGGGAACCTACAGATGTTCTACGATTCGAAATTAATGAAACTATGAGAGCGTTAGAAGTGGAAAAAGAAATGGAAGTCAATCAAGGCGATTCGCAAGAGGAGAAATCCCAGTTACATCGACAGAAAAAAAATAAGAAAACACTATGTAAGAGGCCAAAAGAAAATCGAACCATAAAAACAATAGGAGAAGAATTACTTTCAGAATACAAGAAAAATGACCAAAGTGAAAATCATGTAAAACTAGCTGAAAAACAATTGAAGCTCGAAGTCGCAAAATTTAAATTTGAAGTCGCGAAATATAAATTTGAAAATTCATCTTTTTCGTTCGATCCGAATTTATCATTTTAACATTATTTTATAGAAGTAATAATTAAGGCAATTTTTATTATATTTCTGATTTGAGTAGTTTTAAGTTCATAGAACATTATTGTAAATCGAGTTCAATAAATAATATAATTGTTTATTAACGAAGCAGCTACTTTATATGGATTAAACATTATTTCTCCTGATATAATTTTCCCTGGCAAGTCTTCCTTGCCGTAATAAATGCTGGTCATTGTTTTCACCTTCGTCATTTTCGTCCATATTATGATTATCGTGATCATTATCGTAGGCTATGTTATCTTCATCAAATTCGATGTTCGCCCAGACAGCGATGTTGTGCAGAATAGCACTAGCATATACAAGAAATGCTGCATCTGCAGGATGATAGTGTAATACTCTATGATGTATCAAAGCTCGCCAACGTCCCTTTAAAATTCCAAAGATGCGTTCTATTACGTTTCTAGTTGATCGCAGAAGTACATTAAATCGAGCCTCTGGAGTATCATCCACAACGACAGCAAAGGGAGTAAACAGCCAAGGTTCTAGACCATAACCGCTATCTCCTATTAACACAGACGTGGTGTCTCCGTTGTGATATTCTTCTCTTAAATAATTTCGCAAATGTTGAATTCTCCATATGGCCGTCATGTACCGAACCAGGAAATCGTGCGTCACAAGCTAAAATTCTTCCATCCGCATCACCAACCATCATCACATTAAGACTATAAAATCCCTTTCTGTTAAGATACACGTGGGGTGGATGATCTTCATCAGTAATTGGTGGACAAACTATTGCGATATGTGAGCCATCAATACAACCTAGAACTCCTCGAAAACCATATTTTTCGTAAAATGTTTGTTTTACTTTTGCTTTTTCATTAGCTGTGGTAGGGAATTTTATCCATTCAGGCATCAATACCTCAACAATGAGTCTAGAAATTTCTACAATGGAACGACTTATACATGTTTGGCTCAGTGCTAGCCATGAACATCCTCCTACTGCGTGCTGATACGACCCTTTGGCCAAAAAATGTAAAGTGGCAAGAACCTGTGTGTTTTAAGAAGTAATTTTATCATTATAACGTAGGTATTCATTAAACTTTTGCTTACCCTTAAATAAAACGGTACTCGCGTAGACCTTACACTTGTTGCTGCATATGGGCTCAACCAATCAATTACATCTCTGGTTAGTTCTTTGTACAATCTGAAATTGCTTCGAAATTCTTGTTCCGGCATCTCAAAAGGATTTAGTACATCCCGAAGATGTCTACGATGAATTCGCATGTAATTTCTAAACAAAATGTTGATAAGAACGATAAGTATGATTTTTTCATTAAAAAGCCTGTAGCAATTATTTCTTACCTTCTTTCGTCTTCATTTATTAACAAATATATTACAATTGGAGCAATATTGTTGCGATTCATGACTATTATTTTAATAATTATTATTGAAAATTACAATCATTTTGACACTGTTACCTAGACCACGCTACATTACAGAGACCGTAAGGTGTTTATAGTCGCTGTTTGGCTCGCCATAAATTTACAGAGTCTTTAAGCTATAGAACATTAGTTACAGACAAATATTTTTTTAAAGAATACGATTTTGCTTATAGTCTATAGCTTAAAGAGTTACAGCGCTATAACGATTATAATTTCCAGTCATTAACTTATCTTGAACGCAAAAATTCTAGTAATATTAGCGAGGTTTCGTGATTAATAAGATTATATATGTAATATAATTTATTGATTGTTCAACATTTACGTAATAGATCTTTAAAGATTTATCAGTGAGATATATTGCCCCAAATTGTAAATTAAGACTATTATGTAACAGTTAGAGAAACACCCCTTTTGGATAAATAATGATGTAAAAATTCCAGTATTTAACAATGTTCGTATCTGCACAGTGTATTGTATCTAAGATACGTATATACTCCATATCTTCGACAACGACATATCGGAAATAAAAAGTTCTTAATGTTTTGACGTAAACTTTACCATGTTCTTCCGGCCGTGTAGACAGATGTACGAGGGTCGTTTTTTCAACCTCCGATAAGCTATAAATAAAAGACAAATGTATATAAAAAATCATTTTATTACTAAAAGTTCTGTATACTTGTCACTACTTTTCGACATACTCACCATAAAGATTCAGGCATTTGTCGTATCTGTGGACAAGCTTTCCAATACCGTCTTCATAAAATGTTGCCGCCAACGCATTTAAATGAGTTTTGACGTTGTCTTGAAGATTCTGGGTAATTTATTGTGAAACATTACGACGAAACTTTGCGGAGAGACGTTCAAAACAAGAAAAGAGAAATGCTGAGTTCTGGAATTTATTCTGATCGATGACAAGCCCGTCCACACAGTGCTGTTGCAAC
This sequence comes from Agrypnus murinus, assembly GCA_929113105.1. Taxonomy (NCBI): domain Eukaryota; kingdom Metazoa; phylum Arthropoda; class Insecta; order Coleoptera; family Elateridae; genus Agrypnus; species Agrypnus murinus. Next base: position 190,189,281 of record OV816024.1, read on the forward strand.
ACAACGGCTTCTTGAGCAATTTCAATGGGACATTTTTGATCATCCGACCTACAGTCCCGACCTAGCACGGAGTGACTTTTATCTTTTCCCTGAACTGAGGACGAGGATCTTCAAGACAACGACAAGACTCATTTAAATGCGTTGGCGGCAACATTTTATGAAGACAGTATTGGAAAGCTTGTTCACAGATACAACAAATGCCTCCATCTTTATGGTGAGTATGTCGAAAAGTAATCATAAGTATACAGAACTTTTAGTAATAAAATGACTTTTTTATATACATTTGTCTTTTATTTATAGCCTATCGGAGGTTGAAAAAAAAAGACCATCGTATATTCAGGAGTGGGTCACCCTTTCAAGAACTAACCTTACTTAACCTACACGTTCAGCGTACGAGGTTGATTTCCACTACCACCTGCTCGAAATTACTTGACTAAAAGGTTTATCCAAAATCTTTTAAATTGATGAGTTTTCTATAGCTTGTCTGTTATGCCCTAGCATGACGTTTAATAATTGACAAATAACTTCCATTATTTCTTGCCACTGAGAATTATTATTTTTTTAGATAAGGGATATTATTCTTAGCTAGGTCAAAGTATTTGTTGAATAGTATGCTAGTTGAGATCAAATAATCAGATCAAATCAAAATAGTGGCGAAATTTCATAGCAAATCACCTAGAGTCATGTGCTTCAATGCCTCAGATTTTGCTTAATTTGTTTTTCTTGCGTGCATATAAATTATTTCTTTCAAATCTTGCTCTCTTTCTCTCTACGTCATCTAACTAAAATTGTCACAACTTCTTTGTGTCAGATTAAAACAAATTTTCAGAGAATGCCAAAAAAACATTGCGCCAAAATTCTAAATTGCGCCAAAGAATTAAATTTTGTTTTAAAATTTTGTTTATCATCGCCGTATGATCATATCGTATCATATCGTATTTTGAGAACTGATGGGCATTCTAACTATGCTTTTTTAATATATTTATTCTTATTATAGCAATAAATTTGTTCTTTGTTTTTCTCAAGGAGCAATTTATGGTTTGTTTCATAACGACGTTTGAACGACGATGTTCTGCATACAATTGTCCCGGAACAAAACACTTGCTGCGTGATTTTTATTTTTTATTTGTATTTGCCATGTTAACTGACACTTGCCTGAACTTTTGATTTGGTCTGATAAATAAGACTAATAGACGCACTGAGCGAAAACATAACTGCATATAAACTAGGGCTCAACCGATACAATAACCGATACATCGGCAAAATGTATGCCTATTTATCTTCTCTGTACGAAAAAAAATCACAAATCAGTGTTTGCTGGCTTCGCATTAAGTTCAACGCGTGAAGCGCAAAAAGGAACTTTTATTTTTGAATTATCTTCTTTTACTTCAACTTAGTTTAAATTTCGACCATCAGCCATTGTATCAGTAGTTACATAAAAAATCGGCATCAGCAAAATTTTTCCATCGGTCGGCCCTAATAAAACGCATGCAACTCGCGTCACCCTTGAACGTCGATCAAATGTTAAATTAAAAAATCTACTAGCGCTACCGTAATCAGTTATAGTGAGATGTTGAGAAGCATTATATAAAATCTTTAGTTCTGTATTGCTGTTAAAATGTTGTAGTACATAAAAAAAACTATGGTTTACATTTGAACATCTCTTATGTTAACAAAATACTGCACCTTTCATCCCTTCATAATATAAGATAAGATAAAGTGAGGTGTGGTGAGGTGAAATGAAGTGAGGTGAGGTGAGGCGAGGTGCGGTAAGGAGAGGTGTCGGGAGGATGGACGAGGCGTGGTAAGTTGAAATGCCATAAGGTAATGTGAGGTAACGCGAGGCTAGACAAGGTGAAGCGAGACGAGACGAGACAATTTATTGGCGCTATTATACAAAAGTGTTTACAGAAGTTATTACAAAAGAAAAAAATGTGCATATAGTAGTGTAAAAAATATATAACTCATTCAAAATAATAACAGCAATTATAGCAAGTAGGTGTATGTAAACAAACTTTCAAGGCAAAGACTTTTGCATTCAATAAAGACATTCATTAACGTGTAGACCATCCAACAAGAATTAGTTGACATTGTAATACTTACTTGAGTTATTTCCTGTTATTCCGCTTCGGAACATAGGGCTTCTGTGAAGTAGCACCATCTGACTCTGTTTTTTGCCATTTCTTTAATTTCTCTTCACGTTTTACCAGTTGTTCTAATCTCTTCCTCCACCGTTCTTCTCCAGCTCATTTTATTCCTCTTTGGCGTTTGCATTGTGGATTCCAAATTAGTGCTTGCTTTTCGATTGCTCATGGATCTTTTCTTAGAGTGTGTTCAATCCAATTCCATTTTCATTTCTTTATTTGAGCATTTATAGGTGTGTCTTGTGCTCTTTTCCATAGATCGCTGTTTGAGATGGTGTTTGGTCAGTAAAGTTTATATATTGTCCTGCGGAATTTGTTTATAAATACCCGGAGGCTTGTTGTAACATTCTTTGTTGTTTTCCACGTTTCGCTGCCATACAAGAGGATGGATTTTACGTTGCTTTTAAAATTCTGAGTTTAGTGTTTATTGATATTTCTGTTGCTTTTCATATCGGGTAAAGTTGTATAAATGCTGCGTTTGCCTTTTGTATTCGCGCTTTCACATCCTCTTCTGTTCCGCCTGTACCCGTCACTACACTGCCCAAATATGTGAAATTGTTAACCTCTTCTATTTCATTGTTATTTAGATAATAGCTCCGGTTGTTACTGGTATGTGTTCTAAGTGATTTGGTTTTTGTATTATTGATCTTTATACCAGCGGTTCCTCCCTTTTCAGCTATTCTATTTAATTTTGTTGCATGTGATTTGGTGTGTGAGATAGTAGGGGATATCATCAGCAAAGTCTAGGTCTTCTAGTTGCTTTGTGAGGTTTCAGTTTATTCCGCTTCTCTCGTTTTTTGTTGGTTTGTCCAGTACTTCATCTATGGTCATTAGGAACATTATTGGAGATGGTATGACCTTGTTTGACTCTTGCCTGTACTTGTGTAGGTTCCGATAGCTTGCCTTCATTTATTACTTGGCATCCTTCATATGTTTATTTTATCAAGTTTAGTATGCTTGTAGGTATTCCAGACTTTCGCATTGTATCTCTATTCACGAAGTCAAACGCCTTTTCGAAATCCACAAATAGTAGATACAGGTTAACTATACATTCTGCCCACTGCTCTGTTATGATGCGTAGTGTATTTATTTGATCTATGCAGGATCTACGGCGGCGGAAACTGCTTGTTCTCTGCGAAGTTGTTTTTCTACTTTTGTTCTTATTCTGTTTAACAGGATCCTGGAAATATCTTGCTTGTAATCGAGAGCAGAGTGATCCCTCTCGAGTTTTTGCAATTGGTAACATCTCCTTTCTTCGGGATTTCTATTAGGAATCCTTTTTCCAATCTTCGAGTGTTGTGTTGCTTTGCCATATTTTGATAAACAGTGCGTGCAGTATGTCCACCGTTATTTCTGTTTCTTGTTTCAGGATTTCTGGTGGGATCTTGTCAATACCTGCCGGTTTTCTATGTTTTCGGTTTTGAATTGCTTGCCTGACTTCTAGTCTTGAAGGTACTTCTATTCTTATTCTTTCCTCTGGTGTTTCTTCAAAACTTACTCCAGTTTCCTGTTCTTGCTCTTGTTCCTCTTCCACTGGCTCTTCAATTTGATTTAGCATTTCTGTATATTCTCTCCATCGTTCAATTTTTTCATCTTTTTTGGTTAGGAGCTGTCCTTCCTTGTTCTTTACCGGTCTGTTCCTTGGGGGTTTCCTTTTTGATAGTATTCTAGATATGTTGTATATTTCTTTTATATTGCCTTATTTTGCTGCCTTTTCGACTCTCTCTGCTAGTTCCCCCGTCCAACGTCATCGATCTGTTCTTGCGCTCCGTTTGACTTCCCGTTCTTTGAGTTTGTATTGAACCTGATATTCGGATTTCGTCTCGGTGTTTGTGAAGGCTATCATTTTTATTTTAATGTTTCTCATTTCTTCTATTTTCTTCCAGGTTTGTTCAGTTACCCAGTCTTTTCTTTTTGTACTCTTGCATCTCACTACCTTTTCTGCTACATTTTTATAGGTATCTTTTATTTTTGTCCAGTGGTCTTATATACTTCTTCAAGGTTTTGTAGTTCTTGAAATCTGTTTCTTAGTTGAATTTAGCTTTCTTTGCGTCATCTTTTAACTTGTTTAGGTCATATTTTTTATTTTGTTGTTAAAATTTGTTGTTTAAATTTCTGTTTTGCTGCTTTGATTTTAATTTTTATGCTATCATCAGGTGATGGTCGCTGTTTATATCTTAAAAATTCTCCATTCGTTTTTATCGACGATATCATGCTTGCCCATTACTTGTTCCAGGCCTGTGCGACATTGTAATAGGCTCTTTATATTAAAACAATAGATTTCAGTCTAATTTTAAAATCCTTTTTAGGTAATATTCTAATATAGAAGGTAGTTTCTTATAAAATTTTTAGAGAAATAGTTGGTATGGAATTTTTGAAAATGGTGTCTACAAAATTAACTTATCTTTATGACTTGTATCTTAGACATATACATCTTTGTCGCTTTTCTTAATAGGTCCTTGGATATACATTTAGAAAGGTTACATAATATATAGATGAATGTAGATAATTTCTTTGCTAACTGGCGGATATGGATATTCCATCTCAAAGGGGATCAATATGAACTCTGAGAAATTTGACTCTTTCAGGATCTTCGTAATTATTAATGGACTTTATTATGGACATGGACATAAACATTAATTATTAATGCTTTGTATTTGAAAATAGACTTCTGGTATATGGCCAAGAATCCTCCTCTCTGAGGGGGTTAAACCACCCCAACATGGGTCAAAACCGCCCCATAGATCAAAATACAATCAATACATACAAAAAATGATTGAAAACCGCAAGTGTTTTGCTTTTGGAAATAGACCTCTGGTATATGACCAACACCCCACCCCCTTGTAAGGATAAAACCACCCCAAGATGAGCTATAACCACCCTTACATCAGAGTTACAATAAATAAACGCACGCAAAATAAAATACATGCAAATAAATACAGACAAAGAAAATGCATGCAAATAAGTACAGTTGCGATCATTCGCTAAGGAACGATGACAAAATCATAACCGCCAATTTTCCAGTTTTTTGTACAAACCACCCCAACATGGGTCAAAACCGCCCCATAGATCAAAATACAATCAATACATACAAAAAATTATTGAAAACCGCAAGTGTTTTGTTTTTGGAAATAGACCTCTGGTATATGACCAACACCCCACCCCCTTGTAAGGATAAAACCACCCCAAGATGAGCTATAACCACCCTTACATCAGAGTTACAATAAATAAACGCACGCAAAATAAAATACATGCAAATAAATACAGACAAAGAAAATGCATGCAAATAAGTACAGTTGCGATCATTCGCTAAGGAACGATGACAAAATCATAACCGCCAATTTTCCAGTTTTTTGTACAAACCACCCCAACATGGGTCAAAACCGCCCCATAGATCAAAATACAATCAATACAAAGCCCCTCTTAAAAGGGTAAAACCAACCCAAAATGGGATATAACCGCTCCTTACATCAGTGTTACATTAAGGTTAAAATAAGCAGATGCACGCAATATAAAATGCATGCTAATAAATAGAGGCAAAGAAAATGCATGCAAATAAATACAGGCAAAGAAAATGCATGTAAATAAATACATGCAACAAATAAAATCAATAAAATCACGTTATTCCTCTAGTCTCTCGATTTATGATATCTCTTCCTTTTATTTTCAAACGATATGTGTACTGGCGCCACTTGAGAAGAAAGTCTGGTAGAGCATTTTGTGCGTAGCGTTTCGTGCGGAACTGTAAAATCTTCTCGTTTCGTGCGTCAACCAGATGGACAATCAAGTTCGGTACTAATGACTTTTCGTTTCGTGCGCTCGCCCAAAATTTACCTGCTGTCATCAATGTTCTAAATTGAGTAAAGTTTCCGTTTGTTTTGTAGCGCTACTAATGGTAAAAAAATGGTGCTTAAGTAAAAGAAAGTGCCAAAGAGAGAGGTATTTGTTTACTTTTTAGCTGACTCTGTGAAGTGTAGAATATTAAAATTGATATTATACTTGATATTCAGATAAGATCAGGTAAACATGTACAGGTAATAACGCACGAAATAAGAAATCATTAACGCCATCATTTTAATTCCGCACGAAACGAGAAAACTTTAGGTAGATTTTCGTCGGCGCACGAAACGCGACGCACGAAACAAGAATATACCGGTAGAGTTTTAAGAACGTGGTAAAAATTTCCTTGCCGGACACAAATTAGAATACTACCAAGAAATCATTGCAGGTTTGTTAGAAAATTATAAAAAATTAGGTTATAATATGAGTGTGAAGTTACATTTCTCCCATTCTTACCTTGACTACTTTCCAGATAACTCCAGATAACAAACAAGGTGAACTGTTCCACCAAGATATGAAAGAAATGGAACGGCTTTATCAAGGAATATGCGATGCGCATATGATGACGGATTACTGTTTACTGATTACGCAGATCGTTTGAAAATAAAAGGAAGAGATATCCTAAATCGAGAGACTAGAGGATTAACGGGTGTAACGGGGTTTTAAATTTTACCTATGATTACAAAGCGGATCGGAGCTAAATGAGACAATAACAAAATTTAATTTCTTCTCAGGGTCGTATTTATGGGTTTTTTGATATTTAGGCTCATGAAACTCAGCATTTGAATAGGGACATATTTATTTTGCCCTTCTTTTCTTTTATTTAGTTTATTGGACTCCTTTCTTTTAACATAAATAATAATATCAGTTTATTGTAACAAAGAAAAGAAAATATAAGTTTTTTAATTTACATTTCAAAACACTTTTTTGATTTACAACAAACTAAACCCACAAAAGCTAATGCTTGTCTGTGGGGAAACTATATCAATGTAATTAAAGAATAACGCTTAAAAGAATACAAATAAATACTTTAATTAAATTATCTTAAGTTACACAACAAAATAAATAATATTTAATTATGAAATAAATAAAGATTATTAAAAGTTTCACAGTTTTATTAAAATATACCTGACAATATTGTTTCGACAGCTATGCTGTCATTATCAAAGGTAATATAATGACAGCATAGCTGTCGAAACAATATTGTCAGGTATATTTTAATAAAACTGTGAAACTTTTAATAATCTTTATTTATTTCATGATTATGGAGTTCCACAAAATAAGGCTAGAAACAATAAACAATATTTAATTAGATTAGGCGAGGAGGAGAAAATTCATAAGTCTCAAGATATACATATATTTTTTATGACTTGACGATTTTGTTCGAGCAAATACTTTTTTGTGTTTGTTTTAAACAAATTTACATTTGTGATTGCTTTCACATTTTGTGGCAGAAGATTGAAAAATTTAGGACCTCTGTAAGAGATAGATTTTTTAGCAATGGTTTTAGTAACATAGTTAACCTTCAACAATTTATTAGTTTTAGATCTCGTAGAATAACTATGCTCAACAAACAACATGGTATTTTTATTTTTATATTGATAATATACTGTATTAAAGAAAAACAATTGTAGTATATCTAACAATTTAGAATCATTATACAAATTATCTGATGGATACATTTATTCTCTATGGTACATGAGTTTAATAAAACGTTTTTGAATAACTTCAATTTTACATAAAAAGCAGTAAGATGCAGTTCCACACACTAAAACACCATAAGCAATTCTCGACTCAATCAGAGCGTAATAAAGGGTCTTCATTTCATTAATATCTAATACATCTCTAAGGTATCGAAATTTATAAAGTAGAGGTCTTAAATTGCTTATAACACTTTCAATATGGAGGTCCCATCTCAAATGTGAATTGAGAGTAATTCCAAGGTATTTTATATAAGAAGCTCTATTAATATTAATAGTAGTACCATTGAGATTAACTGCTAATTGATCATAATCAGGTAATCTGTTTTTATAACAACTAAATACCATAAATTTTGTTTTACTATAATTTACTGTTAGAGATTTATGATTAAAGGCGTCAATAATCTTTTTGAGATCAGCTTCAACCACTTCTTTCAATGTCTCCCATGAAGAGCCCTCATAATATAGCGTTGTATCGTCTGCAAAACTAGTAATTTTACAGTTGAAATTTGATTTAATATGGTGTTTACATATAAAAGAAAGAGGACAGGCCCTAGAACCTTGCCTTGAGGTACACCATACTTAACAGTAGTAGAATTGCTAACTGTATTACAGGTTTTTACACACTGTTGCCTTTTGTCAAGGTAACTTTTCATTAAACTATAAGCTGTATCTCTGAATCCGATGAATTCAAGTGTATTTAAGAGTTCTTGATGAGAGACAGTGTCAAAAGCCTTAGTAAGATCAATAAAGACACAAAGTGATGGTTCACCTTTATCCAATGATTCATAAATTTGTTTAGTTAAATTACAGATAGCATCCTCTGTAGATCGACCATTTCTAAAACCAAATTGATTATCACTAAGAATTTTATGTTTATCTAGGAAATTTAATATTCGAGATTTTAAAATATAATATAAATCTTTAAATAAAAAATATATACAGGGTGTATTATCGGATTTGTAACGTAGGGGAAAAGCAAGTAAAAACACAATTTCTCTGATATTGGCTCCCCTAATTATTTTAGAGGAAAAGTTACTATATCAAAGTTGTAGACCTTATTGAATACTGTTTAAAACACCCCCACTTTAGCATCTGTGTTAAATAGTTTCCAAGATATAAGTGATTTTCTGGTATAGGAAATTAACATAGCAAATCGAAAATCCACTAATAGCAATTTCTGCGTTAGATTTAGACATTAGGTGTAAATGTAAGTATTATAAAGCACAGTTTCATGAAGCAAAATTACTCATCAGAATGTTACAATTGCTACGGCTGTTGAAGAAATTGATTAGAATTCTCTAAGAATTTTTTTTTATAAAAATCTTATTAGCCATGACAACAATTGTCAAATTACTCTAAAGAATTGCTGACAGGTTTGTCATTAATAATAATTAATAACTAGGGAAACCTCGTCAAGACATGACGGTCAAAAGCATTGAAGGATTTCCCTATATACAACATTCGATGTGTGATTCCAATCCTTCCGATTTTCGTGAGTGATTATTTAAATAAACGCAACCAAACATAACTAGTTGGAAATCCTAAGCCTAGCACTCCTCTCTCCCAGCTTACCCTCCTCTCTTCCGACATATATTCCTCACTGGCTTACCCCTCCCCACCGGTTTATTCTACATACATACATACGGAAATTCTACCTTACGAAATGATAAGAATAAAATCAAAAATAGATCTTGTTTAAAACATTCTTGAAAACATCTATTAGTACATATTTCAAAAACATGACATAAACATAGTGTTGGCAAATATACTGCGTTTTATACAAACAATATTAAACTGCTCTTAATAAGCAATTGCCATCATATATTATTTGTATACTTCGTCTATTGTCCATAATTTTCAACTATGCAGGATTTGTCTACGCAACCTACAAATTCTTTAAACATTAACCGCATATTAACCGCTTATTAATGATAAAAGTGGACTGCATCACCATTTTATATCTATAAACGGGAGTAGTTACGAAAATTACCACCGTAGAAAGTAAGAGGTCGCCCCAAGTAAATGTCTGATTCGTCCGTCTCAAATTAAACATTTTGGAGTTTTTCAAATTAGAAATATAAACATTAAAAATATATAAATTAAGTAGTGTTGACTAATTTACACAGCGAAAGCTTTAATATAAAAAAAGAATCGCTTAGATCGGCCCGGTGCAACTCTGAAACGAACTGGAACAAAAGTAAGCCTTGTGTTTTAAATATATAGATAACTTGACAACTGTTGTCATGGCTAATAAGATTTTATAGAAATAAATTTCTTGTAGAATTCTCATCCATTTCTTCCACACCGATAGCAATTGTAACATTCTGATAAGTGATCTTGCTCCATGAAACTACACCTAAGGTTTAAATACAACATGGCAATTGCTATTAGCAAATTTCCTATACCAAAAATCACTTATATCTTGGAAACTATTTAACATAGATGCTAAAGTGGGGGAGTTTTGAACAGTATTCAATAAAGTCTGCAACTTTGCTGTAGTAACTTTTCCTCTAAAATAATTAGTGAAGCCAATATTTGAGAAATTGTGTTTTTACATGCTATTCCCCTGTTACAAATCCGATAATACGTATGAATAATTGTTGATTGTTAATATTTCGTTAACTTCTTTCAAATAAGACACACTGCCTTATACGTCCAGAAAGTACTTTTCTTTTGATTATTTGATAATAATTGTTGATTGTTTATAAGATTTCGTTATCTTCTTTTAAACAAAACGTGTTCAATATAAGCAATCAAAAATATAATAATGAATTTTCACTTAAAACAAAAGGTACTTCCCTGTAAGAAAATCTTCATTTCAAATATATTTCTACAGGTGGTTCCCCTGGTCGTCTATTGAAAGCCGCGGCGCGGCGTCTTTTGTCGCTAATGGCCCCTCAGCCGTTGCTTTCCCGAACTCCTTGTGTACGCCGACTTGTTCTGTGTACGATGCCGCCGACAGAAATATCCTTGTACTATGTGTGTGTACTATGTGTACTATGTCTGTCACATTCCCTTGTGACAGTATGCTTTTTATTTTATTTTAATTATAATCACTAATTACATAATACCGAATATTTCGGATTAAGAACTCCCGGATAACAAAAATTTTCTATCACTACTATTTACTTAATTTGGCATTCGAGTTTTCCTAAGATTTGTTAGGAAGAGAATTCATTTTAGTGTGGCTTCTTTATGAGCAGCTACCCGTCGCTACCACGCTCTTTGTACTACTACTATTTTATTTATCTTTCCCGCGAAATTATATATCCCCACCTTTATATTTTGTGGAAGCGCAATCCAACCGATTTTGGTTGCCCTGTTACACGGTGTTTTATTGAATTTATTTTTTGTATGTACAGTTGCGTATGTATTATTCGCTAAGGAACGATTGAAAAAAAATAGTAATCACCGTTTTTTTTTATACAGTCTACGATGTAACTCGACCTGATTTATGAACTGGGCAATTAACTGGGTCGTTAACCACAAACTGCAAATAGAAGGTAGTTACAGTTTTTGATGTAAGTGTGTTGATATGTTGTAAAATTTGAAGATGATTAAAAAATTATTTAATAAAATTAATATATATTTCTACATTCTACGCAAAGTATATTTGCAATAACACAACTTTTTCTAACTTTAATCTCTTCAAAGTGGATAACAGTATCTATATAGAAAAAAATATGTCTAATATTTTCACGTGAACTATCTATATGCAAAATTTTCTCAAACTTGTGTGGTACACCCGGGCTACAAGAATCACGCTTGAAAAATAAAGTGATTTTTTTCTCGGAAATCCTTTTTAGATTCATCTGCATTCAAATAAATGTACTAACTATGATTTTAAAAGTAGGTTTTGTATTAGATTGTTGAGGTTTTCTGAAATTGATAAGAGTTGATAAATGTTAGTAATAAACTGCATACATTGTTTCTGCTGCAGCCTATGTGATGAAAGAAAAAGAGAGTAGATTATTATTACAATTCTATTCAGAAGATTTGCTGCAAAACTGATGTTTATCTAGAAATTGGTTCATTTCTTAAAGTAAAATCTACTATTTATTTTCTATTATTACACAAAAAGTACCTTTTACATAAGCTGCTTCATTACAGAAGAAACAGTAGTAAAATTATTGAATTCGTTTACTTTTGATAGCAAATAGATTTTGTCAAATATGCAGATTAATGAGACTGATCTCAAGTCGATTAATAACTAATGAAAGCTTTGTTCGCAGACATGTAGTACCTGTCAGTAATAATTTTATTTGAAATCATGCAATAGGTACTCGTAATAAATTTGTACATTGAGCTCAAATGTATTTTTCACTACAACTACAACCTACAACGTTTCAATAATTCTAGTATGTCGGTTTTGAGTTCATCTATTTTCTTCAACCGCAATTATGCGGTTAATCTTGTGGTGATCCTTAATAATAATTAAATAATATTTATTAGTTGGTTAACATTTACATAATATATCTTTAGAGATTATCAGTGAGATATTGTCCCAAACAAATTATTGAGACTGTTATATAACAATCACAGAAACACTTCTTTTATATAAAAATGATACAAAGATTCTACTAGTTAACTGTTAGACAATCTTAAGGAAATGCAGGTTTCTTTGTGTTGTAATTGTTGTAGATGTAGACAGTATCAATAATTCAAGAATACTGCTATAAAACGTACAACTTGCAAAGAAAATTGAGATTGCACATCTGACTCCTACCTTTTGACCTGGGTCATTGCGGAACTTTCACTTGCCGGAAGATTCTTGAAGTGTATACGTGATGCTGTGTTTATTTTTAACGTTTAAAAGAATTTCTTACATCGGAGGTATCTGATTTACATTAAACATGTAACCTATTCTAAGTGTATTATGAAATCGTATAAATCATAAAACGATAAACATTTATTTTTACTAATAACACGGTTATATTTTTATTAATTGTGTCTTTAAATATAACTTCTTCCTTATAGTCTACCTATATTGTTGAGGTATATTTTAAAATCGTTTAATATTTAGTAATGTCAAAAATTCTATTAAAATTTAAGTATACTTATTTATTATAAACATAATGTGTTCTGGAAATACTTTTTTAAGATTTTCTTTTCTTTTCTAAACAAGTTGCATAATATGTATTCCTTCAAGTATTAGTTATTTAACAGAATCACTCAAGATCAAATTACAGATTACTATGTATTACTGTCAACAGCCAATAAGTATAAACACTTGATGCTGTTGTATAACAGCAAAAATCTCAAAATTGGAATATAAATGGTTTTTTAACATTTTCAATCCAAGAGTTATGGTTATAAAAAAGGCAATATGAGCAAAAATTCCAATATAATCCACAGTAATATTTTGTTATTTATGAAAAATAACCATTATATGAGAATGTGGGCTTTAATAAGAAGTAATTCTAAAGTCAGTAAATAATATTATAATGACGGTAAAATATTTGCATTTATTGAGAAACAGACAGTTTGGTAGTTTTATTGATGAGTTTTTTTGTAAGTTCAGTTTTAACCTACATCAGCTGTATTTGACTATTACAAACTACAGCTTGAAGCACACTTAACCAGCCCGAATGGGGAAAATTCGTACAAATGTTGTATTATATGCTTCTAGAATGGCTATGATTATTTTCTTACTACTTAAAGTGTTCTTTACTTACTTAGCGGTAGCATCATTTGTGCTGGGAGTGATCAGCAGAAATTAATTACTAATAAGACTATAAATATATACAAAGAATTAATGTATCTGATACGAACACGATTAGCAGATTCAAATTTATAAGATGCGTATTTCATTTTTATTTTAAAACTTGTTTCTCTATAGGTATTGTGCATTCATAACGGGTTATCATAAAGTAAGGGATATATTTCAACTTATTATATATTTTTAACAAATCAAATTCATAACAAAAAGTAAATGGAATCTAGTTGCTTACATAATGAAATTTTAGTGTATCTATGGCAAACAAAAGAATTGTCGTGACAACTATTGATACAAGTGTCAAACGAAAGTATCGCAATTTAGATAATTGTTCTCAAAATAAAACTCGCGTAAACGTAAAGTGTAACAATTTGAACATGGATCTGCAAACAAGAATTGGTTAGTACAATGTTATGATGAATGCGGTAACAATTACACTGCTGGATTACGAAGATTTCGTACGAAAATGAGTTTGAAAGCAGGGTCGTGCCAAATGTCGTACCGTAATTTGATTAGCAAATTTGAAAAAGTAGCCAATACTAATCCGCTAGCAATCAGTAGTGTGAATGTGATATCAAAACGATTACAAATGCCATACACCACGGTTTGGAAAATTTTACAGAAAATCCTAAAAATGTATCCCTATAAACTGCAACTGCTGTTTGAATTAAAGGATGGAGATTTTGCTCTCAGGCTCATTTTCATTACAAATACTGGCTCAGATAGAAATTGAACCCGAATGGTTATCCCGTATTTTATGGACAGATGAGGCCCGTTTCTCTCTTAACGGTGGAGTTAATACTCAAAACTGTCGAATATGGTCAACAGAAAATCCACATGAAATCGTTCAGCAAAATCTTCATGACAAAAAAGTCACCGTTTGGTGCGGTTTCACAGCTAATTTCATCATTGGTCCATACTTTTTCGAGGAAATACAGAATGGGGAGGCCGTATCTGTAAGTGTTACTGGTGAACGATACCTGCAAATGTTAAGGGATTATGCAATTCCACAGTTGCAAATCGAGCACGAAGGAATTGAAAACATGATTTTTATGCACGATGGAGTACCTCCGCACATTTACCGGTTAAAGAATTGTTTGTGGCGGCACTCTCAAAAATTGAGCACTTGCCACCTTGATGTTTGCTCCGGCAGCTTGAATGGCTAGGTGGTACAGAACTGGGTTCGTGGTTCGCTTGGTTGAATAAAATTGTTCTTTGACCTACCTGGTAATTCCAGAAGTATGCTGGGCGCCAACTGAAGTTTTGCTTATCGTCCCAATTGAATGAATTATACTCCAGCTTCAGTTCCAGAGAATAGGGACTAAACTAGGGATATTACTTATTTATTTATGTCGTACGAGTTCCAATTAATAAAAAACCAATTTTCTAATTGAACAACATATATTTAATGGTTAAAAATACGATATATTTCCTAAAAGACTACTATGCTACATAAATAAAGAAATATTTGTATTTAATTAAATATGCAAAAACTATGTACAAAATTATCCGACAAGCGGATAACGTTACCTAACTAATTAGAATTAAAAAAAGGTACTATATTACATCCGGAAGATTCAAATCTTTCGTTCACATAAAAAAGGCATTCAAAACAACTTGTCTTCTTATTACATAAAAGAAGTAAACGTAATATTTTACTAAACAATAAACAAGAAGTTACAAAAAAATAAAAAATAAACTTGAAGCTTTACTAACTAACGTATAAAAAAGTAAAATAAAACAAACATTCGGTTATGTTCCTCAGGGGAACAAACACAATTATATGGTGATATTAGCGCACTGATATGCGTACAGAAAAATCTGACATTAGTGGTGATTCGTTGCGGCGATCAAATCAATGGAACCCTTAGCAGAACAACGAGATGTATCAATTATGATGGTCGAAAGGGTTAGATACTTGGATCTAAAGGCTCCTATTTTGATTTGCAGCTTACCAAGCTGTTACGGGACGGCCAAATCAGATGTAAGGAAAAAGCATGTGTTAAACACAGTGGATTAATTAAAAAAATAAGAAACTATGGAATTGGCGTGGCTTACCAGCTATCTGGCTATTCCCATAAATAATTAGGCACTATCTGCACTTCTCTAGTTGTAGATAAACGGTAACTTTTAAACTTTTAAACGGTAATACTGATATCTTTATCACTACACAAGATAACGATGAGAAGATACGATAAAGGTATCGTGGACCGGTGGTGTTCAACGGACCACGTCTATTAAGACGTGTGACTGGACATTAGTCCAGTTTTCGCTCCTAACATATCCCTCACACGCCCTACCATCCAAAATGTATTGGTGTGAAGAGGTTATTATGGGAGACTTTTTCAAACAATGATTTTAGACTTTTATTTTGCGCGCGTAATATTTACACGCTGCATGTTAACTGCGGTTTTTCAAGATAGTGTTATAAGCAGACATTTTGCAAATTTATGGCCACCAAGATCGCCTAATCTTAACCCAGTGGATTGCTGGCCGAGGGGTTATTTAAAAAAAATTGATGTTTACAACACGTTCGACGACGCTGGGGGAATTAAAGGACAGTATCAGGGAGCAAATTCGTGCAATTCAACCAGAAATGTTGAATAGTGCTGTATACAATTTGGAGGAACGGTTGGTAATTTTACAACAACAAAATGGTGGTCATATCGAGCAATTGCGGTATAACCAGTGTTTGACATCAGAAATCCCATTATGTAAGCAACTAGATTCCATTTACTTTTTGTTATTAATTTGATTTGTTAAAAATATATAATAAGTTAAAACATATCCCTTACTTTATGATAACCTTGTATATAGATTTCTATATAAAAGGTTTTAGAAATAAACATGGATTATGCTATTATATTTTCTGCTTTTTATTTATATAGCACCGAATGCAGTCATTTGTAAAAATAGATATCGCCGTACAAGTTTAATGATAGATTTCCTTGTTCTGGTTAGTCTTGTAACTTTTAAAGATTTCGTTTTAACCGCCCGGTACGTTCTGAGTATTATGACAATCATACACAGTATCAGAAGCTTAGCATCAGGAAGCTGAAATTCATTTAGAAAGACGTTAGATAAAACAAAGTGTGCAAGCGATTATTTGTTCTAGAAATTCTGTATTTTAAAAAATGCTTCCAATATTACATTTTGTCCGTAAAATTAAAATTACCAGGTCCATAACAGCGATTTTCGCCCAGTACTGCTATTATGGCAAATTTGTCCTGAGCCCGCCTTGTGGCGATTCGTGTTTAAAGTGCTTTTACTTCAAACAACATAGCGAACATTTACAATGAAGGTTGTCGAATTTAATTTATTATTAGGTTCAGCTAAGTTTATTAAGTAAAACTGTAATCTTCAAATTTATTTAAGTTTCTGCGTTTGTAAATTGTCACCTGGGGTTTTCGTGACTGGAGGACGTAGTCAGAGGTAGAAAGGAAAATAAAGACAAGTCATAAAAACAACTATATAGTAACAACAACAATAGAATACAAAAGGATACACACATTGGTTACACAGTGTGAGGACGTACATACATGTCCTCCTAAATCTAACATAATCATGAGGGTGGTCGGAACCACCCTGCTCTAGCACTAAATCTACAAACTAAGAGAGAGAGAACTTGGTCACAACTCCCCCATAACTAAGCAGAGAGAGGGCTTTAGCACAACCCCCAGCAAAACTAAGCATTAGATAAATTAAAAGATATTCACCAGCTTGCTTGGAGATGTAGAGTGTACGAGTCATCTTCACTGACTGAATTGTAAACTCGAAGCAAGCTGGTTTTATACTGCCCAAGGCGGAAGAGGTTAACATAATAGTGGGAATCTGTAGGTTGGTGTTCCAAATTAAGGAAGCTCGCGCTTCCTGGTCGCAGGCTTGTGGCTAGTTTGCATATAGTAGAGCCGACCGTACCAGGCACGAAATTGTGGGTTGAGCAGAAGTGTGCTGGTTTCTTCTGAAGGAATGTGCAGCTGATTGTGAATTACGGGAGTAACGTAGACAGATATGTTGCATGCCAACTAATGCAACTTTAGAGATCCGTCGTGGGTGAAGCGGAAGCATTTCTTCGAAGGAATGCGCAGCTGGCTTCAAGTCGTTAACGGCGTGGCAGCGGCTGCTGGAATAACGTAGGCAGCACCGCAGACAACCTTGCACGATATATTGTACGAACGGAAGAGAAGTTGAGTTTTGTATGTAAAATTGAATTGTAAATGTTTCCGTTTGTGACAAAATTTTAATATTTCAGTTTATTATGGTTGTCACATTTCGACTGATCTAACTAAAACTAGTCTCTATTTACTAACTCAATTTTAGGCTAGTACTCATAATAGTCCTTCTCATGGTCAGGTTTTCGATGACCTGAAGGTACACAGCATTTCACCTAAAAATCTTATTTAGGGTAGACAGAGGTCCGAGATCCATGAACTGGACTTGCCGGAGTATGGTCGTCAACCATCTTGGATTTAATGTCAAAATGACAAATTGCTGGATCTCCGCAACGGCTGCTCCGATTTGAATGTACATAGTTGTTTTTGATCGAGTCCAAGTTTTATTTGTAATGCAAATGGTTAAATAATCTTTTTCGTATCTTTAACAATAAGTGCGTTATAACCAAAATAATGAAATAACATTTTTTGTTTCTAATATTTCGGTGTCCAGCTTTATTGTTTTGTTTTTTGTAAAATTTATTTAAAAGCTTCTTCAAATAAAGAAAAATTGTATCATTTTAGGGATTTAAACGTCGTTTACCGCTTCTACCATCTTTACAAATAAAAAAGATATATTGATTTTAGTTGCTAGAGGTACTATCGAACATCTACTATGTAGCTGGTAAAGTTTGCATTTTTAGTTATCAGTTTATTTTTATTTTATTTTAAGTAAACTCGATTGCTTTTAATTTTAAGTAAGTGTTACGTTTCTAATATTTTATTCAATTAATCATAATATCTTTATCTTTTATAAAATTTAGAAGATTTTTATAAAATTAAAGACAGTTGGGTATTTGCAAGATTGAATATCAGTATTTTGATGCCTTTTGATAGTGGTAATGGTGAAGGATTTACCCACGAAACACACATTTGCTTGTGTTCACTTTAAACACCTCATTCATCTGAATCATTGATTGTCTATAGTCGTTGGACTGGAAACGTCTCCATACTTACATCACAGCACCAAAGCAGTGGTTCTATCAAATCTATAAAGGCCATGTACAGCTGATTTCGAATAAATCTAGAACAGTAAGAATTGCATAGTGCAAATGTTGTTTTAAAAATATTAATTATATCACCTTAACGTAATTGTCAAATCTTTGATGCGTGACGTTTATAAGAGTTAAAAATCTATGCCTGGTCAATTAACTGAAGTTTTAAAGGCCCATATTGTGACCAAACCTGAAGATGGGTGGTCAATACGTACAGTTGCTGTCCAATTTAACTTTAACAAAAATACTGTATTGGCAGTAAAGAAACGGTGGGAAGCAGAAAGAACATTCAGTAAGAAAGTAGGTACTGGTAGGCTAAGAGTTTCAACAGTGGAAAAAGATAGATTACTAAATAATTTAAGGGCAAATCCATTTATTATAGCAAAAGAATCTGGCATAGCAGCACAGTTTCCTGGATCTCGACCAACAATTTGTAGGAGAGTAGAGGAATCCGAATTGAGAAATTGAGTAGCCGTTAATAAACCTTAATGAAGAGCACATGCTAGACTTTTATTTTCTCTTAATTTTCCATATCGCGATTTAGACTATTGGAACAGAATAATCTTTACTGGCGAAAAATTTTTTCATTCATGTAAGAAATCGACACTTAAAGTATACATACCTAATAACACGAGATTTGATCAAAAGTATGTAAACAATTTAAAAGATCTGAACATGGTGGTGTGTGGCGTGGTGTAGGTATGTGTTAGAGAATTTATGGAAGATTTAACGAACAAAATTATATTACTGTATTAGAAAACGTTATGCTCTCTTCAGTTACCCACCTCTACCATAAAAACAATTTCATTTACCAGCAAGACAACTGCCCGGTTCATACAGCGAGTATTGTAAATAACTGGTTTATAAATAACAACATTTAAGTTATGCTTTGACCCGCCGATAGTCCTGATTTAAATCCCATAGAAAACATATGGAGATTAATTGTTAAAAAAATATATCTGTCCAATTTTCAACCCCGAAATTCTGATGAATTTTGGGACATCATTCAAGAAACATGGGAAGAAATAAGCCTTACTGAAGATTTTGTGAATTTGTTTATAAATTCAATGCCAAGTAGTCTCCAACAAGTGATTGATAAAAACGGTTCTGCAATAAAATATTAAATAACTAATACTGCATTTTCTTTTTTTTAAAGATTAATAAAGTGTATGCAGTTACCTATGGGAATATAATCCAAACCCTGTTTCACACGTTGTTAAAATCGCAAAAATTACTCTCAAGACTTGCCCTAGATTTATTTGAAATCAGCTGTACTTGTTTTCTATTTGTTCATTTACAGGAGTTCGAATGAATAACCCGTTCTCGAAGGTATATTTTAACGAATAAATACACATTTCATTTACTGTTTGATTTACCAACTTATTTTTGTTTGTTTTCAACTTTGTTAACTATCATAGTAAGCTCAACTTAGCTAATCGTAGTCGTTTGCTATGAAAACAACAACATAACGGAACTATTACGATTTATACAAAAATACATACAAAAATTGTTGAAGTATGTGGAATTCACAAACATACTCCAGGATAGGGTGTTTCGAGTTATTGTGATTTTATCAGCTGGAGCTAACCGTCTGTAAATATAACATATAACACTCTTAATAGTACAAGCCATGAATAACATTAGTCTCGAGAGGTGACTAACGCGACATCTATGGAGCGCCAATCGTGCGAAGCGTTAGAAATATTCTTGTTTATTGTTTCCAGCCTTATTTTGTGGAACTCCATAATCATGAAATAAATAAAGATTATTAAAAGTTTCACAGTTTTATTAAAATATACCTGACAATATTGTTTCGACAGCTATGCTGTCATTATCAAAGGTAATATAATTATAAACAAACACGTCGCTAAGGTAGATACAAAATAGGTAATTAGATAAAATAATAATAATAATAATAAAAATTAATAATAAAAATCATAATTAAACATCTAATACTTCCAGTAACGGAGAATTACTGAGCTCAAGTTGTTCATTCATTAAAGGTATCCTGAGTTTGTGTTTGTATATCTCAAATGCTTCTAAAATGTCTAATTTGCGTTTGTGATTACAAAAATGTAGGAATTTAATATTATTTTGAGGAGTCATTGTGTGATTTTGTTCTAAAAGGTGTTTGGCGTAATTCGATTTTTCAGGATGTTTATTTTTGTAATGACGTACGTGTTCTTTATATCTTATGTCAAAATTTCGAAGTGTTTGTCCAATATATACCGAACTACAAAAAGAACAATTTAAACGGTAAATGCCCGATTTCATGATATCATGTGTTCTGTCTTTAGCATTAAATAAAAATGAAAAAGTGTTACTGTTGGTTTTAAATGTTATTTTATAATTGTTGGTTTTTCTTAGTATGTGTGCAATTTTTTCTGATATTTTGCCAAAATATGGTATAGATATGTAATTTGTGTCTTCTGTTTGATTGTCAATGGGATATATTCTTTTGATAGCTAACCTATAATCTTTTTGTTTAATTAAAGTGTCAATCATGTTCGGATTATAATGATTTGCATGTGCTAGTTGTTTAATGGTTGATATCTCTTTGCTAAAATCTGATTTTGTTAGTGGAATAGTTAAAGCTCTGTGTACTAATGATCTGTATGCTGCTATTTTATGTGTATTGTGGTGACAAGATTCATTTGGTATTGTTATGTCTGTTTGTGTTGGTTTTCTGTATATGGAAAATTCAAAAAGATTGTCTGCGTTAATCTTGATATTTAACTCTAGAAAGTTTATAGCCCTGTTTTGTTCTGTTTCTAGTGTAAATTTTATATTAGGGTGGATACTGCTAATAAGAATTAAAAATTCATTGATAACCTCAAAAGAACTGTCAAAACAAGCTAAAATGTCATCAACATAACGAAACCAGAAGATAATGTGTTTAGAGAGGTTTAATTCAAATATTCGATCTTCAAACTTGTCCATAAATATGTTAGCTAATAGAGGACTTAGAGAATTACCCATAGGTAAACCATCCTTTTGTAAATAAATTATGTTATTAAAAGTGAAATAATTTTGACTTATACAAAGGTCAATGTACTTTAATGAATGAACAACTTGAGCTCAGTAATTCTCCGTTACTGGAAGTATTAGATGTTTAATTATGATTTTTATTATTAATTTTTATTATTTTATCTAGTTACCTATTTTGTATCTACCTTAGCGACGTGTTTGTTTATAATTATATTACCTTTGATAATGACAGCATAGCTGTCGAAACAATATTGTCAGGTATATTTTAATAAAACTGTGAAACTTTTAATAATCTTTATTTATTTCACGTTAGAAATATGGTAAATATAAGATGTCAATGGAAATACGGTCATCAACCGATTTTTAAGTTAAATTATAATAGATTTTAAAAATTAATACTAACATAAAAATTCTTCTCATATATGATAGCCTAAGCAATGGTTGCCAACTTAGAAACTTCTAAGGTCATAAAGTAATTAGTAGTGATGGGAACTTGGGTGTCGAGTGTCGTGATACTATTCGTGGTCGTGACACTTGAAGTGTCACGACACTTAGTGTCGAATAGTATCGCTCTTATTAGAGTGTAATTCTAAGTTGCTTGATCATTCTTACAAAGAAATTAAACGCAGATTTGTTGAACTGGCCAAGAACATTAAGTACATGTTCCTCATGTACCTAATTACTATTTCAGCTTTTTTTATTTATAACTTATAATGTATTTTGAAAACAGACGACTGTCGAAACACGTGTAAATAAATACAATGATCATTCATTTTAATTAATTCAATTATTTTGCTGAAAACCTAAAATAAAAGTATCATCTTCAATTTTAACAACAACACGTTCTCAACTAAAGACCAACGTCGTCAGCGAAGTTACATTTTTAAATAGTTTTTATAATAAATCCAATGAATAGAATTACAAGTTATTTATAGAATATGTTTCTTTTCTTTTAAATTTCTGTTTCATAATATGTATTTGCTTTCATAAATAACTTAATATCTTTTAATGTACTTAGTGCATAATAATATAGTATAACCATAACAGAATTTACTCATATAATTTTTTTTAATCCTTAGTTGGTTTATGATTTACGTAGCTAGGAATCTTGACTGCTTCTCGTTTCAATTGGATTACATTTACACTAGCACATGCATGATGCAAACGCGAAGTGTCGTTAAAGTATCATGAAGAATCGACACTTCACACGGATAATTGTTTCGACTCTCAAGTGTCGCGACACTCGGGTAGTATCGAGACCCCATCACTAGTAATTAGTATATCACATACCTTACTACATTAATATAGGATACAGACATACAGGATTAATTTAAACAATTTGCAATATAACAGCCAAATCCTTCTTTCATTACAGGGCACGACATATAATTTAATTTAGTAATGAAATAGCTATTTACACTCGAATGCGGTAAGTCGAACTTTACAGGGCGACAACTTTGTTTAAGGCACGAGCCCGTAGGGCGAGTGCCTTATTAGTTGGAGCCCTGTAAAATGACTTGACACATGAGATTTGTATAAGATTTTTTGGCCGACAAGTTTTATAGAAAATAAAAAAAAATAATTCAAAACATGCACATCATAGTGTGCTCTTGGATGACATTTGTAGTTTCCAAACGTACAATAGATGGCGCTGCGGCGATTTAAATTAATTAAATTTTAATTTTTTCTATTAAAGCCCGAAATATTTTTAATAATAACTTAGGTAACATGTATTTTATTACATAAACTTAATTATTACAAGAATAGTTGGTTTCTTAAATATCTCTAATTGCCCAGTGTTTTTTAGTATTTTTACCACATTCGCTTGTCATTTTACGACATCATGCGTAAATATGAAGCTACAGTTGACGTAAACAAAACTGAAACAAACGTTTTAAAATACAGGAGGCCAAAAAAGCTATTTACGTCTTCAAATTCCATACGGATTAAAGACACGATTCATTTTTCTCCTACTTATGACAACTTAATCATATTTAAAATTTCCGCGTTATTTAAGTATTCATTGCTAATAAGGTTAAATTCTTTTCTACACATCAAGCATTATCGTCTTGAAAAAAGAGACCAAAAAACTTAACAAGGTTATTCCTATTCAGAAGAAACCTGAAAACTATATCAACAGGTAATTGATGTTGATACACTTCATTGTCTTTTTTTTACAAAGTACTTTATTTTGGCCTTAATGCTTCAGCAAGTGCCACGGAAGACGCCTTAAAATTACTAAGCACACGACATAGATATAAATGTTTCGACCTCTAAACAAACCTTGTGCGCATTATATTTTTTGTACTTTAGGTGCTGTCAGTTTTGTTGTATTAATCCTTTTGATCCTTCTTATACAAGACAGGAAGCTAAATAACAACTTTTCTATAGGTAAATTTTAATATCGTTTTGTTATTATAGCTATGGCAACTGGTTAGTTGTAAATTTAATGGTGTCTAAATTTCTTTTATAACAGTAGTTTGCTTGCGAAAGTGATATTTCTGATAATTAGCTGTAACATGTTAACAAGACATTTATTTATTTTATATAATTGTGTTGATTAAAAATTTAAAAACACATAAATAAGTTTTGAGACTTAATTATATCAAAATGGATTCCACGCTGTGCACATAAAAGTGTCTTCAGAAATATAATTATTAGATTCCTGAACCAGTTCTATTTAACAGAAATTTTGGTAAAATGCGCCAATCAGTTATAAAATATCATTATTTCGGTATTAAACTGACAGTTGTAGAATGTTATTCTTCAAAAACCTTACGTAAGATATATGAGTGTAGACATTAATATGTCTAAATGATAATATAAAAACAGAATTGATAGGACCCAATGAAATAGTCATTACTTTTTCAAAAATTAATTAGGTTAAAATCTGTAATAGGTAATATATCTGTTATATCAGATAAATAGATAAGGATCGGATGAAAGTAATAGAAGAAAACTAGACAATTTCCTAAATTATATCTACTATCTTTATTAGTAACGGAATGCAGATTCATAAAGAAATTGCAAAAACCTGAACGTTTTATTATGCTACAAGGTAATAACACTACTAAATAGATATACAAATTTATAATAGTTTGTGTTGTGTACTAGGAAAGAAACTTTAATTTGTTTTTAATTACACCATTGTTAATAATAGTAGTAGTAGTAGTAATACTGTTACAAGTACTACATATTTCTTATTTCGTTGTTCATGTTAAATTTGATAGTTTTAAAAATAGTCAATTTACAAAAATATTTGTTAGGCTGCATCAGAAAAACCTCGTCATCATTAGTTTTAATTGACATTAAAATCGATGTTTTCAAAGGTTTCCCTTATACGGTTATATAAAGCTAAATTCTTTTGCAGGGTCTCATTTTCACTTAACACACTTTAATCAATTTAAATTTAATTATAAACGTTAAAGTTTATTCATTCTATTGCACAAATATAAATAACAGAAATAAACCTTTTGTGACGGTTGCATAAAGCATTATTAATAACACGATCATTTTGAAGCGCTCATGGCGGTTGAAGTATGTGATTGGTTATTTTCAATTGCAAAAGCGTGAATGGATTGGTTATTTCTAAGCAACTGATATAACGTGAATCGTTATTTTTAAACGGGTGATTTTTTTTCTTAACTAACTATTTTAGATCTGCAATTTTGAGAAAAACTTAAATTATCAGAAACCAGTTTCAGCCAACAATCTCAATTAGTTGTATAATAACACATTGTTTAGTATCGAAGATCGTACCTATTAGTTTTCATGTTTTTTAGAAATTTAAACATATTTTCAATACTAGCTCCAGAGGAATGATTTTATAGCCAGAGGAATTACTCAAAGCTTTTTAATTTGACAAATATTATAGAGTCAAAGAAGATTAATATAAAAAAGCAGAAATATTATTTAATTAAATAATAGCTAAAACGATCTTAAGAAAACGCCAACTTCCTTGTTGAATTTATAATATATCTTCTTCCCATGTTGTAAAACTGCAGATGATGGTTGTATATTTGGAGTTAGGGTTTCTGGGTCTCGACAATTTTGCTATTCCCGAGACTCGAGACTGGTTTTTCCGAAAGTCCCGGGAATTCCCGGGAATCTCGGAATGTAATTTCACATATGTAGGTACCTAACACAAAAATCCATATATTCATTTTTAAAATTACTTTAATTAATCCTCTAATCACTTTCTTCTAGAAGTTCTCATTGGAAAATAACTGTAAGTATTTAATGAAAAGCACAGCAGTACATAAATAAATTCTTATATCATGAAATTATTTTCTTCTCTCTTTTATGCCAAAACCTTTCCTGTTTAGTGTTTTATTGTTTGTCGGTAAGTCTTAAGTTATTTATAGCTTTTTTAAGGAATTTTTTTCTTGAATATGAACTCACGATACATATTATTATCAATAGTTCAAATTGATATTCCATCTTCTGCGACCTATTGAGATACATACAATGTCACCCAAATTCCTTGTTTTGCAAAATTTTATAATTGATTGTTAATTTTTAATATTTTTCGAGGTACAAGGTATATCTTCCATCTTCTTCACTATTTTTTTCAATGCGATCCGTGCATGCATTCTAAATGCTGCATGCGGCCTCTAGAATTTCAACCTTACACGAAATTTGTTTGAGGTAATAATTACATTGGGCCATTTCGACATGTTTAAAACAATTTCAAACTACCATTTGGTTTATTATCATCTTGAAGCTAAACAGAAAACATTTTATTTCTAAATTTAATAGGTAAAGGCAACTAAAAGTCAGATGAAACAAATTGAGAAATCTAGTAAATACGCAAACAATTATGAAAGCGAACTATTGTCATTATAAAAACTTTTAGCATTTTCTTGGAACCCTTTACCTATTGAAAACGACCAGTTCATACTTCAATATGAATTTTTTGATTGATTTGTGGACTGTATTCTGTATTTACTGGTTCAGATTATGTTTTCTTTACCAATTATATTTAATAAATTACAAAATTAGACAAATTATTTAATAAATTGGATGTCACCAATAACTGTCTGTTTTATTTGTACTACAACTTCTTTCTGGTTGCTAGGTAAATTAAAAAATATATAATTATGTGATAACAGAGCATCAAAATAACAACTATAAATTAACTGCGCCGTAACATACCGCCGCCCTTAAAATAATTAATTTCAAAACAGTTAAATTAGAACAAAAAATATCACAACACAAAAAACATTACACCTGTAAAGTTCCTATATTAGGTTTCATCCATTGGTAAAATACAAAGTTTTGTTACAGCACGCTTGATAACTGTTCCGTCGCTGAGTTTCAGAGACACAACGCGTATTACTTGGTCTGATCCTGGGTGGATTTCAGAGACGCGTCCAGTTTTCCACTTTAATGGAGGTAAATTATCTTCTTTTATGACGACAAGATCACCAACTTTTATTAAAGAAGATAGATTTTCTTTCCATTTTAGTCGTTGTTGCAACTCAGTAATGTATTCTTTGTTCCAACGTGTCCAATAGGACTGAATTATTTGCTGCAGTCGTTTGTAGTGACTTAGACGATTTTCTGGTGTAGGTGACGGCGGTGCGTCGCTGGATAAGAATGACACTGCTTTAGCATTAGTAGTAGAGTTTGAATTTGATGTTTGAGACGACTCAGCGTCTTCGCTTTCTTTGGGTCTACTGTTTGAGAGTGATGTCCTACTATTATTATTATAATCTTTACGTAGTAACGTATTAAGCATATGATGACATTTCCTGCAAGGTGATTTGTCACATTCTGATAACTTATGGGTGGGGTTAAAACAATTGTAACATAACCTAAGCTTTTTTATTTCATTAATTTTCGAATCTACATTTAAGTTCAAAAACTTTTGACATTTGAAAATAAAATGATTCATTTTGCAAAAATAACACGTAAACCTATTTTTGTCATCATTGTAGCTTACATGAGATCTGCTTGTAAAAGGCTGATTGACTGAGCTTCGGTATTGATTAAGAGGTTTTCTGCCAGTTTTCGAAATTTCCAACTTTCGTAATAACTCGCACTTGTCTTTCAAAAAACTATCCATGTCTTTCATAGATGGAAGTTCACCTGTTATTTTATGCGCTTCCCAGTATCTCCTGGTATGGTTGTCAAACTTACCTGTCAGCATAAAAATGAGGAACGTGTCCCACTCGTCAGTAGGTTGACCTAACAATTTTAAACACCTGAGGTTTCTGTTAAAATTGTCATAAAGCTTTCTTAAATCGCAATAAGATTCCTTTGTTAATACTGGTGCGTCAAACAAAGCTTTTGTAAAACTCGTAGACAAAGTAGAACAAAAACGAGCCGTGCTTTAAATATATAGATTAGTAATTAATAATTGATCTAATAGTATATTATAATACAAGTGTATAAGCAAGCCTTTAAAGCACGCACGACGGGTTTAAAAGCACGAGGCTAAGCCGAGTGCCTTTTAACGGAGCAGTGCTTTAAAGGCTCTTATACACGTGTATTATACGCTATTTTTTATTATACCTTCTGAAAATTGTAACAAAAAAGTAAATTGAAATACCTTTTTCGAAATAATCTACATCATTAATCGTTGATATAGAAATGGTTAAAAGTTGTTGTTTGGTTGCTATGAATATTGTTCAAAATTTGTAGAGTGTATTATTTTAACATTGTTGTTGATTTCTTGTTACCTAGGCAGCTTTAAAGCACTAGGGCTTTAAAGGCCCGTTTATGCACGCTTTTGCGTGTTTTAATTAGCGATTATGATGCAGGTATAATAAAAAAATAATTAAAAATCGCCCCAGTCATTTATAAGTTTTGTAATAACTTCAAACGTATCTCGCGATGATTTGTAAACAATATGAAATAGCTATATAAATAAGCAATTGTCATCATGTAATATTTAAACAACTTGTTTGCTTCGCATGGTTTTCAACTAATGTGGATTTGTCTACGCAATCTAATAACAAATCAACCGTTAACCGCAAGTGATGGTTGCAGCAAACTTTAAAATTGTAAATAGTTCTAAAACTTACCATCGCGTAAAGTTTATTAAAACTAAAAATATAAACATTAAAGAAATGTAGTAATTAAATAGTGTTGACTAATCTACACAGCGATAGCTTCAATATAAAAAAAGAATCACGTAAGTCGGACCCGTAGAACTCTCAAACGAATTGGATCAAAAATAAGCCGTGTGTTTTAAATATATAGGTAAATAATGTAAATTAGATCAGAATGTATCCAAATAACTGTAAACTTTTAATTTCAAACTTTCTTAAGCTAATCTATCTGTAAAATAGTTTTTACATTTTTAGAAACCAGTATAAGCAAACATAAAGCCTAAAAGAATATGAAATAATATTGAAAACTTGTCTTAATTGTGTAGAAATATAAATAGTAATAGATAAAATAAGAAAAATAGCCCTAAGACTGGTTGAACTTAAATATGAATGTACCTTTTCGAAATACATAGGATGTTGAAGAAAAAAGGAATACATTACAACATACAAACAACTTGGAAATATAAAAATAAATGGAAATAAAAAAAATTTTTCCTAGTATAAAACTTTTAGTTAATTTATTTCAGACTACAGTTGCGTTTGACATAATTTATCTTTTTACAGATATAACATGAGACTATCAAACGTTTAACGATAGGTATTAATTTCTTGGTTATAAATAATGATACTTTCAACAAACATAAATATCTTAATCTAGCATGCTTAGTTACTAATCTGATAAATTTTGCGCTTTATCTTGTAGCAGCTTCCTTAAAATTGATTTAAGCTGTCACATCTACTACCACATAGGCAGTTAAGAAATGAAATTTGCTTTACAAAATGAATGTAAATTAACTTTAAATTGTATGTTTCGTATCCAACAATTTATGTAGGTACAAATAATTTCAAATCCTAGCTTTAAAATCGAAGAATATCATTAACACATGCTACTTGAAGTTTTA
This sequence comes from Agrypnus murinus, assembly GCA_929113105.1. Lineage (NCBI taxonomy): Eukaryota > Metazoa > Arthropoda > Insecta > Coleoptera > Elateridae > Agrypnus > Agrypnus murinus. The sequence goes on from OV816024.1 coordinate 190,218,835, forward strand.
CACAATATATCTTGCAGAAAAATTGGTTGCAATATCATTTGCATTATTTACATATACGTCCCACATCCAAAGAGTGAAAGTATTAAGATGACACTACATTTAATTATCTTTTTTTGGCCACAAAAGATTTTTTGCTTTTTAGTAATTATATAGATTGCACATGTTTATTTATGTCATAATCTTTCTAAATTTCCTTATATTTTTTTTAATAATTGTCTTTAATCATTTTTTAACGTGACTATTTTTTAATGATTATGCAAAATATCGATTAGTGCTAAAGAAATGAACGATTAATTAGAATTTTAAAAATGTGGGATAAAGATCCAAGTTATAATGTTATGTTAGCATATTTATGAGTTTATATAATTTTAGTTTGAAGATGAAACACCAATATTAAGCCGGTTCTTTATGTTTTTTCGGGCTTTTAACGAATATGTTTCACATAGTGATAAATAGTAATAAACAAATAAATCTTTAAGAAAAATAGGAGCAATTTTTAATTTTCACACCAGGAAAGCACCCAGCAAAGAACTGTTATATAACAGACATCTAAACTAGTTAGTATTAAAAGGTTATTAACGAAAAATGAGTATTATTTAGAACAACTAACTATCCATTGATTAGGGCTGCTTATAAAATACATTAAATATTTCGCCATTTCTTGAGTAATAAACATATTTTGTACAGCAAATATTGGAGTTTCCAGTAGAATATTATAGATATACATACAAACTTTTATTTATAGAAAAATGTATAATGAATTTATAGTGGACTTTATCAATTTATTTATTACATGTATTTCCTTACATTATTAGTTATCCTCGGTTATAATCATTTTGAGATCGTACTTGGAGTATCTAATTATTATTAGTAATGTATTCATGTATAGATATACGTATATTTATTTATTTTTGGGCGACAAATCGTAATGGCGGAGCATTCCTCGTACCTCACGGCACCGATATCTATGACCATTTGGCCAACCCTACTAGAATTTAGCCGAATCTGAGGGAATTCCACCTCTTATCGTCGCTTATTACCTTATCGTGCTAAACATCACATTGATACGGGAGCTACAGTTTTACTACCTATCTGAAATGAAGGCGTCTTAATTTCTCTACGCTATGAAAAATTACCAGCTTTATTTAATATAGCAACAATATTTGTAGTAATCTTATGTATTTCGGTAAAATCGGACGGGAAGAAAATTCTTATAAATATTTCAACTAGCTTTAGTTTCGTTACCTGTCCCTAAATAATTCTTGAGTTGGTAACAATCTTTCAAATCAAGAATTTTCGTATTCTATGAAATTTATTATTCTTTTACAAATTATATGTATCAGGGTGGTCCACAATTTTATTGGTTTCACCCTAAAATATGGTTTAATTTGATTGAAAAATTCAATTACCAAAATATGAAAGTTTTTAAACAGATTATTTAGCATGTGGCTAAAATATTTCATTGAATTGTTGTCAAGCAGTTCCTTGTGCACAATTTTGACATAAATGTAAATGTGAGGATTATTTTTTATAGAAGATATCTTTAAAATAAGTTACAAATTTCTGCGGTTTTGCCATAGCAATCTAAAATAATGTAATTATTTCTTGATTGGATGTCTTAAAAATATCTAAATAATGTTAAATAAGTTGTAAGGAGGGATTTTATAGATAGGAAGATGTAACTAGGCAAATTAAAGTAATTAAGTTAAATTTAGTTATTTAATAATTGAATTTAAAAAATAATTTGGTCGACAAGTTCTAGTGAATTTATTCTGTTAGGCCAATACAAGTGTAGGGTATCATTGAAAAGGAAATTTTTTAGACTATTTATTTATTGAAATTGTTTAAACAATAGTTAATAGTCATAAACAAATATGTAGTTATGTAGTATTTAGTTCCAAATTGGCTTTTGTTTCTAACTAGAAAAATAACCATAGCAGTGTTTTGTTTTCAAAAAGATATATAAACAGCAGCCGTTTTCGTAAATTTTTTTTAGTTTCTGAGAAAAATTTTTTCTTAAAGAACTCCTAAAGAACTTCCTAAAGAAGAATAAATAAATAACCTTCGTTATAAATTGGATAATGAAAGGGAGTTTATAAATTAATTCATTGAAGGAACTTACCTTAATTCAGGAAAGCAGCTGGGTTTTAATTATTTTATTTATACCATTTAAATTGGACATTATTTATAAGAGAGAAGAATATCATGTATTCCAGCCATTTTTAATTATAAACCATATGGAAGAAAGAGCATTTCTGTTTTATTAGTACATCAGTTGGTAATTTAAAAAAGCGCCAAAATTTTAATATTATTTAATACTTTTAAGGTATTTATTTAGTTATAATCTAGTGTTTAAGATAATGAGGATGACAGAGATATTACTCCCGAAGGTAAAAGCCATTAACTGTCGTAGGATTGATTTTTCTTTTATTCAGGGTATTAAAATTTCATTTTATTATTGTTCTATTTTAATTATTAGTTGGTTTAGTTTCTGTGTTCTTTATTAAATAAATTTCGTCATTTCAATTTTAAAGAAGATATTAAAGATAAAAATATTAATATTTCTTTGTGTACGTTTTAGTACTTTACTGTTACTTATGTTTCTTCAGATCCATAAGTATTTAGTGCCCTATATTTAAGCGACCCGCTTGTGAGTCTCAGTTGTTGTAAGATTCAAGCTTAGTAACAATTAACTATTTTAGCCTGAGCATTTTTTTATGGTAAAGGTAGGTGGTTTATATTTTGTATATATCATCACTTGCTTTTACAGACATCTGTTGCTATATAGCCTGTTTGTATGGTCATATGAGTCAATCAATTTTATTTTTTATCTTTATGCAGTCATAATAATTGAAATTTTTTTCTTCAAATGTTTTTGAGTTACGCTCTCCGAAATTTTTTTTGAAATGGGATCCTGTTCATTTTACGCTACCATTCGATAGAACATAACATTTTTTAACGTTAACAATAACGCTAACATTTTTTTCTCTTTACAATAGGATTAATTTTTTTTAAATATTATTTCATTTTAATAACATTTTCTCAACAAAACGCCGGTCGAGTATTTAGGAATAGTAGGTACCTTTAAAATTTAACTCGCCATTGCTAATATAAACAGCAACAAATTGCATACAATAATTGTATGCAATAATTGTATGCAATTTATTGCTCTTAAAATTAGCATTTCCGAGTTTAATCTTAGATATACATACTTAGTATTCGTAAATACTTGAACCGGCGGCGTTTCCTTGAAAAAATGTTATTAAAATTAAAAAAAATATATTTTTTTTAATATTGTAAAGAGAAAAAAGGGTTCTATTGAATGCTAGAGTAAAATTAACAGGTTCCCATTTAAAAAAAATTTTCGGAGAACGTAACTCAGAACAATTGAAGAAAACAAATTTTCAATATTCTCAAATGTAGATAAAAATTTCCTAAAAAACCTTTGTATTTAACATTATTTCCTAAAATGAATATTAACGACAATAAATCGCCGTCTCCATACTTTTAACTAACCCTGCATATCATGTTATAACTTAGCGAAATTATTTGGTCTTCTCCACAAATATTTTTTGTCACAAAATGAATTTTAGGACAAATAACTCAAATAATTAAAAGTTTGTGTCAATCTTGTTACTGTTTTGATACTTGGCTCAGTTGGGTTACCAAATACTATATGTATGTTATAAAATCATAGATATTAACATACATATATCATAAACACGGTTTTACAGACACAATACTGCGAATAAATGAGTTTTTAATTTGATACCTTCAAAAAATGCCTAGTGTAACTATTAATATGGTCACTCACTGTAGTTCTAATTATAAATTTTATAAATTAATAAGTTTATTAAATTAATTTATAAATTCAATCCCTTCACTGATAGGGATTTCACGCGTAAAGCGATTCCACACATGAGAGTGAAGAATTTGAGCATTATCCGTTTGGTACTCACAATGAAATTGATGAAACCTATCTAGGTACTCACAAAGAAATCCGCGTATCCGCGGGGATAATTTATTATTCTTGAATATGTCGATGTGAATGTCACTATTAATATGTAAAATATATTCGAGTTAACGAAACTCACAAATATACTGCGGTGATATTTGTATATATTTAAATAAATGATATAATAGATATAGAAATATCCACTGTTCCAAATAAAACATAAATTATATACGGTGGATTAAATTAAAAATACACCCCAAATATTTTTCTTTTTCCAATCAGCCAGCTCAGAGTTATTCGATAGAACATAAATTGTTCGAACTACGAGACTCTTATTAACTCTTATGCCTGAAAAAGGAGAAAAACTTATGTTGCAAACACTAGGGCTCCTGAAAACTGGACAACCACTCCTAAACTCTAAATTCAAAAAAAAAGAAAACTGAATGCTTGTATAAGCATCAATTAAACACATAAGTAATTTTAAAAACACATAAACTTTATTTAGTTCAAAGGAAAATAAATAGTAATGTTAGAATGAAAGAAATAAAAAGAAAAATTGTTCAAAATTATACAATAAGACCAATGGGAAAGTTTGATTCCCAAGCTTGCTCAAATGTAGTTAAAAGTCGTAATAGCCTGACATAAGGCTATTACAGTCATTCACTTGAACAAACCAACACAAATCAAAAATGTTTACAAATAAAAATGTTTATCTTAATGAAGAATAAATTGAAATAAAAGAAATTGAATTGTTTTGTTTTTTTTAAAGAAAATAAGTTCTTAAAAGAACCTTTAAGATTTAACAAAATATATTTGAAATTATTAAAGAAAAAACTTTATAACTTTAATATTGTCCATCAAATTAAAGAACCCTTTTTATTACGACCAACCTGGTATATTATAAAGATAGTTTCCTTTTAAATGTTAATCCTCTATTGGTAACACTGTATGAATGTATTTGTCAGCTGATTTCCTGTGATAATATGTCAATACATAAATCGATAATGGAAATAAATTCTCCTGAATTTATTTAAATGATGTCGTTCACTTCAAATAGTTGTAGAGCAATAATAAAATGTTCTTTAAACTTTTAAAAAATATTCAGGTAACACTTTAACTTAATTCAAATTCCGTTTTTATTAAACGTTGATACATTAATCACATGGTCCAAACATCTAACCTCACTTTAAATTACAGATTTTTAATCCGGAGTCAAGCATAGATTCGCCCAAAGCTGTTTATCGACTGACTTTGTTAAATTTGGCTCCAACTTATATAGATTTTGTTAAAACAAAAGCCTGCGCTGACATTTTTCCAAAACAAAATCGAAGCACGTAAAGTTTATGACGTCACTAACCCGCACAGCTGTTCTTAATTATCACGAATCTTAATTCTATAAACACAGGATTGTAGTACTTAAAACAAGGATTAAAACAATGTAATACACTTGTATCCTAAAATGCATCGCAACAAAGATACAAGACGAACACGATTGACAATGTACAAATTTCGTTATAGCTTAATTACATACAAAATTGAAATAAAACAGGTTTATCCTATACAAAATAGATGCATGATCACACAATACAACTAATACATATAAATTTTCCATAGGAACATCTTTACAATTTACAAAAAACATAATTTTACAGTCCGATACGATATCGAATCAACCAATTGATGCATTTGCAAGTTCCAGCTTTAATATTGATTCAAATAAAATCAATTTATGATCAAATTGATCCAAGTGTTTACATAAAAACAATGGTGAGAAAAACACAGTATAAGAGTTAATAATCGTCAAAATAAAACGTAACGACAAGATTTAAACCTTCAATAATGAAAATGTTCAGGATTATTATAACAAAGTTTAAAAACTAATTGTACTATATAAGTCATAACAAGATTGACCCCAAGTTGGTCTCTTGGAACATAGAAAAATCCACCCTACGTTAAAGATCGTAGCCTCTAAATTTAAACAAGAAGATTACTTCTGCTCTACAAATGAAAAACCCATCCCAATGTGTAACTTGGGTTGTATAAACATGTATTATGATAAAACAATCTAAATGATTGATATCATTTTTCTAAAAATGAAACCTTTTAAATGCATATGAAATTTAGGTTATGTTTGCATGAAATTTATATTCTTGATTTTTATTTTAAATATTGATGAGCCTAACAGTGACCCTATATGTAACCTTTATATTTAATTATGCCTATCACTTAGCATGTCCCTCTTTTAATTTAAATCTGATATGTGAAATATTTGTTTTCACGTTTACCATCTATCGTTAATTCAAATTTTCAATGAGGTGATCTAATATCACCGCAATACGTATCTACGGTTTTTATCGTTGCGCATAGTGATTTATGATTGGTGTAAACATGAAATTCTCTACATTCCACATAATGCCGGAATTTTTATAGCAAATATTTATAGGAAAAAAGTGAATTGCTAAAACTTCGCGTGAAAAACACTGTATTTTCGATCAGTAGGAGTAAGCCTCCGTGACATAATGCGTCTCCACATGTCATTTTCTAGCTGTTAAAGCACTGATGCTATCGTTGTATAATTATCAGCTGCTATCTGTTATGAGGTTATGATGTCTAAAAAATCTACACCTAAAATTGGAAATCGGGCACTGGCTATAAAAAACTTTCAGGGTTGAGTAGAAATTTCAAAATCGACTATCAGGGATAAAACACCTATCATTGGAGTTTCGATATTGTTAGCTGCTACCAAAATGGAAGAGGTAAAAGTTACTTCTGTTTGGTGTATGCCAACGAATTTTGGTGGTATGATAGAAAACATTGAGGCGGTGTTGACAATAAAAGGAATATTGTGCACTTTATCTTCTAGAGTGATAAATGTTGATGAGGTATCTGCAATAACTCTGCTAGCCCCATCTAAAATAACAAAATTGATCATATCTAGTCTTTCAACAGAGGATGACAGTGGAAGATGCATGAAGTTTATCTTTAAATAAATTGGTAACTTATTTCAGCAGTAGGAATTCCTTAAGATGGATTTCAGTTAGTGGACTGTCGTCCTTAACCCCCCCACCCCAACTGCGTGCTGCTAGATTTGCAGTTTGTTTGCAAAGGGGCTGATGGGTAGATATTACACAGAAAGTATTCCTTATCAAATGAGGTATGTTTATCCGTTGCCAGCTCCTAGACTGCAATCTTTAGTAATAATTCAAATCCTATTTATTTTATGTATATATTTCGATGCGATACCACCATAACCTGGAGCATTAGGGATTTTCAATTTATGTGTTGCTGATGTTAGTTCATTCTTCGGTATACCTCTTATATCTCAGTATATTTTACATCGCTGCTCGGTGGCAAAATTATTGTTTCTGACATAACCCACCACTGGTTGAACAGTGTACCTTTAGACTTTGCTCACACTAAACCAGATAAATCCTGTAAATTAACCATTTCTGTGAACTTTGTCGAACAGCGATATACAATGCTGACGTTCCCCGGGAAATGGTACTCCGCACATACTCCCTACATATGCCCTACTCTGCACACCCTGTTAGTTTCTTTTTTTCTATATGTATATTTGCGTTTGAGGACGAGAAGAAATTCTTCTTTGACTTAGGGTTTTTAAAACCCTACAAAGCTTTAGAACACACTTAACTATCAGGTAGATTGTTAGATAATAATAGTAATAATAATAAAAAGAAACTAAAATAGAAATATCAAAAAACCAATATGATAAGATAATAAATAAAAACCACAGTACCAACTACCAAGAATTAAAATTTTCATTAAAAAAAATAACATGCATTTGGAATGTGTTTGCACATACGAACTTATAAATTCCTGCATACATTGCATATTAATTTGAAGTGTTAGAAACTTCTCTTATTCCTAACAAAGATGGGAGCTGTCTTAATTAATATACTACTAGTAACTATTTACATCGAAGTACTCTTATTTATACAATCGTGGTAATATTTCACACAGGATTCTGTTGAATTTCTTATATTCTACTTATTATAAATATCACATCTCCCAAAGTACATATCATTCATAACTAAACAATGCCTTGCTTGTCTGACTGATTAAGTTATTATAGTGCAGAGGAGATTGGTAGTATAAATACCGTTAAAAGAGAAATCAATATTATATGATTGATGCTATGTGTGCATTTATGGTGCATACAGAACCATGAGAATCTATATATTATGTATTTTGCTACAACCGTACAATACTACTATAATAAATACGTAAATTGAAGTACCTACACGCGACGAACTGCTTGTAGATAAGTGGGATAACAATTTTATAATGATTATTGAAATAATATAAACTCGAGTGTTTTTGCTTTTGATGCCGCAAAGAATTTTGTTATCTTGTATAAACCTTTTAAATATTAAGAAGAAAAATTCTTTTCGTTTTGTAGGTTATGGCACGAGAGTAAATGTTTTTCACGGCACACACTGGTGTAACTCACAAAAACGGCAGGACAGAAAATCCAGTTCATAGAGTTCTTAAATTACCTGTCAGGTTTCATTAAGCATGAGGTGCATCTTTAATGCACGACCTTGGAACTGATAAGTAGCTACTTACTGAAATAACACCCCTGTACCTGGTCATTTCATAGTAGCGCTTAAAGCAAGTACACTTGTGCGTTTATTAAATGCACCCCCAGTGAAACAGAAGCGATTAATTTGCCAGTTGAAAATATGGATTTACATTTGTAAGGAAAGTAGTTTTAGCCTATGATACAGTTATTCCGCTCGTCTTTTGTTACGATGGCTAATATGACATTATATAAGGTACGAAGAATTTGAGTTTTTTCAGTCCATGGAAGCAAGGGAAGCAATGCTTCCGTTAAGAATTTATTAAAATTAAAAGACAATGCTAACAAAAATAGTTTTATAAAATTATGGTTATCGTTTATTTAAATTTGTAATATTTAATCAACTTAAAGCTCAATATCAATTCCGTACAGCAAAAAGTATAATTATTTAGAGTACTATTTTAAATTGGACTTATTAAACTTGCGCGGAAAGGTAATACCGATTCAAATGCGTTACTTACACTGCATATAAGCACTGATTTCGTTGCTTCCTGCACTTCTTACTTTCGGAAGCGGTCGGGTCGCGGGTGCCTCGTGGGCTACTAAATTCTATTTAGTTTGTTCTGTATGCAACATTTAAACTTGCTTTATCGTCATGACGTCATGACTGCAGATTCAGCTGCTTCGGTGGCAGGGTCGAGTACTTCCGATAATAATAATATCTTTATTAGTCATATCATCTTATTACATATATAAAAGACATTGACATCGTTATAATAGAAAAATCAGGAAATCAGTTAAATATATAATTATATCATTTAAAATCAAATTAAGTAGATGGTGTTTATAACAACAGAAAAATATTTAGAAATATTTAGAAACACAATGTAATAATTACGATTGTTACAAAGAGACTATTTAATACAATTCAATCACATTTATCCCAGTTAAAAAACCCATCTAAGGTGTAAATGACTCGCTCTGCAAGAAGGCACTTCAACCTTAGTCTGAATTTTACATACGAAGAAATACTTTTAATTTCTTGTGGTAAAGTAGTACAAATGACAGCCCATATAAATAGGTGATTTTTTATAGAATGTGTGATTAGGTTTATGTAGTCGAAAATTTTGTTTTATATATATATATATATATATATATATATATATATATATATATATATATATATATATATATATATATATATATATATATATATATATATATATATATATATATATATATATATATATATATATCAGAATCGCGATGATTTTGTTGTTCAATTTGTAAAGTATTATTATTATTTGATAAAGAATTTTCTTCATACAGTTTTGAGGGAATTATTAAGACAGACCAAAACCAGAACTTTCAAATTTAACAACAAAGATTAAAACCTGCACCAGGTATTTTGCTAAAAAAGATCGGAAAATCGAGTTACATTATAAATAAATGGTAGTACTTTTTTTAAATAAAGAATAATAGTCAACAAATTCCATAACTATAAAGGACGTATGCTTTTGCGCATTGTGATTAAATCTAGACAATCATAAAAATTTTAAAATGTTTTGTCACAAAGGAACGTTGGCAATAGTTACAAGTTTCGTCACAGCACTTTTTATGATTCAATCATGTCAAGCACAGAATTTCTACGATTCAAAGGGGTAAGAGGATTACCAATCATGCTAAAAATATCTTACTAGGTGGGGGTTAATCAGTATTCAAAAGATCGAGATGTGCTAAAAAATTACCAATTCGATTAATCAGTATAGAGTAAAAGAGCACTACTGAAGTGTAAAAGTTCTTCTTCAAAAAACTTTTAAGCTTAATAATTATAGCACTTTTTTTATTGTACCTAGGTGTATTAAAATCAAAATCGTGGTTGCTTCCCTAGCCTAAATTCTCACCGCACGCCCCTGTTTTTTTAAATTTTGATTAATAGTAATCTGTCATACATTTCGACTCCTGCATTCTAATTTAGCTGCCTGAGTTAGTAGTTTTTCTTGCATAAACGAGAAGTTCTACGCGTAATTTAATATAAATTGAGTTATGATAAGTAAAGTGGTGGACCTCAGCTGCCATTGTAACCAATAAAAACGATATCTAGAAATTCATCTAGTTACTATAGTAGTATAAAAGCTTAGTACTTAGTAATAGTACTTTCTTGACTTGGAACAACTTTTCTCTATTTAAATATGTCGAATTTTTAAGGTAGAATAGTTAGTTGTATAAGGTCTTAGTATTTGTCGTCGTTGCGTGCAAGTATGAATCCAATAATATGAAACTTACTTCGCAGATGTATTGACGCGAGAATCTGTTTAAACTGAAAAATACGTCCGTAGATGTTTATTACTCTTAAGCTGACTACTGTTAAAACAACCACAAATAGTAAAATTTGTGTAAAGTTCTTCTGGTTATTAGAAAAGTGGTTAAAGTTCAAACTAATTTTTCAAATAATAGTTGCTAGACTGATTGATTGTATTCCGGTAAAATATCTTTGGTCAGGGCTATGAATGACTTAAAACTTGTCGACAAACAACTAACACTGAACACGAAATATTTCTCCATAAATGAGAAAAAAGGAATTTTATGATGGGAGAATTTATGTGTGCCTGCTGTGTCTTTCGTTAACTTGCAATAGTTAGGAAAGTGATTAGAGGGTTAAGTAAATAAAGTAATTTTAGAGAATCAATTTATTATAGACCTTTCTAGCTTCCTGTGTAAGATTACTACCCGACATTCCAGGGAATAGAAAAATTGTCAAGACATAGAAACCGTAATTATAACACATGTTAAAGGGGTTACCTAATAGTTTTAATGGAAGCATTCAGTATTTATTTTATTTTTAACCACTTAGAAATTGCGTATTAAAACAAACCCAAGCAGAATTTTTAGTCATCGCTACGTACCAGCAACTACCAGTAGAACTATTAAGTTTTTGCCAATAGTCACAAACACGTAATTGCTGCGGTTTTATTACGTGCCTGAAACCAAAATGGGGAACAATATTTGAGTAGCAGATACGTGGCGCCGTAGTAATAGCTACTTTCGTGGAACTTCTTTTCTTTTCTCTTTGACACATCGTGTCGCGTCGTTACTCTCTCCTACTCTTGCAACTTAACTTAACAAATATTCTATCATTTTCTATGCTAATGCTGTGATCGTGTCACAAAACAGATTAGTATATTATTTGTAATACGTACTTAATAATACAAAGAGCGATGAATTGTTTGATTATTTTGTCATTCCGGTAAACCAAAATTATAAACCAACTTTTCTGTTGAATGTGATGATGATAGGTCGAAAAATAACAACTTTAAATCTATTTTCTAATAAAAAAAATGTCTAATAAAATATGACAAAAATACTTATAAGTTGATGCACATGATAGAAACCATTTTTATATTATTCCTGTTATGTTCTTTTATGTATTTAAATAAAAAATACTCAATTATTGTCATTAATTAACTTTTTTAATATTCAGTGAGCAGAGAGCATTACATATACAATACATACACTGTACAAGATGTGTGTCCTCCAAGCCAACACAAGTGGTACTGCCGGACGGGCCAGGATTGGCTAGTTACATCACTACAAATAAATGTAGCCAACTTCACGTTACATACGAAACAATTCCTATGACACATTTTGGCATCAGTTTGTTATTTTTATTAAAGGTTATGTAGTAAAACATCTAATAACAATCATAATAAATTGCAAATTGATTACTGGCCTCCAACATTTTTAGTTTACGAAAAATTACTTTAAAGTGATTTTCCTGGGTAGCAAAAACGTAAGTTTTACTTTTAATACTACTTTTCCGGGTTCTACTAGGTTTCGTTATTTTAAAGGGTTAAACAATAGTTCCAAGCATGTGTCAGGAACTTTCAGTACCGCTTTAAAGTTTTAAAAACTTTAAAGTAGCTTCGGGCAAGTTATTGCTACAAATAACACCACTTTGAAGTTGCGTCGACGACGGCAATATCGTTCCATATACTTTAAAAGTTACTTAGAAGTAATGGAACTACATAGTTCCAATAAATAGTATAAAATAACTACACAATTACTAAAATATTCCGAATTGAAGTAATTAAACCTATAAAGTCATAAATTTAGTTCTAGTTACGTAAGAACTACTCAATCAAAGTTCCAATCTCAGTTACTGCTACTTAGATGCTGCTTGGGAAATGGAAGTAATATTTTCACAGCAAGATTATATTACATCTGCTAAACTCATGTCTGTCTTGTTTATAAAATAAAATTCTAATTTGTTATATTGCTATTATATTGATTCTCTCATAAATCAGATATATTCTTAGTAGAAATTTTATTTCAATTGTCGTTATTGAATTACCTACAAAATTCTAAGGTAATCACAAATTTCATAAGGCAAAGCCAAACATGAATTGTCGTTCAGGATCAGGCTCGTGCTGTAAATCGACCTACTGTTTCAGTAAGGAATTACCTTTGGCCCTTGATACGCAAATAATTTTAATAATTTTATTACAATAGCCAATAAAATTATATGTACTTGTAATTGCTATAAAATTCTATTATTATTAATTATGTTTTAATTATTATCACTTATAAATGTTGATATTTATTTTTTTTATTATACCTGACTCATAATCTTGGTATATCGTATTTTTAAGCGTGCGAAATAAGGCTTTCAAAGCATACTTGCTTTAAAGCTGCCTAGGTAACAAGAAATTAACAAAAATTTTAAAATAATACACCCCACAAATTTTGAACAATACAGGTAATCGAAACAAACTTTACAAATCAACAAATTTATACATACATTTTTTTAACCATTTCTATATCAACGATTAATGATGCAGATTATTTCGAAAAAGGTATTTCAATTTACTTTTTTTGTTACAATTTTCAGATTGCAGTACAGGTGTAACAAAAAATAGCGTATAATACACGTGTATAAGAGCCTTTAACGCACTGCTCCGTTAAAAGGCGCTCGGCTACGCCTCGTGATTTTAAATCCGTTGTGCGTGCTTTAAAGGCTTATTTATACACTTGTGTTATAATATACTATTAAAGTATTAATAATGTAATTAATGTTATAAATTTTTTTACATAAAGCATTTGTCACCTATAAATCATTGTAGTTAATATCATTTTTTAAATAAGAAATTAGTTCAAAAACAAGTTCAGAGATGGAGATTTAGCTGGGGTTCGAGTCTCGGTTGTCTGATATACACACACAAGAAAAGTCTATGGATATTTTTGAACTCGTTTTATTATATTATACAAACTGCAGATTCTTCAACATAATAGTTGTTCGTAATTATTTAATAATAATTGACAAAACTGAATACAATGTAAATTTAAAAACAGAAAAATAACAAAAAACAATAAATAATTCTAATTCCAATATTCTTGGTTTTGAGCAAACTTGAGGAAAGTTCTCGAAAAAAGTAACACATTAAAAAAATCGAAAGAATTAATACAGAGTATGACCTCCACGACGCCATATCACAGCTCTAGTTCTATTACTCATGGATAAATACGGTTATCAATACCTTCTTGAGGCAGACGTGCCCATTCTGTTGCCAGCAGTTCTATGAATCTAAATTCATTGTGGATATTGTTCATTTGTGAAGCAATGTTTGTTTCGTGCATGTCCCACGCGTGCTCTATTGGATTTATGTCTGGGGATTGTGCTGGTCTTGGCAATATTTCAATTCCCTCATTGGTCAACCAGTTCGTCACAATCCAAGCGACATGTGGGCGGGCATTATCATGCATAAGTCGGAATCTTGGTCCAACAGCACCAGCAAACGGACGCACAATTGGTGCCAGAATATTATCCACATATTGCTGAGCTGGCAGAAATTCATTTGGAAACGTTAAATCAGTTCTACCGCCAAGCATGATTCTGCCCCATACCATTACAGTAGCACCTCTATAAGTGTGCACTTCCTGAACGTATCGCAAACGTTCCTCATTACCGGATCGTCTCCACACTCTTATCCGACGAGAATTCGGATGAAATCCAAATCTTGACTCATCAGTAAACAAAACTGTAGACCAATCAGTTTCATTCCAGTGTTGAAAAACCTGACATCACTCGAATCTTGCTCGCCGATTGTTTCTGGAGAGAGGTGGACATATGAGAGGTCGCGGTCGTCGATAATGGAGATTAGCCTTGTGAAGACGATTTCGTACCGTGTCTCTGCCTATGGTTATGTTATATGCCCGTTGCAGCCCCATAATTAACTCAGGAGCTATTATTGTGGGTTGTCGTCTATCACTTAAAACCAGAAATCTATCTTGACCTGCTGTTGTGCGTCGCACACGCCCTGGGTGCTGTTCGACAGGATTTCCAGTTTCATTAAAACGCCGCCATAACCGACTGTAGTACAATGACTGACGTCATTGTAGGACTGATAGGGCAGCTCATGAGTGTCCAGAATATCTCAATATGACCTTAGTAAAAAATTGTTAGTTTTTGAGATATTGGCACTTTTATGAATTTCGTGAAAATCGACACCTTAGATCAGTTTCTCGAGTGCCACAGCTACAAAATTTCATATTTTAAGATTCTAATTTTTGGTACGCAACCCTGAACAATCCTGCTATTGTTCAGAGTTCAAAATAAAGTTAATAGTGCCATACCTTTAGAAAAAAACATTTTTGTCCGATTCTCAAATTAATTTATTTTTTATTAGCTAACCTCATACTCTTCATACTGTAAAAAAATTACCACTCTAACCTGGCAAAAAATTTTAAAAAATTGCTCGTTTAATGTAGTTTTTAAATGGTATATCATTTTCTATGTTTTGCTTTAGAAAAAAAAGATATTGCTATTTTATTGCAAAAGGAGTTAATTGTAAAATTATTTAAATAATCGGGAATTCGGATGAAAACACTTGTTAAATTAATGTGACAGGTATTTATTAAAAACTAACACAAACGCAAATAAAAATCAAAGAATGTGTTCAAATTGCCTGGCATCAAGTCGAATGCAAGCGCGGCATCTTTAAAAAAAAAACTTTTTATCCGTCTTGCACCTGTAACACTTGTTGCAACTGTAATAATAATAAAAAATAAATTAACTCCTGAATCGGGCAAAAATGTTTTTTTTTCAAAGGTATGGCACTATTAATTTTATTTTGAACTGTGAGCAATAGAAACGTTTTTTGTAAGATTGTGCCGTTAAAGTTTCAAATTTGTTACGAAGACAGTATTAGTTTTGCCACAAAAAAATTAATACGAAGAATTTGTCGGTTGAACGCTTGAAATAGCTCGCAAAATAACAACGTCAAATTGCGACAAACAAGCGGGCAACCTAAATGCTTTATATATCTATATGCAACGCCACTGGCCACTCGTAATTTATATCTCAAAAACAAAATCAGTCGCATTAAATGAAAAGACACATAATTCGGAAATTTTTTACTGCTACGTTTTAAATGAATCTGAAGAAATAGTGTTTCAGCTATCCCTTTATATACATATATTTGTAATATTTGCAAAGATAACCTCAAGACTTGAGTCAAAGTCATTTACTGCATTAATTTGTTTTTATCAGAACAACAATCGAAATTCTGGTACCAATTTCAGGCAACGTTGTTACTTTTTCGCTACTCTAGAAACGTAGAATTTATTTGTACTCTAAAGAGATTTCTTTATTTCTTAGTGTTTACATTGTAATATTTTAATTTTACTAATAAAAAAGTAAACTGAATGAAATTTCTGGTTATAAGAATTGTTTTTTCATCATTTTTTCACGTTATATAAAAACATATATAAATAATAACTAAACTGCTTTCACATGCATTCTAATAAAACTAGTATCGTTTGAGCCATTATTCGAAGCAAAACTATGTAATTATTTCTGTTTGTCAAAATAGCACAGCTCCATTACTTTTGGCCCAGACTATCCCACCACAATTTCCTTAAACGCTTTGTATTCGTTCTTGATTAAATTTGATTTGGTGTATTTTGTATTGTATCTATAGCACAGTATATATAACAATCACTTGCATGCGACACCATTCATTTTATTAATCCACGTACGAATATCACGCCCATAAACGAAGTAGTGGACCGACGTTTATCGGTCGGCATCGCCTACGAATAATAATAAAACGCCGGTAAATAAAACGCACAGCAGCATTCAGTAAAATGTCTCGAACAAAATCTCTTGTTATATAATAGTATATTAAAATATGAAGTAGAATTATGTGTAGTGAACCATTTGATTGAAGTTGTTTTACTTATAGAATCTAATAAATAAAACGATAATCAATTTAGATATTTAAAACACTTATTAACCCAAGTTAGAAGAGTTGTTTTTTGTTACATCGTTAATTACCAACTAAAGTTACGTTATTCTTTCAAGCCATTAACCATATTCTTGCGCTGCAATAGTCATTTCATTTTATTTAGAAATAATTACGAACAAATGCATAGCTGTATACAATTTGAATACCTGTTCAACAAACAAATGGAGAATCTAGGTCACCGAAATCACATACGTACAAAATAGGGAGATGAAATCAATTTACACTATAATAATAATAATTAATAATAATAAAATTTATTTTCATTCATATTAAATTGAAGACACAATGACAAACGAAATGCTAAAAAGTACAATCCTAACGCACGCTTTGACTTTTTTTAACAGTTGAGAGTAACAAAAGACGCTGTAGTTCACACCTGTTGATAAGGCGTTGGCCTAGATTCTTTATTGTTGAACTCTTTTAATAAATCAGCATACAAAATTTTATTATGTAGGATTTCGTAATCGCTTATTTGTTCTATTACGTGTTAGTAATTCAATTTTAAGCTATTGGTAAATAATTATATACAAAAGTGAATTCTTAAATACGGCATTGTTTCTACGAGCATATTTATTAAAAAATAATAGTATGTAGGAAAAAATAACCTGAAATCGGAAACCTGAAAAACTAATTGTAATTCTTTCCGAGGTATTTTTACAGCCTTTGGCGGCACAACGACTATTACTATGCATTGTGTACTGGCCTAATACTGCACGATTGTGGGTTTATCTGGCTCTGGTAAGTTCGATACGTTCTGTTGCGTGTTTGAAACAGAACTGCAGTCTGCATACTGCCGACTCGCGCCGGCATGTAGTGTGGTGGATGGAAATTATTTGCGACAGTCACATTACTGTATGTTATATATACTGTGTTTATAGTTAGGTACCTATTTCTTGTATATAACCATAGCAACATGTGTGTTTTTCTTTCTTTTACATAGTTACCTTTGATAACGATACTTGGTACCGGAACAACTGTCAGGTACATAAACATTAATAAATGTTGTAAACATTTTAATAATAATAATATTTTTTTCTATTTTGCGTCGATAATAAAGCTATTAAACCAGCCAAAACCGGTCGTTAATAGCTCATGTGAGTGCTTTAATAGCTAACTGTATCAATGTTGGTAGCATTGAAAAAAAAAATGAGAAAACAGAAAGTTGCCAGCCACCACAAAATTTCCTAATGTGAAATTACGATTTTGTTTATTTAAAAAGGGAATAAAAGGCACAAAATAGAAAAAATAGCATAAAAAGCTCGTTTCATAAGTCATTATTATACTCATCCTTTAGAAATTTGGAATCGTACAAGAAATTTTGCCTTACGAAACGCATTTTTTAATATACTATTTATTGTTTCATTTCATATTATAAACTGTGGTTAGAATTAGAAAATAAGTAATTTATACAAACTATGAGCTGAACTATGAGAAGAAACAAAATAAAGAAACGATTATGTGTTAAATAATTACAAATAACTTCCAAACATTTTAGGTACCTTTCCTTGGCATGTTTATTGAGAATAGGAGATAAGACATCATTTACCAACACAATTGAAACCGTATAGTTAATATTTAGTTTCGTAAATAAGATAATAATAATAATAGTGATTATAATAATGTCTATTCAGCAATACGAACAATATACGAAAATACAATTGATTTACAATACAATAATTGATGTAATTACTAATAATATTACAAGTAGTAAACATTACAAAAAAGAAGAATAAACACAGTTAAGTCAGTGGAATATTTGTAACAAAACTATTTTACAATACTTATGCGTGACTAATAGGTAACTGAATATTTACACATAATAACTATACACACTCACTAACATACACACACAAAGATTACACTTTTATTTATTTTATTTTATTTTGACATGATAATCGTCTTTATTGGCACTCAATTGCGGGCGTAATTTGGCTTTTTTAGCCCGAGGGCGTATAAAGTTGCTAAGATACAAAGAAAACGTAACTATTACATTTTTTCAAAATGAAATGTGCAATTGCTTGCAATTATCCTTTCCATGAAGCAAAATAAAATAAAACGTTGTATGTACTACGGGCATAATCAAGATAATGGCCCTCGAAAAATTAAAAGCCCTCCTTCGTCGGGCTTTAAACATTCTCTCATGACCTGTTTGTATATCTCAGTTGATATTAATTTTTGAATATTTTGTCAGTAATTAATAGATTTTTGATCAATTAAAATTACCCCCTTCCCAGCGTATTCCAAAATTGGATGCCAACTGAAATACTTACAGTGATAAACTTGGGTTTCGTTCATGATCCGTTATTGATCTGTTCAGAAAATGGCGGATCTTATCTATACCTTGTTAAAATCCAATATTAGTTATTGATGTATTAAGGGCATAATGAAGCTTTTATGCACAGAAGCATTATTTCTAGCTCGAGGCGTTAGCCGAGGGCTAGGAAAAGGCTGTAGGGCCATAAAAGCAAGTTATGCCCGTTATACATACACTATTTTATACACAAATTAAGTCTACTAGTTAAAATCTAGTATTGTGTTAAAATATAATTAAATGAGTACGTAGGTGCATCAAGCCGCTGTGCGTATACTTATGTGCTTATACGAAGTACGTTACTATAGTTACTATTCCAAAATATTTAATTTCAGCTTATTTTCATTGGTGAGAATTTTACAAATTATATTCAGAACCAATCAAGTTCTACAAAAAGCTTCTGACATTTAATTGACGTTTCGTTATTGCCCGTCTGACTATAAAGGGGCCATTGGGCCATAAAAAGACGTTTATGTTTAGATGAGTCTTGCAATAATAGTCTAATTATAATGCATCTGTGCATAATAGTTATTTATGTGTTAAGGGCATAATGAAGCTTTTATGGCTAGAAGCGTTATTTCTAGGAAGAGACTGTAGGGCCCTAAAAGCAAGTTATGCCCGCTATACATACACTATTTTATGCACAGATTAAGTTTTTAATGTCAAATCTATTATTGTGTAATAGTATATTGTGTTACAAGTGCAGAAAAGTGCCAATTTCTCACGAGTGTGAAGATTTTGCGGCATGAGACGTAGTCGAATGCCGCAATCACACGAGTGAGAAATTGGTGTTTTTGCACGCGTTACACACTATACTTTATCTACGACAACAAAAAAAGTAATAAACCACCAACAGCTAAGAAAGTTTTTTAACCTAGAATTTATACTCGCATTCATATTTTTTACGTGAAATATTTTGCAATAAATTAAGAGTAATGTGAGCCGCTTCCACGATGTTTGGAGGTGTACGAGTGTACACCCCAATTTTCCTTCATCGGATTCACTCATGATACATCTAGAATTTTAAAAACGACAAAAGTAAACATTAAATTTGTAAAGACAATAGTAATAATACGTTTACAATTTGTATAATTTCAGTCAATCTACTATTTAGTACTTACAGCTAAATAATCATACGTATGTACTCGTTTTCAAAAAATAATTTATATTAATGTACAAAAATCACAATTCAATTGTCAAGGTTATTAACCTCTGCGCAAAATGTCAAATATTCTCGCATTATGTAGCAAATTATAAATGTTTTTATTGTAATTTAGCAATAATAATAAATAAAATTACATTAAAAATTATATAATAATGTAAAACATTAATTAATTTTACGTTTTAATTGAATAACAATCATTGTAACTTTATATAATGAGAAAAAAAAACATCATTGAAAGGCGTCTCGATAGCTCAATGCTTACGCTGTAGCTACTAACCGAGCGATCCCGGTTCAATTCCCCGGGTCTGACCTTAGTTTTTTTTCTAGATGGCTTTCCATTCGAAATATAATTTAATGTAAAATATTAATTAAACAAAATAAATTAACCTTTATCTAAAATTTATAACATTTTATATTTCAAATAATTAATAATATTATAACTATTGCAAGTGGTGACATCTATGGCGTTTTAATAGAACTACGGATTATTGAGAACTCCTTCCTCACATACTTTACCGTTGAGTTTGGAGATTGTTTGCAATTGGTCGTTTTCACGGTTACTAGATTGTGCGGAATATGTAACTTTCTATGGTGGTCGTAGATAAAAATATAATTAAATGAGTACGTAGGTACATCACGCAGCTGTGCGTATACTTATGTGATTATACGAAGTTCATTACCATAGTTACTATTCCAAAATATTTAATTTCAGTTTATTTTCATTGCTGATAAGTTTACAAGTTATATTAAGAAGCAATCAAGTTCTACAAAAAAACTTCTGACATTTAATTGACTTTTCGTTATTGCCCGTCTGACCATAAAGAGGCCCTTGGGCCATAAAAAGACGTTTATGTTTAGATGAGTCTTGCAGTAATAGTCTAATTATAATGCATCTGTGCATAAATATATATTATAACCCTGGATCATTTCTGGATTGCAATTAACATTCGTGATACCCAACTGGCAGGCAGTTTTTTCTTTACTAAATGATCTGTTAAAATAGTCTGCACAAAGTTATATGAACAACGAATTTCTTCTACTATTTTTATTTGCTTCTACTATTTGAGCTTGTGATACTAATGGCCATTTGCACCACTTTAAGTTAACTTTAACTATGGTTTAATTACTATGGATGTAATTGTCTCAACAAACATATTCATGGAAATTAATTTCTGTTTAGGGTTAATCGAAGGTGGTGCAAACGGCTATAAGGGCAGATTGTTTAAACACAGCTTAACTTTAAACTAGGATCAATATCCTAGACAACGGTTGTTTTGACAATCGTTACTGCAGCAACTGAGCCAAGTTTAAAGTTAAACCGCGTTTATACAACTCGTCCTAACAATACGACGCGCACTTGAACAGCATTATTCACAATAGTAACGGTTTTCGATAAACCACTCCTATTTTCATTCGCGAAAGATGTATTTCCACATTTAACCTCATGGTACCATTATTTTATAATTATTATTATATACACGACGATGCCTACCAAAATTAGTAAAATTTTACCCAAGAACACCATGATAATGACAATATAATATTTTGGCCTGATCTAGCTTTCTCCCATTAAGCCAGGACAACACGAGAATGGTTGGACAACAATCATATAGCATTTGTACCGAGAAAAGACAATCCCCCTAATTTACCTCAAGCCCGCCCAATTGAAGAATTCTGGTCGGTACTTAGTAGGAAAGTGTATGACGGTGGTTGGGAAGCTAGGTCAGAAGAACAACTACGTCGTAGAATTCGAAACAAGATCAGAGAAATTGATGTTGGCACAACGTCTTATGAGAAATGACCGTATTAAGTTACGTCAGATAGAACAACTTGGTGCCCTATCAGTTATTTAGTTATTAATTTTTAATTTAGCATTATGTGTCATTGTTATTGCATAGTTAATTATTGATAAAAATAAACATAAGTTTCAAATTTCATTTTAATATTTTTTCTAAAAACTTTTGTTCCATACGTTACTATAAACTTAAGTTTATAACTAAACTAGAAGTAGAATTAGTGGTGGAACAAGGCAATCCTTGTATTACATCTGGTTACTTAATCTGCACGAAAAAAATTATTTTCAAAAAATTTTCATATTTTTTCATAAATGGTGGTAAAAATACAACATGATCTAATATAGTATCTTGTGGAACACCATGTTCTATATCTACCTATGGCTATCCGTGTTTATATTTTTTACTAGTTTTCTATTACATAGATAAGTATAAACATAAGCCTATCAAATTTGATTAACTATTAATAATTAGTAACCATCTATTGATAAAATTGTTTATTGTTTCAAGCTTTATTTGGTAAAACTTATTATTATTATTATTATTTTTATGAAAATGACAGCTTAGCTGTCGAAATAATTGTCAGGTGGATTATAATAAATTTGTAAAACTTTCTACAATAATTTTGATTTATTTCATCTATTCAGGTTTTGTTTCTAACAAATAGTTCGCTAGTATGTATTTAGTATTTTTAGTAAATACTCAATAGTTAAATACTCAATACTTAAATAGTTTTTAAAATTATAATGCATTTCTTATATTACAAATACAATAATTAGTAAATATGATAATTTGGGAAGGACTTTAACAAGTTGTTTGCTAGGTGTTAGGTAGCGATTGATGGTATTAATTCTTGATCTTTGTTACCGAAATGGGTTTTATAGAAAGATAAACTTATATACAAACTGGAGGAAACAATAGTTAAAAAAGAGAAATTTTGGAAAATTTGTAACAAATTTCAAGAGCATTTAACTGATCAGTTACAAATTGCATAAAAAATTTCAAAAATTAACTAAATCATTCAGATAAGAAGGTGGATGAACTCATCTGTAACAATAGGTTGGTGGGGAAACCTCCAACAGTCCGCGAGTGTATAAAGCAGATAGAAAGTTCTTGCGGCATGTTTAGGTAAATAGCAGTTGCACTGTGTTAGTGGACGGTGAACGTAGGAAGTGTTGCCTGTCATGAAGTTCCTGTTAGTGCTAGCCGTGGCTTTGACAGCTTTCGTATTAATTACACATGGATATCCACATTCGGATAACCAAAGTAGTAAGTTATCTCTATGAATTATTTATATAAGTATTTATTCCGAATTCATGGCAATTTGTAAGCCAATAAGTATACTCTAATAAAAGTTTTGAAAAACTAATGCATATTGCATATGGATGCAAATGTAAATTAATTGTTGCATTTATAGTTGTTTTGCTACTATTACAAACTGTTAATCCAGTTTAAAAAATAAAGAAAATTTTAATACTTTGATTTCGATATATAATTTTTTCCTTTATTTTTAATTACGCTATTGTAATTAAGTTATAAACACACATTTATATTTATTGATTAAACAAACATCTAAATTGAATCCTTGAAAACTCTTAATGCAAAATCTTAATTACTTCCAATTATATTAATTGGAAATTTTTAGTATAAAAATTGGTTTTTATCAATGAAAACTGCATTTGAAATATTGATGCATAAGAATATATTATAATGTACTATTAACAAATTATAAAAAACCAACAATGTCATCTACATGAAGTTGTCCATGAGCTGTATTTACTTATTCATATCCTGCTGTCTGTCCACATGAGTAACCAATGACAAACTAAGTGGGTGGAAAATAATGCAAAGTATATTAACAATAGTTGAACAATATAGATAATAATTATTTGATTATTAATCTCATAATTTTTAATGTCAACACACCTTCAAATGCATTTTTTATGAAATTTATAACCACATACTTAAAAGCTAATGTAGTAAATGGGCCAAACATTACAGTATAGTCATTAGTAACAATTATCTATCTATTACGTAATAATTATCATTTTTTATGAGGATAGCAAATACTCCTACAATAAAATATTAAAAGAATACCCCTGATTGTTTATGTTATTTAAACAACCTGTTTGTTTAAAATTGGTAAACTGAGACAATTCTTCATTCATTTGGAATAGAATGGAATGGATACTCACAATGGTTTTTCATAAGAAACGTTTAAAGACATTGTTATTATAATGTTTGAGAACCCAATAATTGCTATCAAAAAAATATAGTTTTCAACAATAGTAAAATAACATTCACTTGTATGCTTTCTATTTTCTGTTCAATGAACGAAAAATACTTTACGTGTTCTACTGTAACCTTGTTTGAGTAATTTGTAATTGGAAACTATTGTTTTGTTAGACTTGTACAATTAGAGGAAAAATGTTTACCTGTAAACATTCTGTAGCAACTATCTTGGAAAATAACAAGATATAGAATATGAAGAATACTAGGCGAAATAATATAAGGATTCTTAATTAATTACATACTAAATACATACACGGTGATTCAGTACTCAATGATCGGACTTTGAGGATACGCTTCTCTGGTTATTAGAAACATAAAACCTTAGTAACTTTTTTTGATTAAATGAACCTGAAAATTTCGAAAATTTTGACCGACGTTTTCAGAAAAGTACGTATAATTGATGCAGGTCAGTGTAGTTAAGTCGAATAGAAATAAATGCAAGATCTTTAGAAATTGACACCATCAGTAAAAACGTGACATCTGTTTAAACAAGCACAAGGATGCAAACGACGCACATTCCATTTTTTAGATGTTAAAACAAAACGATCTATTAATCCGGGGGATTCCCCTTTATTCTAATAGTAAACGCAGACAGAAATGACATCATTTTAATACTGACCCATTTAATGTATCATTAAATTCGATGTGTATGCGTTAATAAACAGATATTAGTTTTAATTAAGTAAAGACATGTTTAGCTAATTTGATCTATCCATCAATAGGTATTGTTATTTTTATTGGAATTCTAGAATGTTTCATTATTAAAACCTTATTATTCTTTTTGATGTTTCAATTCAACGACCCTGAATGATTGATGGATTTGTTTACATAGTCAAGTACAAGTACTGTTATACGTTTTATTACTAAAAGCTGCAGTGTAAGGGGTTTGCAGTTTGTTATCATTTGAGAAACCAAATAGTATCGGGTATCTCTTTAATCTTGACCTCAAAAGATGTGTTCCTATCACGAGTACTATAATTTTTTATTCACAAACCTGCAGTATTGTATTACACATAGGGGTTAATGTGTCTATTAAAAGAATTTGAAATTGTCTTAGTAATCAGAAACAACACAAAACAAAAATACCATTTTTGAAACAATATCCATCGAGAGGTCGTTCTCAACATGCTTTGTTTATTTAATTCTGTTTATCTGTTGTTATTCTACGAAACACTTGGCCAAAATAAAGACGTTTTTATTACTTTATTAGGCTATCCTTGCACATTCTAGTAGTATTGAATATCTGCTTGAACTAAAATATGTGTCATGTGCATTCATACTATTAAATTTGAAAACATTCGGCTGAACTTCGATGCCGTTTTTCTCCAAAAATATAGAAATACGAGAAAAATGGTATATAGGAATTTTCTTTCTTTAATGGTTATCTAACCACTGGCAAAGTCTGACTATGTCTTAATAGGTCACGGTGTATAATAAAATTTTTAGTATTATAAAAGATCTAAAGATTAAGAATGTAACATGGAGGAGTTTATCGTTTCAAGGTTGTAGCGGTATCTTTAATTCTCGAAAGATTAAGTTCATCTTATTAAGCACCATTACTAAAACAGGCAATGTGAATTGCCACCACAACTGTATTTTTGCACTGTAGAACCTACCTATCTGCGAAATAAACCGCCTATATCTCATCACTGTACATAGAATCTTACCATATAAGGTTGATGTGAAAAACCTTCCCGAGAATATCTTACTCATATTAAATATTTTATACAACTTATTTAGGGTGGGGGCTATCGGACTGACCCTCCCGAAATCCTTTTAATAGTTGACGCCATTTTTGTTCCGAAACCATGGTTTCCCGTAAAAATTACTAAATAAGCCACTGGTATTTACTATCAACATTTAATTTCATAAATTCATATCTTTTGTATCGATATATTTATCAGATATATACATAATAGAACTTAAACTCTTTGACTAACAATGACAATGAGTAATATTGGTTAAATATAGATTTTCAGAGTAGGTTTTATTTATTTGATTCTTATCTATCCTCTTTTTTAATTTGTTAAATTAGAATACCGTAATGTACGTATGTAGACTGGAAAAGAGGTTTGCTTCAACAGATTTGTAATTATTTTGTTTCCTTCTTTGTGTTTTTTATGTCATGGGTGCTAGATCTGATTACTCTTAGCCATACATAATGTACATAAATTGTTATTATACGTCTTCCTCCTTAGAACGGTGTGAAATATCCTTTTCAACTTTCACAATCTTCGCGCTTCTGGTATTCTTCTTTTCGTTGCTGTTTTAAATGTTTCGGCCTCACAGGGCCATCTTTTCGTTTTGCCTGACGTGCCCATTTGTAAACTGATAACACCAATAGACTAAAATAAATGGAGCTTTTTCGAAATCAATATTTTCTATGAATATTGTTACTTCGTCGCATTCATAACGAAAAGCATATCTAATTTTTTACAATTTTACAGGAGAACAATTAAAAAGCTTGTAATAAAAATATTTAAGATAAACCTAGATACGGTTAACAAAAACATAATCTTATTTCAATAACAAAGAGGTTTTTAGATAAATCACTTGCTTATATTAAAGCATGTATCTTTACAAACTATTAACAATTACAAACGTGATGGCTTTTTCTTTTGAAGGGGACGACTAGACTTTAATGAGTAACTCACTTATTTTTTACTAGAAGTTGGATAGGGGTTTTCTCCTGCCTAGATGCTGCTACTTTTCCAAATCCACTTTTTTTCTATATGAATTACTTGGTCATTCTTTACTAGCTTTAAATATTCTTTAGTTTATTGATGTTAGATAGAGAATGCGATTACAGATTATGTTGTAAAGTAATATTCTATTCTAAGATTTTTACTAAATTACTTACTAAACTAAACTACTAGAACACTAGAACTAAAGTGCTAAACTACTTAAAATTTAAAATGAGATTTTCTCGAAAACTAGCAGGAAACGACCACATGTTGATAAGGAAAATATGTTTTAAATCATTACAGGGATTCCCCCATTACGAGGTTTCTAGTTATATTAGGGTGTAACCTTGCATATTTAACATATATTACACACATGAATAAACTGAACATTTTTATCAAAATCAAAGACGACGAATAAGCATTCAATATTACACATTAACAATATTTTTTAATATAAAAATTATTATATTTGAGAATACTTCATATATTTGAGAATACCTTAGATAGCTACTAGAACTAAGTAGTAATCATTTATTTAACGTCTAGTACACTATAGGCCATAGTAAATAAAAATAGTCATTTTGATCAAAATCAAAGAGAATCCATTTCCTAGCATTATTACAAGTAATTTTGTATAGTAGAGAAACTATTTACAAAAACATATTCCAATTATAATTTATTTTTGGGCGAAGAATCAGAGTTACAGAATCATCCCTCGTATCGAACAGCCCTAGTACCGTTTGCTATGATCGTTTAACCGACTCTACTAGAATTTAACCAAATCTGGGGGAATTGCAATCCCAATATGAGTTTTTATCGTGTTAAAAATAGCAGCGGTTGAAAAACCATTCTAATATTTCTTTGTAGAAAGCTCCGATGACTGTCTGATCGGCTAACACGAATTCTTTGTGGATGATGCTCGCGAATCGAAGAAAGTGATAAGCATCGTTTTCACCTTTGATTTCATGGAATGTTCATTCGTCGGGCACCCTTCTCCCCGCTCACGTCACTCAGCCGTATGTCCTTTTGTTGATGGGTCGTACTGGAAACACCTCGTTTTCGACAATGTTTCGCAAAAATTCCAGGTTTGTATCGGCCCATTCAAAGAAATTCTGCGAGGCTTGCAAGCGCTGTTCTTTCTGTCCAGGCGTGAAGGAGTGCGGAATAAACTATGCACACACTTTTCGCTTACCCAATATGTTATGCATAATATAGTGCACTATATTGTGCTATAATGCAAAAATAATGCCGGTTTCCTCGGGTAACGTTTTGATACTCCTTCGGCGGTTATTGGCTAGCAACGAGCTCACCACTTCAACGTTTTCATCGGTAAAGCTTGTGGTAGAACGCCCATCCCTCGGATCGTCTTCCAGCGACTCACACCCATTCTTGAAACGTGAATACCATTCGAATACAAAAACAAATGCAAGCTACCTGCACTGTAGCTTCAGTTGGTTTGTTAGATGATTGTGTACTATTTTGTTGCAATTCAATTATTTGATGTCGCATGTGAGTGATTTACAATGAGTGCAACAATAAATAACTCCGTCATTTCCATAGTTTGTACTGTGTCGCAATGTCTAAACTAACCCTGAAATATTTCAAAGTTTGATAGACAGTACAGAAATTGTGAAATGGCGATTTTCACTCCTTTTCGTGTGTACTTTTTCTAGCAAATTGCCTAGGCCGGTCGCTAGGTTCTTCATGATGGACAATCGTTTGCCACCATTGCCAGATCCATTGCTTATTCCTACTGTCACTTATAACAATCGACCCATAAACTTTGTAAGGTAGTATAAATGAATTTCAATCGCACTAATAATTTTCTGCTGACGAACAGTAAATCAAAACATCTTAGCACTTCGCATCGGCGGGGTGTTATTGGATGTTAATTTAGCTAATCAAAAATTCACCACCCTATTAATTAGTGCATACTGTCTGTGTGTGTCACACTTAACTCAGAAACGTTTAAAAATGTCTCAAATCGAATTCCGTGATCGTGTTCCTTGAATACTTGAAGAGGAGAATTGGTGCTTTTATTTTCATTCCCTTAACAGTTAGCTTACATGATTCTGATATCTGGGTAACCATAAGTGCTGGAGGATCAACGAGTATTATGTAATGTGTTTGAGTATGCTGAATCGACTTCCAAAATATACTTAAATTTGATCCACAGGATTGGCACTTCATAACTTCCGTGTGTGCAGCCAGATACGTTATTTATTGCATTCATGTAAATATTCGCACCCTATTGTAAACTATTACAGTTTTAAAACCTGTGAAAAAGCGAATTTCGAGAATCGGAATCTTAGAAGGCGAGAGGTTCCCATGTTAAGCAATAGTCGCTGAATCCTGTGGCATTTTTTTCTAAAGATTAATTCCAGCAACTATTTTCACTATTAATTTAAATTTTAAGTGTTATAACAGAATAATATTTGTCACATAGTTCCAACAATAATAATATATCAAAATGATAAATTAATCAATTCGAAGAGAAATTTAAAAAATGCCCTTGTCTTATTGTCTTTAAAAATCTATAGGCTAAAACCAATATTTCTTAAAGGATAACGTTTACAACAGAGACTTGTAAGAATCCATAGTATATTATTGAAGAACCCTGCAACACTACTTGATTTTTCTGTTTGTATTGTACCCGGTTACTTAGTAAAAATAAATTAAAGAAGCAGTCAGAAATTATTATTTTCATTTTTAGTTTTGTATACCTCATCATCATTGTATCAAATATCTATATTTTTTCACTCATATACGAATATGGAGATGTTTATCTAGGCACCCTATAAAAATGATTTCTGTAAAATATAGAAAATAAACATACATATTAAAGTCTAAATTAATCAACGTATATAGATCGTTACCGTCGATTTTGTATATTTTTCAAAAAAATATTCAAAAATGATGATTTAATCAATACCTACCTACCCGTTAATAATTCAACTAGTTATAGATGAAATTTAACGAAATGAGGATTGAAATAGGTCAATTAATACAATTTCATTGGGCATATACTAGTTATTTACGGGCCAAGCTTTATAAATTAGTTTTTATGGACGAGCTGGAAAGTTTGTGGGGCGAGCGACAAAGGAACGAGCCTCCATAATCCAGTGATTCAGTGAAGATTAGTGGCAAAGCATTCCGCCTACACAGTTTTATTTCCACCTTCACCAACGTTTTTTATTAAGCCGTTATTGAGCCTGTAAAGTCTTACATGGCTGTAGCTGTAACTGCTCATTTACTTAGTTACTATAAATGTCTATAAAGTGTCATTTATATAGAATTTTATTTCATGGTTTTTATACTCAAAGAAAAAGGACATGTCAATTTTTGGCTTTGATGGATTACTTTATTTTCTATTTTAATTGTTGATCTTAAAGATTAAATGAAGAGTGCCTAACTCTTTCACTATATCAGTTTTGGGTTATTTCTTACGTTTACATACACTAAAATTAAATAAATTGTATTTATGTGTGAAATTTAAATATAATAGAGCAATAAATTGTATTTATAAGAATAATTTTTATTTATATTTAACTAGATCAATCTGATTTTAGTTTAAAAAATATAAAAATAGATTTATGGAGAATAATTCTACATCAAATAATATTACTGAAAATTCAAAACTAAAAAAAATTACAATATAATTTTAACTATTATGCTATAAAATTATTATCATTATAATTATTATCTACAGTATTCTATAGAATAAAAAACACTACTTGGGAAAGTTTACATAATAATTATATATTAATAATATATAATAATCTGTTTTTATACTTCAAATGTACGTAATTTACATTAAAATTATTTTGTTAATTTTTTTTTCTTTAAAAATAAATCTTATTCTTATCTATATTTCAGAATAAAGCGCGATCTAAATCTGTAGATCTCACTGTATAGTGATAGTGCCACACTAATTGATAAATATTTTTATTTATACTTTACAGTATACGTATATGGTGCGTTATACGATTTCCGAATAGTGATTAAATTATAACTGACTGGATTTTTTTTCTTCCACTTTTTATAATCTAATCGAAACGAGATACATAGTCGTGAGGATGTTCCTTCTATTTCCCGATTAACAACTGCAAGATTATTACACATAACAATATTTTCTACGGTTATGAATACAGTGCATTAACTCTTAACCATCATCTTCCACTTAAGATAAAAGGAAGTTCTGTTTCAAACGTACCATTAATTATGTTTAACATTATCACGTACCAACAAGCGTATAAAGACTAATATTAACCAGATTACATAACAGAAAAATTATTGATACTTTCTTCAGAAAGATATTCATTACAATATATTATATATTTATGTATCTACACTAAATAAATTACACAACACATCTCTAGAGAGCATTCAATATGAAAGTAAACTACGTCGATATTACTTATTGATATTTCATTGCAAAGATATCGCAATTAAAAGAAAAGCTTAAATAAACTTAAGTAGATTATAACATGTGAGCAAACGTTAGATACACGTACAGTAAACAATGATTTCATTAATAATAATTATACACAATCCCACGTGAATGCGGCAGAAACTTTCAAAATGACATATTGAAATAATATAAAGTATTGAACTTGTTGATAATTTCTTGGTAATTCACTTTAATGACACTTCAAGGGTAATAATAAATGATTTAAAATTCGCTGAACTAAATTAACTTCCTTGTAAGTAACAAGTATACCGTTAAATTACCTATTTTTATTAGATTTTAACGTTTTTCTTCGTTTTTGTTTTTTGTTGGTTAAGGATCGATAACAATAATAATTACTTTCTAAATAATTTATATACTGAAGAAAACTAAAAAGTAATTTTGTAATTATTTATGTCACCAGAAACAAAAAGTTTTATGCAATTTCTGAAAATCGCAGTTAGGTTTTATATATCATAATAAAAAATGTTGTTATAATAGTTTCATACCTCTGGTGAAAATAAAGTAGTCGCGATATTATGAGAAATTAATAATAAAAACCTGTAGCGGTTACAAAACCTATAATTAAATTTTAATTGTGTACCTAGAGCAGCTAGCAATCCAATAAGACAATTAAAACATGCAAAGTTTATTCGTGTGAATGAATATAGAAAATAATAACTAATTGCAAAAATATATAGACAGTGAATTATGTAGAAATTAAACAATATCGTGTCATACAATGAAAAACGGTTAGAACGCAATCCTAATATGATGACAGTATTTATGTTTTGAAATTTCTGAAAGTACGCATCATTTCACAAGTTTTATGCTTTTTACTACAATAAATTGTCTGAAAGAGATGATAATAAAGAATATGGTAAAAGCCTCTAATGAGAAAGTTATTTCTATTACATATAGTTCTATTCTAAGCATAAGTTCACTTAACGAGGAAGACTTGACTATGAAAGTGTCATCTTAAAAATTAAAAATTTACTTAAGAGGTGACAATTATTGGTAAATTGCTCATCATAGATTAATTTTCTTGTCGTCGTGATTAAAATAAGGAATTTTTTTTGTCCTCCTCTTCATAAAGAACTACTTGCATATATAGGCTATAGTACTTTCGAAGCTTTAGCGGTAACTTTCATAACCAGCTTATATGCACTTTTGTTTTAATTAAGTTGCATTTAAATAATACTCAGTGTTGAACTATCACAGCTTAGCTTTGAGTTAAGAAGGCTAGATCAACCAATGAAAGAAGCCTACCTATCTTAAACGTCAATAAAGCTAGCACCCCCACTTCAGAAAATTTTTTAAAAAATTAGCCTATAATTTAGTACTAATTAAGGACAAACTTGTACCAAAAAAATTAAATTTGTACCAACAACCGTTTGGCCGCAATTCGCATTTAAAAAGTGGGGGTGCTGGCTTGAGCTCAAGCTGGCACCCCCACTTTAACAAAACTGAAAATTTTCTACACTACTATTTAGTTCTAATTAAGGACAAATTTGGAGCAAATTTTTTTTCTCGTAATTACAACCATATAGCCACTATTCACATACCAAGACTGGCAGCGTTAATTGGCAATCAAGCTAGCACCCCCACTTTCATAAAAATAAAAAATTTCTATGCTATCATTTAGTTCAAATTAAGGACAAATTTGGACCAATTTTTTTTTCTCGTAATTACAACAATATAGCCGCTATTCGCATATCAAGACTCGCAGCGCGAACTGGCAATCAAGTTTAACCACTTTAATAAAAATAAAAAGTTTTTACGCTATCATTTAGTTCTAATTAAGGACCAATTTGGACCAATTTTTTTTCTCGTAATTACAACCATATAGCCGCTATTCGCATATCAAGACTGTCAGCGCGAACTAATAATCAAACGCGCTTGTTTAAGACTCCACATTAATAAAAATAAAAATTTTCTACGCTATCATTTAGTTCAAATTAAGGACAAATTTGGACAAGATTTTTTTTCTCGTAATTACAACCATATAGCCACTATTCGCATATCAAGACTGGCAGCGCGAACTGGCAATCAAGTTTTACCACTTTAATAAAAATAAAAACTTTTTACGCTATCGTTTAGTTCTAATTAAGGACCAATTTGGACCAATTTTTTTTCTCGTAATTACAACCATATAGCCGCTCTTCGCATATCACGACTCTCAGCGCGAACTAATAATCAAACGCGCTTGTTTAAGCCCCACTTTAATAAAAATAAAAATTTTCTACGCTATCATTTAGTTCTACTTAAGGACAAATTTGGACCAAATTTTTTTTTCTCGTAATTACAGCCATATAGCCGCTATAGTCCATAATTGCTTACAATTAAAAAAAATGATACAAATAAATCGTAATAGTTTAAGCATATATTTTCCTGTTTGGAGTGCAGTTTGTGGTAATAGTATTCCAGTTGGCAGCGGGTGGTTGCACGTCACCCTTTGTACTTTAAGGTTATTATTTATGACTAGCAATAAAATGGGATAGGTTGGATTGGAAGTGCATTGCTTTTTGTTAAAAATTAAAGGAATTGAAGTACAAACGATCGAAAGAGATGCTTTTATAAATCTCATGATCGAGAAATTAAAATCTTTTCATACAAATCATTATGCGTTAGAATAAAATGAGTCGTCATGAACGAAATATGAAAAGTTAGTAAAGTTTTCTCGATTGACAAAATAATGAAATGTTATAATTTATAAAAATGTAATTTAATGTAAATAACTTATTTAAGGTTCTTTTCTTTATTTATCTATCTGTATCATTTTGCATGTTTTCTTTGCTGTTTTATTAATTAGTTACCACTTGTTATTGCTTGCACAGCAAGATATTACTTTCTTTCTTTCTACTTACGATTAAAGAAATATCAGGTCCATGGATAATACACAGTTTGAATATAATAAAAGTGTACGGGTAAAACCATTTATTGTTTATTTACAAAACTGCAGATAAAGATAGGGATGTTCCTTTGCTTGATTTTCTCGGAACTGGAACTGGCATTGAATGTTCGGGCAGAGATCAAGTGTAAACAAAAAGAAAAAATCAAACACATCTGTATTTATTTAAAAATTTAAATTTTAAAATTAAATTAAAACTTAAATTCGGTTTTAATTTAAAACAAAGCTTTTTGACATAATACTCTTTTAAAGTATTTTTATGTGTCATGTCGAGAGTCATGCAGTCTCGAATGTTCGACGGCGACGAATAGGGGGTTTTCCCATCTGTTACAATATTATATATTCCGTACTTGAGATGAGAGTCAAAATTCATAACTCACTGAGATCTCGCAGAATATGTAGGTGTTATTAGAGAACTGTTAACAGACAAATGGAAGGTCTCACAAAGCTTGATTAAGCTTACTTATGTAAGCTTAATCAAGCTTTGTGAAACTGGCCAAAACATTAAGTTGTATTTAAATTTAAAAAGTACCACTACTAAATATATAATATTGATTATTGAAAATTTTTAAATAAATACAGATGTTTTTGATTTTTTCTTTTTGTTTACACTTGATCTCTGCCCGAATACCTTCAATGCCAGTGCCAGTTCCAGTTCCGAGAAAATCAAACAAAGGAACATCCCCATCTTTAGCTGCAGTTTTGTAAATAAACAATAAATGGTTTTACCCCTACACTTTTATTATATTCAAACTGTGTATTATCCATGGACCTGATATTTTTTTAATCGTAAGTAGAAAGAAAGAAAGTAATATCTTGCTGTTCAAGCAATAAAAAGTGTTAACTAATTAATAAAACAGCAAAGAAAACATGCAAAATGCTACGTTTTTAAATGATACAGATAGATAAATAAAGAAAAGAACCTTAAATAAGTTATTTACATTAAATTACATTTTTATAAACTATAACATTTCATTATTTTGTCAATCGAGAAAACTTTATTAACGTTTCATATTTCGTTCATGGCGACTCATTTAATTCTAACGCATAATGATTTGTATGAAAAGATTTTAATTTCTCGATCATTCGATTTACAAAAGCATCTCTTTCGATCGTTTGTACTTCAATTCCTTTAATTTTTAACAAAAAGCAATGCACTTCCAATCCAACCCATACCATTTTATTGCTAGTCATAAATTAACTTAAAGTACAAAGGGTGACGTGCAACCTCCCGCTGCCAACTGGAATACTATTACCACAAACTGTACTCCAAACAGGAAAATATATGCTTAAACTATTACGATTCATTTGTATCATTTTTTTAATTGTAAGCAATTATGGACACTTGGCTTAATGGTACGAATTAGTCCTTAATTAGTACATAACTTAAAAAGTTTAATTCCAAATTTGTGTCTTTTATTGCTTATGTATTGCATGAAATTCAATCGGCCACGGAAAGGAACTAAGGTCTCATCAATACATTGAAATTCCCCGGGAACAATTTGTTGTTGAAAATTGTCTTTGTTATTTGTCTTGCAATTTGTTTACAAGAGGTGTAATTTTTTGTAACCGATCATCCGAAACCACGGAATTGTCGCTGAAATGAAACATTTTCAGGAGCAACTGGAAGCGATTGCGAGAAATGATCTTTTGGATGTAATTTTGAAACAGAATGTTTTTCGACCAGTACATTTGCATATTAGAAAACCGACACAATCCTATCCACATTATAATACCTATAAACTTTCTAATTTCTTCAGGTGTTGTATCATGCCAAGATTTCACTCGAGATTTTTGAAAAGTATTTTTTCCAGACACTGCTTGGCGTATCTGTTTGTTTCTTCAACCTTTAAAAATTTGTAATAAAAGTCAAAACTCGTCAATTAGAAATAATATAGCTTACCATTAAATTTATTATGTCACCATTTATGAACAAAGAAGAGAATTCATATGGGACTTTGTCGAAATGGGACTTGTACAATTGAGCACGAAATTCGTGCTCAGGCACATCAAAAGTAAAGGTCTTCAAATTGTCACCCATGACAGGACTCCAAGTAATTTCAGCAATAGTGTTGCAAGCTGGTTCAGCAACTTCATCTTCTTGATCTATAACTTCGAAGTTCCGTATTACATCTTCTATTGCTTCATCAAAACGCGGTGATCTTTCTAATGGATTTTCCATCATTTGATAACCTGACGATGTTGATGCTTCGCAGTCGACCTCAATTTCTCTTCTACCCTTGGTGCCTTTTGCTTTCTTTTTGGGAGGCAGCTCGGAATCAGCACCTGAATCCGATAATTCTGGGATGTATTCATCCCCAGAACTGTTATCAAATGGATCAGTAACCAACTCTTCGTCCGATAAAAACTCTTGCCACAGCTGCTGTAATTCCTTTTGCTTCTCTTCGTAAGACATGTTGCAACCACTTTATAACGCACACTGCACTGCATTTACTGCCGTTAGTAATTTCTGGCGCGACAAATCACGGACAAATTAGAACTTGCAAACTGTGGTGACATATCGGTCTCCACCAGCCATCTAGACATAAGATGGGTCGCAGGAACGCGTGAGACTAACATGTCACCACAATTTTTTTGTTACTTTTTTCAGTTATTTTGTAGTAATATGATTTTATGTATAAAATTGTCTAATAAAAAGCAATTATCTATACAAAGTTAGGAAATTTGAGCAATGGCCAGTTGGACCTGAATTTGTAGGGTATATGGTGGCAAAATACGGGTTAAGCTTCTCTGAGGAAGAGCAAGTAGCCATCTATAAATTATTTTTGCAGTTATATTTAGAATTTTCAGAAAATTGTTATCAATACCCAACCATTAAACATCCTATATTTATGCGAATGTGGGTTGACTCAGCAAGCCCCAGTTGATATTGGAAAACATCCATAATTATTCTTATACTTATTGATGCATAGGGTATCCTTAAATTATTAAATTATGTTATATCAAGATAATTAAAAAAAACATCTATGAAGTTACAAGCTAAGCTAGAGGAGAGGAGGATTTCAGGCTAATATCTCTTATACTTTAAATCAGATTTTATATGCAAATTCATATATAAAAAATACTTCAACGTGCGCGAACGAGAACAGAAGCAAGACACATTTCCTCTTCGTAACTTATAGCCGAGTCAGGATCAGAAAGGATCAGTTAACAAAACAGACTCCATAGACCATTATTATACCCCAGAAGGTGCTAGGAACACATTCTCAGAAGTGTCGCTTTTAACCAAGAATCTTTTATTCTAGGAGGAAGGATGGTGACCGAAGGTAAATTTTGTTATGTCAAAACGCGAAATTTTATGCAAAGGTCACGCTATTAAACAGCCTTATTACCTCGTAATTAAAACAATGCGAACATTCGACTTTTAACGCTTTAACGCTAACCGAGAAAATTACAACAGTGCAACTGCTATTGACCGAACTCAAATTATCTTATCATAATAGCAAATTCCATTTTGCTAATAAACTTTGGCATTATGTGCAGTGTACTAACTTTCAAGTACTTTTCAAGTTATACACTATAAACACAAGTGCAAAAATAACAGTAGTGACTTATATTTTGCAACTGTTTTATGAGTACAACCCCACTTCTTCCATTCCTACGGATAAAATGAACTACATTTATCAATGTTGACCACAAACTTACTACTTAGGCTAACGCTTTTAGATTCAATTAGCATAGTTATTTTTAATTTTAAAAGTTACAACAAATAAATCGTAACGCAAGCATCACTTGTGCACGAAGCACTTATTATGTTGTTCTTTGGTTTTGTTCACGTTCCTAAATTTTATTTCTTTCTTTCTAGTTAGAATTACAGAACGTCCTAACAAGTGATTCCTGTACATCAAGTTTATTTTAATTAGGTTAAGTTTGCGGCAACACCTTGCAATAAGCAACACATGTTTGGCCATAAGCAATTGATGCCTACTATTAGCTACCAGCGGCAAAGGCTTTCAATTCTTTGATTATTAGCAATTAATTCTTAACATAGGTTTTATTGTCTTAGCATTAAGAAACCATTGAAAAGATGCAAACGACCTAAATTTTTTTGTAGCTAGTACACATTAAGCATGCCAATACATACAAGTACGACATTAATGTATGCTATTTTTTTTGTTGAGGAATGCATTAAATGCCCTTTTGACTCACGGCTCATTTCTTTTGGTACATGTTCAGCCTTTTTTTACCCGGGGTGTAATGTAATGATATTCATCATAAAATCAGTCATTACATTCATATTACCTCAAGAAGGCAGTGCATGCTAAGGATTGCCATGACAACAGTAATCAACAAAGAATATAAATAAATATCTCATAGAAGTAAACATGTCTTTTATTGTCTTCTATAAGAGATAACTCATAAGATAGTGTACAAGACCATACACAAGCAACCTGTATTACCACATTGGTCTTCAAAACACTACAGTACTATGGAATACCACATACTGCTTTCGGTGATACACTTAGGAGATGATTAATTTTAGTAGTGGATCTATAATATTTTTTAAAAGCCTATCATGGCTTAATAACATGCTATATAAAAGAATAATGCGTTAAAACTGAATGTGATTCCTTTGTTATATGTAAAAGAAGCATTATATGCATTCCTACATAATTATACAAATTTTGCAAACGATTGTTGCACCTCTAAAACCTAGTAGAATGTACCTAGTTATGCATGTTTGCGTATTCTAACCCACAAATATTTTGTTAAACAGCAATGAACTGATGCCCACAACAGAAACCGCTATGTATAATTTCCCATTCTCTCGGCATAGCTAATCTAAGGTCATTCATACAATAAAAGATGAGGTTTAAATATGTTAAAGTATGTAAACGCTTATTTATAGAAAATAAAACTTAAAAATCAATTGTTTTAAACGGTCAAGAATAAATTGTATGAAAGGCGGCTAACGTTTTTAAATACTACCTACAACAAAGTCCAAAGAAGCAATATTAATTTCGATTTCAACGGAAGTTTATTGCAAATCAAAATTATGTAAGCAAGTGATTTATCATCGGTTGACTTTGAGTGCTGTTGCGGATTTATTAACTAAAAGACGAGATGATGACATGCAGACAAAGATTAATCAAATTTATTTGACCAGGAAGTTATTGTTACTTTTAAAATTAATATTATCATATTAAGTTTTAATTTATTTATTTGCTGGCACGGCACGTCTTTAGTATTCTATTATGCATAATTTCTTATCCATTTCTAGTTTATCCTGTGTATAAACTCAGAAAAGAAACTCACTAAAGAATATACCGATTTTATCAAAATACAATCTCCACACCCTTATTAAAATTGTGATTACCTGCCTTTTTTAACGGTACGCTAATCGTTATGCTAACTTTTAAGTGTATCGGCAACAGGGCCGGCGTAAGCTTTTGCGGGGCCGGGTTCAAAAATACGCTTGGCCTAAAAAACTTCTAAATAAATTATTTAATATAAACACATTATTACATATTACAATAGGATCATATAGTTATTTATGTATTATATTATTTATTACGTACGCAAAGTGTTTTTTAGTGTATTTTTTAAGGCGCAAGCGAGTTATTTATTTGCGTCAATGCGCATCGCGTTTTGCACAAAATTTCTTGAAATGAACTTAATCTATAATCCTGTTTCGAATTCAAAGTAAACATAAAACCAAATAAGCAATACCATTATTAGCGATTACTAATCTTTTTTTTGTGATTTTAATACCCAAAAGGGAAAAATGGCATTTTCTAAATTAAATTTTAGGTATAATTAAAGAATTTCTCCAACAAACATTTTTCTATGACTGCTAAATTGTGTAATTTACAATTACACAATCTAGTTAGGTTTAGGCTTGGTTAGGTTTAGATTAGGTTAGGTTAAGATAGGTTAGGTTAGGTTGAAAAAATTTGAATTTGTTTTAGCATAGCGGTTTGGTTAGGCAGTGGCGTTTTTGTGGTGGTTAGGTTGGTAGCAACCAATTTTGGAGGCTAAGGAATGTTGCCCCAAAAATGATTTACACGCACATTCGAAATCAGAATGAAATTTCGATTAAAATGACACCAATTTGGTCAAAAAATGTTTGGTAGGGAATTCTTTAACTGTTCCAAATTTTATTATCAAGACAAATTATTTTTGGAGATTCTAAAAGGGCCTTTTGCATCTTTTTGAAACACGAGTATGCGAACGCTACATTTGCGTTATTTACGTTTGCAAAATTCCCCCCCATTTTGAAAGTGGTGAGTTTGAAAAATTATTTATTCACAATCATATTGCAATATGTACATTTCTGTCATTGTAAAAAGCTTGGAAAGTAAACTATTGCTATACCAATAGCAAAGTGGTTAACAATTCCCTTTACATGTCTGTAAAACTGACCAGTAAAAGTCTTGACCAACTTTTATTTTTAAATTATTTAAAACAAGACGTTTTATTCGATTTAAATCTAGGTTTTTATGAATGTATTTAACGCTAAAAATTTCTTTTTTTTATTTAATATTAGTTTTATTTTTATTTCTCCGTATTTTATATTTAATAAATACTATCGAAGTAATTAATTTTCAATTTTAAAATTCTGAGAGTATACATTGACATCTAGCGGCGAACAATAAAACCTTAGTTAAAATTTTTTTGGCCGATAGAAAGCGCTGATTAGAATTTTGTATTAGAGTCACTGCATCTAGTCACCTAGGCCAGCTGGTTGATCAGAGTACCGCAAACCGCCGCCATATTGGGGCAGAAAAGGGTGATTTTTAATAATCGACAAATTAAAACCACGTTTTACGTGTTTGACATATTAGAGGTTTGATCTTTCAGAATAAGAAAAACCTTTTAAAGTAAACGTGGATTTGATTAAATTCAATACAGAACAAATAATGAACAATTTCGTGCTTCATTTGCCCCAATATGGCGGCGGTTTGCGTTACTCTGGTCGACCAGCTGACCTAGGTAACTAGATGCAGTGACTCTATTTTGTATTATGACAGTTTAAGGAAATTTATTTTAAAATTTAAAATTACTTTTATTTTGATTATTTAAGTCTAATGATTGTGAATAAAATAGTATACATGTTTCGTTGGTAAAATTTCCAAGCCTCGTAATATTGTTTGACCTCGATGTACCGTCTAGATTTGTAAAGATGTCCTTTACCAACTCAACATGTAATCTACTATTCTCTGGCCTTTTTTGTTGCAAAGTTTTTAATTACTTCATCTAAATTTACGTAGGTTTAATGGTGGGAGTTTGCTTTGCCAGTCGTTAATGGACACGGAAACATCGATATGACTACAGCAGCAGAGAAAGCGCGCGTATTTGTAAGCTGTAACACGGCGCCTGATAAAAGTGCGGGGCCGGGTTCCAGGGAACGCGCTGAACCCGCCTCGCGCCGGCCCTGATCGGCAAAATAGTAACTTTTTAAATAGTAATTTATGCTTTAGGTTTTAAGTTAGGAATACTTTCTTGCATATAGAATTCTAATAACAAAATGTCGAAATTATTATCTGCATTTTAAGTATTAAATACAAAACAGATTATATTCTAAAGCTAAAATTCTTAAAAACTGTCCAGTTGGAACAGAATGCAAACACATTAAAAGACTAAAAAAATGTTTTGTCCTGTAATGCTAGCCCACGATCCTTCTGTACTTTCGACTTAGTGATCCAGTAGTATAATACAGGGTTATTATAAATGATGGACCCATTTTTAAAGATGAATATTTATTAAAGTACAAATCCAAAATAAACAATCTTTATACCAATGGAAAGAGGAAGTTTGAAAGTTTCGGCGGGCAATGATGGTTCCAGAAGCGGCCGGTAGAGTTCGCGCGACAATAGGCCGCCATTCGTTTCCCTCTCAGTTGTAAGTGAGATGGCTACCGTGGAGCACAAGGTTTTCTGCGTTCTTGAGTTCGCAAGAAGTGAGTCACAAATTGTAGTGCAGCGGGCATTTCGTGCAAAATTCGGTATTGAACCACCAACGTAAATGGACATGTTGGAACAATGACTGTTCCCTCAAGTTATGGAAGATTCACAGAACGGAGCTCCGCCCCATTGGCACCTTCATGTACGAAGATTTTTGAATGCATCCCTTCCTCAGCGCTGGATAGGTCGCAGGGGAAATACAGACCTGGCTCTACACTTCTGGCCACCGAGATCTGCTGATCTCACCCCATGTGACTACTTCTTATGGGGTTATGTTAAGGAAGCTGTTTACGTCCCACCTCTACCAATAACTCTGTACGATCTGCGGAACCGTATCACAGCTGCCGTGCACTCAGTAGATATACTTGCTCGTGTGGGACGAGTTCGGCTACCGTATAGATGTTTGCCGTGCAGCAAACGGTGGACACATTGAACATTTATAATGTATTGCAAAAAAAACTTTGAAACTTCCACTTTCCATTGGTAAAAAGATTGTTCATTTTGGATTTGTACTTGTACTTGTAATAAATATTCATCTTTAAAAATGGGCCCATAATTTATAATAACCCTGTATATTAAATTTATTCAGTATCCAAACTTTGTTTAAAAAGTTCTATCTACATCATTATGCACAGAGATTTATTACAACATTGAAATGCCTATGATCTGTAAATTTTCAAAAAAAAAAACACAAAAATAAAAAAAGATCTAATTTTCCGTGCGAACTACTGCCATGTTTTAGGATATTCATGTCCACTTCTTATCATACTCAATTTTATAGAATCTACATACTATTATATAGCATATTAAATTGCCTGGGAGCCTTTTCAGAAAGTGATCCTATATATTTAATTAGGACCAAATTCATTACTGTTGTGACCTTTATATTATTTTATTACACATTGTTTATCAAACATAATTGATATTGGTTTCGAAGTAACCTTGAAACATAATAAATTAATGTAATTGGGTTAGGACTCCATTCAAAGCTGTTTAACAGGAACGAAACCAATTATTATTTATAATATTTATATTAAGTTGTTTTACAATTTTCATTGATGAATTCACTATGAAACTGCTATCAACTGTACTTTAAGTACTGAACAATAACCAGCTGCGTTTTAGAACATAGACTTTAATATTATCAACAATTTCGTCTAGGTATGCGCTCATAGCTAATCGACCGATTTCCTCTAGGTTTTCTTTTGGCCATCCTTTTTTCTTTTTGACTGCGCCTGTAGAGGGATCTATCTCACTTACAGAGCTTTGTGAGACGTTTGATATATGAGATACTGATTGTGGTAAGTTTTCAGATTTTTCTTTTTGGGATTGGACTTTTAGGATTTCTCTCTCTATCTCTGAATTTTGGGATATGATTGGTTTTTCGTTGGTGGGATATGCTTTATTTGGGAGGGAAAGGAATTCTTCGGAATGTACAGAAGAAACTATTTTAGGAGACTGTCTTAAGGGTTGGGTGGTAAGGGGTGATAATTCAAGGGGGGAAGCGGTGGAGATTTGGGGTAGGAGAGGTTTGATGCAAAGCTCGTGCAATATGTCGTAAAAATATTATAGAAGCCAAAACACGTTCATGGAAACAATATGTATCAGGAATGTCTTCTTCTACAGACGTACGAGAGGTCTGGAAGCGAATTCGTGCTATTAAAGGAACTACTACCAAGTCAGAAATCACCTTTAAAGAAAACGATCATTTGGTTAGAGATAAAGCTGAAGTAGCCAAACGATTGGCGGAGCATTTTTCCAGCATTTGCAACGATGAAAATGAAGATGAAGTAATTGTTGAAATTAATAATGGTCCAGATGACAATGAGGAACCTTACAACAGACCTTTTACTATTGAAGAGCTTAATCATGCGATAGATAATAGCACGAATTCTGCTCCGGGTAACGACGGTGTAGTAAATGCATTTTTAAAACACCTATCCAACACTGCACGACTTTGCTTACTACAAGCGTATAATAACGTCTGGAGAACTAGTATCCTTCCTGAAAGTTGGAAAGAGGCAATAGTTATTCCTATCCTAAAACCAGGAAAGGATCCTACATCGCCTATGAACTATCGACCTATATCCCTTACAAGCTGCATGTGCAAAATCCTAGAGAAGATAGTTAACAATAGACTCGCCTGGTTACTGGAAACTAAACAGCTCCTAAGTAATTTTCAGTTTGGTTTTCGAAAGAACTTTTCTACCACAGATGCACTAATTTTTCTCGAAAATGCCATCCAAACAAGTTTTCAAACAAATGTACATCTGTCGGCCATCTTTGTTGACCTGAAAAGCGCTTTTGATACTGTTAAGCACAACGACATTCTCAGGCAGTTAGAAGAATGGGGTATAAAAGGCAATCTTCCAAAA
This sequence comes from Agrypnus murinus, assembly GCA_929113105.1. Classification (NCBI taxonomy): domain Eukaryota; kingdom Metazoa; phylum Arthropoda; class Insecta; order Coleoptera; family Elateridae; genus Agrypnus; species Agrypnus murinus. The sequence continues at coordinate 190,263,536 of OV816024.1, forward strand.
TTTATACGTAGTTTTTTAAGTGAAAGAACGATGAGAGTGAGAGTTGAGACCCACCTATCTGAAAGCTACTCATTAAATAATGGAACTCCCCAAGGTTCTAGCCTAAGTGCTACATTATTCCTTATAGCCATACAATCCTTACTAGTATCTATCGATAACACTGTAAGTTACTGCGCTTATGCAGACGATATAGTACTCTTTACCTCAGGAAGGTCTTTTGAAGGAATCCAAGAATCTCTCCAATCGTCTCTGGATCAGTTGGCTGAAGAAGCACATGATCGAGGCTTTAAAATATCGAAGGATAAGACCGTAGCTGTTCATTTTTGTAGAAAAAGGAGTACATGTCAGCATACGCATACATTTCACCTCAATGGTGTTCGTATACAAAATGCAGATAGTGCTCGTTATTTAGGATTAATACTAGACACCAAGCTTACCTGGACAATGCATTTAAATGATCTAAAATCTCGATGCTTAAAAATTCTTAACATCATTAAATGTGTATCTAATGCACGTTGGGGAACAGACCGTCAAACACTGATAATGCTACACAAGTCATTAATATTGTCACGAATAGACTATGGTAGTGTTGTCTATTCTTCGGCTAAACGAAGCCGTTTGGGATTGCTTGAACCTATTTATCACGCTGGTATACGATATGCGCTAGGTGCTTTCATCACAAGCCCTGCGCAAAGTCTATATGTGGAATCAGGCATGGAACCACTATGGTTACGAAGGAAGCGCCTACTATTGAATTATAGAACAAAAGTTATTATTCATAACTCGTCTACTAACGCACCTACCTTTCGTAATAATCCTTTACTTTATCGCTACACTAACCGGCCAACGACCACCAGACCAGCATCTATTCGTTCGATCTTCATATCAAGACAATGGCATGTACCTGAAGCCGAGATATATAATTCTGCTTTAGAACGTGTTCCGCCGTGGTCTCCCCTGGATGTATCTTTTAGATTTGATTTGCAGAAATATGAGAAAAATAATGACGTTCGTGATGCCATTAAACAAGACTTCCTTTCTCATGTTCATGAGTATGATCCATGTAACATTCTATACACGGATGGATCTAAAACTAACAATGGTGCCGGATGTGCTGTAGCGACATCTTCGGTTATTCACACCTGGTCAGTTCATTCTGCTGCAAGTGTCTACACCTGTGAATTGTATGCCATAATGCAGGCGCTTACAATTTGTCAGGACATCACAATAGACACTCATTTAATATGTAGCGACTCTATGTCCTCCCTCTTAGCTATTCAAAGTCGAGTTGATAATGATCCGATTCTTAAAGACATCTACTTCTTAATACATCAACTTAACACACAGGGTAAACACATAATTTTTATGTGGATTCCCAGTCACATTGGCATTGAAGGGAATGAAGAAGCCGATCGTGCAGCAAAATTTGCTACCACTCGAACCTCTAATATGAGCTAAGCTATCTCCTTTAGAGATATAAAGAATTTTAATAAATATAAAAGCATCATTGATTGGCAAGCGGATTGGGATAGAAATAATGGGAAATTACATTCCATCCAACCTTCAGTAAAACCCTATGAAAATGATATAGCTCTAACTCGACATGAGCAAACAGTCTTAAGTCGACTCCGCATCGGACACACTAAACTCACTTCTAGTTATCTCCTGGCTGGTGTACCACAACCAGAGTGTCCTGTATGTATGGTTTCACTAACAATAGAACACATTATACTTAATTGTCCCATTTACGATCAAGCGAGACAGATTCATAACTTAGGACAGTCAATGATAGAGGTGTTGCAAAACAATTCAGACTCAAATAGAAAACTGATGTCGTTTTTGCGCTCTACAGGTCTAATGAATAAAATTTAGTATAGCTGTGATAATTAACTGTGATATTTTAAGTATTATTATTACTAAATTATAATTTTATCTTTATACAACATTTTAACCCTGTTCACGTTTTATACTTCGTATTTGTCTTACATGTCGTGTTTCCTTCTGTTTGTTAATATGTATACAATGCTTTTACTCAGACTTTTATTCACATTTCAAACGACGTACATACAGCTTAAGTAAAAATAATTTATGACTAAAGCGGCGAATGACCTTGGTAGTCGATGCCGCACTTTAAAAAAAAAAAAAAAATTCGTCTAGGTTGTTTGTTTTTAAAGGTAATTGCGTGAAGAATGCTGTATGTAATGGTTTGTCTACTTGCTCTATACTTGCTCATTTCTGCTGACGTAATCAAGCACTATACCAATTTTTAAATAGTTATTTCCTGGGCTTCCAATCGAATTGCGGTATGCTCAATAAAATACCCCTTAAATATTTTTAAATTTATAATACTGTTGTCTGAATCTATTTGAGTCGTTTAACAATCATCATCTTTTCTGTCCTTCCTGACTTCAGCGTCCCTTGTTGATTTATTAATTAATGCTAAAGAACTTCATTGGGCCCTAATTGATTGTCATACTTCACACTTCCTAGTTGGTTGCCCTATACTGGAAAAAATCTAGAGCAAAATACCAAAGAAAAGTTTGACGGATAACGGATTGACGGATTGATCGTCATAATAATGTAGTGAAGAGTGGGTTGACCAGATGTTCTAATTAAATTTGTCGAGGTTTCTTTCCATTTTGAAGGTTCGAGCACAAGACATTTAAGAAGTATTTTTTTACAGTCGTGGTTTCTTCTCTTTGAAGATTTGGTTTCAGCTCATTAAATATTTATTTAAATATTGTTTGGCGAATGGATCCCGCAAAACTGTTTTGTTTGATACATTTCTTTCGAAGATCTAGCTTAATCTAGACTTTCCATTGATTATCCAATTAGTAAAGAAATCTGTTCGCATGACATTCTCATATAGGAATCTCTTTGTTATTCTTCGTTAATAATAATTGTTTTCTGTTTTGTATTAAAGGAACTTAAAAATCGGGCCAACTTCAAACTTATAACAATTAAACAATTAAAATTTGGACGAAGTTAAGATTATAAACAATTAGACGTGGGGTAAAGTTCAAGATTGTTATCAACACGTAACAGTTCGAATTGGAACTTGAGCCAAGTTCAAGTTGGTTGTCAACAACTAGAATTTGGGTGAAGTAATTAGAATTAGAATTAAATTGCGTAGTGATCTAGTTAGCAAAATTCATTGAATCTATTTCCACCGAAGCCTCATGTGTATTCCTGCCTGTATTCATGCAGAACAGGGACAAACTTAATTAGTAGTATGTTATTGGGACATGAAACAATTTAATGACAAAAAGGTTGCAAAATTCAGCATAACTCTGAACAATTTTTAAGGTTAGACAATCAAATTGTACAATTAAAAAACGTTTTAGGGCTCTTATTTTACAAAACAAAAATACTAACTCAGCATCTTCGTTGTAACGTTTCTATTGAGATTGTATATTATACTATATATTGAATTATTGTTAATATACCCTAACATACAAATACATATACGCGTGATCAACAGCTGTGAAAACATTCAGATAAGATAAGAGTGTAGGCAGCATATTATGTTACCAGGGCAGTTAAAAAAAGTCAGCAGCGTCCGTTCGGATAGTACTTTTTAACATTATGTGTCATCGTTGAATTATGCATTCAACCCTAATAACGATTCATAATTAAAAATTTCATTACGTTTTAAATGTTATAATACAATTACTTGTATTACAATTACTTGAACTTAAATATTTGTTACTATATAAATAAAAACAATGTTAATCTGTAAATTATGAAAAATTAATGTCAACATATAAATAAGACAGTCTATTATACCTGATAATTGATTCATAAAAGCATTAGTGATAGATGCTTAATAATGAAATCATATTATAGATAATAATAATAATAATAGGTTGTTCGTGTATTTATCATCCAAAAAAGGATTGTTCGTTATATGTTCAATATGAGCTATCGAGATATAACTTCTTCTAAATCAGCATTTTCAAATAATAGCCTCTTAATATTCTCATCTATATATAATTTTGACGTTTTACAATTTGTTAAAAAGAATGTTTCTCGTTTGAAATTAATAATAATCATAACTACAAAAATCATAACTGGTGTTAATTTACATTTTTAAGTACATAAAATTGATACTAAATGATGCTAATCCTTTTTATATATTAGTAACCGTACTGCATAATAATTTACCAATTTCAATAAAACAATTAATGTATAAACAATTGGTTACTAATGTTAAGGAATTATTTCTACAACATGCATTTCACTAAGTGGAAAAGTATATTATCTTGGACGTTAATAAACAATGATTATTCCTATAGTATAAATTAATTTCATTTTCCCTATTTTGTACCTATATTCGATTATAATTGAATACACATTAAGCATCAACTTAGCCTTCTTAAATAACATTTTGAAACGCCACTGAATCATTCGAGTTCATCTGTTGATTCTCTTATCAGTTAAACTACTCGAGTCGAGCACGTGATCGTGGTGACCAGCCGCGTGAACACTGCGTGATTCGAAATGCTTTTTACAATTTCGCCCTCGCGATATCGGTAACCTTAATTCTTCATTTGTTTGTTAGAGTATAGAGTTAAGTTGTTTTAAAGATAATAATTACATGTTTATTAATAAATCACTTAAAATTATTGTACGAGCCCAGACGCATATTAATTTGTCTACTTTCATTTTTGTTAAAAGTTACCCCGAAATCTTGAGCCCGAAATTCTCTTCTGGTCTAGAAAATGACTCTTTCTTGTTGCCAGAAGTGGAGCACTGCATCTGCATCTACACCATGCGACGTTTCAAGAAATTCTCTCAAGGGGTTTCTTTACACCGCTTCTTGCTAAGTTTTTGGCTACTTTTGTCAATCTCGAGACGGTGGTGTGAGGAACCATACAGGATTTTATGAAACTTGGCATAGAGTAGATGCAGAAGTTAATATGCGTCGGGGTTCGTATTTGACGTATATTTTTACTAGAAATGTGTTTTTTTACCAGTTTCGTAGATTTAAAGCAATAGGATCTTTTCACCCTTATCAAAACAAACTTTAAAAAACTTAATTGCCTTAAAATACCCTTTATTAAACATTTCTTTTATTTTCGTAACCAAATCTAAGCGAATTGGTCTATGGCTATAGTTACTTCATAATTTGACAACCTTTCTCTTATTATCGCCCAGATCAAATTTGATTGAGAATAGTGTCTTTTGGCTGAACATAATTAAACCGCGAACTAACAGATCTTTTCTGGATGTACTTATTTAACATAAAATAAACTACCATTACAAAATTGAAGAAATTATATCTCTACTCAACTGCTTTATTCAAACGAACTTTCATTAGAATGCTGCATATAAAAGGGAAACAAATAAAAGTATATACGCTTGACTATTTCATTTAAGAATATATACTTTATACTTTTTACATGAACAACATTATTGTTGTAACCCTGCCCATATATATTTTTCTACGGTATAATAGTTACTAAATTACTTTGACATTGTTGAGACGTATTACCAGAAAAAATCCCAAGATTTCCCTGTGAGCGAAAGGCGCTACAGGAGCCGGCGCCTCAAACAAAAGATTTTTAAACAAAAGTTGTCAAATTAACATAGATTTAAAATACCACTTGCACGTGATGTGGTAGTAATTAATTCAGATATATAAGATATATCAGATATATAAGCAATTTATTTTACGTTTTTGAAACTAAGTCACATTTTCAATGTACAGAATTTTTGAATTTTTTTGATTAAAATTACATCTTAAGTAGTTCTTTTATAAAATTAGAAGCTGAGAAAGGCACAGAATCTTAAAAAAATTCATAGTTTTTACAAATTTTTACCGACCGCCCAGTCAGTACAAACTGGGTTTCAATCGTTACGGACGTCATGGCTCCTTTATATATTTTCACTTTCTGTGTTATTTGAGTAAATGTTTACCATAAATAACTGAAAAACTCTTTTTTTATATTCTTCCATTTTTAATAACACAGAAAGAGAAATTTAAAAGTGTGCTGTCTACAGTGATTTTAGTTCCAAGACTTTAAAGGATCACATCTGGATGCACATCCCCGATAGATCTTTTCCTTATTCATCGGTCTTTTGAATCTTTAGAATTGATAAAGATGGAGTAAAATAAAGTAATATACTTTCAGAAACTGAGAGAGGAGTATCACTAAGTGAAGAAGGAGATATAAAGAATAAATAGTATTTATAGAAGAGTATATGTAAAAAGAAATCTTACGTGGGAATATTATAGCATTTTCACTTGCTGTTTTACAAACATTCTGCTCGAAATACTATTGTAACTTCTAAAATAAACTAGTGTGAAAAATATTAAATTACATAACTGTGGGTATATAATAATTTAATTTAAACTAATTTTGGACATCTTTTCAGCAGAGAGAGTGATTTCACTGAAAATAAAAGTGTTTTAAAACTCCTGTAAAACCTAGTGATCGTAGTACTACTAAGATTTCCATAATAATAGTGCCTCAGTCGTTTCCTTTATTTTTACGATATTAATCTTGAATCTTGTATCCTAAAGAAGTTTCTTTTAGCACTAATAATTTCAATTTGCCTATTTTATTACCGTTACTAGCCTCTATATTGCAGCTGCTGCATGCACTTTGAAATTTCCATTTCATTGAAGTTTTGTTCCTGTTTTCTGTTTAATTACTATCATAAATTTATTTATGAACTTTTAATCTATTCCTAATAAAAAGAACAAAAAGCAACACATTAATGAACTCTATTATTACAGAAAGTTACAAATAAGGCAAATCTAACAAAATGGCATGAAATGCTGACGCTAAAGAATTAAAAGCTTTATTGTCGCAATTAACTGACATTAACATTAAAAAGGACTTGTCGGTAATTCTTTCACCTTATCTAATGTGCTTTAATTGAAGTGATAAATTTTAATTTTCACTAGAATAATTATAATAAAGTCCAACTTAATTACCAGTGTATTCTTTCAATTTAGGTCATTTGATCATACCACATTAAACATGTAAAGGATTGAAAAGTTCCTGCGTTGTAATCATTACAACACTTTATTTGCAACCGCATCACGCTTCATGCTTCTATGATTCTAATAAAATTTGTTACTAAATTTGTGGTTAAAATTTGTAAGATAATCAAATAATCGTTCGGAGCTTTGCAACCTCTTCTATTCATATAAATAGAGTATAGATAGTAGCTGCTTGTTTTTTGCAATATGAAATTGTATTGTTACTTACCACGGTGTTGTTATATGGAGATTTTGTTCAACAAATAGAGCAAGCACTCACCCTAGAATAAAAAAAGTATTAGTAAAGAATAGATTTTTGTTGCAAATTAAGGTGTGACGTATTATGTCACAAATTAAATTGGCGCGGCTCATGAAAATCAGCATCACTAAAATAAATTCATTCAATAGTGTGCGTGCTAAAAATTTGGTTAGAGTAGGAGTAGTTGAATTCCATACAAAGTTTGATCTTATAAATGTTTAATGCTGTGTTTGCAGAAGGAATAATAAATAATGCTCTGATTTTCACTTTTTATTAATTAGTTACGATCTGTATGTGATATGTATAATAATAATATATTTAAATAAATAAATGGTGTTAACACAGTGCTACATATATTTCAGTTCGATTTATTCCGTAATGAAAAACGAATAGCCTTTGTTTTGTATGTATTATCAGTTAATAAAGTAATTTTTATTATTTATATAGTAATTAAAATTAAAGACAATTGCCACAGTTGGTTATGTGGTGAAAGATCAGAGATCCACCATCAACAATTTCAGATTGGTATTATGTCTGAAATAACCGTTTGAAAGTATTGTGATTGCCAACAGTGTTATCTACAAGTAAACTAATTGTCAAACCATTCTACCTCAATACAATTATAGTCTGACATGTCTGTAGCCAATAGCATCAGAATAATTTAAATCTAACCATACTTTTTGTAAAAATCAATTAATGTAAGATATATTTAAAAAAACCCACCTTAACCTTATAAAGATAACCTTCAGAAAAGGAAATTGCAAAGAATGATTGGTAAATCTGCATATTTATTGAATGCAACTAGCAAGTCAGCTGTAAAGAATTACAGGTTTCGATTGATTGAGAAATGATTATAAAACTAAATTCCTAATGCAGTTACATCGTAATTGACAGGACAATTAGACTATTGAGTAATTCAACTTGCTGCAAGCACCGCTGGCAGATATTATATCCCTAACTACTATTATATAGCTCGTTGTTTGCACTAGGATTAAAAAACCATCCTTAAACGGAAAATTATAATTGAAATTTTGGCCTTACATCTAAAAGTGATATACATACAGGGTATATTATCGGTTTTGTTACATAGGCGAACAGCATGTAAAAACACAATTTCTCAGATATTGGCTCCCCTAATTATTTTAGAGGAAAAGTTATTGTAACACAGTTGTAGATCTTATTGAGTACTGTACAAAACACCCCTACTTTAGCATTCTGTGTTAAACAGTTTCCAAAATATAAGTGATTTTTTAGTATAGTAAATTACCATTGTAAATGGGAGATTCGCTAATAACATTTACTACGTTGAATTTAGACATTAGGTGTAGATGCAAGAATGATTAAGCACAGTTTCATGGAAAAGAATCACTCATCAGAAAGTTACGATTGCTACAGGTGTGGAAGAAATTAGAGATGCTCGGTTGCTTTGGTATTCAGCAGATTTGGCCAATTTTTAACAGATTCGGTTTTGTCCGAAGCAGCGTAGAAGATTCGGTATTCGGCAGGCCGAAGCGGATTTTTTTATATTTTCTGTCGCAATCGGACTTATTTGAGTGATTTTAACTGAAAAACTCATTATTTATCGTATCAGCTTCAGCATCTATTTAATTTTTAGCATTTCTTTCATTTATTTTCAAGTCCTGTCTAGACGATGACGCAAAGGTAGAATTAAAAATTAAGCAAAATTGAAGAATCTGGGTCAATTAAATCACGTGGGCGAAAATGCAAAATGCATCACGAATCACACAGCCATCACGTGCTCAACTTAGATTGCTCCCGGAAAATGCCGAAAACCTACTTTTTATCGACCACAATCTTCTTAAATTAAATTTTAAATACTGAAATGGTTTTTAATGTTATTATATTACATTGTAGTTTCTTAATAAGCGTTTTTTAATTAAGGTTTTGACATCGTGTTTTTTATAATCCGATACTGTTTATTTTTTATTAATTTTGTTTAGTTATATTTTGTATTATTTTATTATAGCAAAATGCGTAGGAAACGTATTTTTTGGACAGCAATATTTTCTTTTTGTGTCGTAATTTTGTATTCAATAAAATTTCTATTTTGCTTTGGCCAAATATTCGGCGCTTCAGAAAATTTTAATAGCCAAATATTCGGCGCTTCTGAAAATTTTAATAGCCGAATATTTGGTATTCGGTGATTCGGCAACAAGCCGCTTAATAAAAATTCTCCAAATCAAAAAGAAATTTATTTTTATAAAATCTTATTAGCAACGACAACAGTTGTCAAATTATTCTAACAAATTGCTGCCAAATTAGTCATTTAAATTATTCAATAATTATTATTAACTTTCTAGATTGATTAAAACATGGTAGAGTAATTTATTAAAAAGAACTACTATACCACAAAGTTAATGTTAGATTACTATAATTGTTAAATAATACTTCTAATAATAATAGTGTAACCCCATAATAAGAATTTTTTTATACTACACCTGTTCCAATTGTATTTCAGAAATCGTCAGTTGTATTTCAGATTAATCAAATTAATTTCAAAAATAATCGGTTGTATTTTAGTTTTGTCAATTTGATTTCAGAAAGCATTATTTATATTTCAGAATAGTCAGTTTGATTTCAGAAAGCGTCAATAGGGAGAAGAAGTGCATACGTCATACCGTGCCTGACGTCATAATTCTTTCCTCGCAACGCGCATGTACTTCAATAAGGCACATTATATTTTCATTTCTGATTATTGATAGTGTTAAAAAGGATGTTTACAAGCTATAAAAACACTTACCCAATGGCTTTCACCCATTGTTGTTTCAATATTTTATTTGTGATAGTACCTATCTATTATTTTAACCTCACAAAGTAGCGTCACGTTTTCTCTTCCAACTGTCAACAGTGTCAAAACTGTCAAACAAACGGTTTACAGCGAAGTAGAGCGATGCGAACATGCGCGTTGCGAGGAAAGAATTATGACGTCAGGCACGGTATGACGTATGCACTTCTTCTCCCTATTGTATTTCAGTTTAAGCATATATAAATAAGAATTTGTCAGATTAACTCGGAAATCGTCATTTGTATTTTCGAAATCGTCATTTGTATTTCAGAAAATGTCAGATATACCGCCTTGCAATAATTTCGCACAGCATTGTTTCTGTTATGAGTTGGAGAGTAACAGATATACAAACAATAGGAGGAAGCAAGATAGATTATAAACAACAACCTGAGTCCCATGAGTACTTGATAGTATTTTTAGCTATCAATTGTGCTTTTGAATAACTTGACATTTCGATTAATTGGCGAAGAAAGTGATTTACTGAAATGCATACTGTACAAATTGTTAAGCTTGTTGCAACAACACCAGGTAAATTTAATAAATACATACTGCAAAGCGCGTACAAACAGCACTTTAGAAACTAACATAAAATAACAGGCATGGACAAGATTAACATAGTAAATAACTGGTTAGTAATAACTAATAAATATATGCAACCGAAAACGTGGATAAGATAATTTACAATAAATGTCCAAATACAGATCCTGCGCCGCTAAACAATGCCCTAATCTGACCTAGAAGTCCCTTCTTACGTTACGAAGCATCATAGGTGTAATGGTTCCAAACACATTTATAATCCTTTGGCGAAGCTGTTCTAAATTTTCAGCTCTCACATGGTTGTACACTTTCTGTTTTGCGTATGACCAAAGAAAAATGCCAATAACAGCTAAATCGGGCGACCTGGCTGCCCACCTGATGTTACCTCTTCTACCAATTACACGATTCGGAAAAGTAGTGCTTAAAAATCGTCGTGCATCAACCGTGTCGTGCGCAGGACAGCCATCCTGCTGATACCATATTTGGCTAAAGTCCACACTTGGAAGTGGTCTCAAGGCTGGAACGATTTGGTCCCGAAGAAGATCAAGTACTTCCGTCCATTCAAATTGCCTTCAATGAAGGTCCAACGATATGATCTCCGACGACACCTGCCCATACATTCAGCTTTTGTGAGTACTGAGTCCGGAAATCCATTCGGTGACGTGGATTCTCCCTACTCCAAAATCTAATAACAGTAGATTATGCCTTCCTAATAGCGGAAACGTCGATTCGTACGTAAAACAAATATTGTTCAAAAAATTGGGATTTTCGTTTGCACGCTCCATCATTGTTTCACAGCACATCATTGTTTCGATCTCATCTTCGGGAAATATCTGGTGAGCTATTGATACCTTGTACATTTGTACTCATTCCGTCTAAGAACCTGTCGAACAGTTTCTTTATTGGTACCGACTTCATTAGCAATCTGAAGGCTGGATTTCGATGACTCTTCTTCGGCAATAGCGCAAATCATTGTATCGCGTTTTTCTTGGTCTTCTGTAGGAGCCCTGTTCTCTTCTGTAGCATTTACTGTTTGCAACACATCCTGTCTGTTCAAAGGCATGAACAATTCTTGAAATTGTTGAACAGTGTGGAATGGCCGGTTCTCAATATTTGCTACAAATAAATGAACAGTATCTCTAATTGAATTACCACCGTACACCCATTTAATTATTTGTATTCGCTCTTCCAAAGAACATCGTGCAAGACGACAATTACTAATTTGAAGCAAAATTTGACAGGTAAAAAGTAAATTTCTTTTCGAATACGTAGGCATAGTAACAACAATGGTTTCGATTCGTCGCTGTATACTTCGTCTTTCTCTTACTTAAGGAAATCCTATTGCACTGTTACTTATAGACTTTGCAATGTTGCGTGAAATTATTGTTATACGGTATGTATTTCAGATAACTGAATAGAATTTTAAAACATCTCACAAGCTGGTTTACTTTGTTATTATGGAATTGATTTTGTTTTGTAGTTTGTTTATATTATTAAGAGTTTACCGTAAAATTTTCTTTAGTCTGTGAATTTCGCGTCCTCTCTGATTTATCTTATCTACAGTCAAACGCAACTTCAAGATACTTGTGGATATGTCGATGTTAAGAAAATCTGTATTAACATTGCAACCGTGTGGCACCTTATACAAATCATTTTAATTTGAGTTGAAATATTGTGTGATTTAAAATGTTCTATGTAAAATCTCCAGGAAAACACGGAAAAGTCAATTATGGACACTTTTTGAAAAGCAATTTACGCTTTCTGAAAAGCAATTTACGCTTTCTGATGTAAATGACGTGTTCTAGAAATATACATAGGTATATGTACAATGCGGATATCTAATCTAAAATACAATTAACTTTTTCTGAAATACAAATGACGCTTTCTGAAGTTAAAATGATGAATTTGAAATACAAATGACGCTTTCTGAAATTAAATTTACAATCTGAAATATAAATATAACACTTTCTAAAATTAAATTTACTAATATGAAATAAAAATGACGCTGACAGTAATTAAATTACCAAATTCTGAGATACAACTGGAAAAGGTGTAGTATAATTTTTGTTTTGTATTGATCATATTTCAAATTGACAATAAAGAAAGCAACTATTGAGACAACTATTTTCATGGCTAACAATATTTTGTAAAAATAAGTTTCGTCTCATAATTCTCATCTATTTCTTCCACACAGGTAGCAATCGTAACATCATGAACAATGATTTTGCTCCATGAAACTGTGCTTAATAATTATTGCATTTACACCCAATGTCTTTATTCGACCTGGTAATTGTTATTAGCGAATTTCCTATTTACAAGGTTAATTTTCTATACCCGAAAATCGTTTATATCTTTGAAACTATTTAACACAGAACAGTTTTGAACAGTATTCATGAAGGTCTACAACTTTGCTACAGTGAATTTTCCTATAAAATAATTAGGGGAGCCAATATTAGAAAATTGTGTTTTTACATGCTATTGGCCTATGTAACAAAACTGATAATACACCCTTTATATTTAGTTAGATATATAGATAAAGGATAAATTATGGAATTCAAATGCGCAGCGCATACAATCTTTACTTAAGAATCACTATCAACTAATTTCCACAATTTCCTAATAAATAATTCTAGCCATAGTATTAACGTTTCGAAGAAGTATTATGATAATATTACAGACACATATAATAGTGTAGCAATATTCCAAAACAGCGAACAGATTAGTGCACATAGTTGTACTACTAATATAATGTCTAGTAGTTTACACCGGCAGTAGCCACAACTAATCGACTACCCCAAGACAAGTTAGTCACAACTATTCAACTACCCCGACGTAAGTGCTAAAAGTATTTTAAACGTGTTCTTCGTTTCTTGTGGAAAATCTAGTGTTACAAAAATGTTTACGAAGGTATGGTACTGAATTAATACACCGAACAATGTTAATACTGAAGGAAAAGTACTTAAACACTCAACTGGGCTAGTTTTAGAAATAGTGAAATAGGTACCTTTATAGAAACTGTATTTTATGTTATTTTTTCTTATAACAAAAGTCTGGAACAGAAATTCATCGATGATGTTTCTTGTACATCTCCGAAAAACAAGTTTGAAAATCATATTGTCTTTTTTCAAGTAATCGGGAGGTTTTTAACTATTATTCCAGTTGAATAGTTGTTCTAAACTAGTTGACCATAAAATCTATACGTAAGATTTCTAGACTGTATTTCAATTCATATCCTTATAAAGATATGAGTCCACGTTAGAAGAAAAATCTTTAGATTTTACATATTTTGAAAGCTACTCAAATTTGGAAATGTATCATTACCAAGAATTATGGACAGTTCCAGAAGAGTCTTCTATCTCTTGCTTACTTTAATTGTTTATTCTAACTTCTAGGGTTATTGGCGCTTCTATTAAAAGTAACTGTTACTCGTACACTTAAAAAAAATTGTATATACCCATATTTACAAAATATTCTCCCCCCTCTATCCCTCTAATTAATTTTTATTAGGATTTCTGCAAACTAACATATTCCTAGTTCTATAGTAGACCAATTCATGATTACATTAAAAAAATTGGAGTAGATGAAGTATCACTGTTAATTACTATCTTTACATTTCTCATCACGCTGTTTCTTTCTATTTACTCGTATATGACTCCGTGCGTACTACTACACGTACTGCTTATGCGCTACTTCTGATATTATAGCCCGTACGATATTTGTTGAGCCTGAATTCCCAGAAAGGAGAAAGCCGATGACGTTCTATTATCGGAACGCAACGGTCTGCCACGGCTTGATATTTGCAAGCAGCGACGTGCAAGCTAACTGCAAATATCAATGCTAACTGCTAGCTGGTCTTTTAGAAATTTTGACTCAACAAATATCGTACGGGCTGTACCTACGGTTTCTATCGTCCCTTCTTAGTTTTATATTTTCTTGCTTTTCAGTTGTTTTCCCCGTGCTTACTAATATTTTTTTCTTCTTGGGCCTCTTCTCATGACTGTGCTAGTGTTCCTGCATACTTATTTTCATTTCTTTTGATATCACATTGACCATCTATGATCTTGCAGTTTTGTTATCACTCGCCTTTTAATTAACTTCGTTATATTAATTAATAAGTAATAAAAGTAATAAATAAGTAATTAATCAATAATAATTTTTAGATCAATGTGTATCTTCTCGTTAGCTCTATGCGATTGGAATCGGCAATAAAGGTATATTCAAAATCTATTTGAGCTTACCGTAGTGCCCACATTATAAATGGGATTAAAATTTTTTTTAAGTTTAGCGCTGGAATTATATGAGGATTCATGTAGCAGGTAAGGTGGTAATCAAATTACAAAAGAAGTACTGTTAATTTAAACAGGAGAAATCAACAAAACAAAAGAAACAATAAACAACAAGCATTGTGAGTAAATCACTTATGGGGGAGGATTGCTATTTATCTTAAATCAAGTAGTCAATATAAAATAACAAACCACAACAAGACTGTAATAATTGGCTTTGTCAATAAAATATTTATATTTTTAATCCGTAATTTATTTTAATAAACTTATTGAAAATAGTCTAAACAAGTCTTTGCACGACCACAACATTCTGGCGACGAGATTAACAGCATTTGTTTGTGTTTAAGTAATGGAGAAAGACGGTAAATCCGTATCCTTTGAAGCTATCAACTGCTTGTCGTGTAATAATATCCCTGTACCAGTCTTCGAAACTAAATCAGTTGGGCGCAGAAACTTATAAATCATTAAGGAAGTGTTTAAGTCCAAAAGACGTTTGAAAGATGCATAATCTGTTTTAACAAATAAGATTTTTTTTAAGAAATGTACTGTTGCAGAAAGATTTAATTTTTTTTAAAAGAACTCAACAAAATTGTGAGACATTGCAACCTTCTTAGATGCTTAGTATCGGAAGAAGGATTTTACCTTTGAAGCAGCATGTAAGTTAATATTGGAAATAGATGCAATAATCAAGAGTTCCTTGCAATACGACAGAACGTTTCTGCTTCAAACGCTGACCTAAATGATTTGTGTATTATGATCAAAACAAAAAATGTCAAACAAATATGTCATAAGGTTCAGCAATCTGGATACGATAGAAAACCAAAACCATCCCTGCTGATACAAGGTGACTGTCGTTCCAGAACTGCACAGTAAGAGACAATAATTGACAGATTTCAGTCTTTAAAAAAGAAATGTCATCGGTGCTTCCAACAAATACAAGGTGCAATCTTTGTTCATTCATGATTTTATAACGTCAAAAGTTTCTGTACAATAAAATAAACAATAAAAGGCCCCATGTTGGGCGCCAATTGAAACATACGTTTTTTAACCAAATTGAATAAACAAAATTGTCAAAATCAGGAAATATACTGGACACAATCGGGAAAAATGACTTACACCCTGCGTGAGTTCCGACCAACCTACCAAGTAACACCCAAGGGATAAAAGAATATCCCCTAAAAACGCTTCATTCAATCACATTCCCACACAAGATTTCCACGAAGATATTCAATCACTCAAAATGGAAGAGGGCACTCAACAAATCACGCAATCATTGTTTTATGTAACTCCCACAACTAAAAGAATGAAAAAACACAACAGTACCTGTCAGAACTATGAAAGAATTAACGCTACAAAAGGGATTAATGAATATTATTGTAAAAGTAAAACTCACTTAAGGCTGTTTTACCCGATTCTGAAGATAGGGAAACGCAATGTAAACTATTTATTTATTTATTCAATAACCGCTCAATATTTTTTGATCGGGTTTTTACCAAAAATTTACCTACAATGTAGTGTATGATGTAATGTTTTTAAAAAATAATTTTTAACGTTTGAAACCATAAAAAACTTAATTTGCAATAGGATCGCTTACTATGCTTTTATTCATTTATTTATCAACGTATATTTTTTTAAACATTTTTCCCGTAATCTGTGCGTCAAATGCTATGATGTAATGTAAAGATTTTTTTTAGAAACGAAAATTTCAACTTTAAATTAAGTTTTTTATGGTTTCAAACGTTAAAAATTATTTTTTTAAAACATTACATCATACACTACATTGTAGGTAAATTTTTGGTAAAAACCCGATCAAAAAATATTGAGCGGTTATTGAATAAAAACCGAGTAAGTTTACATTGCGTTTCCCTATCTTCAGAATCGGGTAAAACAGCCTTAACAGTAAGCATAAAAAGATTTAGAAGCAAAAATAGAAAAATGACCTAAAAAGGTTTTATACGAGAAATGTTTAATTTTCCTACTAGCAATGGCGAATCAGCTCCTCAAGCATTTCACACAAAAGAATTCATTTACCAACGTTCGGGATCATCCTTACATCAAAGTCCTTGCATTCAACAACATTCAAGGTCGACCTAACATTTTTTCAATCACGCACGAGCTTGGTTCACCAGAACCAGACCACAAGTATTTCGAAAAATCATCATCATAATATATCTCAAAGAAATTTAATTTACTCATCCAAGAACAAAACACATTACTGAAACCAAAAAAATTTCTAGATCACTACTAACCATAATCGTAACCAACATTACTAAAATTCGGTAACGCAAACAAAAAAATTTTTATCTAACATATCTGTATCCTAATTTAAACAGAGAGAATCTTTACACATCAACAAGTTTTCAAACACTCAATAATTTCTAATAAACTCATCTGTAATATTTATTCAAACTCTATAATAGTTTTTCCTCATTAATTATTGTCTACTAATAATAGAACATAATTTTAGAAACGCAAACCAACGATACTACCAAACGATATCATTACAAGAAAATTTTTAAACATCAAAATTTTATTCACTGAAAAGAAAAAACTCCCTGAAATATCATCAAGTTCTCCATAATTTAAATGACCTTTAATTATTACCGATAACTACTAAAACCTTCAACCAAAACTGAAAACTGAAAACTTTACACAACTATAAATCTTAACAAAGAAATTTCTTATTAATTCGGGAAAAACTCACAATGATTTTCTAACTATAAAAAACTAACGTGAAATCTATTACTCAAGAATCTCAAAACTATTAAACGATAATCTGGAGTATCCTAATAATATCAAAATTAATTCTAAAGTCGTTGGTTATTCTTTTTAACAAAACGGGATTGCTAAATTTGTTATAACTAAACATCCCTACAACAATACACGAAAACGATAAGTTATTCATAAATATTTTCAATCGGTAACATACTGTAATTGTCTTTACTTGGTTGCCTTCAACAAAAAGCAGCACGATACAAAGCTATCCGACGGCAACGATAAAAATTTTCCGGCAGCAACTATAAATAAATCTTGAAAAGGAACACCTTCCGACGATAACGTTAAATATCTTCTAAATACACAAACCTAAAATAAACTGCATCACACGAAATTTCAAATAATTCGCCACATCCTCAAAAAGCCTTAGCGGTAACTAGAAATAATTCTATAATCTGAACTACCAGCATTTTGAATTTTAACTCATTGCTCATTTTAACAACAAACTATATGACTGTAATTGAACTTTCCAGTTTCTTTACACAAATGTTACATTATTTATCTGAAAACATAATACAAAATCACCTGAAATCTTAAAATTATTGTTTATCAACCAATATCCAAAACTTCTAAACTGCAAAAACAATTTTCCGAGCCCACGTTGGGCGCCAATTTATAACGTCAAAAGTTTCTGTACAATAAAATAAACAATAAAAGGCCCAATTGAAACACTAGTTTTTCTGTACGATAAAATAAACAATAAAAAAAGGCCCTGCTATTGGGCGCCAGTGAAAGGGAGGTTTTCTCGACCAAACTAAAATAAACAAAGCTTAAACCTTCTAACGAAAAGTTCACATTAATTACGATACTTACTGTATATAAAATGATCAAAGTTGCCTGCTTCAGATCTCGCTCTTTTTACAAATTTAAATTTCAGGTCGTAGGTATTAGTTCTGCAGTTGTGTAATTATTAAAGGAATGGATAAAGGTTTCAAAACACAATAACATACACTAGAAGGTCGCCATCTGATTATGAAGCTTAATAACAATAATTAAATAGATCAAATAAATCTAATAAATCTGTCTGAAGTCACTAATCAGAAAATGAAATCAGACCGATATAAATTTAGCGCAAAATATTAGTTAATTTCAACAAAGTCAAAATTTAATGATATGAATAAAAACTTTCATAATTATATGGTTCAGTCTTACTGGTTTTACTCGTAATTAACTTTAAAATCATTTTTATTTTAGAATACACGAAGAAAAATAAGATATAAGAAAATTACAAAGTTTTAAACTCAAAATTCAAGAAATAATTCCCTACCTAACAGCTCTTGACTATTAAAATGTTAATGAATAGAAGTTGTATACAAATTACGTATAAATAAAAAAAAACAAACTGTAGAAATATTACAAAGATCCGAAGAAATTCACATAAATATTTAACATTCAAAAAAAGGAATACATAATTCACAGTACGTGTAGTTATCGGTAATTCGCAAACCAAGTTGCACCAACGCTAAATTGCACAAAAATGACTCCTGCACACACCAATCACAATTACTGCTGAACGGAAACTGGAATGTTCGTAGATTTTTGCTTTCACATTATTCAAGGATGCAATGAATTAATCTACGTAATGCCTGTATGAGGTGAATTATTATTCACGAATTCACCCAAAATAAAGTAACTGAATGCAACCATAAAACTTCCATTAGATTTAGTTATTAAATTAATTTTAAGAACCATCGGCAAATGTTTGCTATTTTTCTTAAAACAACCCATTTATTATTTAAATCCGAACTGAATTTATAAAGCACAAAACTCGGATTTCATTGTTGATCTGAGATTCCGATCACTGAAGATAAAGTCTGTAGTTATTGATTTTTTATCGGTATTTCGGTACGAGAACTATTTAAACGATATACGATACGATATTTAGTTTCATCGCTAAACTGTATTAAAGCTATTACACTTTTAATAGGAAAAACTAGATTTCCCATTCTTTAAAAACACAAACATCCGGAAAAATATTTAACTGTATAACGGTACTTTTATTAACCACAAATTCTTAATTAATATCCGGAAAACTAATTACACAACGGTATTTTTGTTAACTGCAAATTTTCAATTAATTAGGCACGGGCATCTGACACCGGCCATTATGTATAAACTGTACTGTATTCAGACCATTGACTGAATTGTTAAACTGCACTGTCTCGAATCAACAACGGAAGTCGTCTCCTCTAATAACCCAAGGTTATTTTATTATATACGGAATATTTTGGAGGGTGCAGTTCTGCATACACCAATCAAAAAGTCGCGTGGTTTGGCCTAAACAAATCAGGGCTATACAGTCCACGTGTAGTTAATAGGGGAAGTTTTCTTAATTCCAATACTAGATTTTGACCCTAAAAGACTAGAAATTACGCAGTTTTGTTTTCACGAAAGAGAGAATGTAAACTGATGTTATTTTAAAGCAAGTCCAGAAAGCATATCATATTTTTAGGCGCAGATGTAAATAACCGAAAGAGATGTTTAACACGTAGCAAACATAATTTATTATATAAAGGAGATTTTTTATAGTATTTTCACGGAACACCAAACTGCAATATCTATGAAAACTAAATAAAGTTAGATTTATCATGAACCATATTTAATAATTTTCAAGGTTTTAACAAAGAAGCCATTTTAACCAACATACACGTGCGTAAATAAAACACAGAAAGAAATAATTGATTGCCCAAATGTTTTTATAATTCTAAGAAGATTTGAAACACAACCTTTTAAAATAATTCTTATAGGTTTATTTGTACCAAAAACTAACACGAGTTTATATCGCAAGAAGAACGCAAATTTGCAAGACCGGAATTAAGATTTTTCTGTAAATATGTAGGCAAAACTACATTTATTCAGAACTAATAAAAATATACCGTTACAAGTAACTACCAATTTTAAAAGATTTTCTGATCTATCATCATTACTACTGGTAAATGATTCTCGTCTTGTAAAGCTATTCTAAGTCGTACTTGGTTAACTGTCATTTTTCCAGAGTGGAAGTACAAAGTACATAACATACTAGTTACTATCAAATTGTTTTGGTTTATCAAATGAACCATCAATACCATTGAGAAGTTAGAAAAACACTGATAGAAACAGTATCCAATCGCATTTTCAATAACCATTAATAATCTTCCAATCAAGGAATTGTAAATTACCATTAATCAGAAAGACAGTGCTACACCGGTGTTTCATTAAGCTTATAATGCTCCGCCTGCTCTCAGACGTACGTCAGGAACTTGATAGATTAGAAGCTGCAGGTATTGTTACTAAAGTCAAACGCAGCCAATAGAGCTCTCCTATAGTATGTGTTACAAAAAAATTATGGGACGTTAAGACTATGCGTCGATCTACACAGTTACGAATTGCTTAGTACCATAGGAATATGGTACTATCCAGTATCATATACACTTCCACCATGTACCATGCATTTCCAGATGATGTTTTTGATGAATTTGTGACTTGTGGAGTGGGCTATCGATTTCATTGATAAAATAAATTGCCTTATGGTTTACTAGAATGAATTAAAAAGGTGCAATCAGTATCTTCTATGTTAAAAAAAACTAAGAATAAAAAATGAAAGAATTGGGGCCCTTCAAATAAACATCTGAGACTGTGCACAATGTGAACAATGAGACTTATGCATATTACTATATGCCTCATATGCCAACGTTCTGTAACAGAGCACGTCACGCAGAAGAAGAAGTTTCATATTATCAGCTTCTGAAATATGTTATAACATTGCACTGAAGCTAATAATATGAGACATATCTTAAGTTTTATGAAACGGGCCGTAGTCCGATAAATTTAATTAGTAGATTATAAAAAATGTAAAATATACATGGTGTAATGTTTAAAAAACCAAGTGATTGGCATTTCTGGCGAAACCAGAAGACGGCCATTTTGACTCTACTTATAAGTAAATCGAAAATTGAGTCTTATATCTCCGTATCAAATTTTACATAAATCGGTTAATAGGTACAAAATTTACAATGTTAGCCCCAAGTCCCACTGTTACCCGGTATAAAAAATCCTGCACTTGTAACGCCTAAACTTGCTTCATTATACTAAAGAAATGAATATTGAATTAAATACAGAAAAATAAACATAAACAGCCCCGACACCACAAAATACTAGAAAATATAATTAAATTAAATATAGAATTAAAATTATTTCAATTAAATAATAATTAAATCCAATTAAAAAATAGAATAAAAAAATTAGTCGTAATTATAAATTAAGCAGTCTATAGAGACTTAACGAAATTTTAATTGACAATAATGACTCTGAACGATTTACAAAACAATTATTCTGACCAATAACATACAGAAAAGAACATACAACATACAAATCAACTCCTCACATTCAAAAAATTAACAAATCCAATTATTCGGACTTTAAAAACACAAACATGAGATAATAAAAAAAAATGAATCACAGTTAATTAAGTTAATTAAAAATGTAGATTATAAAAGATTGAGATCCAGATCAACTATCAAAATTAGAACACCAAATTCCCTGTAATAATTGTAACCAGAATTATATTGGCCAGACCTCACAATAATTATAGGTATAAAGTAGGATTAAATGAACATAAAAACAATATTAGAAATAATAAAGAGTAGATAGCTTTGGGTACACGAGTAAAAAAATGAAATTTATGAAGATAAACTTTAACGATACTAAAATTCTAGCAATAAAAGATAATCATAACAGTAGTTTTTTTGAAAATATGTTAAGTGTTATTAACCAAATTTAAATAGTATAAACCATAAATGTTCAGGGACTTACTATACTCGGAGCATATAGCACATATCTTTTAAAATTAGGTTGTAACATTTTTTTTAAGAGAAGTATTTTTTGTGTTCTCTGGTGCAAATATTAAATAAATAAAAGTTACACAGCTTGTATCTTTGTAACTCTGATGAAGACTAAAAGGGTCGAGATATTGGTTATAACATAACTGAAACTAAAAGTACATACTTGGAGTTGTAAACTAAAAAAAAATATGAATTAAATAATGTAGAAATGCTAAAATGCCATAAAACTGAATTATTATAAAGAATTGCTAGAGTAGTTTAAATATTTTTTCTTTAATAATGAGCAGATGGAAATATTCCCGTTTAATCGCGTAATCAGGTGACAGCCTTGGTAGTGTAATGTCTAGAGTGCTGGACTTTCACCCAAGCGGCCCGCGGTCGATTCCCGGTGCCGGCAGATCTGGTTAAGGTTTTCTGCAGTTTTCCTTAGCTGTGACACAAATGTGGGATTTGCGCTGTTCCATCTGTAAGTCGGCTGCAGCCGCACTTAGGGCCTACGTAATAATAATAATCGCCCCCTCCCTCCCGCACAAGCTTATAGCTTCTGAGGCCTGGTTTCCAGGCTATGGGTTGTAGCAATTATTATTATTATTATATAATCAGCATGAGATTGGAAAGACAATTACTTATTTCCTAGTTATTTTTACTACTTATTATATTAATTAGATACCAATTAATTCTTTTCATTCAAGTCTTTAATGTATTGATGCATTAATTTGATTAATTTTTGAGTCATGTATGTAAGTACTGTATTCTTCTTCTTATCTGCAGATGCTCACCTGAAATGTTTGATATCTATTGCAAAATCTTCATTTAGCGCAGTTTCGACATCTTAATATTCGAAATAAAATAAACAGTTCTTGTATAATTGGCTTGGAAATGGTAATTAAAAGCATTTAAGTTTATCTATAAATAAAATAAGGTTGGCCTAAAATTAGATCCTTGAGGAACCACATAATATACATAAATAATCCTACAATGATTAAAATCTTCAAAATAATGTAATTACTGAAATCATAGCTAGATAGTATTGTGTTTCATATTAAGCCTAAAACACTGCCATTAATAATGATTTTAGTTTAAAAAATTTAAATGAGTGTTTAAAATTTTTATTAGACAGAAAAGTAAAATATCTGCTATTAATAGCAATACAGCTATGAATGGTCAAAACTCTTATCTCCATAACTTACAATAGAATAAATTAGCAATGATTTCAATATTTGCCAACGAAGTAAACATTAAGGTGATAGCTAACGATGGCAATAAATCAATACACCTATTTTCAGCAGGACATCATTAAAATTAAGATAGCCTCTGGTGATGATTTGCAATTCACAAACGGTAGTCATATTAACGTTATTGTGTCTGAATTTTACGTCATTTTAAGGTTCATTAGTTATTAAAAAGCACTTTAAAAAACTTCTGTATAGAATAAATCTAATGATACTATTAAAGAGTGAAAGTAGAGGAACAGGTAATTATAACATTCGCATCAACATGTCTTAAGATTGAATTTCTAAAGCTATTCATTCAATTTATTATGTTCGAAAAAGCTGAGAGAAGGTTGCGTTAATATTACGTATACGTGTTCGAAACCGGAAAAGGTGTTTAAATCTAACAGTATTTTATCATCCGCTAAAATGAGGACATATCTCTACCGAATTTTCTGTAGATAATTTCTGGTTTAATTTTAAGTGTATATTATGTAAGATCCAAAAAGTAGCTGATTTTGATTAGAGTTTCCGGAACGATGATAATGTTTGTTTCATAATGTGTGCCTTATTAAACTGTAAATTGATTTGATTTTTTAGTTCATTTTCATGGTTCAACGATAAAATTAATGGTTATCGGTTAAATTCCTAAACGAATACTATAGAGAGTAGTAATTACCTACAGTTAGTAGAAATTTCTTGAAAAACTACTTCAAGTAGATGTTTTTCGATCAAGATAGAAAATAAAATTAAAATAAGTAACAGATCGCTGAATGAAAAAGTCGTCATAATAACTTTTAACTTCCGTATTTAATATGGGTGTAGCTTATTGTTAACTGTCTCATAAATTTCATTTAAAGATTGGAATTACTTCTCAAGGTATACAACACTTAAAAAGGCATAAAAATTAATACATATATATACATATATGTATGTAGAGAGCTTTGATTTGGTTCTTTTAAAAAATTGTTATGTTATGAACGAATTCAGTATTCGGAGATCGATCAGATATGCAAACTTATGAAACTTACTGCGCCTACAAGATTATTTTTACAGATACGCAAAGTTTGAGCTGCTTTTTCCGCTCTGTTAAATAGTGGTAAAGCTGCATACAAATCATTTAACTTCAGTTAATTTTTAAAAGTTTTCTAAATGTTATCCTCTTTAAATTCGATAATGCTAAAGACTTAATTTACCTTCAAATTCAATTTGGATTATTATGGTCACTTATAAAGAAAGTAAATGCTTGAACGTTTTCTTTTAAGAAATCCATTTAGAGATTGATAGGATTTTACACTAATTTGCGATGATGACTGAAATCCTGCAGACTGATGAAGCCTGCGGTTTATTGAAGACAAATCTTTTGCGATTTTATGCACTCATTTAAGTGTGAAAATTGGGTTTCAGCACCTATAGAAAAGTATTTCTCATAAGTGCTTGTGTGGTTTTGCATTAATGGTTTTCTTTTGTTTTGTTATTGATAAACAATCCAATGAATTCTCTTGACATACGTAAAGTTTGAATTACTTATAAGAATTGTTAAGGAAATTCCTGCATTATGGTTCATACCAGTCTCATTTCGAGAGTGTACGTAAAGTTTTAATAAATTCATTTTATGGAAGAAAGTGCACAAAAATCGACAATATATCGATACATTAAACAATGGCAAAAAGAAACTCCTTTGAAGAAAGTTGCTCAAGGTGCAGATCCATGTTAAAGAAATTCCCAGAGTTTTTTATTCTGGATGATGAAAATTACTTTACTTTCAAAAATTTTGATAAAAAATGCGATTGGGATTTTATACCAAAGACTCTCTTGCAGCATCTGATGATATTAAAGTTTGAGAAAAATTAATGTGGTTGGCAATAACACCTTCTGGGTTTTCGAAGCCCTTCTTCTATTCTTCACGAACAGTCAACAATCAGGAAGCCCCTCTTAATTAATATATTAACACATGTATTATTCCATTCATTCGGGAAAGTCATTCTGATGATAATTACATGTTTTGGCCCGATCTGGCCTCATCACATTACACAAAATCAGTAATTATCAGTTGTAGCTCACTTATCAGCTGAATATTGTGCTTGTGGCCAATGAAGGGAATTCCTCCATGTGTCCCCAGAACTGCGACCTATTGAGAACTTCTGATCTATTCTAAAAGGTCTTGTAGGTGAGAAAGGTTAGGAAGCTCAAAATGAGGAGAATCTTAAAAATAGAATTTTATATTGAGAATGTAAATAGGCTGAACCTCGTACAGTGAATGGTAGAACGAGTGCACAAAAAACTGGGTTATGTTATATTATGTTATGTAAATTGATTTAAATGTAGTACGTACTATAACGCCATTAAATTTATTAAAATCGAAACATTATTCTAGTTTTCATATGCATTTAAACACAGTCTCAAATTTTATGCATCACCCGTTATAAAAACGTCTAGGGTTTTATATTAAAACAGTTGTTTACACATCTTTAAATAGGGTTATTGCTAATAAAAAAGTTCAGATTTCATGCATTAAATAATAGAGCTTTAATAGGTTTTAATTGTATAAATATTGACGTTCGAAAATAAGAACATCGCACATATCTCACTTTTTGGTGAAAGTATAAGATGACATTCTTACTCTAGGTGACATGAGGTGGAGCGAAGCGTATATCTGTTTATAAATGGATTTTCTTGAAATTTTATATGAATATATAGAGGCAAATTCCAATTTTTCACATGCAGATCCAATATCGTCAACTTCCAGTTTCGCCGAAAATGACCCCAAATTTCAATTTTTGTTTGGAACACCCTGTATATTTTTACATATTTTGATTTTACGCGTCAAACTTATTAATATAACGACGTAACCAAATTTACAATTTTTCGAAAAATCCGAATTTATCTCCAATATGTCCGAACCAATCATCAATATCCTTCCAATAAACAAGAAATTTCAAATTTCTGAACGATTTGTTTGAACTAAGGGGTCAATAAAACCAGCGCCGTCCCTTGGATTTTGAGACCCCTGGCACAAATATGGAGTGGCGCCCCGCAGTAAATAAAAAAGTGAATAAATAATAGTAAATAAGAATCTTTAATTTATTTTCTTTATGATGCGGGTGCAACGCTTTCCCATCGTTGAACGCGGTACCGACGAAGTGCGCGGCCGCGCCAGCGGGATTTTCCCATCACTAGTTTTAATCCGACCAGCGGTGCGGGACTATTCGGTTACAAACGTATCACGTTTGCCCGTTTATAAAAACGTTCAAACGATGAGTCATTTGGAAAATTGTTGCGCTGCACTTCAAAAGTAAGCTTTAGCTTTATGTATAAGAACTTGCATCAAATAACGGTTTTTCGGTCTATTTTATTAATGCGTAAGTTATACAGTGCGAGTCAAAAGTAAGAAATAAATTTGATAAAAGGGAAAGCATTGATTTTTGGAAAACTTCCAAAAACGCGTCAATTTTGTTTTTAGAGTCCACACTTTTTGACATAATATTCGGATATACAGGGTGATGTGTTTAAGTATGATGACTATAGCACTTTCCCGTCATAATTATTTTTTCAGAACTTTCCTTATGTAAGGTAACAAACTTATTACATTACCATATTGGTAATTTGATGAAGTGTCAGAATAAGGAATAAAACATGGAAATTGCTATTTAAAAAGAATGCTGATGACTTCACCACACTTAAAAACGCAACACCTTGCATATCCAAATATTATGTCAAAAAATGGGGGGACATTAAAAAATTTTTTTGAATTTTTCCAAAAATCAATACTTTCCCTTTTATCGAATTTATTCCTTACTTTTGATTCGCACTGTATATTGGGTTGTTGATTAAAATATGGCAGCTTGGTGCGGGGCCCCAGGCATACGCCAGGCTGACCGACCTTAGGGACGCTTCTGAATAAAACAAAGCATAAAAAAACTTCTGTTATTCAGAATAATAATACTAATAGTAATAATAATAATAATAATAAACGCGTTTATTAAAATAAAAAATAACAATAAATGAAATAAAACAATTCATTACGGGATCTTCAGGCGAAATCTAGCCAAGGGCTACTCAATTCCACCTGGAAATCATGCAAAATAAAGGCAAAGTAAAGTCAATGCAATAGTTAATATAATTAAGATAATAATAAAATATAAGTAGATAGCTATATGTAGGTAGGTAAGTAATCAGACCACAAATAAATTTCTTATTTAATGTTAATTGATATTAAGTCCAATAGAGTCCTTTTATGCCAAATCATCAAACAGATATCTCTGGTTAATGATTTTTTTGTGTATTGTTTATACTATTAAACAGTATTGAAGAATCGGAAATTTCTAGATTACCTGAAGAAAGCATTACTATAAAGCTGCCTTAATGTTTCTCTTAACAAAAATATAGAAACACTATCGGCTTTACACTACCACAGTACTTCCAAACGAGCGTACTTAGTTAATACAGGATGCTTTTTAACTTGCTTCGAGATCTTTCTAAAAAACCAAATTAACATTCGAATAGAACAACAATGTACAATTGCGTACTCATTCTAAACTAAACTTACAATTAGGATATATTTGACTCTTTTATGATGAACGAGGCTTAGCATTAGCCATACTCATTTGTACGTATTTAGCTCATATATTTAATATAATGAAGACACCACAGACTTCGTGTATCCAATTCCACATCGTTAAGGAAATAAATTATGTGATAAAAGAAGTATAAGTACTACGATCATGTGATTCAGGTTGATAACAAACATCTAATCGTTAACTATTTTTTTTACATTCACTCCACATCCACTTTTACTTAAAATACCTAAACTTTTAATGCTGTAGTTCCTGATTAATTAAGACCATTTACAATAGTACCCACGAAGTTATTTACGATCGTTTCAACAGTAAGCCACCATCTATATAGAGTCGAGTAAAAGTGTTAGTCAATGCCATTAAACCAGGTTTGCATATATTATAAATTTCACTTTATTTGAAGGAATTTTTTTTACAAAAAACTTCTTTTAATTTTTGAAAAGACTAAAATCGCTTAGATTTTAAATCTCGTGAATATGGTGGACCGCCACCAAGTTCAAAACCTGCACATAGCTATGCAAGCCATCGTAACTGTCGTAATAACCAGATAAGATAATTATGATTCACCGTATTTATGAACATTATTACGAAAAACACTTTGTTTATCGAATTATGTTTCATTGCTTCGCGTAGCTAAACATTAGGGTTGCATGACAAACCTCTCGGATTGATCTAAAACTTGTAGTGATGGTACCAGTTCAGTTTTGGTTACATGTCTAGCAATGAAATTTCTGTATTTTCCTTAATATTTGTATGTTAACATTTGCACTGACTATTTCTAGTGAAAGTATTTGTAACATCCAGTTTAGTGTCTTACTAATGCTTAGTCTTTTTGTCAAGCTGTATTTTCATTGTGTTATAAAACACACTTGCCTCTTCACCTAAGTTTATGATAAAAATAGCCCATGTTTCAAAACGGCTTCGTGTGCTTATTTGCTGTTTTCTAATGGGGATGGAGTCACAAGCACACTATTGTTAGAAACCCTTGGCCAAGGCCGCCATTTTATATCACAAAACGTGGCGCCAAATTTGAAAAGTACATAAATGGTTACACGGGTAAATATTAGCACGCATGTGAACGGCATTTGACTCAATTAAAAAACACGAAAGAGTGGGTCGTGTATATAAAACATTATTTAGCATTAAAATTAGGATGTCAAAATCAAAATATTATATTGTAGATATAAAGTAAGTATTGTGATATAAAATGGCGGGGACCGTGGCAGCGCATTAGCCACACTCTAATTGAAGGGTTTCTAACTATTGTACTATTGTATCATTTAATTTTAAGCAATGCCAGTTCACATACTTTCATAATGCCCACTTTTCAATGTTGGTGACACTGTACAGTATGTAAAGTTAAATATCTAAGCACAGGTCTACTTGCTGGACTGTATAATATTCGCAGAAATGTACACGGTTGAAGGGTTTATGGAAACAAAACCACGTACAATGCAATAAAAGTAGTTTCGACAGGGTACCAATGCATCTATAATCGAATTAATGTTTAATATATGTAGATATAAAGCATTGGATCGTATGCCAACACATTCCAACGACTTCTGTGCCGGTATGTATAGGTATACTCACTCACACGGTTAATAATCACCTACGACTTTTACAGCATAAAAGTATTATTTTATTAAACAAATAATAATTAGTGTTCAACTGCGATAAATGATATAGTATTCTACGATACGAGATTGGTAAGTGCTTTATAACAGATAGAGAAAAAGTTGGAAAAACGAGACCCGAAGGGTCGTCTTTTTTCAACTTTTTGATATCTGTTGTAAGCACTTGACGATGAGTATCGTGTAATATCTTTTGCTATAACGACACTATTTAATGAATAAAAAAATGTATTCATTGTAAAAATGTATAATGCTTTTTTTTAATTTGACGTCGACGTTGGCTGAGAAACGTTCATTGTGGACATACCGCGAAATATACTTAAACCTTACTTTTCTAATTTTGTAATGTCAAATTATAAGGGTTAGCTATCACCAAATTACAAAAGTAAGGTTAGGTATGCCTTGTGATATGTTCACAATGAACGCTATTTTCATCATTGTATACGTTCCATGTGAACTTTTAGGTGCTACTTCTACTAAGATACTTACTAAAAAATTATTTACTGCGCATATTAACCGATTTATGAGCGCTTCGTGCTAAGCTGCAAGACCTTCTCGTTTCGTGCGTATGGGCAATTAAATTCAATACTAATAACACTCACTACTATTGCGCTCATCTGGCATTCACCTGCTGAGTTTGGATACTTTTTAAAGAGCATTTCTGCATACAAATTATTGATCTTCTGCTCAATAGTGCATCGATGTTTTCACACCAAATACAAAATAGTCTCAAGTAGTTATTAAGACAATATAAATAATTTTTCTAGTAATTATTTTAAGTAATCATGTGATTTGTAAAACCAATTCGACTGTTTGATCAATTATATGAATTTTTAAATTAAATGTTTTAACAGCTTTTAGGTCCTCATTAATAATGGGGAAATAATAAAGGATAAGTATATATAAATAAGAGATTGATTAGATAGTAAGAATAAAAATGTATAATACGTATATAATTATACGAATACTTCTTAACACACAAACAGTTTCAACAGTTATGACAATTTACAAAACATCCCCATTGACACCTAAGGGAAGTAAGGTTTTCCAGTATTAATGTTTCTTTAAATCCTCTATATTATGTACTCTTGTTTCATATTGCAAATTTATTCATGTTATGGTTTTCAAAAAAATTGGAGGTATTATTAGCGGTATAAGTATAACAAAGTAGGTTTTGTTTCAGTCTCTCTAAAACGAAATTCTTTTAAAAGGGTAAATTTAAATACAATAGCACTCAGAATATTTGACGCTTTCGATATTTCTATACAAAGAAAAACACTATGGATTTAATATAAGTAATTAAAAAATCTTGGTTTTTCGTCAAATTTTAAATTGAAGAACATTTAAGTAAAAAAGTACACTTAATTAGTCTGTATTACCATAGATCTGTATGATCCATCAATACTCTAAATTGTGTGAAGTATCCGTTTCTTTTTCGCTACTAATGGTAAACAAATGATGTCCATAAATTCAGATAAGTTATTTCCTACAGGAGCCACATTACCTTTGATAGAGAATTGATCCACTAAAGGTGTTGATCGTATAAACAGTATAGCTAATAAAATAAAGACAAAAAGGGTTAAGACCAAATTGCCTTCTGGCTTTCTGTTTTTATAAAAATACCTATGCAAACTTCATACATAAAGTGTAATTTATAAAAAGAATTTAAGAACTATCGAATGATTCTAAAATATGCAAAATTGTGGAAATCGTAAATTGTTTTTGAACAGCATGTTTTGATAAAGTATGGAATAAACTACTAAAAGTAACACATGCTTGAATAAAAAAGAATGCAAAAGAGAGAGCTAATTTGCTTACTTTTTAGCTAGAGCTGTGTTGACTAAAGTGTAGAATATTAAAGTTACTATCGTACTTGATATTTAAATAAGATAGGGTAAACATGTGCAGGTAAGTAACGCATTAAATTAGGCGTCATGAATGACAACAGCACTTTAATTCCGCACGAAACGAGAATGATTCAGGTAGATTTTCGTCTACGGACAAAACGCGACACACGAAACAAGAGTATACCTACTAACCTAACTAAAAATTATAGAAAAGCATTTTATATTTGTTTCTTCCTAGTGGGGTATTTTCTGCATTTGAGACAAAATTCGTGAAGTGGACCACGTGTTTATCAATGGTACGATATTATATGTTAATATGATATTTCCTATGTCATTTAGTGCGACGATTTAAGAAAAATTTATTTTTCTAAACTACTAAAACATTAAAATTAAAATCATTCGGCAAATCTCTACATAAGGGAATAAAGATTAATACCAAGTAAATATTTTTTATCGACCATGGTATTCTTATAAACAATAAGGGATTTATAATAAACAAATTCAATTGTTTATAACTTCTTAATCGAGTTGGAACATTTTTCTAATTAATTTATATTCTCTATACATTTACCAAAACATCGCTGAAAAAAATTTTTACGATCCAAATTTTCTAGGAAATTACAGCAATTTTTATCGGGTCGTGTCCGCGAATTTTAGCAACAATCACCATAACACAAGAGCACTGTTTGGACACAAATGTAGTAAAGTCTTATTGATAAATGCTCCGAATAGATGGTAGCGTACTTACGTGACGTGACAAAAATTGCTATAATTTCCTAGAAAATTTGGATCGGAAAAAAAATTTTTCAGTAATGTTTTGATAAATGTATAGAGAATATAAATTAATTAGAAAAATGTTGCTACTCGATTAAGAAGTCATAAATAATTGAATTTGTTTATTATAAATCCCTTATTGTTTATAAGAATACCATGTTGGACAAAAAATATTTACTTGATATTAATCTTTATTCCCTTATGTAGAGATTTTCCAAATAATTTTGATTTGAATGTTTTAGTAGCATAGAAAAATAAATTTTTCTTAAATCGTTGCACAGAAATGTTATTGTTAATAATTTTTGGAAAATCAAAAATTTTATTAAATCAATTAAGGATTAGGTTACTATCATTAAATGACATAGGAAAATTCATATTACTATATTATAATATCGTACCACTGATAAATACGTGGTCCACTTCACGAATTTTGTCTCATTTCT
This sequence comes from Agrypnus murinus, assembly GCA_929113105.1. Lineage (NCBI taxonomy): Eukaryota > Metazoa > Arthropoda > Insecta > Coleoptera > Elateridae > Agrypnus > Agrypnus murinus. The sequence continues at coordinate 190,296,493 of OV816024.1, forward strand.
AATAATTCTGTGTAAATCTTGATCAGAGAATACTAAACTACGTACTTTGTAGGAAAGATTGTTTCAAGAAAAATTCATAAAAATGTCTATTCACTTGTTAATGTGTACTTGGGTAAGGCATATGCTAATTCACCTAACCCTACACGAAAGCTGCTAAAATCTTGCAGTTCAACTAACACGGGTAGTCTGGAGTAAGTTACTTGTGTAACATGGAAATAGCTTTATATTTTATAAGTATTATGTGAAACATTTTCAAAAATAATGTCAAATTCTTTAATGAATTCGAATAGTTCTTAGGGTAAGACCCCTTTACCAGCGTAATGATACAAATTTACATAGAATCATTTGTATTAGTTATGCTTTCAACAATTTAAAAGATCAGGTTATAATTGTATCAATTTGTTAACAGAAAACGAAATCATTAACGTGACTTGTTCGTACAAGGAACTCTTTCCAACATTAATCACACTTCTGTCGCCAAAAAAATCTTAAAATAATTAGCCAAATATCAGCTCTATCAACGTCTAGAGTAATTAATAATTTGAATATTGTCAACGAACGTTAGTTATAAATTTATAAGTGACAAAAATAAAAAGAGACTTGCATACAGGTTTAAACCGTGCACTTTTTATATGTTAGAGAAGTCGATTATAAAACTTTTATGACCTGAGTAACATTCCATTGATTAAAGGATTTGGAGAAAATTTATTTATATAATATCGATTTTTTATTCAATACCGTGTTTGTAAATTTGATCACGTCCTGCTGTACCATATATAGAACCATTATTACTATTATTGGTAGTCATCTATGAAGAAATAAGCACAAAAGTCTGAATTAAGTAAGATATTTTTTTTGATATTTTACTTGCAATAAAATATAAATTTTATGTAAACAACACCTTGTTTTTAATTTATTAGGAGTAGTTGTGATTCTGGAATCATTCGGTTATTGATATGTGAAAAGTATGTGAATCTGATATTTTAGTATATAACCCGGAAGCATATATTTCTTCAATCAATTTAAGTGTTACATAAGTATTACTCCAATAAGTTACAATAGGTAGTAATTAAATTGATTTAAACCAGTAGAGATCTAATAGATGACTTTAGGTACCTATAATTAATTATATTACTTCACATTCTTTTGTTTCTTAATTTAACACTAAATGAGAGCAATGCTATCAACTATTGTACTACATAAAAATCTTCCCACAAACTTAAAGTGATAAAAGATACAGATTTTTAGAAATTGCATTATTTTTATTTCAAAATAATCAGAGCGTGAGAGGATGGGATTTTAATAATAAAAGTGAATTCAATATATTTATTCTTTAACCTTTCACTTAATATTAGGGTTTTGTTTGTTCTTTTTAACTTATTTTTATTAGTTTTACTACTCAAAAGGATTTAGAACAGGTAGTACTAGAAGTAATCGTGAAAGTGCTTTCTATTAAATTACTATAGATTAATTTAAACAATATCATAACTTATTGCCTATATTTATAGAGTTTTTAATTTTAAATTAGTGTTTACTACAAACGTTTTTGCTATTCTAATAGTATATTACATCATAATATTTTTAGAATAAATAAAAAGTGTGGGTTAACGGTATAATGGTTTCCGTATTGCAATTTACTTATCAATAATGTCCGCCATTATTAATTTATGCATACTATATTCAAATTTTAAAAGTATTTAGATAATATTTAAATGGTTATACTACTTGGAATAGTATTTATATCAATCTCTGGAAAAACACTTAAATTTTATTTTAGTGTATATGTGTATTTTTCGTATGTACTAAGTTTGATATTCAAATTTATGTTTAAATTGTGAAGAAAATAAGAACGCCGTCGGAACACAACACTAAAGTGCTCTTTTGATGGCTTTTTCGTCATATTTAGAAAGACCTAAGCTTAGGATTTGTTGCTTTTAAATTTGTTTTATACACATTAGAATTTTTTGCTATTTGTGAAATCAAGAAATGGATTTTATTTTTATTTTTAAACTTATTTCTATTTATCTGTATTATTTAACATTTCAGGAATGTTTCCAGGGTTTGTAGGTTATTCTATAAAGTAATATACATTTTTCTACTCTATTAAGTAATACATTCATTACATATGCGTTGAACTGTGAATAATGATATTCATTGCACACGGTCCGTGAGTACATATACCTTAAGTATATTACCCATTCTATGTTACAGATGGAGATATTTTCCACCAGTAAATTCGTCAGTAACTCATTTGTGCATTTTCGACGAAGAAAAAGTTCGTCTCTGAATTCGTGAAGTCTGTCTGTCGGTATGTCTGTCTGTCGCCTTTTTCCATGTTGACTTTTTTGAATTTTTCTTTTTGGAATCTTATAGTACATCAAATTCTAAGAAACTTTTGGTTGAAACATTTTTTTGTATCTCTTCGGGAAAGTGGTCAAAATGACCACCGAAGATTAAATTTTCGGGAAATTTTAGAAAAATGAAAAATTTTGTATTTTTTTTAAATTTACGAAAAAATAAACATTTTTAGCAACAATTCTTTTTAACGAAAAATCTTAGGACTTTGGAACTAATGTGTTACGTCAACATTAGTTTTCAAAAATAAATTAGTTTATTAACTATACAGTTGTTTTTGTTCGTCATGGGAATGCTAGCTCTGCGCATTCTCACTAGTTATTCTTGTAGTTAGACTTTCCTGTAATTCAGAACAAAGCGTAAATATAAAATATTGTATAGTAGGAATATAGGAAATTGTAAATATGTAAAAGCTTTTCACAATTTGGAGCATTCTTTACTTTGTATATTGCCATACTATAAATTCATAAAATAAGAATAAAGAATCCATAAGAATTCAGACCTAATTTTTAATTTTTTTGTTTTGGTAGTTATTTAAGAAAATTAGATAATTAATTAATTGCAAATATTCTAATAGAAATAATTTCATCGTGTTTATGAGATTATTAGTAATTTTCTCTATACTACTCTAAATTTCCTAGTGGGATGTTCCTAGTGGGATCTATCAGACTGTATATTATTAACTAAAGCCAGACAGCTTTGTATGATTTTCTCTTGTTGGAGATACTCCTGGACAATCGATAGACATCGCATGCAAAATCGGAAATGCATTAAGATAAATTATTTCGTATATTAGAAACCAGTGTTTCCAGATGAATATACAAAAACAAAAAATATACGTTAATGCTGACAAAGATTGTGCCGAATAGAATATACAAATTGTGAAGAACAGGAAAACTAAAAATTGTTTAGATTTGTTAAATAGTGTAATTTAAATTTCTTCGGTAGAATTAGCCAGAAAAGGCTAAACAACTAAATCTGATTTAAAAAAAATAAGTTATGACTATTTTTATGCTTGATTACAACTGGAATTGCTGAAGAATTTTTCCAGCAACCTTAAGAGAGTGTATTTCCAACATAAATATAACAAATATTATTCAAAGAGAAGGTTAGGGTGGTAAATATCCTAAAAAGTGCATAATTTATAATAGTATATTATGTATTAGGGGCTTAATTGAGTGTGTTAGAGCCCGAAGAGTCAGTTTATCAAGACGATAAAGGGCTCTAAAACACTAATTAAGCCCGAAATGCATACGTTAGTTTATGTCCGGTCTAAGTTTAAATTAATATTTAATTTTAAAATAAAAATAATTTAAAAAGTGCAAAACTTCAAGAAGGTAGGTGCAGTGATAAAACTTCAAGTAGGTAAATGCAATGGTATGTAATTACTGTTGTTACTATAGTAAGGTCGTAAACAAGGGTAACTATTTTTCTAGCGGGCTCTAAAAAGTTTTAGAGCCCTAGAGCTCTAATTTAGCAACTTACGCTCTAAAAACAGGCCACTAAATAGGTCATAATCTCCCGACCGGACATAAATAACTTTATGATCATGGCTCGATGAAATAATGATTTTACAATTCAACATCTTACCCGTCACAAATATTTTAAATTAAGTTACATTATATAAAACCATTAATACATTACATGAGTTGTAGAGGTGCGTTTCTTAATTTTCTTTAGGATATGATTCCTACTTTCAGCCAAGTGCACGAAAAGAAGTTTAATGCTTCGAGTGTAAAACCAAAAATAATAAAAGATCTGTACAAGAAACAAAAAGTGCATCATCTAACGGTACATATACAGGGTGTAACGAATATAACTAGAAACCTCGTAAAGGGGTAGGTAGCAGGGGGGTGTAGTAAAAAAATCTTGTTTAGTGTTTCTAATGAGATGTGAGTTCAAAGGGCGTACCTACTTAAAATGCTATTTTATCGAAAACTAGAAGGAAGCGATCACATGCTGACAAGGAAAAGGTGTTCTAAATCATTACAGCTACCCCTATTACGAGGTTTCTAGTTATATAACTTACACCCTGTATAGAAAAAAATAAGAACAATAAAGTTTGAGATCTAATTAAAATAAATATCTACAAATTACTAAAAACTTAAACTTACAAATTACTTAAATAATGTGTAATGCAAATGTTAATTGAATCATAATATTGTCTAAAAACTCAATAATAAAAAAAGAATGAAACAGTATTAGTTAGTAGTTAAAACATCGAAAGCTATGAAGCAAAGTCTCAAGGAATCTTACAGCATCGACCCAACTCAAACAGCTCTATAAACAACGAAATTGGCTAAATCGTCTTAATCTGGCTTTTGCATCCAAAAGCATTTAACAAGGCAAATCTAAAGTTAGTGAAATTTTGTAAGAAATTTTTTTAAGGGTAAGGGTTTTTTTTACAAACTAAAATATAATAAATGTTGGCCTTAATTTATATAAAAGTATAAAAACTTTGTATTAAACAACAAAAATAGAAAAATGTAAAAAAAATTGTTTTTAAATAGTACTATAGACTTTAGTACTTTAGAATCCTATAAGTACTGTGTCGAGTGCTATCATTCTTAGTGAAAACAAATATCAATAAAACGAGTTTTATAGAAACTACTGTTTCAGAATTGACTCTTTAGCTGTTACATCTTTGACTTTACGTTAATTCTACAAACAGAATACGCTTCTTTTCTAGTCATTGCGTGTTGGATATATAAATAGATTAACAAAGTATAAATAGCACTTCTAAAAGTTAGATAAACTTATCGCAAATTATCGAATTTTAAAATCACTGTAAATCCACACAATAGATATATACCGGGTGATTTTTTAAATTTCTGATCTAGTAAGTCGTGATTTTTACGCCGTATCGAAGGTCACCGAAACGTAGGGCGTAGCGTTGATCACACTGCTATTCCAAATGTCATTTATGTGACAAATTGACTACTTACTTTTACATTTATTAAACAAATTGATAAATATTTAAACAGTGATCATTTGCGAAACATGCTTTTACCAAAGTGTGCATTTTATTGCGAGTTTAAGTGCAATTTCGATGTGATTATTGACTTGAGAAGTTTAGGTTATGGTTACAACTCGCTTCAATTTTTATTCCTTGGATTTAAGAAATAGCAAGATTTATTCACAATTATAACAATTTACATTGTTAACACAATATTTATTCAAAATTTACAACAACTGTTGGAAATGTTGACCTTCAGCATCTATACACAAATTAACTCGGCGCTTCATATTCTCGAACACTCTAATAAGCACTTCTGGTGAAATCCTTGCACATTCTTGTCTGATTCTTTGTTTCAAGTCATCAATTGTGTGTACTGGTTCTTTGAAAATGGTGTTTTTTAAAGTCGGAAACAAGAAATAGTCCAGGGGCGTCAAATCTGTGTGAACACCATTTTGTTGTGATGAAAAACACTCCAAAATAACGTTGAAAACTAAGCGTTCAATCACAAACGAAAGGTTAGTCTTGAAAAAGACTGATTTTTGATAATAACCGAGATAATAACTGGCGAAACGGAATTCAAAACACGAGGAAACAGTGAAGCACAAAAGACGGCAAAAGCGAGAACAACACTGGAGTAGGTTATGTTTATGTCAACATTTTTGAAATCTGACAGTTGTGACAAATCGAACGATTCAAACTACGCCCTACGTTTTCCGCATCTTTTGTTTTAAAATTATGTCATGGCTTTCTAGATCAGAAATTTAAAAAATCACCCGGTATGTAGAGACCTGGAAATTTATGTAGATTCTGTCTATATCAGGGGTGGACAAACGGTCGATCGCGAACAGTTCGATAGTCGATCACAGACATTTTAAATAATGTACTAGGTTAATTTCAAATCTCTTCTTTAATCAAGAATTTGAGAGACGATTTGCAAATTTCAATAATCTTCAACCGATTTTTGAATTTATTTCATTTCCTTTTGGAGAATTCGATAACGAGGATATTTCATCAAATCTAGCTCATACTTTTCAATTGAATTCATCGGATCTAGAGTTAGAAATTTTAACAAAACAATCAGATATAATTCTGAAAGCACGTGCAAATGAAAATTATTTTTGGAATTTATTACCAGAAGAAAAATATCCCTTATTGAGATCGGTGGCAATAAGGATATTTGCATTTTTTGTTCCACTTATCTATCTGAAGCAGCAATTTCTCTAATGAAAAACATCAAATCGCAATTTAGGAGTTCTCTGACTGATGACCACTTAATGGCATCTATTTGATTGTGCATCAGTGATTACAAACCTAATTTTACAAGACTTGTTGATGAAATGGAATGTCACGCATCTACCTCAAAAAATTAATCCAAAATATTTATCAATAAAGTACATTGCACAAAATAGTAAATACAATGTATTTAATACATTATTATCAATAAAGACCATAATTAAATTTTAATTTAACCCATTTCTCGAAGTCGATCACGCATAAATAAGAAAAATTAATGCCGATCATACTAGTATTAAGTTTGCTATCTCAATTCTGGATTTGATATAGATTGATAGAGACTGTCTTCAGTCTTACTTTGTGAAACTCCATAATCGTGAAATATAATAAAAATAAAAAGATTAATTAAAAAGCTTCACGAGTTTTATTAAACTATAACCTGACAACTAATAATATTGATCGATAATATTGATAAATCGAGGCATGTCGCTAAGGATAAATACAGAAAATAGGTAACTAGATACAATACATACAAAAACCAAACATCTAACACTTCCAATAAAGGAGAATTATGTACTAAGCTCGGTTTGTTCATTCATTAAAGGTACAATGCATTTATATTTGTATATTTTAATGCTCTTGTAAAATGTCCAATTTGTGTTTCTTCTTGCAAAAATGTAAGAATTTGATGTTGTTTTCAGGTGTCATTATGTGGTCATAAGGTGTTTAGCATAATTAGATTTTTCTGAATGTTTATTCTTATAACAGCGTACGTATTTTGTGTATCTTATGTGGAGATTTCCAGTGTTTGTCCAGTATAAACCGAGTTACAATAAGAACAATTCAAACGGTAAATGCAAGATTTCATGATATCTTGCGATCTGTCTTTAGCAGTGAATAAAAATGAAAAAGTGTTGGTGTTAGTTTTATAAGTTATTTTGTAATTGTGGTTTTGGTATTATAGATACAATTAATTAAACAAAAAGATTATAGGTTAGCTATAAAAAGAATATATCCCATCATTACCATACTTTGGCAAGATATCAGAACAAATTGCACATTGAAGCGAATCATTGTGACCTTACTCCTAAAAATATAACATTTAAATAGTATAAGGAATTTAAGTCAGTTAATAACACGAAAACACAATACCTTTTACATAATGTTTTATCTCAATTAATTATATTCATTCTGGATTTAGTATCACTTATACCACTTACGAATACAATCATTTATTTTAAACAGTAGCCCGATTATCAATGATAAATCGATCTTTTGAAATTAATTAATTTCCTACGCGACAGCATTTCCATGCTGATGATATAGTCATTCATATACATTCTTATTCAGTAGACCTATTAGGGCTTTAATTATCTTCATAATACAATTGGTTAGCGTACTATTTTGGAGTAAATGCTCATATTTAATTATTCTCTATTTTGAAGGCCAAGGTGAAATTGGTAATACTATTACGAAGAACAGAATAAATCGGAATTATTATCGTAATAATTAAAACAAAAATTATAAATTTTAATTTTGTTTGCAAACACATACTATCCATAACAATGAGGTTGCTCCGACAATAAAAATTATTGAGCTTAATCTTGTTAATCAGTTCTTTTTTGAGTATGTAATCTCTTAATATGATGAGAGAATAATTATATACAATTATAAAATCTATAATATAATTAATTAAAATATAATAATGTATTTAAATTATACAATCTAAAACGCTGGAAGGAGTAATCAAAAATTGTCTATTTTTAGATAATTATTTACGTTTATGAGCATTTTATAGTTTTATTATCAATTTTATTTAGTTTCTCTAAGATTCAGGACTCAGAGTATACAGATATAGGAAAACAAGTTGGAAGTATCTGCGAAACCATATGTGTGTGTGATAAAGAATCGGGCCACGCCTTTGCTCTTCTTAGTTTGTGCTAGTGGGAGAATATTCGAGTATAAGAATATTTATTTTATTTTCAGTCTTACTTAAATAGCAAGTATAATTATTTGGTCCTAATTTGCCAAATAATTTTTTTAATTCTGGGAAAATTTAATATCATGAAATATGAAATTGTCTTTCATTTACAAACAACTACACCAATGCTTGGTTTGTAGTTTACTAAACAACTTTAATGCTTGAATATTCCCCCACTAACACAAACTAAGAAGAGCAAAGGCGTGACCCGATATAAACCATTCTTTATTTTACTAGCGCGTCCTTTATCATACATATGGTTTCGTAGATACTTCCAACATGTTTTTCTATATCTGTATATCTTTTCAATCATAAAGTGTATTAACTAAATATTTAACACTATATTTCTAATGCATTTGCGTAAGAGCAACAAATAGATGAAAATCTATTTTCGATATAATCAAAAATCTCTTAGAAAGATTTATGTTGTCTACAATGCAACCAACGGGTTTAAATCGCAAAAAAGTTCGATAACAATCTATATCGGCTTCGGCCGATTTGACTAGTTGAAGTGATATTATATATAATATACTTTAAGTTCAGCTTATAGGCCGATTTTTTATAGCCAGTTTCCTGAATATTAATTAATCTGTTTCTTATAATGACTATAATTAAAAAACTTGCAAACAAAACTTATGTTTGATAATTATCACTTCCATCTTTATCTATTATCTCTCACATTATTACGATTTATTTTAAAATGATTTCAAAACGAGCTACTTTAAATGTATCTTTTATTAACATGGTGTTTCTTCATTTATACGTAACAAAAACCTGAAAAACTCCGCTTTACATATCAGAAAATTGCGATGTACCAGCATACACTTAGGTGTATTTAGTTAGCTAAATGCATTTAGAATTAGTTCAAGACTTGTCTTACATATCTTATTTAACTGGGCGGCCTTGTATGCAATTGTAGTAAAAAACGCTCCTATTTACTTTGTCTCTTGCACGAAAATTAAGTCCACATATACCGCAATTTACGTGGAGAGAGCAGTATTTGAAGAAGAAAGTAAAAGTTGACATTCGTGAAATTTATACGAAGGAAAAGTTAGGAGCCTCGTCGGTAATATATGGTAGTCATTTTCATTGTCAGGGAATTTTATTCTTATGTAATATTATTATACAATACATTTAAATATTATTATTTAAGCATTGCAATTTATTAAAAGATATTAACAATTTAACGTAAAGTATGATTAATTCAAAATTTTTGTAGGTTTCAATAAAGTATGCAAAGAAATTTCTTTTCTAGGTTACCTAATATAAACCTGTTTGGAATTCGATTACTGGTTTCTTCCTTATTTAAGCATTCAAATCATTGTCGAGGAAATCGACTTATTTTATTGGTTAAGTAATCATAATTTTGCTTAACTGCATATTATAAAATAAACATCCGGTGTGTTAAAAGATTTCGTGAAAGAATTCTAGGAAGTAAACGAAACATAAACATGTCTACCACAATTACATTTTTGGAAATAACAATAAAAGAATGAAATAGAAAGTAAGATACTGTTAGATATTTTCTAATCTTTTCCTATTTTCTTAGAAGTTATAACATGCTATCAAAACAAGCTAAGGTTAGTTTAATTAAACACACATTTTTTCTTCATGTTCATTTAACTTGGTATTGGTTTAGTACTTTTAACTCCGAATCAGTATCCTGTAATTGGTCTGAAAACAAATTTAAATTAGCTCTTCTCTGTTAAATAAAACCTACTTATTCTATTAATCATGAAATTCATATAATTAACATATGACCATATATGGAATGAATCAATCAACATTACATGTTTATCTACCATATGTATCTAGTGTTATGGACCAATCTAGTCATTAACTTTGTAATTATTAAATTAATAATTGAATCATTTTTGGGTCATCTCCAGTGAAATTCCCAACATCCTCTTGTGTTTAGAACGTGTGTTGTATAAAAGTGAAATGACTATAAAAATTATTGCATTGCATTTGGTTAGATTGATTTATGTTATTAGATCTACCATGAAGTTAATTATTGAGGTAAGAGGATAAAGGCTTTATAATTTACGACTTTTTATTTTAAAACTCTTTCTTTCTTTTCCGATTAGGAAAAGAACAGTTTTGCTAACATAATAATAACAACAATACATTGAGTTTTTGATCAGAGTTAAGAAATTGATATTGTAGGTTTGCATTCTGTTTTACTGTAAAATTCCACAAAGTAATTTTTCACAAGTGTATGTATTCATATTTGTATGGTTCAACAAGTTTTTAAGTAATTTAAATTAGTGTTGAAACTACCTACCTTACTAGGTATATTTTATCTTCAAGGAGATATATGTTGCTATAAAAATTCTTAATGTCTTACAATGCTGTTACCTTGACTATGTTACATATTAAAAAAAGACCATGAACTTCTTTCTGCAATAGTAAGCAACATATAGTGTGTAATTCTGCCATTTATTATGTTTATAATAATTTTTTCTTTGGTTTTTCTATAAATATTGCAAATTATAGCTTAAGTACTAGCTGTTAGTAATAGATTTTAATCGATTGTGATCTTGGATAGTTAATTTATGTATATTATTTACATACATTGTCTCAGTTGTGAATATGCTGTTTCAATAAGAGTGGAGGAGTTTCACTATGATTAGAATCTTATTTGATTTTCTTAATGACAAACACTTGTCAGATCAATAGATCTAGAGCTGGTAACTCTACATACTTATAATATAAATTGCAGTAAATTTGATGATTATCTTACAAAAAAACCATGTTTAATGTATTCAGTGTTCAATGGAGAGTATTCATTTTTCATGTCCTTTGTTTTTCTATACTAACACAACTCGAACTCCATACTACAGAATTTTATTTTAGTTAGTTTTGTTAGTAAAGAAAAGGAAAATTGTTAGAAATAAATTAAAACTACTTAATTGTTTTTATTAGTTTCGATAATTCATGGCACGGTTTTTAACTTCTTAGTTTAAAGAAGGGTGAGCATTAGGTATTAACCACGATACACCACCGTGGTATTAACAGAACTTCTTTCTCTATGTATAGTATGTTGGCGAAAATCTGGGTTTAAAAAAACTAGAGTAAAAACGGTTTAAATGAAGTTGAAACGAAGAAAATAAGTTGGCAGAAACCCGAACAGTTGTGTTAAATCACAGACTAGAAAGATTCTCAGTCAGTATCAAAATGCATTAAGGTCCAAGTGTACTCAAGAAAAATGTTACGGTACATTCAAAAATTCTAAACAAAATCACAGTGGATTTACTTATATTGTAAATAACTATACCAAATCTAAAAAAAATCATTACAAGGGGGCCATTTAGACACCCCAATATGCTGCATAAATCTTAACCGCATGATCAACAATCGTTGTTTTTTCAATAAATAATATAATAATGTGATAACTTTGGTTTTAAATTAATACTCTAGGAATGTTAAAACTTGCTTACCTAACTTGTTTTGAAAAACGATGTTAATTAATTAAATTATTTCACATTTTTTACGTGAAAAATTAATTTTAGAAAAACTGTACATTCAAAGTTAACCAAAAAAATACCACTTAAGTCTCATAGTAGTTGAACTATCTTCCCCAAATTTTAAGAAAATCGTATGTCTAGGGACTAAATTATTGCCAAAAATCCTGTTTTTTGCCAAAAAAACTGCTTTTTTTTGGCAAAAAACAGGTAATAATTTAGTCCCTATACATACAATTTTCTTAAAATTTTGGGAAAATAGTTCAAATACTATGAAATTTAGGTGGTATTTTTTTGGTTAACTTTAAATGTACAGTTTCCCTAAAATTAATTCTTCACGTAAAACATGTGAAACAATTTTATTAAAAAACTTTTTTTCCAAAACAAGTTAGGTAAGCCAGTTTTTAACATTCCTAGAGCATTAATTTAAAACCAAAGTTATCACATTATTAAATTATTTATGAAACAAGCAATACACGTTTTTCTGGGTACACTTGTACCTTAAGTTAAATGAGTTTCAGTCACACCAGGCAATGACGACAAAAATTCCCCGAAATGATTTTTAGCGAAGAACAACCCCACTCTACTGAAAATGAGTGGTTTCCTGCTGTTTCCTGAAGAATAATCATTCTACATACCAATTAAATAAATTTAATTCGTATGAGCTATTGCACCAAGAATTAATAGAAAATATTCAAGGCCAAATTTTTAACATATTGATGAAATTTTTTATGCAAGATGGATATGAAGAAATATTTTGGTATAATGCTCATTCTACTGTAAACTAAGCACTTAAAAACAAAAAATTATGTAAACTGTTGTAATTTTAATTGCTTTCATATCAACAATTGTAATCTTATTTTGATCATAAATATGTTAAAACCAAAATAGAACGAAAAAGACAAACGCACTAAAATAATGAATGTGTAGTTCATAAGGTAAAGGTAAAAATATTTACTTTAAAAAACATAAAAAAACTTATATAAAAAAAACGTAGTGAAGTTTATTGCTCTAAAAGCTAAAAAGTCTCCTTTTTTTAATCGAAAGTCGTTTTAAGATAAAGATAGACTTATCGGTATCAAGATAAAGAAAAATAAATACTCTATTAATACCTGTCATAAAATACAGAATGTACCGTTGAAAGGATTGCAAAGAATTTTAGACATCCTTTATAAAGGAATTTAGTTCTAATATTTGTTAGGATAAACTGCTTCAAGGTAAGACCTAAACTTTATAGGAAATCAATATACGATGGTGTAGATATTGAAATGAACGCTTTATATTGACCAAACATTAAACAAAATCATAACTTGGCAGCGTACAATGTTGGGGTGGAGACAGATCCCATAGAGGCTTCGGTTGCAACAAAAAATACACCCTGTATAGTAATTTTTAAAATTGGTCTTCTTTAACCTCACTAACATTTCCTTAGTCAGTTTTTTTATTTGGGTAACGATGAAGTTGTAATCGAATAAGAGAGTACTAAATGGATATCATCTAAGGTATATGGACATGTTGGATGATTTATCGCTACGAAGAAGTTTGAACCGAGAAATATAAGAGTATGTTCATCTTAATTTACATTACTAAATTCAATACTATTCGTGGTGTTACTATATACTTATTACAACTTTCTGATAAAAGCCAATAATATATTTTCTAAATTGTTGTTACACTTCATATACCACGGCCGATAACAACAATAGTGCCACAAAAATCATAGGTATTAGCAATGGTAGTAGCCTGGTGTACACACTTAAATGTATATACGTAGAAACTGCCTAAAGTGACCACCTTTGGGACTGACCCAAAATGGTCAATTTGGTCACTTTGTAAAAGTGTGAAATTTTTATATACAACAATTTTTATTTTCATGCGATATTCATTACATAGGTAGGTATTTTGAGTTTTTGTGCTTATAGTAAATGCTAAAAAATGTATATGTACAATATACATATATTTATTCAACAGAGCACTTAACCCTACTTATTACATGCGATAGATATGTGTTATGTACATACTACTTATAGGTACATATTTATTTAAAAATCATATAACGTAGATTGTCTCAAGATCATATGTTTAGCACAGATTAGTTCATTAATATTATTATTTTTAGCATGATACAGTTCTGTTAGGATTTCAGGGCAGTTCTGTATAGTAAAACGTTCCGCTGTTTTTTTTTCACTGTGGTTTTATAAAAACTAACACCTTTTGTTTTTCTTTCAAATTTAGTTCTTTGTAAACTTTTTTGGAGTCATCCTGTTCGCACTAATTAACACAAGGGTTTCAATCAATAGATGTAACAAGACTGATTTTATAAAACAATTTTAAAACTATCCTAGGGTTACTAATGTGAAAGTTTGCAGGTAATGAATTTCTCGGAAGCAGAAATAAAGTCTTAAAACTTGGAAATACCTGAACCCAACTGGTCACTATTAAGGAATTAGATACATTCTTAGAAACTCTTTGAATGCAATTTACATATACATGCCTATTTAGATTAGTTATAACTGTAAGTAAAGTAATCCCTTGGCTAATGGTCACATTACACAAACATTTTTAAATAAATATTTGAGGCAAATGTGGTCAATGGTCACAAAAGACAAGTGGTCAGTTTATACAGTATAAATTACATTAAAGTAATGGGATTTTTGCAGGGACTGAGAAAAAGTGGTCAATATGACCAGAGGGTCAGTTTAAACAGGTGGTCAGATTTACAGCTTTCACTGTATCTATAATAATACTTGAAACCTCAAATTAAATTTCAAGCAATAGCAAAACTATTAAATCTTTACTAGATTAATCAAATAAGTAGATATACTCTAACTCCTCAACTAAAAAGAAAGCACAAGCTGGCTTTTAAATTTCTAATAAAGCTTAACGTATTAAAGTTGTAACATTTTATATTCGCAATTTGACGTTTCACTGATAACATTATTGAAAACGATGTAGTGTAATCCCTGACGATAAATTACACAGTCATGCATATTCAGAATATTCTGAAAAGAACTGAATGTGATGTTCTTTAAAACGACATAATATACCATACGCTGCATTTGCAGTGACAGTTACTTTTCAGGTGGAAATAAACTTCACTTAATATATCCTAAGAACCTAGTCCTATGGCACACAATATCGAATAGTTTCCTTCAGTAGCACCATCGTTTGAACATAACTACTGAAGCGGGCGCAGGGACAGTTTGGCACGAGACAAATGGATTTAACGACAACTGGGTGCGAAAATCTGTTACGTATGCGTATACATACATATTATATTAAAATGTTTGTGATCAGAAAGAGTAAAGGTAAATAATTGTACATAAATTTTAGATGAAATTAATTTTTGTTAAGTTGAATAATGATTTTACATTAAATAATATTTTGAATGCAAATTCATATAGAAAAATTTATCGACTCTGCTGGGACTCGAACCCAGAACCCACCACTGTCTAGGTGGTATCTCTACCAACTGAGCTACAGAGAACGACTATCAGCATAGCGAGAAATCTTCCATATGAATTAGATGCTTTAGCAGACATACAAAGTAACTAGATATCTTTTAAAACATCTAATTCATATGGAAAATCTCTCGCTATGATGATAGTCGTTCTCTGTAGCTCAGTTGTCAGAGATACCACCTAGACAGTGGAGGGCCCTGGATTCGAGTCCCAGCAGAGTCGATAAATTTTTCTATATGAATTTGCATTCAAAATATTATTTAATGTAAAAGTAAATAATTATATTTGTAGGATTAACAATAATAATAATAATAATAATAATAAAAAGTTCTATTATCCAAATTATAAACGGCTTTAATAAGCATTTTACATATAATTGGCATCGACAAAATATACATAATATACATAATATGACAAATATAACAAAAAAGATGTATGTAATATTGTATGTATAATGTAGATATATCTTTTGAACACAAACAAATACTAACAATTTTAATACAAATAGTATATATGTAAGTATGCAACTGTACCAAACACAAACCTTTAGATATACATGGATAAATGACAGTATAGAAAAACAAAAGTTCAACAAAAATAAAGTTATACTAGGAGTATATAATAATCTTAATGTAATTTTTATTAATAGACTAGCTGACCCGGCGAACTTTGTTCCGCCTTAGAGGCAATAAATGAGCATATTTTGGATTTTATTAAGTTCAATTTTTTATTAGGATATAGTATATTACGTTATAAGTCCGGTAAACCCAAGTTTACAGTAGCGAGTTGAAAACGTTTCGGGACGAGGCGACGAAGGAGCCGAGTCTCGAATGTTGAAACTAGCTACTGTAATGGTTTACCGGAAGTATGACGTAGGCGTTTTATTTCATACTGCCTCACATTGTTCATTTTTAAAAAAAATGCATTTAAAATTTTCAGTCCGGTAAAATTTTTTACCGGACTCAAATTAGATTTTCAGTCCGGTAAAATTTTTTACCGGACTCAAATTGGATTTTCAGTCCGGTAAAATTTTTTACCGGCCTTGTAACGTAATAATTCATTTACCGGACTCAAATGAGTCCGGTAAATACCCTTTTACCGGACAGTATGAAATAAATAAATATAAATAAAAAAATCAAGTATTTTAATGATTCTTTATTGGCCATGTATTTTAGTGCATGGGTTGCACTCTTCAGTGAAGCACCTTGTGATAGACGACAGTTTTCGTTTTATTATCAGGCGCAAGAACAATTAACACAGATGGTCTTCCGACCCGTGAACATGCCACATATAATTGAGAAGCACGAAGTCGAGCCATACTAACGCGGCGCTCTTCACGTGCAATTTCTTGTTCTTCTTCAGTCCTTTCATTCGCAATGTTTCGAATCCTAGTTGCATTACGGCTTTGTCGAGAAAGATTTGATCGTCTTGGTCGCGGCATGGTATTGTTAATGATAATATCGGCACAATAACCTAATTGAAACTCGAAACAAACACATCAACCAGTCAACTCCAAAATTTCAAATTATAAAATTTTCAACCATACTTAACCATAGACAACATTACGTTTAGCTGTCAGTTGCGTTTTGTTATACCATTTTTAACAAATGAACGGCTATGTTTTGACTGATTAATTTTTTGTTTTGCTTTCAGTTGCGTTTTGTTATACCACGTTTTATGTCACGTTCCACGGGAACGGGATAAAAAGTCCTATGTCCATCTCCTGGTTCTAAGCTACCTCCCCACAAATTTTCAGCCAAATCGGTTCAGCCGTTCTTGAGTTATAAATAGTGTAACTAACACGACTTTCTTTTATATATATATATATAGAAATAAAGATGTATTGATGTAGACAATAGAAAAAAAAATCGAAATTTACAAAGTGAACTTTTTTTTAACTTCATTAATAGAGTCATGAAAGAAATCAACATTATTCGATATTAACACTCTGTGGCACGTAGATAGTGCTAATATAATAGGAGTGTTTATTATATCTACAATAAATAAACCATTGTTTCTATTCCTTAGGATTATCAGTGGCACTTTCAGTTTAACATGTTCTAATAATATAGTGCTGTCTATAAAACTATGTATTAATTTATATACAGGGTGAGATTAAAGTATGGAATATTAAAAAAAAGCGAACTCAACCGGTTTTTTTAAAAACGCTAAAACACGTCGATTTTGTTTTTTAAAAATACACATTAATATGTGCGATTCACCTTCCGACTGTCATTTGTTTCTAAGTTATGATGTCATCACAAAAAATTTTAAATGACAATATAGATTTTTTATAGTGGAATCCGATAGTGATTTTTCTTCCTTTTATGATCGTGCAAAAAATCATAAGGTTGCATAACAAAAATTCTGAGCAAAATCGATCTAAACTTTGTAAATGTTTGTTAGTTATGACGTAAGTAAATCTCAAAGAATTTAAATGACAATATAGATTTTTAGTAGTGGAATCCGATAGTGATTTCTATTCCCTTTATGATCATGCAAATAAATCATAAGGTTGCATAACAAAAATTTTTAGAAAAATCGATTTGATATATTGATACCATAATATCAATAACATTAAATGTTCAGATCGATTTTTCTCAGAATTTTTGTTATGTAACCTTATGATTTATTTGCATGATCATAAAGGGAAGAAAGATCACCATCGGATTCCGCTACTAAAAATCTATATTGTTATTTAAAAATTTTTTTGTGATGAAGTCATAACTAACAAACATTTACAAAGTTCAGATAGATTTTTCTCAGAACTTTTGTTATGCAACCTTATGATTTATTTGCATCATGATAAAGGGAAGAAAAATCAATATCGGATTCCACTATAAAAAATCTATATTGTCATTTAATTTTTTTTGCGGTGACGTCATAACTTAGAAACAAATGACAGTCGGGAGGTGAATCGCACATATTAATGTGTATTTTTAAAAAACAAAATCGACGTGTTTCAGCGTTTTTAAAAAAGTCGGTTGAGTTCGCTTTTTTTTTAATATTCCATACTTTAATCCCACCCTGTATAATTAATATTATAGTCATGTCTCTTCTTGATGTTAACGTCGTAATTACAAAGTTACAAGATTTGGGTAAATACCTGTAATCTTTTTGTAAGCCATCTTATAAATACTCTTTGCACTTTTTCTATGTTGTTTATAACTACATATTTATCTGGGTACCAAATTATTGTTAAATATATAATTAATAATTAAATTATAGAGTAATTAAATAAAAATTATTATTAAAATAACAACATTGCAGACGAACAAATACAGATGGCTTTTTTAATATTTAAATTAGCCAAATAGGCATACATGGTTTGGTTAGGATATGGTTATTAGTACACATGTTTATAAAGGCACTGCGTGCTCTTCTATATTTCAATAAGTGTTCATTGTTGTTCTAATATTAGTTCACTGATTACTTTAGGTTCACTGATCACGTTGTGTTCACTGAACACACAGGTCTTATAGTACTGTCTCTTTAATCTCCAGTGAATATTTCATTGCCCTAGGTTGTAGAATGCAGCTCCTGGGCACTGGCGTAGAGTAGATATGCATTTATTGGTAGTTTCTTTTATAAAGCCGCTTATTTTTTGGATGCCCAATTCTTCATGTATCGGTTCATTTCTTACTAATTAAACCCGAAATGCATACGTTAACTTATGTCCGATTTAAGTTTAAGTTAATATTTAATTTAAAATACAAATAATTTAAAAAGTGCAAAACTTCAAGTAGGTAGGTGCAGTGGTCTATAATCACTTTTATTACAATGGAGACGCCGTGAACAAGGGTAGTACAAGGGAGTGCTCTAATTTAGCAATTTACGCTCTGAAAACAGGTCGCAAAGTAGGTCATAACTTAGACCGGACATAAACTAAGTTATGCATTTTGGGCTTAATTACTTAGTGTTTTAGAGCTATTTATCGTCTTTTTTTTTAATAGTTACTGATTTTTTATTTTATTTTATTTTATTTTACAGTAATAGGGCGTCCAACAGAACTACTATTAGAGTTCCAATTGCAGGACGCCACTTGGATTTCGCTTCAGGCGCTAACTGTCTCTACGGGTTCTAAGACACTCAATTAAGCCTTTAATACATAATATACTATTATAAAGACAAGGCGTATATTTCAAATGCAGTCTAAGTCATCTATAGCTTTCCAAATGCATTTGGAGTTGGCTTTATGTTCATAGACAATTTATTATGTACTAGCAAATACCCGGCGCGCTTTGCTACGCTTTATTGAAATTACATGTTTTTACTTTTTGTAATTGTCAAATTACCAAATTTGACAATTGACAACATATCTATTCACATCAATCTCAGTACCCATTTTTAACTTCCATATATGGGTTTTTCGCTGTTATTTCGGACCACGATGGCCGATCAGAGTCTTATTTTCTATTCTGGGCCAAGACCTTTCCATTGATACCAATTTCATCCAAATCGGTCCAGTGGTTGCGGAGAAAATCGCATACATATATACAGACAATCTTTCCCTTTTATATATATAGATTGAAAGATATGTACGCATTCTGCTGCAATGTTATTATTTTGATTCTACGAATACTATTATATAACTTTATTTTTTTCTGATTAAAAACATTTTAAAGTAGCTTGTATACCTAATAGATTTTTGGTCCTAGTGTTTTTGCGTTCACTCATCCCGCGTCAAGTTTTTCCTGCGCCCACTTGTATCCCTTGTGCCCAAATTGTGTGCAGTTGGTCGCGTTCAGTTGCCCTCGACCGTTACTAATGATCTTCGAACTTTCAATGTACTAATAAACAAACAGCAAATACTTTACAAAGAAACGGAGAAATAATTGCTACAATAAACAATTAAAAACCTAAAATGAGCTTGCAAAGCATAATTTCTGGGAATTGAATGTGCTTGGACGTAACTATGTACAGCTACAGAAGAGGTATGATGATGGCAACTTAATAGGTAACGTCAAGCGTGTACACTGTGGCTGCCGAGTAAGTATGTACTTACACTTGGAGGAACTTATGTAGAATATGTCTGTATACTCTTTTAACTGCATAAATGAAATGATCAAGTTTTAAACATTAAGATTATAAGAAAGCCAAAGAAGTGATGTATCGCTTACAGGCTGTACATAATGGTTCATGCAAAATTAGCGAAGATTTAAAATGAAAAGAAAACATATTACCAACATTGGCGTATCAACAATATATGATTTTTTTATAATAATAATAATAATAATTGCTACAACCCATAACCTGGAAACCAGGCCCCAGAAGCTATAAGCTTGTGTGGGAGGGAGGGGGCGATTATTATTATTACGTAGGCCCTATGTGCGGCAATAGATAGAAACCTAAAAATGCATCTTTTTATATTTGATTCCTAACATATAAAAGCATATCGTTTCTGGAACAGATCCCCAATAATCTTAGAAAAAGAACCAATAAGTCGAGAATTTAGAATTTGTCACGGCTCTGCTTCTTGAGTACACAATTGATTATTTTACCTTAGTGTACAATGGCGGCCAAATCTTTGTTATTGTAAATGGATATAATTGAGTTAAAATTAAGATTGCTGATGTTATATTTTATTAAACATATTTGTTAGTTGTTATCAAAGTTTCTGACATTTAACTAGTCTTTAAATAAATTATATCACTAAAACCCATTTGTTAATGGTGTGTTAAATTATAAAAAAGCGTTAACTTGATTAATGTAGGTGTTTCCATTTTGTTGGTCGCCACTGTACATAAATGTGAGTAAAAGATAAGTTAATACTTTATAAATCTCGCAACTTAATAGAATTTTAAAATAACTTATTTGTGTAATTTTACTTAAGACTAATATTTAAAAATACTTGTTAATGTTTACTCCTTCGGTTGACTATTGATCCCCTATTAAAATCATTTTATGTCAGTAATAGATATTTTTTTTAATTGTTTTTTTAATTGAATCGGTAGATTCTAACTACCTCTTTTAAATTGTGTCTTTTGCTGCCCTGTCGTAATGGTTTAGTAATGAAATTACTAAACCCAGTGCACACGATTGTTGCCACTACGTTTTCTAAAAGAATTACTATTCGAAAACCATATTTTTATAAACATATTAAGCAAATGTTCCACTAACCAATAAAAAGTGTTAGAAATTAATGTTTACGTAAAAAAAGTAAAAGTAAAAATACTATTTGCTAACAGTATCTGATCATTGAACTATGTTTAAATGAAACAATTGAAGTAACATCACGTTTAAATAAAATATTAACTTCTTTTATAATTTGAATATTATTTATGTAATAATAATTTAAAAATATGTTAATAAATAATACGCAAACGGTAATCACGTTTTCATTTTGTTTGTTTAACAGTTTCCTTGTTTTCTCTAATAATAATTCTGCTGAAAAGCAACGTGTTCGAGTCAAATGTCATTAAACGTATTATTTCAGGGACACTTTCTGATTTTGTCGATAAATTGGTCTTGCATGATCGATGTAATGATAGAGATAGCTTGCATCAAAGCTTGAATCTTTTTAAAATTGTATGCTAGGTGAACATGTTATGTAGTTTAAATTATTTTCGTTACATAAGACGTTATTTTATGTAGGTTTTTCACAATGACTGTTTATTATTTATTTTTTCATAGGTGTATTTGAAGTGAAGTTCAGTAGGTTAGTTGGTTAAATCATTATATCAATGCCATGTTTGAAACCGATCGGTCATACAACGGTAATGATGATTTGTTATTAATTTTTGTTGCATAATAAATCGAAGGTCGTAATTTAAAAATGTAAAAGTATTTTATCGTACGCACTTTCTCTGTACTTTCCGCATGCCGAAGATTCACACAACATTCCAAGATTATTTCCATACTTGTCATATGATTATAAATTAGGCAAACATTGACAATTGATATACTTATATAATTAGAAAACTTGTTATTATTTAACACTTTTTTTATTGGAACGTAACTAGGCTTAACTCTTCATTAACTTAATATCAGCTCTTTTAATGTATCGCAATAAGGGAAATATTTATTATATCATATTATTTTCTACTATTATTGCCGCCATCACTTTTGCAACAGGAGATATATACTCAAATCTAGAAAATATACTCATCCCTGTAGAAAGACTAGGATAGTTAGACTGTTAGTTAATAGGAAGCTGAAGTAACTAATAATAAAGATGAAATTAAAGATTAGATTCTAAAATATTTGATCGCTTTATTAGTCAAGGCACCAAGAAAAAGTTAAAAAGGAAAGTATGAGGTATGTTTCTGATAAAACACCCCCTCCAAAACAATACCACCAAATTAATAGAGTATGCTTACAGTTGTGGTTGTTACTATGTCAATTCTTGAGGTCCGTATTCTTGCCGAGATACAAGAATCTCTTGTTTTTTAATATATATTTTTATTAATTCTATTTATCAATTTTTATGGCCTTAAATCTTAGGCCGTACTGAATAATTTTTTCATATCACCGAAATGAAGGATGAAGTTGACCTTTATACGATAGTGCTTTATTAATTGCTTGCGTTGTGCTTTTATTATTTCAAGTATAGAGGATTTTAAATTTCAGTCGTAATTAGTGGTGGAGATTTTAAGGTCTTAATATTTTTATATCATGTTATTGAGAATTTGTAAATACCGGACAATAGGCTCTGCGACAGTGTATAAATGTACATTTATTTGCAAGTTTTTAAATATTTTTGTAGAGAACGTATCTAGAATATTGAATGTAATGTATAGGTACGCAGATATTTAAAACTAAATGAATTAAACAGTAATTTTCTATCAAGTTTACAATAATTATGCACATTTAATAATAACTTTCTTTCACACTTTTCACAGACTTAGGACTGTTGACGTAATATTGTTCGTGTGTTTAAACGTTTTTCATTCAATGGAGCACGCCTTCTTTTTTGTTCTTTTAAAAAAGAATTTTAAATCTTTCTAAATGTATACTTTTCACTAATGAGGCTGAGGTTTTACAAAAACAAAGTAGGATTCTCAAGGCATAAAAAAAACTGTCAAAACAGAAAACGTTTGCTGAATAGATACCAAAAAAATGTATTATGTGATTTCCTTTGATTTACTATTACATAATAATTATGTTTAAAAATACCCTACTAGCTGATCCTTTATTACCTGAACGTTACTGCGTAGAGGATTTGTTTCGTTTAGTGCGTAAACCAGATGGACAATCAAATTCGGTACTAATGACTTCTCGTTTTGTGCGCTCATCTGACATTTACCTGGTGACTTTGGATACTTTTTAAAATTTCTACTTACAAATTAGTGATTTTCTGCTCAATATTTGATCTACTTTTCACGTCAATACAAAAACTTAAAGTATTAATTTAGACCTAACAAATAATGTTTTTCTCATAATTTTTTAAGTAATCATGTGATTTTTTAAACCAGTTCGACTACTTGGCTTGATCAATTATCTGAATTTTTTTAATTAAATATTGTAGCAACTTTTAGATTAATAATAAAGGGAAAGTTATAATGGATAAGTACATATAAATAAGAAATTTATTAGATATCAAGGATAAAAAAATTAACAGTTATAATAATTTACAAAACATTCCCATCGACACTTGGAAGTACGGTTTTTGCGTATTAATGTTAAATCCTGTATATTATGTATTCTCGTTTCATATTGAACATTTAATTATGTTACAGTTTTCAAGGAAATTGCAGGTAATATTAGCTGTTGAAGCTACGTTGCAAATACTCGGTATTTACAGGCCTCGGCTATTCGCCTCGTCCTGCAACACACTCGTTGCAAACGTATAGTATCTGTCCTAGTAATTCAAATTACTATTTCAAATTTTCTGTCTTTGACCTCAGAGCAGGAATTACTTAACACAAGACAGTATGACAGAATGTATTCTTTTAAGAATTTCTGCTAACCCTTTGTAACACGTTCTTATCAGTGTTCAATAAAAAATAACTTGTTTGTTGGAGAACCAAATTGTTGTTGTATAAAAGATACTTTTAGCGCCAAGCATTCATTATTCATTTGGTTAGCTAACAGTTGTCTTGAGTAAATATTGAAAAATTTGCTAGAAAGTCGGAAGTTATCACCGAGAGCTTCTTAAATAAAGCTAAAAACCAGAAACGTATTCAGTACTTCAAATTTTCAATGAAAATCTAATTAGATATATTGAAAATTATGGAATTTACACATAGATGAATCAATAATTAGTGGCTTACATATAAACGTATGTAGATTAAATACAGAATCTCACATTGTTTAAAAATAAAATTTTAGCAAAACAAATTACATTTTACTTATAATAACATTTTTGTTTCATGACTGTGTTTGTATATGTTAAGAATTTATGGGATTCGGTGAAATAGAAGATAAAATGAATTTTACCTTTTATTTGATCGAATCCCATAAATTCTTATTTTAAAATAACTAAAATTCAACGATAGCGTATTTCGTTTAAAAAAAATCATTGCGTAAAAAATTAAGAAATAATGGTTTTTAGAGCATAATCTATTAAAATATACATATGCAGGGTGTAACTAATTTAACTAGAAACCTCATAATGGGGGATCGATGTAATGATTTAGAATATTTAAAACATATTTCTCTTAGTTTACTGAAGCTTTTACATGTTAAGTACATCCATTGTACCCACATTACATTAAAAATACTAAACAGGAAAAAATGTTTTTTTTAAGTTTTTAGAATTTATAATTTTAAATTTTTAAAAAAATTTTTTTGCTTGTTTCGTATTTTTAATGTATTGAGAGTAAAACGGGCGTACTTAAAATTTAAAATGCGATTAGACAATTGACTCTAAGACAAAACCACCAGAACGCTTACAGTAAATTACATAAATAAATAAAACTTCAAAGAATTAATTTACCGAAATTAATAAAATTCCGAGACTAATTAAGGTAGCAAAGACAAAATATAAAAATTAATTACAAATAAATATAAACTTGCATAAATTACTAATTTTTTTGTTCCCGATAGTGTACTATATGCCTGGTAAAATATTTAAAATAACTACAATCCTTTTGTTAAAATATAGGTGTGATTAGTAATGCATTCAATTAAAAACCACGTTGTAGTGGCTGACCCTGCTCAGTGTTTAGTACGAGTTCGAAACCTGAAGAGGTGCATCGAGAAATTTTGCACGTTTACGGTAAAAATTCTTAATATTGGATGATGAATCTATTTTAAGTTTGAGTTTGCTACTCTATCAAGTCCACGATTCTGTAAAGTAGTCAACAAGGAGAATATACCAGATAATCTAAAACAAATTGCAATAGAAAGATTTAGACCGAAGGCACTCATTTGGCAGGTTATCTTTGAGTGTGGTCTTCGCAGTAAACCACTGTTTGCAGAAGACACATTAATCGCGAAGTTTGTTACTAAATATTTGCTAACCATTGTTGTCACTAAGTGCAAGAACGATTACTACCATTTGTATCAAATCATACTAAAGTAACTTTGTTTTGGCTTAACCTAGCAACAGTGCGTTATGCCAGAAGCAGTACAAATTGGTTAGAAAACCATAATATCCATTACGTCTCAAAGAAAAAAATTGCCCACCACAAAAAAATTTGCTCAATTGAGAGATGCTGGGGCTTAATAAAAAATATATTAAGGGAGAACAGAACCGCAACCAAATCGCTTTAAAAGTTTTCCTGAAAGATCAGAAGAAGCAGCAGTAAAAAGGTGGAAAACAGAAGCGCGCAAAGATTAATAAGAGGTGTCAAGAGAAAAATTTGATTGTTTAGTAGAAAACCATTGCTAAAGGAAAACTAAATTACTTATAATGTATTAAACTAATGTATAGTAAATATGTAATAAATATCAATCAAAGTAAAATCTTCTCTATATATTTTTAGCTTAGTTCAAAAACCGTGCAAAACTTTCCGATTTTAAAAATAAAGAGTTTTCAAAAACTACTCGTTCATTCTGAGGCACATTATTTTCCATGTTGACATTACATCTAGACGCTGGAAATGTGTCTAACTCAAATTCACAAATATTTTTAGGTAGTCGGGTTGTTCTGCTATCAATTCATTCATTCATTTATTGATATCCAAAACCTTTTCTCGGGAATTAGCTAATACATAAAGTGGTATAGTGCAGTCTGAAGCTATGTCATATACAAATGTAAAGTTTCAGAAATTTTCTATTACTGCATTTCTATTACTTTTCGCAAATGTATGCTTTTCGACTGGTCATATTACATGTTTACCTAGTTAGTATCGTAGAAAGAAACGAAGATTGTTTGTAATTTTCTTACGAACGTCTAAATACTTTTTTAACGGCGGGCGTAATCTGAGCACCAAGCTTAGGTAGCTTCCTGGTCCAAAGTGAAAGTGCTTAATCCTTCATGTAGTTTGGATACCGGACTGGATTTTTATCTGCTCTTCATAGGCCAACAACTCATGTTGTACATTACAGTATATTGCTTCAATATACTGTAATCAACTCGGTTATGAATCGACTAAAATCTGAATGAACTTAAAAATGCATTTATAAAGTTTATTCATTTTTAATGTTTCCTAGAAGTTTATTTATTTAAACAAATTACAAATAAGAAAATCCCATTTTAATGTAACAGGACATATGTATAATTAAAAATGAATTTACATAACATTTAAGAAAATAATTTTATTTATTTCATTTCGTATTTCAAACAATTGTTTATATACTACAATTAGTAAAATAAGGTATATCTTTATCTCCGTTGTCAATGACACCGGAGTTCAAGACGTTCTTGATCTCCGTTGTTATTGGCAACGTAAAAATCATTCGATGTTGCATAACAGCCACACGTGACATGCTACTTTTTATCTCCTTGGTGACGCGTATGATGGTACAGACAAGGCAACTTGCTTCATTATACAATAAATTCGGATGAATTTTAAAAGGGAGAAATTAGGATTGAAATACGAAATAAAATAAAACAACTTATGCAATACGGAGATCAAGCTTCTTTAAATCCTCGAAGATGTTATAACACATGTTATAATACATCTTCTCGGATTTAAAGTATCGCTTGATCTCCTAATTACATAATATATATTTTGCTATCCCCTATGTGTCTATAATGTTGACTCGAGTATGCGTATATATGTAGTATCTATTCATTTAATATAAAATATAGTTTTTAAATTCAATATTCAGGGTCTATTCTATTCAAGGTTACCTTAGTACCCAAATTACAAGTGGGATTAAAGAGTATCTTTAACTTTGGTGCCAGAATTACATGAGGGTTTAATGCAGCCGGTAAATTGGTGTCCAGATTACATCAGCCGTTTTTTAATATCCTTAGATCATTATTATCTCCTTCAGTGTTATCACTCTTATAAAGCTGCGTTGTATACCATTTTTGGACGAATTTTAATACCAAAACTTAATATAATCCACGTTATCGTTGTAGTTTATAGATACTTTTAGCATAGAATATTCGAACCAAAGGCTGTTACGAGATTTTACTATTTTAAATAGAATTTGGGGTATGCCAGCATTATATTTTCAGTTACACCCTCCACATTTTTTTGATTAGCTCACTTTTTAAATACTTCATAGCTAAATTCATAGTTTTTTTTTCTTGATTTATGTGGTAATAATTCTTCACAGAAAACATTTGCTGCTTCATCTGTTTCCAATTTTTTTTGTAGCAAATATTGTTTCACTAATAATTCTTCACTTGAACAATGAAGTTTGCTTATAATTTGTATCGTAGTAACGCGCAAAGCTAACTCAGAATTTTAAAAATATCAAATTCCGAAAAATAGTGTCAAATATTTAGCACAATTTTTTATTATTATTTTGTGTACCTGGGAGCTAAAAAAGTTATTAGCCACAAAGAATGCAAGGAATCAACATCCTCGCAAGTAAACGGGGCGCTTGGATAAAACTATAAGGAACTCGAACAAGAAAAATAAAAATTAAAAATATAAAACTATTGTAAGTATGATAAAAGTTTCTTTAGAAAAATGTGAATTTTTCAAATTTTGAAAAACCAATTAACAACAAGTTACAAAGAAGATACTCTAAAATACTAAAAAACAGCATTAAAAGCAGCTACTAACTAACACTATAGATATTAATAAAAAAGATGATGACAAAGTATTAATAATTTTAATCAGAATGAATTTTTTTTATTTTTTTTAATACAGAATTCGGAATGCTTTTTTCTGGAAAATGATAATTAAAAGAAAATCTCCACTCGAATATCCGTGATTATGTCAATTAAAAAGTCTGCGACTGCTCGAAAATATTAAAATCTCATACCAAAATATGAAAATATTAACATACAAAAAATTTTACAGTAATGTTGAATATACAGTTAAGTCCATCCAAGTGGACTCTCCGCAGTGCCACGCGTGTACATTAAGTTTACGCACGCTTGCAGTTGCCGAGGGCACGCAAATTGTTGTACCGTCCTCCTTATTATTCGAACTCTTCTGTATATTCAATTTATACACACAGAACAATTTTCTCAGAACAAGAAGAATATAATAATTTATTGCTGAAATTTAAGCATGATTTAACATATATAAAAAATAAATAAATAATCTTAATCTTCAAAGCAGTACTTTATCTAAAGCATCAGCTTAGTTTAGGAGTATTGTAAGTCTAGTTATTGGTATTCAATAGATTGTATCGCACAAGGGTATATGTAATTTTATAAGGAATGTATTAGAGATGAAATGCCCTTTGATTCGATAATATTGACAATATTGTTTCAACAGCTAAGCTGTCATTATCAAAGGTAATATAATAATAAACAAACACGAGCTAAGGTAAATACAAAAAATAGGTAACTATTGGTCGTCTCACGTTGGGACTACAGCGAAGGAAAGATAGCCAATGTATTTCTTACGGGAGTTTGTGCTTCGTTGTTGCCACCTATTTCACTGTATGAATCTATAGAAATGTCGATTAAGATTCCAGAAGTTCTAAACCTTTGAAAACAGTAACCGAAAAATTGTAATCGTAACCATACAGAAGGAGAATTTAAAAGAAGGTCTTATTAACATGTATTTGTTATTTTATTAAACATTACTTGGGATTGCTACACCGTACATGTATCTATATTATATTCGATATTTTATTACTTATACTTTTTTGTTTAATTCTTTCGTCTTCAAATTCTTTCAAAATAAAAATAACGGCTGCTTAACTTCTGTATGATCTTTTTAATCTTTTAATTCACAGGTAAATAAAGAAAGTCGTAAACGCAATTTTAACGGTAAAATGATTCATCATGATAAAATCATTCATTTGTTCAACTTGTTTCAAAAGAAACATGCAAAAAGGGAAATTTAGGATTAGCAGCAAATGCAAAGGATTTTAGTAAACAATAAACCCTTCTGGTTTTATCTACTTTTACTTCGTGGAACTGCATAATACAGTTTGTACTTACTGAAATTATAGTATAACGTTTTTTTGTCGTCACTATTATTTGTCACCGAACGCATATAAGCAAATTTCTTAATACAGAAATAATTATTTGGTTTCAAATTTTGATAGCTTGTGCGTCTATAGATCTTCGCTTAGTTGTTGGGGTTTTATCGTTTGTAATTATTGTTAACATTGTCGTGTTGTTTGTTGTAACTATTCGTATTGTAGTATTACATAACGCAAATAGTACGTTATACATAAGTATGGCGGATATTGTTAAAAACAGAATGTGAACATTGTGTACTAAAGGTTGGCGAAAAACAGATTTTGTAAAATTTGATAAAATATCGTCTTACTGACTTACATACATACTTACGTATGACTGCCGGGTATCATTATCAGTAATTATTCGACAAGCTTCGTTAACAAGTTTCCATTAAAAAAAAAATCGTTATCGCGATTACTCGGAAACAAAAGACGATCTACAAATAACGATTACACTAAAATATGTCTCCTTGAAGATAAAAATCGACGTGTTCGAGGATTTTTCTCAAAACAAGTTAATAAAAGATTTATTTCGATAGTTCCAGACTTTATACGCACACTATATGAACAGCAAGTTTGGAAATTTCGTTTTACTACCGCTGTCAGAAGAAGTGACTACCTGCAATATAACTTGCTCGAACAATAGGGATTATAAAGGTTTATGCAGTTACAACTACAATATTTAAAGAGTGTTCTTAAAAGTTGCTTGCAAGATGTTTGGCAACCCCGTTGTCCATAAGAACACGCACTGTAGTCTCAACGTGAGACGACCAATAGATAAAAATACAAAAATAATCAGAATTAAATATCTAACACTTTCAGTAACGGAGAATTACTGAACTCAATCTGTTCATTCATTAAAGTTACCCTGAGTTTATGTTTGTATATCTCGAAAGCTTCTAAAATGTCTAATTTGCGTTTGTTATTACAAAAATGTAGGAATTTAATATTATTTTGAGGAGTCATTTTTGTTCTAACAGGAGTTTGGCATAATTAGATTTTTCAGAATGTTTGTTTCTGTAACAACGTACGTGGTCTTTATATTTTATGTCAAAATTTCGAAGTGTTTGCCCAATGTATACCGAACTACAAAATGAACAATTTAAACGGTAAATGCCCGATTTCATGATATCATGTGTTATATTACGATTACTATTAATACTTAGTGGTAGTTTGTTATAAGAGCTGTGTTTTAATACATATTCCTGTTAATTATCCAACTTAAATAAATAAATAAATAAATATCAAAATTCTATCTCACGATATTTAAATTTAACTAATGCGGTAGTGTTATTACAGAGATATACTCCTAGGTACAGAATACCATCAAGACGGCATATTGTAACCTTTCACATGGAAACCTTTCTTGCACTTTTGCACTTTTCTATCTAGTTTTGAAAAGTTTGCAACAAAAAGATCTATTTCATATCTTGAGTCGTACTTTAGATTGCTAAATCAAACTCCCACAACCTAACAATTAAAGGTATCAAGAACTCGTTAAGCATTTCACGTAAATGAAGTAATTAAATTTAATTAGTTTGTATAAAACATGTTAGTAACTACAACAGCATTGCATTTATCTTTTTAGGCTTGTCTTAATGTTAACTAAATAATTTTAAAACCATAATATTACCAATGTCTTTATTGCGATATAGGACAAGTTACTGTGTAGGTTACTTACTAACTGGACTAAAAGGTAATATTTATGTACAATTTAGAACATAAAAAATGGCAAAGATTTGATTAAATAGTCAAAAGCTTTTTAATTTTACTCTATCAAAACTACTTAAAAATTACAAGAAGGAAATCTTTACTACCTCGATTATCCCTTTTGCTCCCCCTCCTTTACCTTTAACTTGTTCAATAACACACGACAACAAACAATTAGCCGATAAGCTTTTGAATTTTGAAACCTCTGCTTAATTTCTTATACATAAGAAATTTTGCAAGTTGCTTAATATCAGACAAACTGATAATAAACTTTCCAGTTAATTCCTAGCAACACCTGAAGGAAACGGAAATATGGAAATTATTTTTGTCATACACGTAAGTAACCTCGAAAACAATATTAATTGCTTTTTATGTTGATAAGTCGAAAGTCGACTTTTTTTTACAAAATTTGCATTCAACGACCCCAATAGGAATTGTTAAAACCCAAACAATGTTATTCACTATTATGAGTACTATTATTACTATTACGTTGTTGTTTTCTATTAAAATATTTAAAAGTTACGGTATGATTACGGTTATTACAAGAATGTTTATATCCATTCAACGTTACTTACTATTGTATGTACATATGCACGTCTTAATTCTTAATTCAATAATTATGCAGTAGCGAAAAATTATAACAGTTATAACAATAGCATTTAACAAAAGATTACATAGTACTATAATATCTCTTTCAAATCTTATCTTTTATATCCTGTTTTCCACAGAATGAACTTCCTCGTCGTTTTGTATCTGATCAGCGTAATATTCAATTATTGTATGCAATGCATATAAATAACTTAGCTTAAACGTGAAGAATCCACCGTTCTCAGAATTCACTTTTACATTAGCATGTGAACATTGCGTCGTCGATAAGAGAAAGCGATCTCCCTGAATAAATCTAGACTGCAGTTAAAAATACAAAGATCCCGCTTTCTTTATACCGACTAGTCTAAATAATGTTAAGGTGAAATATTTATCTTCGACAGTTGAGTAAATTATGACCTTAATCTTCTCCCAGTTACGCAATTTAATTTTTGTGCATTGTGTCTGCTTAACACGCCTGTATTTTGATTCTAATCGATAAATGTCAAATAACATTATAGAAAAGGGAATGCCAGGTAATGGAAAATAGTAAGGAATTTATTGGCTCGAAACAGTCTCATTTAAATAGTATAAATATTAAACAAAATAAACCCTACTGTTAAAGAACAATAAATTATAATTTACGACCAAAATACCTTTGTATGTACGCTTTATTTAAGTTTGGAATGGGGTTTTCCTTGTTTCGTTGTTTAGGAAGCGCATGTATAATAATTTAAGGAGGGACACGATCTAAGAAGAATGCAAATAATTACATATACTCCTTTATCCCCAAGATCCTTGTTGATTGAATCAAATGACATTTAAATTTCATAATTTGTTTACTACATGTTTTAGTTAAACCAAAGTATTTTCATTCTCTGATTCTGGCGATTCACTTCCGGAGTCGTATCTAGCTCTTTATGGGGAACAGTTTTTATATAACTGCAGGAGATGTATGTACATCTCCTGAACATAATATGTAGACGACACATTGATAATCACGGGTTTTATAATGAAATAAGGTGATCGATAATGACTATTTAGAGGGCTATGATTCCTAATACCATAAAAGGTAATAATTACTGCTAATACTGAAAGTGTACACCATGTCGACTTTCATTCAATTATCAGTTTTCAATTGCTCGTCAAATTTGAATAAAAAGTTCCATTTACATGAATGTGCTGTATCTTCTATGAGAGCAATCACCTTTAACAAAAACTAATATAACATCCAACCAAAGACTTCAAACGCCCCACGATTAGGCTAGTCAATTGTAACATACAAAAGCTCTTCATATAAACAAAGCCCCGCGATGGTAATAATTTGTAACTAGCAAAATTCTTTATCAAGAAATAAACAAATAAATCTTATACTTATTATTATACTGCTAATTATAGCTTTCGACAGAGACTTCTTACTTATTCAAATTATTTGCAGCGGTCGTTGGATGCTAATTACAAAGGCTTACTGATTTTAAATAGGAACGGGAATGATTGAGCACGTAGAGGGCACCACCCAAACTGTTTGTTGTTACTCTTTAAACACAACGATGGAAATTTACAATTCGAGGAAAAACTCCCATCTAGTTTACGTTGAGTGCTTTGTCACTTATTGTTATTATTTTAATTGTTAAAGGAACCACAAACAGTTTGCCGTGCCAAGCTATAACGAATGATAAATTTTAAACTTTATTTATTAATTTAGGTTGGTTTATTAAATTTATAGAATTTGGTTAGTAATAATGCAATGCACACTGTCATAAAACATCAACAACATTAATTATCGTATGAAACCTACGAGCATTACGAGGTTCCACACTTTAACTTATCAGGGTTCCCATTCT
The DNA here is from genome assembly GCA_929113105.1 of Agrypnus murinus. NCBI lineage: Eukaryota > Metazoa > Arthropoda > Insecta > Coleoptera > Elateridae > Agrypnus > Agrypnus murinus. Next base: position 190,330,515 of record OV816024.1, read on the forward strand.
AAATACTCTAATTTCTAAATTGAGTACCAGATTTACATTATTACCATTGCGAAAGAATTTCAGTATACTTAATTACAAAGAAAAGTAGAAAAAGTAATCAAAAAGTAGAATAGGGCTCTCTAAGAACTAAATGTTTTATCTCTTAAGGAACATTGACAAAATGACTGACAAAGTTTCGAAAGCTGGTATATTAAGCATATGTATATGATATATGAATTCATTGTAGAATTTTATGATAAGAATAAGTCAGGGGGTAAGCCGGGAGCGGGGACGTAAGTCTAAGGAAAAGATAAGTCGGAGGCGCAAGACGGAAATAGCAGTAAGACGGGGGTAACTAAAGACAGGATAAGTCGTGATTAGTAGTGGAGGGGTAAGAGGGTGTTTGTTAAATAACGGGTTCAAAAGTTTGTCGGGTAGGCTTAGTATTTGCAACTGTTTTTGTTCGATTGCGTTTATTTATTATCATGCTTGAAAACCCGACGAATTGTATCACACAACGAACGTTGTTTATAAGGAAATCCTTCAATAAATTAGCCATTTGACCGTTATGTATTGACGAGGTTTCCCTAGTTATTATGAAAACACACGACTTTCAACATTTAAGTTTGCTTTCCCTCAGAAAATATTCCCCCAAAATGCCAAAAGTGTCCGTCTCTTTTTAAAACGTAAGAGACGTAATTATATTCTAAAAATGTTCGTTACTCACGTGTTAAACATGACATTCTTGCCACCAGTAACAAAAAGTAAGCGTTTATTAAAAAATATACTACAAAACTTTAAGACCACAGCACGTTATCAGAATCCATAATAATGTCCCGTACAAACATGAATTTATAGTTTTAAACGCATTTTGTTCCTTTGTGGACACTTAATATTGAAGATATTTTGTGTAAGACTTGTTTTATTACCTAAAAACAAAAAAATTAAAAAAAATCTATTATCACAAAAGAAATCACTATAAAAAGTGGGGTGCTCAAACACCCCATGATAGTATATACGTTACTTGAAAACACGATTGCACTTGAAGGTTAAAACCCTTTTCTCTTTCTTAGTTGTATATAAAATTATTAATTAAGTGTATATTAATATACTCGCCTTACTGATATATCAATTTCTCTTTTACTTGCAGAAACTAAAGAATCCTTAAATAAGGAAACGGCATCGAGAGTTGACGATGACAGCGATATGTACATGGAACCATCAGAACAAACAGAAGCATCTCATATTGACGGGCGTGAACTTCAACAGGATCAAACCTTCTATCCATCATTTTCTCCATTTGAAAATCCTCCTTTAGGGCATTCTCGTCCACATTACTTCCAACAGGAAGGGGCTTATAGTCAACGTGCTTTATCTCCATTTCAACAACTGACTCAATCCTATGACACTTATAGAGGAGGTGGTACTGGTGGTGGTGGTGGTTACACACCAAATGCTGCAGCAAATTCCTACGGTCTTTTAGGTTCAGGTAATTTTGGAGTTATCCGTGGTGGAACCTTCTATAATGATAATGAAGGTGAATCATCAAATTTTGAACAACAATTCAGTTCATATTATCGGAATGGACATGGAAGACCGTCTTTGTATTTTGGAGGTTCAGCAAACCCTCGTCCACAACAGCATGAACAATTTGCTAATTTCAGAGATTTTGCTGATATAAATACACCATCGTATTCACAATATGTAGTCGTCTATGCAAATAAAAATAGCAGCAAACATGATGATGAAGCTGGTAAGAGAATTAGAGGACCTAAAAATATTATAGAACAATTGGCTATGTTAGATTTAGAAGTGACAAGTACAACCACTGAAATTCCCACGAAGAAGCTGTCTAAATCCAAGAGAAAATTAGCTTTACTGTTACCTGAGAAGAAGTTAAAAAGAAAGCAACTAGAGAAAACTACTACTGCATCAACGATAGATTTGCATGAACCCTTATTAGCTCTTAGTTAAATAGAAGAACGGATTATTGTGAAAGTGAAGTTTTATTGTGAAAATAGTTCTCTTTGTTTTTTAAGAGTACCTGACAACTATAAGACAATTATAAGTAAATGTGTTGTTCCCAAGATCAGTGAACTTTAAAAATTAATAATAGTGAAGAATATGCTGAAGTTACTAGAGTGGAAAACATAATGAATGAACAGAAATATTTAAATTTTAAAGAGAATGATGTTTTTTATATTTTGCATTGTGATTTTTATAACAGATTACTATAAAAAATTCAATAAACCTGCAACTAGGGTAATAGCGTTAAGGAAATAGTATTTTCCAGTGAAATGATAGATTTGTTTAGACAATTTATGTAATACAAATAATGTTAACTAACTTTAGAAAAGTGAAGAATGTATGAGAAAACAATCTTACAACACTGAAGACCAATAGCTAACTGTTAAGACTAATTTATGCAAAATAATTAAATTAGTTTAATTAATATGTCATTCAATATTTACAGTAAATTCAACTTTGTATAATTATGTCACAATTTAGTTTATAAAAAAAACGTTAGAAGCTGCGTCTTTAGTCGTTAATTGCGTTTCTCATGAATGCTAAAACGTTCATTTACTTGTGAATAAGATTAAAGTTTGTACTTACTGGAAAATAATAATAGAATTATTATTTCTTGAAATTCTCATGTAAAGGAACATTATGTCTGTACTGGTCCTGAAATTAGATATAATTATACTACGAATAACATTTGTACATATTACCTAGTAGGTAGATGAATAATAGTGAGAAAGTGTACAATGACAATTTCATATTTTTATAACAAGCAGTTGCACATTAATCATCATGTAGGGTAAATTACGAAAAAAATAAAAAAGATTATATTAAGTAATCTTTAGACTAAGTAATTTTTATTATTTATATAATTTGATTAAAGAATTAAGGATTGTTAATTTCTATTTTTAGAATTTTAAAAATAAATATTTTTATGTAATTATGCAGTTTTGCTTTTTGTTTATATACTTTTCTTTAATAACTTACTATAATTTAATTTTCAAAATAAAACAGAAATTGCATTTGTTTATTATTTCTAGCCTTATTGAGTGCAACTCCATAATCGGTAAATAAATAAAACTGATTAGTAAAAGTTTCACAATTTATTATAATTTACCTGACAATTGTTTCTACACCTTTTAGAACGAAATCACACAATGACTCCTCAAAATAATAACAAATTTCTACATTTTTGTAATAACAAACGCAAATTAGACATTGTAAAGCTTTCGAGATGTACATACACAAACTCAGGGTACCTTTAATGAATGAATGGATTTAGCTCAGTAATTCTCCCTTAGTGGAAGTGTTAAATATTTCATTTCTATTAGTTTTATTTAGTTATCCATTTTTTGTGTTTGCCTTAGCGACGTGTTTTGTTTATATTTATAATTAGCTTTAATAATGAAATCTTAGCTGTGAAAACAATTGTCGGGTAGATTATAATAAATTGTGAAACCTTTTACTAATCACTTTTATTAATTTCATACATATTGCATTTATTTTAATGTCTATTCATTATCTAGAAATTTTAAATATATTAAACAAAATTCACCTCATAATTAAGCAACTTTCAACAAGGACACTTCATAATACTAAATTATTGCTATGCATTACTCATCAGGTGACCAAAGCTTTAAGACCTATAACATGTTTTATAGCGGGAACTTCCTGACCGGCTAGCCCACGGTGTTAAAAGAAGTCCCAGCTATATTAAAATGTATTACATAAAACATTAACCTTAAACTGACTGAATCTTTGGGTCCGGCAAACGTCTGCTCTAAGATAGCAGCCGCCGCACACTGGTGTAAAACTCACAAAAACGACGCATAAGGGTAAAAAATCAAGTTCTTGGAATTCTTAAATTATATGTCAAGTGTTATTAAGAATGAATGGGGTCATCTTTTATGCACGACCTTATAACTGATAAATAGCCACATACTGACATAACACCCCCGTACTTGGTTATTTTTTATAGCGCTTAAAGAAAATATACTTGTGCGTTAATTAAATGTACACCCAGTTAAACAGAAGGGTTAATTTGCTAGTTGAAAATATGGATTTAGATTTTCAAGGTAAGTAGTTTTAGCCTATGCAACAGTTATTTACGCTTGTATTTATTACGATGTATTAAATATAAGTACGAAGATTATGAGTTTTTTTTTGGAATTTTAGAATAATCTATCATAAGTTTTGTTTCCGTCTATTCCTGCGTTCTAATTTATACATCAAAGAGTAGCATCTTTGGTGAAGATTTCCTGAATGTTTCAGATTCACCTTGACCCCCCTTGCCTGAGTTAGTAATTTTTAAAGTTACTACTGCAATTTATAGTTTAATAAAAATTTAACATAAAAAGTGCAATAGAACATTCTTTAGATAATTAAACAAAAACTAAATGGTATCCAGGTTTTTTCTTGCACAAGTGAAAATTTAATTTTAATTGTCGTTACTCCTACGAAACAGTTCAAACATTGCGAGCATTGCTAATTGACATAAACGCGATGCGCCGGTTTTTCGACTTTTACACCACAGGGCGCTGACGTTTGAACTCGGCACAAGTGTTTGTAGAAATGAAAGACACAGATACAAAAGAAACAGAAGATTATTTATTTTAAAAAATAAAAAATTGTGTGGTTCACACCACACACCAAATGCAATGATTATACAGAACACAAAATTATTTGTAGATAAACCCCTAATAATAATAAAAAAATATTATATTATGAAATCAGAAATCTTAAACAATTCTACATTCAGTAAATTTTCATAATCCAAACAACAATAATTTAATTACATATCTTAACTAAATTGAATATCGGAATCAGACTTACGCTTTCTGCAGAAAAGTAATACAGTACAAGTGGCAACTGCGCGTTTAATATAATTTGTTAAAAATAAATTTATGAAGTTGTTACATAACCTAAAAGTTAAGAACGAAGAAGCTGTTTATCTTGTTAGGTGTTAAGTTCTGTGTTGGTGTTGGTTTGTCTTGTTTTAGCCTTGTAAGTAGCTGGTAAAAATACATTGATTATAGGTGGAACTGGAAGAAGGAGGTAAAGGTAGAGGTCGGAGGAGAAAAGCAGCCGGAAAAAAAGAAAAGCCTAGAAAGAAATTCTGTATAAATTAACTGTCTATCAACATAACCACAGGCCTACCGGAAAAGATGTTTTCATCTGCTTTAAACGATAGATACGGGTGGATTATCACCTCTTGTTATATTTGTATTGAAAGGTATTCCTACAAAACAAGGAACTGTTAGAGATAACCATAAAGATATAGTAATGAAAAGGTGTACCTTGCAGTAGAGCTTAAAAGACCAACAAGTTGGATTCCTGTGATATAAACAATCACCACTGTGAAAACTGATCACCAGGAATTTAATTGCACTACATTCCACATTAAACTCCTAAAGAGAGAAATTATCAAAAATTTCTGGAATGAAGCAAACACTCTATTTGCAAGTCAAATTACAACTCACCTTTTAAAAGGATAAAAGTGATTATCTTATCAAAAAGTTCAAGAAAACCGAGATAAAGCTGAATTCACCAATGAGGTAGCCTGAACAGAAACATTATCAAATAAGGAAGAGCCAATAAAAAGATATGCCCATAAACACTACCATATTTAGAATGACAAAAATGTGATAAACACACTGGGAAAAAGCCTTTTGAGAAAAATTTTAGGTTAAACATTAAGTGAAATTGAACTGGAGAAAAGCCTTTAAAGAAAAATTGTAGCAGATTAGTTAAGACAAATAAGAATATCTACTAAACAGAATTTTGATTCTATTAGTACCTACATTTGTATTGTTAAATTGATAATAATATAAGTATATGTGTTATTACAAGTGACAAAAGTTATATTAGTATATATCTGTCTGAAAGTCTACACTTAAAGAAGTACAATGTCTCAAATTCCAAAAGTTGGAGATTTCGATAATTTCATACGTTCAATTTTTAATTTAAGTAAATTATAAAATTCACTATGTACGAGACCTTCAAATATGTGAACGTGCTCATGAAAAAGGATAACTTGGGGTATTAAGTAGCATTTTAATATGTATTTGAAGTAGTAATAACAGAAAAATCTAGTGTATCCTGGGGCAAATTTTACATAGGAAAATGCAGGGTAATGCATAGAAAGCTCATGTACTCATAGATCATGTGCTTGTATAAAAAAATCGCTGGCGTTAGATAGTCGATACTTCTCTTCCTTATAACAAAAATATGTATTACGAGTACATTTCTAGCTCATCATTATATGCAGATGAGAAAAGTCCTTCAAAAAATTATATGCTTACTTTTGCTATGACATTTTAAATTTTTTTACAGCAGTACCAAACGTTGATTTTCTTTATATATTTAGCAGAACTAATTCTTATATTGATTCTCTTAAAAGCTAGTGATGAAATCTAAAAACTTAAGAAATAATTTTTGACGATGTTTAAATGTTGATGTCTCAGGGTAATTTTTAAAACCAGCTCGTCTAAAAATTACCCCATGCATTTCCAAGATTTACCCGAATGACTGGGGTAATTTTTAGACAAGTTTTTAATTTCTTCTCATTGAATATTACTTGCCTGATGAATAGTGGTATGCCATGTAAAGAACTTAAATATATTTATTAAAATCAATTGTTTAAAACTTTCCGCGTGGCAAGTAATTGAACGTAGATAAAAAGTTTGTTTAAAAAACTTTAACTAATGCAATGCTACGTACTAATTGAAGACTAATTTGTATCAACAAAATTTTCCTGATTATTGCAATATTAACATTATTAAAATCAATTGTTTGAACTTGTCTTATAGCAAAAGATTGAACAGATATTATTACAAAAAAACAAAAATATTCTCTACCAACAAGATTTTATAAATGTTAATAAGAATATTTGTTTTAAGCTTGCTACGTGGTAAGTAAATGATTTTGCAAAATATATTTATTGAATAAGTGACTGCTAATTAAACACGTCGAATTAATTGTTATGTGATTAAGTATACAGACGCAGATGGAAATAAAATATTAACTATTTGAAATATAAGTTCATTTTATTCTTTTATAACAAAACTGGACATTTCTTAAATTACAAATATCACAAATTTATTGTTATTTTAATCGCTTTTGTACATAACAACGACCCTCATAAACTCTTTTGTATAAGGTGCATCATACTTGCGCATGATTGGCAAGTATGTAACGGGCCCTAACATAACATCAAGCTAAAACCAACTTCATCGTTGAATGCACGTTGAGTCAATATCGAAGTAAAGGTAATTCAACGTTCACTGTCAAACATTAATTAAACGTTTATTCAAGGTTAACAGTTACGTTAAACAACCATGCATCAACTTTACTTCAACCGACATTTACTATTGAAGGACTATTGACTCAACGTTTCGTCAACTCGCTGTCAACGCTGATTCAACGTTATATCTTATTTTTCAATTGTATATTTCAAATAGTTAATAACTGAATCATATAACAAATCTTAAAAGTACACTTTTTACACAATCTGATAGTTTTTCAGATGTTTCCTATACTTATTGGTTCAGTGTCATATAGCGTCGAGGACCCTAGTTTTTCTTAAGTTATATATTCAATTAGTATTCAATTTTTTGTTAAATATATTTTGTAAAATGTGGCAAGCTTCAAACAATTTTTTTAATATCATTTACATTCAGATAATCATGAAAATTTTGCTCATACAAATTAGTCTTGCCAGTCTTTGTGGATTAGTGCATGCTTGCTTCATAATCCAAGGTTCGCAGGTTCGATCCCCGGCCGAGCTGGTAATTTTTCATAGCGGAGAAAAATTAAAAACATGCGTTCTTTTTGGATAGGAAGTAAAACTGTAGGTCCCGTGTCAATGCGATGTTTGGCACGTTAAAAATCCCTACTGGGGGTGGGATTCCCCCAGATTTGGATAAATTCTAGTAGGGTGGCCAAATGATCATAGCAATCGGTGCCATGAGGTACGAAGGATGCTCTGCCATCCTGATTCCTAGCCCAAAAACAAACAAAACAAACAAATTAGTCTTTAATTAGTACTTAATTATAGGCTAAGAATTTTTGAATTTAAATGAAGTGGTTTAATTTAATTGAAATAGGAGTGCCAGCTTCAGCTTCTGCCAGCAGTCTCGTCTTTAACAAATTAGTTTTAGACAAATTAGTCTTTAATTAATAATTAATTATAGGCTAAAGCTTTTTGAATTAAATTGAAGTGGGGATGATAGGTTTAACTACTGCCAGCACCTTCACTTTTAAAACTTATAGGTACATTTTTTTGTTGATTCAGATTAGTCTTTAATTGGTATTTAATTGTAGGCAACAGTGTTGAATTGAAGTGAGAGGGCTGGCGTTACGGACATGGGAAGTTACACTGTTGGAAGCTTTTTGAAGTTACTAAAAACTTTCTCTTTAATAATAACTAAAAATGTAGTAAATATTTAAAATAATAAATGCAACGAAAAATTCTTGCACATTGGAGTCCTATGTCCAAATACTAGTATGTATATAGTGCACCAACTAATATAACTTAACCAGTAGCAGAGCAGATATGAAATATGTTCCTGGTCTCTACGGCGTAGCTTCTAACAGTAACCAAGGTAGGACCAGATCGCATTTTCAGAGAAAACTTTCCTGGTGTTGGTGGTTTCGATTTCTTCCCACAAGTTGTCTCATAATACATAAAGGAATAGGGCAGAACGTATCTTGCTTTTCTTGTGGTACAAAAATGCAATGTTTGTCAAAGAGGTACATTTTCGATCCAAAGCTTAGTCCAGCAGACTTAATAATTTAACAAGTTCTCAGAGTCAGAGGACAAGTCACCAATAATAATGCTGTATGTTACTTTTTCTGAACTGATAAGTTTTTAGTGATTACCGTGCCAGGATAAACTTCTCTGTATTAAAATTATGCATTTCTGTCAAATTAGATATATTTCTCATTCCTGTCTTCAGTTTATTCTGCCAGTCGTAAGTTGGAACAACGACTGCTCCTGATTCTGTTCCTACTGCTACAGGGTCAATGGATCAAGGGATCAAAGTCGCATCCCGGTGTGTAACCGTTAGGGTGAAGTTGTCTTCGACGTGAGCGGCTATGTATCTTCGCATCAACGTCCCTTAAGCGTAGGTCTCTAGACGATTTCTGGGAATCCGACGACTGGAACTGCACAGTCAAAACCAGACCCCCGTACTGTCATCTCCGAAACGCTACCTGGTGGCATGCAGTTTCTCATAGGTCAGCGAGCGTATTCCCTGACAGAGATAAACTTCACTAGATTCTCCTCCATTCATCTAGGTCAGGTAGCGGGATACTCAGCTCCATAAAAGACCCTGACGTCAGGTAAGAATCTAACCATCCACAGGAGGCCCTCTTGTTAGTTTGTCTACGAACTCCTCTGCAACGTTTTAGAGTCATCGTCGAGAAACACTTGCGTGGAACTCTACCACTCATTTCCTTCTGATTGCGTCATCCGTTATCCAGACAGGCCTGGAATTGGGTAGACAACAGCCAGCTTTAAGGGTGAACGCCGTGAGGTGTGCCCACAAGCTAGTCTCAGATCCTAGTGCTCCCGGACACCTCTAACGACTGCCTACCCACCGTCTTCGGGCTAGTCTCGGATACTAGTGGAGTCCGACACATTGAGCGACTGCTTGTCCGTTTACCCTGCCCTTTAAGGCAAGATTCCACAAGTGTTTTATGTGGAGCACCTGTCGTTAGACTTAATCTCCACGTTCCTTCCGAGAGAAAGTAATTGAGGTACGCTCAATCAGCGCGCATATGCTTAGCATATGCTCCTGGTTTTTAAGGCAGCCAAAGAATAGTTAGGTTCGGTTTGAAACTTCTGTACACTACAGGAAGGAAAGAAATTCTACACTCTTTGTTTTAGCATTACTCGCCACATGATGTATCGCATTAAAGTGTTATTTTTATTTTGATCGACGCAGTTGTCTGCATGGAACTCAGCGTTTTTGTGCAGGTAGTTTCTTCATATTTTTAAATCTTTTAGGGCAACAAGCAAATACAAACTAAAATAAAGTTCGGCAAACCTTCTGAGGTGAGAATATGTGAAAACTTTCCTTCTGTCGTATGTTTTCTTTTTTTACCAAAATTAGTAGGTTGATTTCGCACTGTTGTGTTCATAGCATTAGCACATGGCCTAGGATGATACATTTTTTAAGTTAACCTCACAAGTTAAATTTTATTACTAACCGCATTTTGGTGTCCAGGTAACAAATTAATTACTTCGTAGCGTTAACAGCGTATTTGCATTTATTTTGGTAACGAGTAACGGTAAGTTACCTGGGTACAGAAATCAAATAATACTTCCAAATCTAAATTTAGTGTTGCTCTCGGTATGGCTCATTTTTAGAAACATTTCAAGCAAATTTAAAATAAAAGCTAAATCTATTAATATATAGTTAATCTATTAAATAACAGTTAATCTATTATATTAGTAATTTTAAGAATTAGATTTTTTTGCAGTAATTAAAAGGATTCAGATGAGACACATTGAAGAGGTTTTTGTTCAATGATAGTGAAATTATAAATACTTTTTAATATTGTGTTTCACTGTGGAACCCTCCTCCCAACTCAAAACACAAGAAAAGTAATCGTAACTAAATCATTAAGAAAAGAATATATTTCAAACTACTACCTGTAATATTTTAATAATAAATTGGATTTTTATAAAATGCTAGTTTTAAAGTTCATTTAGTTTTTCAAACCTTACCATGTCTACTATTTGGACTGTTGGAGTCAGGGTTGGCAACAAGGGTTAAACATTTAGTTTAAAACGCTTTTTTAAAACACCAAACTAAGTTTTAAATTATTTCTTTCTAAACATGTTATTTTTTAAACATGGTTTAAACGTATGATTAAAACATGTTTTTTTGTAATTGTTCTAAAACGGCTTTTTGAAAACTTAAGAATAAAAAATAAGTTTAGATTCTTATACTGCATTTTCGAATTTAAATGACCAGTTAGTTTCTGAAAAATGTATTATTATAAGTGTTACAACTGCTAATTTAAAAAAGGAAAAAGTATAGACAATTTATTGATTGTTTATTAATTAAATCTATTTTGGAAAAAGACTAAGATCGAAACTTGAACCATTCAAAACAATTCTAATTTAATAGTAAATTAAATTATAATGTGGATAGAGGAGATTAGATTACATTGTATAAAATCAACTAATTTTGCTGCAACAATATTAAATAAATAACGGAAAGAATAATTACAGAGATGACCTGGTTACTTACAAGGTAAATATAAATAAACAAAAATACCTGAAAAATGCTTTCCTATGAACTTACTCTGTGATACTTCATAAATCAAACTAATTTATCACGCACATTTCTTTTTGCAACGGATACACTTGGCACGAGTTTTATGAGGTTCAATAGCATCTTTAATAAAATTGTTAAACAATTCTGCCGTACACTTTCGTCAACCCGGTATCGTGAATATATCATATTTGACTGATTTTCTATTTACTAATTCTGCATTCTTTTTATTAGAGGTCTTAGGACGCATATTAAAAGAAAAGTGATCCTTTTATTTATAAATTATAATTTTCAAGGTGTTAACTTAACAATATTTAATACTTTTGGTTTGGTGAACATTGAAGTAGGTATTTTCTTTATTTAGGTTTCCTTGAGTTACACTTTATACTAGGAAGTCGAAAAATTAAAAACGTAATGATAAGAATAAGAACTTTTATTATTGTTTCAGGCATGCATAATCATGATTCATGATCTTTTTTTTTCATATGGGATGTTTTAAAATATTTTTTGCTAACCCTGGTTGAAGTTGAGCAATTCTCAGATCTAATTACTAGTATTTCTATAATTTGCTTAAAGAAATAAGAAAAACTTGTGAATTTTTATTTTAGAATTTTCAAGTCGCTTTCTCATATATTATTATTTCTTTCTATAATTTCTCCCTTTTCTGTATTTATTTAATAATTTTGGAATTAATATTTTTAAAATAGGTTTAAATTATGCAGACATCTATTGGACAATGGATGAGACAGCGGCATCGATTTTATCTTAAATGATTCATAACCGTACCTCATCCTTTATTTATAGAAACAAAAGTAATATTTATTTTAAAGTTTTCTAGTGTAATTTGTCTAATAAATAATTATCTTAAATAGTTTGTACTTTGTAGATAACTTATTTTACAATGAACTTTTAACAAGAAAACTACCATTAGAGTTAGTAGTAGTTCACAGATGGCAGAGTATCACACAAATAAGTAGCAAATGTGAACTCTCAATTGCGAGAGGTACGACATCTCTAGTTGGGGAGTTCATATTAAGAACTTTAGTGAGGATGTTTATTATACATTCCAGAATTTCAATTGTTTTATTTACAGTTATGCACTGTTAAATGATATAAATAAATGTTACTGAAAGTCACATTATTTGAAGAATGCGAATTAGACTGTAATGCTCGAGGAAATTCCTAGTATTATAATATCCGAGTTTTAAAATCAAATATTGTAGTGAGATTTCCTGAGATTGCAATATTGTATAATACAAACAACATGCTTTCACCTTATGGGTATGTTTAAAAATAACATTAACACGAATAATATGTAAATAATTACCCGAGTCCTTATATTAAACATCAATTACGGTAGATATCAATGGATAACTAGAATAAGATCCTTGTAAACGTCTAAATAATGTATTTCGTGCTTTCCTTTAATATTTTTCAAAATATTTTCTAGAAGAAATGTTTACAAAAATTTAACGATATTTTTAGAAATTATTACAATAATAAATAATAAAAAGGTTTTAAATTTAACCTTAATACATTAATTTTCGTAGAAATTATAATTTGTACCATATAGGTATGTTTCGAAGAAAAACGTGATTATGATTAATATTGAAAATAATACTTAAAAATAATATAATCATTATGCAATAACAATTGATATTTACTGTTTACTGAAATATGACTAAGAATTTTATAATTGATCGTTGTCTTTCGAAGGCATTTCAATATTTAACACTATGGTCACTATATTAGGCCTGTTATAGAAGATATATCTATCCCTTTTGTTTGATAAGCTGTTTATCAGATCGGAGAAAAGTACACTAAAAAGTACTGGTTTCAAAGCTCTTTTCAAGATTTCAAGCACAGCTCAAATTTTTGCTTTGGTCATTTTACTAGTATGTTGGTCAACACTTGTTTTGCTCAATAAGGTCTGTCCATTTTTCATCACAATTATTCTTTATATTTCATCTACTTAACGTTATACGTTATTTATTAGTTTTCTCCCGCGTCCATGTTTCTATTGGGATATAAAATACAACACTCCCAATTTCTTCTGAACTACATAACTTCAATGACAAATGGCATGAGGAGTTGCGAGTTTATCAAGGCATTTTAAGGGAATCCTGTTTTATACGACTAGAGGTGTATGAAGCTTGAAAGTATGAAGAAAGCGGGAGTTACCATTCATCAACTACTTGCAAAAAACTGAAGTTATTATTCATGTCTTCAAATCGCCGTATATTTCATAAAGCCTATGAATGCTGATTGTTGTAAAAGTCTCTACGAAACGTTTATCTGAATCTACAAGCGTTCAAATTGTTAAATTTCCTTGTGGATATGAAGAAATGGGTTTCGTTGAGGTCAAGTTCTGCTGTAGAGGATTTTTTGCAGCAGTTACTCAATAGGTAAATATGTATACGTTGTATCTATTTTGGCCGCATGGAGCCGAGGAAAACCATTAGAGGTTATTTATGGAGACATAAAATCTCATAATTCAAAAAGCGGCAAAGGTTTGCGAGGCACTCAATCATTCGAGTGTTTTGCATGGTTGTGCTAAGGTTACCCTACCCTAACTGCATGCACAGAATGGACCAAACCGGCAGTGAAGTTGAGACCATCGCCTCTCGAGTTCACTGGATTTTCTGGCAATCTATCGAGCGACTGTGTGAGTGGATGTTGTACGTTCTGTGGTATACTTCGGTTGTTTGAGATAGGCGCGTGCTGACCCACCGGGATACCGGTAGTTCCCAGATGGACCTTTATAAAGTTGCCTCGAAGGGCCCTACGACGCGGATGAATTTAGATTATTAACAATTAAATTATATTTAAGTAAAAACAGTATACCTCACCGATGTTCAATTCGACCACACCTGACAAACAGCGACGATTTAATCTAATCGTCTTCGCCGTTTTTAGCCTTGCGAGCCAATAGCTGGCTAATTTAGAAGAATCGAAGTATGCTAATGTTGCGGATACGTTGCGTAATCATATTTATATTGGTAACGTAATTTGGGGATATGATTTTGCAGGTTCTGTCTAGAAACTTCCATTGGAGTTAATACAGATTCTGCGATCTGGTGGATTCGAGTTGCGAAAGTGGGAAAATAACTGTCCGGGACTTCTTGCGGTTGTACCATCGGCTGATGTCCAAATGCTAGTTCAATTCGACAAAGAAGAACCTATCTTTATTAAGGTTATAGGTCTTCATTGGAACCCCATGGCCGACATGTTTTTCTACTTGTGTCACCCTATAGACCGCCCTTCCGAAAAAGAAATAGTTTATCGGAAGTAGCGAGAATTTACGATCCTTTAAGATTTTTAAATCCAGTGGTTCTTGTTGCAAAAAGGTCGATGCAGCGAAAACTAGAGTTGTACGTCTCAAAACTATCTGCATCCCATGTTTGAAATTGTGCAGTTCTGCATTGGCAACAGAATTGGTGAAAAGTCTCATTGATGCTTTGAACAAGCAGATCATGTTTGACGATACGATCGCTTGGAATGACTTCCAGACTCCAAGACATTTGTGGCTAACCGAGTAGCTTTAATTTGTCATGGCATTATGTTCCATCAGCAGAGAATCTGGTTCCTCGCGCAGACTTTTGGCGTCGCAATTGCTAAATCATAGTTTGTGCTGGATGGGACCTCCATTGCTCCGTCGTCTTTCAGACTCGTGGCACAGCAACTTTCATTCTCTGAAAGTTTTTTCCGCAAGAGCAACATGGAATTGTACTGACAGTTACTAATGAATCCCATATAATAGATGATCGAATAATTAGTCTATATAAATAAATTATCCTTAAAAGATTAATTGAAGTAATGTGGCGAGGGGGGATATTTTCTCGGGCCTTAGAATTGACCCAGCACGAGCCTGGTTTGAGATCATTGACAAAATGATTAGGTTCTTTTTTTGTGAAATTTCTTGATATAAAAACAAATAAAGAGCATTGTCAACCATAACAGTCTGAAATAGTTGCCAAATATTCTATCGTACACTTCGGTATCTTAAGGTGATGCGATGGCCGTTCTTCTGGCCTCTGGAATTAGCTTTATTTGGCTGATAAAATCGTTAAATTTTGATTTTATTTTTAAGAAACAAGTTTTGCTTTTCCGACCTCTGTTTAAAACCGTGTCTGTTGGAAACCTTTTCAAATTTCCATTGGTTGAAAGGTTTTTATCACTTTTTAGTGGCTATGTGGTTCCAAAAAAACTCTTCATTAGTGGCAAAATTGGTTAATTATTTTGAAGTTTCGGTAATTTTGCCGTTGAACATCGTTTCGTGGGTTTTTGGAGACGATTTAAACACATGGTTATAAAACCACTTTGAGGCCGACTACCACCTGTTTAATCAAACGTTTCGTAGATTAGTATTTCAGGCCTTTTTCTTTTATTTTAGTTTTTCCTGTTTTTTGAACTTTTATCATTTTCACAAATTGTCATTTTGACAGATTGTCTGGAATGCGTTTACTTCTATAGATCTCATTTGGTTCCTAACAGAGTGATCATTCAATAAGAATATCAGTGCTTGTGGGTATCAGTAGGATTCATCTGCTGACTTATCAGCTTGTGAGCGATTCAAAGATAACTACTTTCGGTAATGTTCCAAGTAATTATGCTTTAACTAAGGTAGCTTAAGGACTGTATCGAAAAGAAAGTTGACACCTTCAGACTCCTACACTTTTTATAATTATGCAATATTTTTAATAATTTTATAATAAAACAATAGTTCAACATCTAGAAAATGTAATAATTTACAAAAATATAAAAAAATTATTATTATTTTGCCAGTTCTGTCACTTTCTATTTCAGGTTACGCATTAAGTTTTGGACAACTTCCTTTGTGACTGCTTCGGCGGCCTCATTCCACATTTTTTGAAATCTTCTAGGCTAGTTGCAGCTTCAACGTTTTTCTGAAGATGTTGTTTAATAATAGCCCAATATTGGGCTACTATTGCTCATATTGCAAGCAATATGACGTGCTTCAGGATACTTTGGGGAATTAGGTTCTTTCTCGACAAAACTGACTTTATGTTGTTTATACCATTTCCTAGTGTCCTAATGGACACTGCATAATGGACATGCAGCTAGGTCCGGCCAAAATAAAGTAGGCGCTGTATGCTTTTTGATCTTTGACGACAGCCTTTCTAGAAACATTCTTTTCGGTATAAATTTGAATTCAAATATTCTTGAGTAAATAAGGGACTAGATTTCATGCCGCATTTACACATTGCTTGCCATATACTAAGACCTTTATCTCATATTTTCCATAAAAATCGACTTGTCCTTTTTGCTCACATATCCATTTTTCTCAGTAGTGTAAAACTACTGAGAAATGTGCGCTGCAAATGTTTTATAATCAAATTTGCAGTAAGTCTTCTCGTTCATTATAACACACTGGTCTTTCTTTGTTAAGATGTTGTCTTATAGTTTTCTTGTCTGTTTTCTTATAGCTACAGATTGCTTTTCGTTCTTTTCATATTTTTTGCCCGATCGGGCGTTTTCGTTTACTTACAAGTTCTGCTTTCAGGGCGGTAAGTTCAACTTACCGCCCAAGACTCGTTAACAACTTACCGCCCAAGGCTCAACACAATTTGTTGTTATTTACTCAACACCATAACAACCAGGCCCATTAACCAACTTGATAATATTCACATTTTAGTGTGATTTTGTTAATGTTTACTCTATATATTTAAAATTCAATCATAGATTCGATCGGGCAAAAATTAGTGTAAGCATTACGGGCGTTAGGTACGCTTTACCAATCTCGGCTAATATGGAGACCTCTGCTTCGCGTCGGTCTCCACACTATTAGCCTCGACTGGTCAAGTGTACCTACCGCCCTTAATACTTAAATAACTATTTTTTTGTTGTTTTTATTTACATGAAGCAATGCTTAATTATTTAATTGCGTAATTGCTAGTCTGGGATATTTAAGCTTAGAATTAATGTTTGAGGCCATAATTAAATGTTTTATTAAATATACAGCTCTTTCTTTTTATTTAACTATTCGTTTAGTCAATGATTTACATGTAATTTATGCTTTTATGCAAAAAAATAAATTTATATAGGAAGTAAAAGATAAGTCAAATATATATGCTTTTTGTTTGAACAGCTACAGGATATGTCTGGTCTAAGAGGTGCGGTGTCGTTATACGAGCATTTAATATAAAAATTTACCTGGCCTGGCAGTGCTGTCATCTTATTGCAGATACCATTTCGAGATTCTATTGTTTTTTATTAAAATAAAAACCACACGGCCATCAACTACGACTGAGCTGGTTAGCACACACAAGCTGATAGGCTTGTACAATATTTAAGCCTCATCTTGTAGACAGTTACTGCATTTTGTCAAAATAGATCGTCGCTTATTCTTGTAAAAGTAATTTTTGTATATTCAATCGATGTTTAGCCACATCTTCACCTTCAGCAGATTTTCCAAAGAAGACTGTAGAGTAGATTAAAAACAAATAATTCTTTATGGTAAGGTACACAGTACTTTTGGGTACGTGACTAACGTTAGTTAGTCACGTTAGTCACGTTAGTTAGCTGTTTTCGCTTTCGATTGTGGGTCATTTTTTCTTATTGGCTTCCATCATATTCTTTTGATCAGAAAGTGCAGTATATGTATGGATGTCTAAATAGGAAACTACGACATGTCAGTACGATCCACTGGATTTTAGACGAATAAAACTAAGGGGAGCCAAACTTACAGTTGAACTCCAAAACGCGTGCTTAGTTTTATAAGTTTTATAGTATTCCAGTAATGCTACGATTATAGCTGATTGACAGTACCCTAACCTCCGACGGCTGTTTATTTTGCTATCTAATAATTAAAGGTTTGCCACTTAGCTAAAGATGACATTCAATAGAAAATCAAATCTGAAGTTTTTGTAATGGAAAGGCTAGTGGCTAATATAAAACGGTCTGAAAATCAAATTAAGATTGGCCTTTTAGATCTACTTTGCTAGAGTATCCTCGACTATTAATTTTACAATAAATAGGAGCCCAATAGTTCCAATATTAACTTTTCACTTCTGACTTATGAAGTAACATAACAAAATTAGGGTTTGATATCAAAACAAAACCAGTCTGATTTAGCCGCGGATTACTGATGTAATTGAACCAATAGTTTTTCATAGTTTAATGGAAATAGAGCTAAAATATGCACGAATTTAGTACATGAAAATGTATATGACATTGGCTGACTCTTCTACCTGCATTTTCTTTTCAAACGTTTTGGGAGCCCACATGTACATTATCTTTCGCAATTGGATCAGTAATTTTTGAGTTATTGCTTTAATTATGTGAGTGGACGTTAATTGTTTGCATACTGTGGTTTGTTGCAGATTTTGCAGCACGACAGCAACCTTAATCCATAATCGCAAACTACAAGTAATGTATAAATAAATGTTGCGGTGTATAAATGTTCATCATTCTCAAAATTCTTCTAAATTTTGAAATTGGAAAGACAATTCTATTGTAAACAAACGAAAAGGTCATATCTTAGATTTACTATGATTTCTTGTTTTTGTGTTGACTAATTTTGAAAGGTGAGTTTATAAGTAACCGTCCCGATAGTTTATCATAATTTGCTTATAAGGCGATGGATTATACATCAATCAGTAATTGGATAGCTCATTTATTTTATTGTTTGTCATTTACTTAGGTTGTGGTTAATCTGAGTCGTAAATAATCTCCAACACTTGGAATATTGAACGCAGGTTAGTGATTGAATTGGATATGTTTTGTAGATTTCTACTAGATCGATATAATTGAGATTAATTATAACAATTTATTAAGTTCATTCATTTAATTTAAGAAAGTATAGTTCAATCTGTTGTAAGATTATGTTGAATATGTTTTGAGAAGAGCAACGTATAGTAAGTCCGTCGCTTGGTGTTCAGGAGTATTTATCACAATCTGTAAAAAAAATCGTTATACCTTCATCCCCAAAATATTTGTTAATAATCTGATTGTCTTTTAGTTTCTGGAACCATAACCTTTGTTGGTAGCATTACCTTTGAAAATTAAAAATATTTTAATTTTAATTTTAATTTAAAATATTTTAATTAGAAATGATAAGAATATTTTAAGAAACACTTAAATATTGTTTAAGTCTAAATAATAGAAAGAAGTCATATAAGCATTAGTAGAGATGTATAGAAACCTCTACAAAAGTTATAACGAAATTGAGAAATCTTGAGGGCTTTTTTGCTGAAATCATTTTGTCAGATACCAAATAACTGCTACGTTTACAATTAGAAATGCTAATTTTGCGCAAGCATGCTTAGTAATAGTTTTCTTTTGGGAAAAATTGCTGTGTTTGTTGAGGGCTACTGCAAAATTCGGATGAAATACCTAGTGGATACGCTAGTTTAAACCGGTTATATGAAAAGTTAATGTTCCGTGTCTTCTTTCCATTATGAATGTGGACTTTACCGTCCTATTTGCTTTATATGAATTACCGCTCCGGTCTAAGGTTAAAACAAATATGTATTCGTTTCGAAGACAGGAGTTGACATTATTTGTTTTATTACGTGCGCAATATGGTTTTCCCCGCCACGCTGGTCGCCTATCCGTATCACTCTATACGGCCGGAACTAATTTGAAGTTGGCGGAAGGATACATTTGTCATAGAGTCCCTGGTGGGCCATGATCGGGTTGGATGAAGTTATGAGAGGCAGAGTGCACTAGATCACCTCTCAGAGCGCTGGATGACAGAGAGGTCCGAGTCACGCATCCCCTGGACGTCGGGAGTGCGAGAGGGACTAGCCCGCGATAGTCCGCGAGGGGTTGGTAGAGGAATCCCCGAAGGCTTGACCCAGCAAAAATCATCTCCGTGGCCATTCCCAAGCAAAAATATCTCCTTTACTAACAGAGAAACTCTTATAGCGTGTCGATGATTAGATAAGGATGAGCATTCTGATACACGTAGAGGAATAAAGAATCTCGTACGGGTGAATTCATGTAGAGAATTGGGCTATGAGAAAGAAAATCACGCAATGAACTCGCAAGAGAATTTTACCGCCAACGCCAAGAAGTGATGATAAAGTAATCTAACATATAAGAAAACAATCTTTTTGTCAGCTTTGTAATATATGGGGCTGGAGGTATTCGATGAACAGTTTTCTCAACTTGGTTAATACTGGTAATGGAAATGAATAGATTCGTTCTAACTAGAAAAACACGAACAACACCCATGTTTTTTAATTAGACAATCTTTTTACGTCAAAGAATACGATAAAAATTCATAGAGTTTAAGGAACAATCCCTCGAGGGGACCTAAAAATAACAACGCCCATATATTCAAAATTTAATTAATAATAAACTTTTCTAAATCCCATAGAAACCAAGACATGTTTACTAGGGTGACGAAAGATTGCAAGAGCACGCATTGTAAAACTAATTTTCTGTAAATGACGTCCCATAAGAAAACTTGGAAAACCAAGTTTTGAAAGTATAAAAGTGTATTTATCAAATATGTAAAGAAACAATTTCGTTGAGTTGTAAGATAATAAGAGTGTAAATTTTACTGTACAACTCTGTGATTTGACAAGAACATCTTGGTAAGCGAGGGTTCGCTCTACTCAATCTAGTTCCCGCGTAGAAGACTATAAAACCATAAAACGCGATTTATAGGTTTATTGCTGCTGCTCCTCATTTGCGAGGCTACAAAATGTAAGCTTTTACACCTCTTCTTACCACGGTCCGGGGGTTGACTCATAAAGCTCGTCTGTATTTGTACGTCCCTCACATTTCCTGCAGTTTTCCTTTGTAATACAGTTTCTGATAATATTTCATTGGAATTTAAATAATAAAATTTGAGAAGTTAGTTCTGCGCCAGTTCTTTTGCTGAACGGTTCAGTTTTCCATACTGGTTACTAACTAGTTTTAAGTTATTCCCTGCTGGTTGGGTTAGGTTAGTTATTGATGTCAGCGCAATACGTCATCGATAGGATTATAATTAGAAGCTACAATAATAATTTTATTAAGTAGATTAATTACTGCCTCGTGCGAAATGTGAAAGGCAGGTCAAAGCTTTAAACCCGATGAAACCGCAATGTTATGTTACCGGAATGTTATTAAACCGCAATGTTATACCACAATTATACAATTATCCTAAAAATTGTTACTTAAAAATCGTAAAAGAACTGCATAACAAATCTGATGATGATTGACTGGCCCTTTCTTTTCGTTGCTGATTCTAATAAGTAATTGTAATATCTTAATTTAAATTCAATTTTCAGTCTCAATTTCATCTATTGTCTACCTACTAATGCTTGAGCACTGCTTAGAAACTTTAGTCTTCTAGTGAAGATACCTAAACTGGTACATACTATAACATCTCGTACATCTTGATGTATTTAAATCAAACTAATTAGATTAATTAGAAGATAATGACATTATTCATGATCTGCGCAGACGATCAAACAGCCAAAGTTTGTGGTTAACTTTCATTAAATTATATTATATTATAATTCAAGATTAGAAATGGTTTTTACTACAAAAGAATTCACCCTCTATTGAATTAAACCTGAAAATAATTATCAAGCTGCCAATAAAATTATAGCCTCACTTTACTAGGTAAGTTGTGGATCTTGTAATTAATTCTTCTATGGATTAAATAAATTCTATTTAAGGTAACAATTTCATTATTAAGCAGGCTTGCAACTTACTGTACAAAAAACTTAGCTTGATCTTATGTAATTGTGTAAATCTTATGTAAATATAAAAAAATTTCCAAGGATATAGAGGTAAGTAACCATTAAATTTCCTTTTGTAAGTATGCACTTTACTCTGCTTCAACAAGAAAACAACACTTATCATTAAAATAATTTAATGAATGAACAACTTGAGCTCAGTAATTCTCCGTTACTGGAAGTATTAGATATTTAATTCTGATTATTATTATTATTTTATTTAGTTACCTATTTTTGTGTCTACCTTAGCGACGTGTTTGTTTATAATTATATTACCTTTGATAATGACAGCATAGCTTTCGAAACAATATTGTCAGGTTGTATTTTAATAAAACTGTGAAACTTTTAATAATCTTTATTTATTTCAAAAATAATTTCCAATTAATAATAATAATAATAATAATAATAATAATAATAATAATAATAATAATAATAATAATAATAATAATAATAATAATAATAATAATAATAATAATAATAATAATAATAATAATAATAATAATAATAATAATAATAATAATAATAATAATAATAATAATAATAATAATAATAATAATAATAATAATAATAATAATAATAATAATAATAATAATAATAATAATAATAATAATAATAATAATAATAATAATAATAATAATAATAATAATAATAATAATAATAATAATAATAATAATAATAATAATAATAATAATAATAATAATAATAATAATAATAATAATAATAATAATAATAATAATAATAATAATAATAATAATAATAATAATAATAATAATAATAATAATAATAATAATAATAATAATAATAATAATAATAATAATAATAATAATAATAATAATAATAATAATAATAATAATAATAATCTCCCGCAGGGTGGCTGAAAGCGGGCAGCCATTGGGGAGTAGCGCCCCCACGGGAACCAGCTCAGTACACCTCGTTCCAACACACATACCTGCCCGTAAACACAACCATATAAACACACAGTTTTTCTATTTTAATCCTAACACACAAACACTACACACACATACACTGCATACGGGCAGGTCACCAACACGCACACTCATTCCTTGTTTGACAGCGTGGGGAACTAGTAGCAGTCTGAGATCCTTGGGCTCGCCTGCTGGAGGGTACAGCGGATAAAACTGGGTTCCGGGGTGTGCACTCCCAGGCTGCAAGGTAGTACAGGGGCCCGGGTCGGTCTAGCCAACATGACCTGGCTGCCCTATCAACTTGCGAAAATCTCGCTTATGCCGTAATGCCAGGTGGCGCCTGGACCGGGAACCTTGCGGTATAATGCGGGGGGCTCCGTCGAGGCCACCAGAGTCGGGTTCACAGGAATCCTTTGGCTGTTGCTGGTTCCTTAAACTGTCAAACACTTAATGGATTGAAAAACACACACACACAGTACCTACACACCTACTTAAACAAAAATTACAATTATGATGATGAGTGACAATAATATGAACGACGTTGTAAAAGTGCCCCTTAAACCAACGGAGCTTCCCGGCTCTACCCCCTTTTATCCTACTTTCCCTAACTTACCTAATTCCCCAATCCCAATGAATTTTTCAAATTCCTTTCCCTCTCAACATACATTAGAAGATGATGATCGATTATCCTTCCTAACTTCCCGCAACCCAGTAATAGCAACTGAGTCAGAAAGTAATTTTCCTGGAATTCAATCACCAGGCAAAAGAAAGAAGCCAGATGAGGTTATAACAGATACGGATGGTGAAACCGAGACCGGTACTATAAAAAAGTATCCTATAAGTTATTCCAAGATTAACTTTTTATTAATTCAAAGAGATGAAGGTTCTTTTAACAATATAAGTCCTTTTCTAATTTTTCGAAGTTTAAAAAGACAAGTTGGTGAGGTTAAAAGCATCAAGAAAATTAACGATGGTTTGCTTGTAGAAAGCATGGGTAGAGAACAAACGAAACGCTTGCTAGCTCTAACTACTTTAGATACATTAAAGATTAAAGTAACACCACATAAAACCCTTAATTTTGTAAAAGGAGTCATAACATGTCCAGATTTAAATAATTGCAGCATGGATGAAATTAAAGAAGAACTGTTAAAATCGAGACAAGTAGTAGATATAAGAAGACTCACGTACAAGAGGCAGGGCGAGGTTGTCAATACCGCCTCATATGTTTTAACATTTATTGGTAACACTCTGCCTGAACGTATTAAAGTTGCATTCTACTCGCTTCCAGTACGTTCTTATATTCCAACCCCTTTGCGTTGCTTCAGGTGTCAAAAGTTCGGTCACGCTGCAATCAAATGCAGTAAAGAACAAATATGCATTTGCGGAAAACCCCCGCACCAAGGAAACCCCTGTGAAACACCTGTCGCTTGTATAAACTGCGGAGATAATCATCCTGCGAACTCCAGAACTTGCTCTATATACCAACAAGAAATGGCCATTCAGAAATTAAAAGTCACTAAACAGATGAGCTATTTCGATGCAAAACGAGAAGTTATGCTAAGTACTCCTTCAATAGTGAGGAGCCAGAATACTTCCTATGCTAGAGTCGTTGCGAAATCTACTCAACCACCAGCAGCAGAGCAAAAACTGTTAATAAATATTCTCGTTCCGGAAATTATCAAAGCAATCGAAACTTATTTACTATCATATAACCGACTTAATGTCATTCCCCCAACTCCACTACCCACTGAAACTCCTATCATTATAAACCCTTCCCCGCTACTACCACCTCCACCCTCCCTTCCACCACAAGCAACTAAATCTATACCTCCCCAAAATCCCAATAAATCCTCCCTCCCTCCCAACAACTCTAAAGACCTCCCAAAAAATATTTCCCACCAAAACCAACAAAGTCCATATTCGCTTTCACAGACTTCTTGCAGTATGGACGAAACCAATACCTTATTACGAGCTACTTCGAGCTCGGATAATGAAATCAACCCGTTAACGGGTACAATAAAAAAGAAAAAGGGCTGGCCAAAGGGCGTACCTAGAGGGCCCCGTTCTAAAAGTAAAGACCCTCCTACTGGAGAGCGTTCCTCCCAGTAACCTTTAATTAATCTTATAACCCAATGGACAATATAATCCAGTGGAATATTAATGGTATTAAAAGTCATAATGGCGAACTGAAGACATTACTTATCGAAAAAATGCCTATTTGCGTCGCATTACAGGAAACCCACTTAAGACCGGATGCTCAGTACGACACCAAAGATTATAATATCATCCGAAAAGACGTCATGCCTGATTATCGAGCCAGAGGAGGTGTGGCAATACTTACAAAAGATTCAATTCCAACGCAAGTGATAAACGTAAATACAGAACTGCAAATGGTTGCGGTAAAAATCTTCTATCCATTTGCATTAACAATCTGTAACGTTTATTTACCAGACATTCATTGGGAAGTAGAGGATCTACGAAATGCAATTCTTCAATTACCTAGTCCGTTTTTACTTCTGGGGGACTTTAATTCTCATAACCCGATCTGGGGTTCAGACCACTTAGATATTCGTGGCCGTAATCTAGAAAACCTCTTTGAGGAACTAAATTTGGTCATCCTTAACACGGGAAAAGGCACTTACCTTAACTCTAGATCAAATAATTTTTCTGCCATAGACCTCTCCATTTGTTCTCCAGAAGTTGCCCACTCTTTATCTTGGGACGTGCTCGACGATCTCTACTTCTCAAACCATTTTCCTGTAATGCTAGAATATGCTACTCTCCGTTCGCAATTACATTTACAAGGCTGCCGTAGGAAGTTTATAGAAAGTAAAGCGGATTGGATGCACTTTCAAAACAATACTGCCACCTTAAATTTGAGCGATCACATAGTTTCTTCAGTTAACGCTGTCACCCAGACTATAATTTCAGCTGCTGAAAAATGCATGCCAGTTACAACAAACCATCAGCGCCCCCGTCGAGTGCCATGGTGGGATGAAGAAGTGGCAAACGCTGTTAAAGATAAAAAAAGAGCATTAAATCTTTTTAAAAGACATCCTACGGCAGAAAATATTATTAACTTTAAACGTCTTCGAGCGCGAGCTCGCCGAATCATTTTAGAAAAGAAGCGACTCTCTTTTAAAACGTATGTTTCAACTCTTACCCCGCAGACATCGCCATCTGAAGTATGGACTAAGATAAGGTCAATAACGGGGAAGAAATTTCCTATCACTTCACCCGTGTTAGATATTAATGGAGAGTTGATAACAGATGTCCATAAATTAGCGGACGAATTTGCCCGTCACTTCCAATCGACAAATGATTCAAAAAATTACAATGAAGATTTTCGTGCGAATAAAGTTAATTTGGAAATTCCACTGGATTTTACAGAACCTGCTGAATCCTA
Organism: Agrypnus murinus; assembly: GCA_929113105.1. Taxonomy (NCBI): domain Eukaryota; kingdom Metazoa; phylum Arthropoda; class Insecta; order Coleoptera; family Elateridae; genus Agrypnus; species Agrypnus murinus. The sequence continues at coordinate 190,356,826 of OV816024.1, forward strand.
CTACAATACCCCTTTTACCTTGGATGAGCTGGAAAAAGCTCTGAATGAAACTAAAGATTCAGCGCCAGGTCAAGATACTATTAGCTATAGTATGTTAAAACACCTACCTATCACTGCCAAACTTGAATTACTACAATTATTTAATCAAATCTGGAGAGAAGGACTTTACCCAGAACAATGACAGGAGTCAATTATAATTCCACTTTTAAAGACTGGCAAGGACCCCAAAGTAGCATCTAATTATCGACCAATATCGTTAACGAGTTGTCTCAGTAAGACCCTTGAGAAAATGGTCAGTTTTCGTTTGATGTGGCTCTTAGAGAAATACGGTCTGCTGTCTAAACATCAAATGGGCTTTCGTAAATTTAGATCAACAACTGATCAATTAGTCTACATAGAGAATGCCATTCAAACCAGTTTTTTAAATAGACATCATGTTACGGCGGTATTCTTTGATCTTGAAAAAGCCTACGATATGACGTGGCGATATGGGGTACTTCAAACACTGCATCAGTGGGGCCTGAGAGGTTGTCTGCCAAGATTTATTGCCAGTTTCTTATCCGACAGGAAAATCAAAATCAGACTTGGAAATATTCAATCGGACGCCTATACGATCGAGAATGGCATACCTCAAGGATCCACACTGAGTGTAGTGCTATTTTCAATAGCAGTAAACAGCTTATTGTTAGATATAGACCATAGAGTTGGGAGGAGTCTATACGTAGATGACCTTTGTATTTTCTACGCAGGGAACAGCTTTGATGATATACATTCAACGTTGCAAGAATCCATTGACGCTGTAGTAAATCGGGCCGAAAATCGGGGTTTTCGTTTTTCCACACAGAAAACACAGTGTGTGCATTTTTGCAGATTGAGATCTTGTAATCGTAACCCTCAACTCACAATAAACGGAGTGTCTATAACAAATAAACCAGAAGTAAAATTCTTAGGAGTAACGCTTGACAAAAAGCTACTTTGGGGCCCTCATATTCAAAACTTAGCAGCTAGTTGCAAGAAGCGACTAAATATTGTTAGATGTTTATCTAGCATAAAATGGGGTGCGGATGGGAGCATACTTCTAAACGTGTACAGAAGTATAATCTTATCAAAGTTGGACTATGGGTCGATAGTATACGGTGCTGCCCGTCAATCACATTTAAAGGTACTAGACCAAATCCATTCGACGGGTATAAGACTCGCTCTAGGAGCTTTTAGAACCAGCCCTACCGTATCTTTGTGCTGCGAATCGGGAGTACCACCATTGAAATACCGAAGGTATCGTTTACTTATAAATTATGGAATAAACATACATGCTCAACCACGACACCCAAATCATGCTTTGCTATTTAATGAAGAGCAAACTACGCTATACATGGCTAGACCCACTAGAACTCGCCCTGCTGGAATACGTCTACATGCCATACTGCAGGAACTCAGTGAAACATTACAGCCAGTTTATCAGACAGGAAATTATGAAGTACCACCTTGGCGAATTCACCTACCCCAAATGGATCTCTCTTGCTTGCAAGGAGGGAAAAAAGATGTTAATCCCAAATTATTTCTCAACCATTTTAAAAACATTCTAGATCACCATCCTAGAACCGAAATTATATATACAGACGGATCCAAGTCGGAAATAGGAGTTGGTAGTGCCTTTATCATCCTCGATGAGTCTTATCACTGGAAGATACATGAAGCCGCTAGTTCCTTTACAGCGGAGTTATATGCACTATGGCAAGCGCTTCATAGTATAGAATTTTCTAATAAATCTAAGTTTTTAATTTGTACAGATTCACTGAGTTCTTTGCAGGCGTTATCAAATAGATTTTCATTCGATCCTTTAGTACAGGAAATACAAGCGTCACTTGACTGGCTCTATAAGAAAGAAAAAGATATAACTTTAGTCTGGACACCTGGCCACGTAGGGATCCAGGGTAATGAGCAAGCTGACGAGGCAGCTAAACTCGCAGTGGAACATGACCAACTAGAGGACATCTGCATACGACCAAAGGATCTGAAAGATTATTTAAAGGAGAAAGTTCTAAACCTGTGGCAATTAAAATGGGACGAAGTTGACACACAACTTAAAACAATAAAACCGCTAATAAAACCGTTGAAGAAAAAAAATCATCTAACACGCCACGAACAAACCATTATTACCCGTTTACGTATAGGACACACCAGATTAACATCATCGTACCTGTTACAGGGTCTCGAACCCCCCATCTGCCAACACTGTCAAAGACAACTGACAGTAAGGCATATACTAGTGGATTGTCCTTCCTATAATGAAGCTCGTTTAAGAGCATCTCTTGCAAATAATATTAGTGAAATTCTGTCAATTGGAAATGAAGACAACGTTCTAGAATTTATAAAGAGTATAGATCTAGCAAATAAATTATAATTTTACACGCATTTATTTTACTCAGTATACACAAAGCTTTTTATTTATATATTTTAAACACATATATTCTTATATTCATTTTATTTACATATATTTTACATATTATTTACAATTTTATTTATTTACAATTTTACCTATTTACAAATTTATTTATTTACAATTTTATATATACAATCATTTTATCGAGAATGTGTTTCGTACTGTCCGTAGTCCATTTTTTTATCCCTAAGCTTCATGTTCAATTATCTCCACACTGTTCGTCTATGTATGTGAATTTTACTAAATCCATATTTTATTTCTATATATTTTTACTATATATAATGTCATTATATGAGATTATAAGAGTCACAGTATCATTCGTGTCATAAACAAAACTCGTAAAGCGGCTAATAACCTCAGCTGTTGATGCCGCTAAAACTTAAAAAAAAAAAAAAAAAAAAAAAATAATAATAATAATAATAATAATAATAATAATAATAATAATAATAATAATAATAATAATAATAATAATAATAATAATAATAATAATAATAATAATAATAATAATAATAATAATAATAATAATAATAATAATAATAATAATAATAATAATACCCCTGAGGGGCTCACACCTTGTGAGTACAGGGGCTGGCAACCCGAGGTACCCTAGCTGGGCCTGTCTATACTTCAACTAGCCTTACGGACAGGTCCCTTTCTGTCTTTCTTTTCTATCTGGTCTCCCTTGACCAACTCTTGTTCCTTCCAGGCCCCGACGCTATTAGAGTATTCGAGGGCTAGGGGACCTTTTAATTTTCCTTCTTTCTTCTATGACGATCTATGCAATGGACTGGCTTAAGCAAATGATTATGGTTTTGGATTTGACGTACGAGCTGGCGCTGCGGGGTGTAGCTTCACTTCACCTGAAGTGGAGTCAAGCTTCTGCAGGCCCCCGGCCTGGCAAGCGCTTAGGGGGGTGCCCACGTCGTCGGAGGCGTGGGATCCCCGAAAGTTTTCAATCAGTAAGGGACTGGAGCTCTAGGGAGATGTTTTTCCTCCCAACATGGCATATTCCCGGTGCAGCAGGGGAACTTGCTGGTGTCGGTGGTGATCCCACTGACATGGGTATACCCCACCGGGGCAGCCCCCCTAAGTTAGGGATAGAATAGATGATAAGCGATGTTATAAATTCGGAGCTTTTCGGCTCCACTCCTAAAACCCCTCCAAACCCAACCCTTTCCCAAACTGATTTTCCCCCTATAAGTTCTTTTAGAGAACAAAACAAAAGCCAAGAGAAGGTGGAACATGTTCCTCGGTTCTTGCTTTTGCAGAAGAAAGAAGGCAATTTTGAAAATATGAGTCCTTTTGTAATTTCTAAGTCCATATATGGTATAGCTGGTGAAACAAAAAGTTTAAAAAAAGTTAAAGGTACATTGTTAATAGAAACTGTCTCTAATGCACAATCAAGGAAACTGCTTTCAATTGAAAGATTTGCGAATTTTGAGGTCACTGTATCCCCGCATCCTACACTTAATGTTGTTAAGGGTGTGGTTTTTTGTCGTGACTTTCTAAATTGTAGCTTGGATGAAATATTAGATGAACTGAAAAATCAAAACGTCATCAACGTCAGACGAATACGAGTTAAACGTGAGGGTGAATTTGTTGATACTCCAAACCATATCATTACTTTTAATTCTACCACTTTACCACAGTCCATCAAAGCCGCTTTCTATTCGTTGAAGGTTAGACCTTATATTCCACCACCACTAAGATGCTTTCGTTGCCAGAAATTTGGTCATACATCTACAAACTGTGCTGATCCTCAAGTATGTATTTGCGGCAAACCTTTACATGATGGTCAACCCTGTAATGAAAAATGTTGTCCGAATTGTAAGGGAGACCATTCCGCAATTTGGAAGGGCTGTCCTGTTTACAAGGAAGAAGCAAAAATTCAAGAAATTAAAGCTACTCAAGGAATCACTTACTATCAAGCCAAAAGTATGACCAAGTCTGCAGTTACGCGCACATCTACGTTTGCTCAAGTAGCTAGTTCGCCAATTTCCATTATCCAAGGCTTAATACCTGAAATTAAACGAATTGTCGAATCAGTTATATCTTCCAAATTTCAGGAAATAGTTATTAATCAATTAACACCTAAATCACAGTTAACATTTGCAGACAAACATAAACCTAATACATCAGATGCATTCACTCCTTTCGAAATACCTCATACAAACATTCCTCACCAGAAAAGTCCTAGAACAACCCGCTCAACAATAGATGCTACTAAACAAAATGAAGAAAATGATGCGTCAGGAAAAAGAAACAGGACACCAAGTCTCGACTCCCAAGCTAGTCTGGAGTCTATTGATAAAAACATATTATTTGCAGTAACTAAAAAGAAAAAGGGCTGGCAGAAAGGTAAACCTCGTAAACCACAAAGTACTTCCGGTTGCTCACGAAACTCCACATAATCTTTTATGGCTAACACACTCATTTTACAATGGAACTGTCGAGGTTTCCTAAACAAACTTAGTTCCCTACAACTGTTAGTTAGTGAAAATGATCCAGATTGTATATGTATTCAAGAAACACATTTTAAACCAACAAAGAATTACCACCTAAAGAACTACCAGATCATACGTAAAGATTCGTTAGATGGAGACCGTGCACATGCCGGAGTTGCCATTCTAATAAAACAAAATATCCCCCACGAAGTGATTAATTTAAATACTGATATTCTTGCAGTTGCAATCAAAATTAATCATCCTAGAAAAGTTACAATCTGTAACGTTTACTTTCCTAATATTCCATGGAATACAACCGATTTAGAGGATGTATTAAATCAACTTCCTTCACCATACATTATTTGCGGAGACTTTAATGCTCATAGTCATACTTGGGGGTCAAATAAACTCGACCGTCAAGGCAGATCTGTAGATTTATTGCTAGAGACATTAGATGTATGTTTATTAAACAACGGCGATCCGACACATTTTGATATTTCTACCGGACAAAGTAGTGCTATTGATTTGACATTCTGTACTCCAAATCTAGCTTGTGTTCTAGAATGGGCAGTTATTCCTGATCTACATTTTAGTGACCATCATCCCATAAAAATAAGCAGGACAGATCTTCAGGCACCCCCTATTTCAGTAACGCCCAAATGGTTGTTACAACACGCGCAGTGGGAGCAATATCAAAATGATGTCGATACGTCAATATCTAACACTGAAGGAGAACTGCACATCTTAGATTTAATAAATATGATAAACACCGCAGCAGAAAAGTATGTGCCCAAATCGAAAGAAAGAGTCCGTAAAAAAGTAGTGCCGTGGTGGAACGAGGAAATTCGCGATTTAATAACTCGGAAAAAGCGCGCTTTCAACCAGTTTAAGCGTCATCCAAGCGTCGAAAACCTCGTTGCATTTAAAAGAAATCGTGCACTTTGTAGAAGGGCAATAGTGGAAGCAAAAAAGCGGACATGGAGAGATTACGTATCTACAATGGACGTTTCTACTGATGTGAAGGAAGTTTGGAGGAAAATACGCGCGATCAAAGGAAATCATTCATATCAAGAGATAACCCTCAATATAGAAGAGGAAATTATAATAAATCCTTTTGAAGTAGCCAACAAAATGGTTCAACATTTTTCAGTTATCTCTAATAGGGATAACATCCAAAACGCAGAGCAGGAAAATAATAATGATATTGAAGATGCTAATCCAGAATACAATTTGCCCTTTTCTATCAGCGAATTAAATGATGTACTTGCTACTCTACGAAACACATCTCCAGGGAGCGACTGTGTAGTAAACGCTTTTATAAATCATCTGTCTCCTAATGCAAAAAGACATTTACTGAAAGCCTATAACTATATTTGGGATACTGGAATAATACCTGAAAACTGGAAAGAGGCAATAGTAATCCCAATATTAAAACCCGGGAAATCCCCTACTTCTCCTGCAAATTATAGACCTATATCTCTTACCAGCTGCCTATGCAAGATTCTCGAAAAAATGGTTAACAGAAGACTTTCCTGGATATTAGAATCTAAAAATTTGTTAAATAAATATCAATTTGGATTTAGAAAAAACCGTTCCACCGTCGATGCATTATGCTACCTAGAAAACGCCACACAAGGATGCTTTCTAACTAATAGTCATCTTTCTGCTGTATTTATTGATCTTAAAAATGCATTTGACACAATAGGGCATAAAACAATAATAAACCAATTACAATCATGGGAAATAGGTGGTAAAATAGCCAAATTCGTTGAATCTTTTCTAACTGACAGAACCATGAGAGTCAAAATCGGTAACACTTTCTCTGAAAGTCAAACGCTTAAGAATGGAACACCACAAGGCTCTAGTTTGAGTGCCACATTGTTTATTGTTGCTATTAACAGTTTATTAGAATCAATAGATAACTCTGTTAGATATTGTGCGTTTGCAGATGACATCATCATATTTAAATTTGGAAACAATTTTAATGAAATAGAACTCACAATTCAAGCTGCTCTAAATTCTTTTACTGATGAAGCAAACAATAGAGGTCTTATTATCTCCACAGAAAAGACCGTTGTAGTTCATTTCTGCAGGAAAAGAAGTACATGTCAACGTGCGCATGCACTTACTATAAATAACAATCCCATCAATAATGCAGACTCTGCTCGTTATTTAGGGGTAATTTTTGATTCAAAACTCACCTGGGTACCACACATAAGCGAGTTGAAAAGTCGATGTTTGAAAAACCTAAACTTAATTAAATGTCTGTCTAATACTTACTGGGGAGCTGATCGCTACACTCTTCTGATGTTATACAAATCGCTTGTGTTGTCGCGAATGGACTATGGGAGTATCATCTATTCTTCAGCTAAATCAAGTCGTTTGCGTATACTGGATACTGTACATCATTCTGGCATTAGATATTCCATAGGCGCTTTCGTTACAAGCCCCGTCCAAAGCCTCTATGTTGAATCAGGCATACCTTCCTTATGGCTACGTAGACAAAAAATATTATTAAATTATCGTGAATCAATCCTTACCTGTCCGAATGGATCTAACAAGGCATCATTTTATAACAATCCATTATGTCGTCGATACGAACAGCAGGCAACATCGTCAAAACCAGCAACAATAAGATCCGCGATCGCATCAAGAAAGTTGGAAATTCCTGAAAGAAATTTATACCTATTTAATTCACAGGATATTCCTCCGTGGACCATTCCAAACATAAATTTTTCTATAGAACTGTCAGCATACAAAAAAGGTGATTCTAATCCGGAACTAATTAAAACAGATTTTGCACGAATTACCAACAACTACGGCCCCTGTAAAATTATTTATACAGATGGTTCAAAAAGTGAAACTGGTTGTGGATGTTCTGTCGTTACACACAACACGACACGTAATTGGTCTCTACCACATAGCACCAGTGTCTTTACATGTGAACTATTCGCTCTGCTACAAGCTACTATATATTGCAATGAACTACCAGATCGAACGATTCTCATCTGCACCGACTCTATGTCGTCTATTTTGGCACTTCAAACAAAAAACGATAAAGAACCGCTGATTCGCAGCATCCTGAAGCAAATATACCTACATACAACTGAAGGAAAACAAATAGTTTTCATATGGGTACCGAGCCATATAGGAATAGGCGGCAATGAGCTAGCAGATAAGGCTGCTAAATCAGCTACTAACCGTCCTCCAGATGTGGTGAGAGTCATGTCTCTAAGAGACATAAAAAATGTAATAAAAATAGAGTGCAATAGAGAATGGCAAAATAACTGGGAGACAACCACAACTCAATTAAAAGATATACAAAGAACTATTGCAACCACCAAATGCGAACGACAATTATTACGTAGTGAAGAGGTTGCGTTATGTCGGTTACGGATTGGACACTCCCGTCTTACTTCCACATACCTTTTAAATGCAGCCGACAGACCACAGTGCATTACCTGCAGGTCACCTTTAACAATCAAACACTTATTAACAGAATGCATGGAAAATATCCAACAGCGACGTACCTGTCAATTAGCAGAGTCGTTAGAAGAAATTTTACAAATGGAAGGAGTAACAATAGAGAAACTTTTACGTTTTATACGTATGACAAACATAATTACAAAACTGTAAAGACTTAACTGTGATAGAAAAATGTGATATATACACGATGTTAGTTTAATATATTTTTAATAATAGTTTTATAATTACGTGTGATGATTTGTATGAAAGTACTATGTTATTTATGAAAGTCTCATTTTTATTTGTATTGAAGTATTTACATATGTTTATTACAAAGTATGTTAAATGTAGCTAATGACCTTGGCAGTCGATGCTACAATTTAAAAAAAAAAAAAAAAAAAAAAAAAAAAAAAAAAAAAAATAATAATAATAATAATAATAATAAAAATAATAATAATAATAATAATAATAATAATAATAATAATAATAATAATAATAATAATAATAATAATAATAATAATAATAATAATAATAATAATAATAATAATAATAATAATAATAATAATAATAATAATAATAATAATAATAATAATAATAATAATAATAATAATAATAATAATAATAATAATAATAATAATAATAATAATAATAATAATAATAATAATAATAATAATAATAATAATAATAATAATAATAATAATAATAATAATAATAATAATAATAATAATAATAATAATAATAATAATAATAATAATAATAATAATAATAATAATAATAATAATAATAATAATAATAATAATAATAATAATAATAATAATAATAATAATAATAATAATAATAATAATAATAATAATAATAATAATAATAATAATAATAATAATAATAATAATAATAATAATAATAATAATAATAATAATAATAATAATAATACCCGCAGGGTGGCTGAAAGCGGGCAGCCATTGGGGAGTAGCGCCCCCACGGGTACCAGCTCAGTACACCTCGTTCCAACACACATACCTGCCCGTAAATACAATCATATAAACACACAGTTTTTCTAGTTTAACCCAAACACACATACACTACACACATGTACACTGCATACGGGCAGGTCACCAACACGCACACTCATTCCTTGTTTGACAGCGCGGGGAACTAGTTTCAGTCTGGGATCCTTGGGCTCGCCTGCTGGAGGGTACAGCGGATAAAACTGGGTTCCGGGGTGTGCACTCCCAGGCTGCAAGGTAGTACAGGGGCCCGGGTCGGTCTAGCCAACATGACCTGGCTGCCCTATCAACTTGCGAAAATCTCGCTTATGCCGTAATGCCAGGTGGCGCCTGGACCGGGAACCTTGCGGTATAATGCGGGGGGCTCCGTCGAGGCCACCAGAGTCGGGTTCTTTGGAATCCTTTGGCTGTTGCTGGTTCCTCAAGCTGCCAAACATGAAAAGGAATGAAAAACACATACTCTCGTACATACACACTTTTTACACAAATTATTAAAATAAAAATGAGTACAGACAATACAGACAACGTTGCAAAAGTGCCCCTTGCACAAACAGAGCGTCCCGGCTCCACTCCCATACCTCCTACCTTTTCCTGCTCCTCCCAGAATTTCCTAGAGAACGAGAGAACATCCTCCCTCTCTCCTCATTTTCCACTTCATTCAAATGAAGTAATCGCGCCTGGTATTCAATCGCCAGGCAAGAGAAAAAAGCTAAGTGATTCGTTAGGTGAGACAGACAATGAGACTGAAACTGGTAGTTCAAAGAAATTACCTATCAGTTATTCTAAAATTAATTTCTTATTGATTACAAGAGAAGAAGGTTCGTTCAGTAAAGTAAGTCCGTTTTTAATTTGTCGCAGTTTGAAAAGACAAGTTGGCGATGTTAAGAATGTGAAGAAAATAAATGAGGGTCTATTAGTTGAAAGCTCTAGTAAAGAACAAACGAAACGGTTGTTAGAATTAACTTCACTTGATAATTTAAAAATTAAAGTATCGATTCATAAAACGCTCAACTTTGTAAAAGGTGTGATAACATGTAAAGATCTGGATAATTGTAGCATAGAAGAGATTAAAGAAGAAACATTAAGATCGAGATCTATTGTAGACATAAAACGACTTACCTACAAAAGACAGGGCGAGGTAATAAATACCTCTTCGTATGTCGTTACGTTTATGGGGACCGTTCTTCCAGAGCGGATTAAGTTAGCATTTTACTCGCTGCCAGTTCGCCCCTACATACCGGCTCCTTTGCGCTGCTTTAGGTGCCAGCGATTTGGTCACGCAGCGATGAATTGTCGTAAAGACCAAATATGCGTGTGCGGAAAGGCAATACATCAAGGCGTTCCTTGCGAGACTCCGGTAGTTTGTGTTAACTGTGGAGACAACCACCCGGCAAACTATAGAAACTGCTCGATGTATAAGCAAGAAGTAGCAATCCAAAAAATAAAAGTGACTAAACGTATCAGCTATTTTGATGCCAGGCGTGAAGTAATGTTGAATACTCCCTCGATAGTCACTGGTCAAACTGCTTCCTATGCTCGAATCGCTGCGAAACCCATACAACCACCTGCAACATTAGATCAAAAGCTATTAGTTAGTGCACTTGTCCCTGAAATTATCAAAATCATTGAAGCGCATTTAAAAACTTTGAACATGATTCGTACCACTCCCCCAAAAGCCCTTCCTTCTGAAACTTCGGTCCCTTTAAATCCCTCCCCCCATTCACCCTTTTTATTTCTACCACCACCAGAACCTACTACGTCTACACCATTAAACAATAATATAAGTGATTCTACCCTCTCAATAAATATGGATACTAGCCTGGATGCCTTTTCCACCAATACTAGTTTCCCAAGACCCCCATCACAATCCAAACAACCCCCCCAACTCTTCTTCAAATCTCCTACTCCATCTTCTAATTCTAAAGAATCTCAGGATAGTTTTATCAGAAATAAGGAAACATCAATTGACTTAACCTTAACATCCCCTACCCTAACACCTCTGAACTCAGATACTGAAATGCTCCCATTCACAGGGACGACAAAGAAGAAAAAGGGTTGGCCTAAGGGCGTCCCGAGAAAACCCAGAGAAAGTAGTAAAGATCGTCTCTCCCAATAATCCATAATTACTAATGGATAATATTCTCCAGTGGAACATAAACGGTATTAAAAGCCATAATGGCGAATTGAAGACGTTACTTACCGAAAAAATGCCTATTTGCATAGCACTACAGGAAACCCATTTAAGACCGGAAGTTCAGCACGACATCAAAGGTTATACTATCGTTCGAAAAGATGTCATGCCTGACTATCGAGCCAGAGGAGGCGTGGCAATCCTTACAAAAGATCTCATTCCAACGCAAGTCATAAACCTAAATACAGAACTGCAAATAGTTGCGGTAAAAATCTTTTACCCATTTGCAATAACAATTTGCAATGTTTACTTACCAGACATTCATTGGGAAGTAGAGGATCTACGCAATGCAATTCGTCAATTACCTAGTCCGTTTTTACTTCTGGGGGACTTTAATTCTCATAACCCGATCTGGGGTTCAGATCACTTAGACATCCGTGGCCGTAATCTAGAAAACCTCTTTGAGGAACTAAATTTGGTCATCCTTAACACGGGCAAAGGTACTTACCTTAACTCTAGATCGAATAATTTTTCTGCCATAGACCTCTCCATCTGTTCTCCAGAAGTTGCTCACTTTTTTTCTTGGGACGTGCTCGACGATCTCTACTTCTCAAACCATTTTCCTGTAATGCTGGAATATGCTACTTCCCGTTCGCAATTACATTTACAAGGCTGCCGTAGGAAGTTTATAGAAAATAAGGCTGATTGGTTGCATTTTCAGAACAATACTACCACCTTAAATTTGAGCGACAACATTACCTCTTCCGTTAACTCTGTCACACAGACTATCGTATCAGCTGCTGAAAAATGCATGCCAGTCACAACCAACCATCAGCGCTCCCGTCGTGTGCCATGGTGGGATGAAGAAGTGGCAAACGCTGTTAGAGATAAAAAGAGAGCTTTAAATCTTTTTAAAAGACATCCTACGGCAGAAAACATTGTTAACTTTAAACGTCTTCGAGCGCGAGCTCGCCGAATCATTTTAGAAAAGAAGCGACTCTCTTTTAAAACGTATGTCTCAACTCTTACCCCTCAGACATCGCCATCTGAAGTCTGGACTAAGATAAGATCAATAACGGGGAAGAAATTGCCTACCACCTCACCTGTGTTAGATATTAATGGAGAGTTGGTAACAGATGTACATAAATTAGCGGACGAATTTGCTCGTCACTTCCAATCGACAAATGATTCAATAAACTATAATGAAGATTTTCGCGCGAATAAAGTCAATATGGAAATTCCACTGGATTTTACAGAACCAGCTGAATCCTACTACAATGCCCCTTTCACCTTAGATGAGCTGGAAAAAGCTCTGAATGAAACTAAAGATTCATCGCCGGGTCAAGATACTATTAGCTATAGTATGTTAAAACACCTACCTGTCACTGCCAAACTGGAATTATTACAATTATTCAATCAAATCTGGAGAGAAGGACCTTATCCAGAACAATGGCAGGAGTCAATTATAATTCCACTTTTAAAACCTGGCAAGGACCCCAAAGTAGCATCTAATTATCGTCCAATATCGTTAACGAGTTGTCTCAGTAAAACCCTTGAGAAAATGGTCAGTTTTCGTTTGATGTGGCTCTTAGAGAAATACGGCCTGTTATCTAAATATCAAATGGGTTTTCGTAAATTTAGATCAACAACTGATCAATTAGTCTTATTTACAATTTTATTTATTTACAATTTTATATATACAATCATTTTATCGTGAATTTGTTTCGTACTCAGTCCATTCGTTTATCCCTAAGCCTCATGTTCAATTATCTCCACACTGTTCGTCTATGTATGTGAATTTTATTGAACCCATATTTTAGTTATATATATATATATATATATATTTTTTTTTTACTGTATATAATGTTATTATATGAGACTATAAGTCACAGTATTATTTCGTTTCATAAACGAAACTCGTAAAGCGGCTAATAACCTCAGCTGTTGATGCCGCTAGCTAAAAAAAAAAAAAAAAAAAAAAAAAAAAAAAAAAATAATAATAATAATAATAATAATAATAATAATAATAATAATAATAATAATAATAATAATAATAATAATAATAATAATAATAATAATAATAATAATAATAATAATAATAATAATAATAATAATAATAATAATAATAATAATAATAATAATAATAATAATAATAATAATAATAATAATAATAATAATAATAATAATAATAATAATAATAATAATCCCCTGAGGGGCTCACACCTTGTGAGTACAGGGGCTGGCAACCCGAGGTACCCTAGCTTGGCCTGTCTATACTTCAACTAGCCTTACGGACAGGTCCCTCTCTATTTTTCTGTTCTATCTGGTCTCCCTTGACCAACTCTTGTTCCTTCCAGGCCCCGACGCTATTAGAGTATTCGAGGGCTAGGGGACCTTTTAATTTTCCTTCTTTCTTGTATGACGACGTATGCAATGGACTGGCTTACGCAAATGATTATGGTTTTTGGATTTGACGTACGAGCTGGCGCTGCGGGGTGTAGCTTCACTTCACCTGAAGTGGAGTCAAGCTTCCGCAGGCCCCCGGCCTGGCAAGCGCTTAGGGGGGTGCCCACGTCGTCGGAGGCGTGGGATCCCCGAAGGTTATTTTAACTTGTAAGGGACTGGAGTCCTAGGGAGTTGAATTTTCCTCCCACCTGGGCATATTCCCGGTGCAGCAGGGGAACTTGCTGGTGTCGGTGGTGATCCCGCCGTCATGGGTATACCCCACCGGGGCAGCTCCCCTAAGTTAGGGATAATTTTGTCATGAGTGTTGATATTTTAAATCCGGAGCTTCCCGGCTCCACCCCTTCCCAATCCCTAATCCCAACCCCAACCCCAATCCCAACCTCCCCTTCAATCCCATTAACCCCTTCTGTCCTTCCCAACCCAACCCTTTCCAATACAGATTTCCCCCCTATAAGAGAGAGTTTTTGGCATAGAGAGACGGTGGATTGTCCCCGGTTCCTAGTCATGGAGAAGAATGATGGTGATTTTTTAACGATTAGTCCATTTATCATATCCAAGGTTATTTATGGTTTAATTGGAAGAACGAAAATGGTTAAAAGAATGCAAGGGATGATTTTGATAGAGACAGTTTCGAATGCACAGTCGAAACGACTCTTAGAAGTTACCCGATTTGGCGAATTTGATGTTAAAGTGTATCCTCATATGACACTTAACATATCTAAGGGAGTAGTGTACTGTCGAGACTTCCTTAACTGCAGTCTAGATGAGATCAAGCAGGGTTTGAAACATGAGGGTGTTGTTGAAGTAAGAAGGATTAAAAGTAGAAGAAACGGGGAACTTGTCGATACCCCCAATCACATTCTTACTTTTAGCACACCTAAGTTACCGAAAACTATCACTGCAGCTTTTTATTCCTTAAGTGTGAGACCCTATATACCTCCACCTATCCGCTGTTACAAATGCCAATCATTTGGTCATGTGTCGTCTGCTTGTAACAAGACTGAAATATGTATATGTGGTAACCCTCCGCATAGAGGTGAAGCTTGTACCCAACCCTTCACTTGCCCTAATTGCAAGGGAAACCACTCAGCGATATCAAAGACTTGTCCAGTATTCCAACAAGAAATTAAGATACAGGAAATCAAGACCGTACACAGAGTTACCTATATCGAAGCAAAACGCATGTCTAATACCCTTGTAGTCCCTTCCCGTTCCTATGCCCAAGCTACTACTCCTTCAGAAGCGACAACACTTAGGTCGCTAATTCCTGAAATTAGAGGAATAATTAAAACTGAACTGGCTAAATTAACCAGTGCTCTTTCAATAAAAAGAACTGCTTCTCTAGAAACCACCACCAGTGATGATGAGACCTCAATTATTGTTCAAACACCTGCTCCTAAAACCAATAAACCCGTACATGCTTCAACAAGTAAAGAACCCGAAATAAACACGATAAATGAAAGTACAAAGGATAAAAGAAAACTCTCCCAAATTAACAGTAAGTCAGAAGATGAGAGATCTGGTATAGACTGTAGTCTAGATCATGTTGATCAAGCGATTATAAAAAAAATCACAAAAAAGAAAAAAGGCTGGCCGAAAGGTAAGCCTCGTAAGAGCCCATAACTATTACATCTTAACAACCTTTTACGATGGATAATACATTTATCATACAATGGAATTGCCGTGGATACCTAAATAAGCTGAGTTCAATTGATTTACTAATCTCAAACTATAGTCCCGACTTTATTTGTATACAAGAAACCAAATTTAATCATGTCCATAATTATAAACTCAAAAATTATAATACAATACGAAAAGATGTCACAGATGGAGAACGTGCTCATGGAGGCGTTGCCATATTCGGGAAAGAAAATATGTCGTATAATGTCTTAACGCTTAACACCGAATTGCAGGCCGTTGCAATACGCACTTTACATCCTAAACCTGTGACTATTTGCAACGTATATTTTCCAAGCGTACCGTGGAATATTGAAGATTTCGAGGATTTGCTCAACCAGTTACCTCATCCATATGTGATCTGCGGGGACTTTAACGCACACAGTCTTACTTGGGGGTCCAATAAAAACGACCTTCAGGGCAGAGCTGTTGAGAGTCTGATTGACAGACTAGATATATGCCTTTTAAATAACGGTAACCCAACACATCTCGATATCTCGACTGGACAGTTTAGCGCTATAGATTTGACATTGTGCACTCCCACTCTATCTACTACATTAGACTTCTCTACTGACTCTGACCTACATTTCAGCGACCACTATCCTATTGTCATCAATAAGATTAACTCTGGACACCTTCCCACGGCAATTCCACAAAGATGGATTTTATCAAAAGCTGACTGGGATGCATATAAAGAATTCGTTGATACATCGATTTCCTCCTTAGATACAGAATTAACGATGTCTGATATCACCAACATTATAACAGAGGCGGCATCAAAATATGTGCCAAAAACAAAAGGTACTTGTCATAAACGAATAGTTCCGTGGTGGAATGAACAGATACGATCTGTCATTGTCGAAAAGAAACGCGCACTTACTCTCCTAAAAAGAAACTCAACCATCGACAACTTAATCAAATTTAAAAAAGCTCGTGCAATATGTCGCAAAACTATTCAGGAAGCAAAAAGGAAGTCTTGGCGCGAATACGTCTCCACTATGTCCGCCTCTGCTGATGTTGGTGAAGTATGGAAAAGAGTACGAGCCATCGCTGGAAACCGTAGTTCTTTTAATATCACTGTAAATAGAGATGATCAGATTATAACCGATCAACACGAAGTAGCTAATTACCTAGCACAGCACTTTGCGCAGCTATGTAACTTAGAACATGCTGAAACTAATACAGAAGAAACTCTAGATTTTCATACGAACGAAGAATTAGTCTACAACTGCCCCTACAGTATTGAAGAATTAAATGAGGCTCTTGAAAAAAGCAGCAACACGGCTCCAGGCAGAGATGGTATCGTGAATGCATTCCTTCAGCATTTATCTGAAAATGCAAAAATAAACTTGTTAAATGCGTACAATAACGTATGGACAACTGGTATTCTACCAGAGTCCTGGAAAGAAGCTACCATAGTTCCTATACTGAAACCAGGCAAAACACCAACAAACCCGTCAAGCTTCAGGCCAATATCCCTTACAAGTTGTATATGCAAATTAATGGAAAGGATGGTTACAAAAAGACTTTCATGGTTACTTGAATCTAAACAACTGTTGAGCAAATACCAATTCGGTTTTCGCAAAGACCATTCTACGACTGATGCATTAATATACATTGAAAATGCCATCCAAGGGAGTTTTCTTACGGGCCTTCACTTAACAGCGGTTTTTATAGACCTTAAAAGTGCATTCGATACTGCTAGGCACAGTACAATACTAGAACAGTTACATAAATGGAACATAAAAGGATATTTACCTAAGTTCATTAAATCCTTTCTAGAAAATCGCATTATTAGAGTCAGAGTCGGTAACGTTATGTCAGAAAATCATGAGATTAAAAACGGAACACCTCAAGGTTCCTCACTAAGCGCCACTCTGTTTCTAATAGCGATACAAGGACTGCTGGCATCCATTGACAGAACTGTTCGATACTGTGCCTATGCAGATGATATTGTCATATTTGATTTTGAAAACTCCTTCAATAATATTGAAGTAAATTTGCAAAATGCACTTACCAAGTTATCCTCGGAGGCTTCCAACAGAGGTTTTCAAATCTCCATTGAGAAAACAGTTTCGCTGCACTTTTGTCGCAAACGAAGTACCTGTCGACGACAACATTCTTTTCAATTAAACTCGATACCTGTAAGAAATGTTGATAATATATGTTATTTAGGCCTAATACTCGACTCTAAGCTTACCTGGACACTACACATTAACAACTTGAAAGCTCGCTGTAATAATGTTATAAACATACTCAGATGTCTATCCAATATAAATTGGGGATCTGACTGTCAGACACTGTTGATGTTATACAAATCTATGGTTCTATCCCGTATAGACTACGGCAGTGTTATATATTCATCTGCCAAACCATCTCGTCTGCGTGTTTTAGATTCTGTACATAACACTGCAATTCGTTGTATAACAGGAGCCTTTGTTACCAGTCCAGCGGAAAGTTTATATGTGGAATCGGGTTTGAAACCCCTTTGGCTACGACGCAAAAAGTTACTACTAAATTACCGTGTCACAGCATTATCTCGCAGACACAATCACATTCGAGCATATTTTCTCAATAATGCTCTCTTAGACCACTATGAAGCGAAAAACACACATACAAGACCAGCAACTGTCAGATCTATTTTCGCCTCTAGGGCATGGGAAATACCTGAATCAGGTTTCTATGAAAACACCTTCCCTGAAATTGGTCCATGGACTACTCCATCACTAAACATCCGCCTTGATCTTCAGAAATACAGCAAAACTGAAACAGCTAATAGTGTTATTAAAACGGAATTTCTAAATATTCTTCAAACATACGGATCATGTAAAGTACTGTATACGGATGGATCTAAGACTGAGACGGGAGCTGGATGTGCCGTAGTCGATGGTAATAACCTATATAGTTGGTCACTCACGAACATTAGTAGTGTATTTACTTGCGAAATGTACGCTTTATTTCAAGCCTTATTGATGTGCCGCGAGTCAACATCGGTCACTCAAATAATTTGCACTGACTCTATGTCTTCCTTGTTAGCCATAAGTAGAAAATTCAATAGTGACGCAATAATACAAGATATACATTCATTACTAGCTACTCTAGTCAGTGAAGGTAAATATGTCGCTTGGATTTGGATACCAAGTCACATAGGCATCCCCGGAAACGAGAAAGCGGACGAAGCTGCAAAGTTGGCAGCGGCTCGACCCCGGAACGATGTTGATGTGATTTGGCCAAAAGACATCAAACTATATATAAGGCACAAGTCGGAACTTCGCTGGCAAGCCGAGTGGGATACCAAAAACACCGCTTTGAAACAGATAAGAACTAGCGTGAAGCTACAACTACAAGAAACTATACTTACCCGTAAAGAACAAGCGACACTTTGTCGGCTAAGAATAGGTCACACTTGTTTAACTTCGACCTTTCTGCTAACAGAAGGAAATAGACCTAATTGTCCCACGTGCGTTACTCCACTCACGGTCCAGCATATTCTTATAGAATGTCGAGAATACACTAATCAGAGAACCGCTTGTGATTTATCTGACAGTTTAAAAGAAATATTGAGCAATAGCAAAGAAAATATTTTAAAATTATTAAAATACCTGAGATGTACCAATTTAATTTCTAAATTGTGAAACTACGTAGTCTGTGATAAAGCTATTAACTGTGATATTTTTATATATTTAAATTATGTTTATTTATTTACACAACTTATTTTAACATGTTTTATTTATTTTACATATTTATATACCTGTTACCGTCTTATTAGTGTTTTGTGTCGTATTCTATTACATATTTTAGTTCATGTAAGTCGTGTATAATGTTGTACCTGTTCATTAGTTATATTTATATGTTATTGCACCGTGCTTTTACTGATCATATACAACAGCAATTTGTGTAGCAAGAGCGACAAATGACCCTAGCAGTCGAGTCGCTTACTTATAAAAAAAAAAAAAAAAAAAAATAATAATAATAATAATAATAATAATAATAATAATAATAATAAATAGTAGTAATACAATAGCAGTAATATAATAAAAGTAGAAATACAAACCTGCATTAATAAACTACATAATTGGAAAGCAGCTGGAAACGACGGCGTTCAAAACTATTGGTGGAAGAACTTCAAAAACATCCATCCGGTATTAGCAATCCAATTCAATAATGTTTTAAGTAACACACAAGACATGCCACCTTTCTTAACAGAAGGAAGAACAGTCATGATACCTAAATCTAAAGACACTCATGATCCTAAAAACTACAGACCCATCACATGTTTACCATCCCTGTATAAAATATTTACATCTTTGCTTACTCAGAAAATATATGAACACGTGCAAATTAATAAAATACTAGCTCCAGAACAGGGTGGGTGTAAAACGAAAGGAAGGGGTTGTAAAGAGTTGCTAATAGCAGACGCTGCAATAACCAATTATGCAAAAAATAAGAAAAGAGACATAGCCGTTGCATGGGTTGACTATAAAAAAGCATACGATTCTGTCCCACACTCATGGTTGCTTGAAATTCTTCACATTTATAAAATTCACGCAGATATAATCAACATACTCACCTGCGCAATGAGTACTTGGACAACCACTGCATTTGTTAAAACTGATGATGCAACCTACACAACAGCTTCGATCCCAATAAAGCGAGGCATATTCCAGGGCGACGCACTCAGTACTTTATGGTTCTGCTTGGCAATTAATCCACTCAGCAATATGCTGAAAAGAACAGCACGTGGTTTTAATATTGACAAAACACCAAAAAGCAACAATATAACTCACTTGTTTTATATAGACGACCTGAAACTATATGCGACTAATATCGGTCAACTACAAAGCCAACTGGAAACAGTGAGAACATTCAGCAAGGATATAAACATGCAATTTGGCCTAGATAAATGTGCAACATTAGAAGTCAAAGCTGGAAAAATAAAAAATTCCTTACCGAAAGTACAGCTGATGGATGGCTCTCAGATTAAAACCTTGGATCTGAAAGAAACATATAAATATTTAGGTATACAGCAAACATTAATTATAAACAACACTCAAATGAGGAAAGATATTAAAGCTACTTACCTTAAAAGATTAAAAGCCGTACTTCGCACAAAACTTAACTCCAGAGCAAAAATTACAGCTATTAATACCTGGGCCACTCCTGTACTGTTGTATAGCTTCGGAGTGTTGAAGTGGTCAAGAACTGAATTACAAGCCGTAGAAAGAGAAACCAGAAAATTAATGACGCAATATAAATGTCATTATGCTAGTGCCTCCACCAACAGGCTATATATCCAAAGAAAATATGGTGGAAGAGGGCTACTTAATCTTCAGATCTTGCACAATAATGAAATTAAGAATCTGAAAAACTATTTTATCAACAATAAAACACCAATCACAGAGATTCTTAATAAAGTAGATAAATACTCACCACTTTATTCGGCAGTATTATCCGAAAGTACAGACCCGACACTGAAAACGCTGGAAAAAGAGTGGCATACAAAAGAACTCCATGGCAGATACCCAACGGCATTAAATAACAATGTTGTTGATAAACAAGCTTCTTTAAATTTCCTAAAAACAGGATTTCTGCACATAGAAACAGAAACTCTAATGACTGCCATACAAGATCAGGTAGTCCCTACAAGATGCTACTTAAAATACATTGTTAAGGAAAACGTGGAAAATGACAAATGTCGCCTATGCAACACCCAATTGGAGTCGATACAGCATCTAGTATCTGGTTGCACATATCTAGCACCCAGAGACTACCTAATTAGACACAATCACGTCGCAAGCATAATACATCAGGCCCTTTGTAAATCAAACGGACTTATACAAAATGAAGAACCGTATTATAAATACTTTCCAAATGCAATCAAGGAAAATGAAAATTGTAAAATTTTGTGGGACATGCAGTTAACTACGGACCGACAAATAATGCATAATAAACCCGACATCCTTGTAATCCATAAAAACGAAAGAACTGCCTGGGTAATTGACATCGCTATACCTCTAGATGATAATGTCGACAAATCATACACAGAAAAAGTAAACAAGTACATCGACCTAACATATGAATTAAGAGCCATGTATAACTTGGAAAAAGTACAAGTAATACCGTTTATAATAAGTGCTAACGGGTTAGTCCATAAAAATTTTATTGGAAATTTAATCAAACTAAACATAAAAACAAGTTTAGTCCACATAGCCCAAAAGGCCGTAATATTGGGAACCACACGCATTATAAGACGTGTCCTAACTCAATAAAGGTATCTCCCTTGGTGAAAACCACCCGGGAGATATTTTAACCCAGCAAACAGCTGTGAAACAAAAAAAAAAAAAAAAAAAAATAATAATAATAATAATAATAATAATAATAATAATAATAATAATAATAATAATAATAATAATAATAATAATAATAATAATAATAATAATAATAATAATAATAATAATAATAATAATAATAATAATAATAATAATAATAATAATAATAATAATAATAATAATAATAATAATAATAATAATAATAATAATAATAATAATAATAATAATAATAATAATAATAATAATAATAATAATAATAATAATAATAATAATAATAATAATAATAATAATAATAATAATAATAATAATAATAATCCCCTGAGGGGCTCACACCTTGTGAGTACAGGGGCTGGCAACCCGAGGTACCCTAGCTGGGCCTGTCTATACTTCAACTAGCCTTACGGACAGGTCCCTTTCTGTCTTTCTTTTCTATCTGGTCTCCCTTGACCAACTCTTGTTCCTTCCTTGACTACATTTTCCTTTTCTCTTTCTTCTTGATGGAATTTCTTCGACGACGACTTGCAATGGAAAGGCTTACGAAACGATATACGATTTGATTTAGACGCAAGAGCTGGCGCTGCGGGGTGTAGCTTCACTTCTTGAAGTGGAGTCAAGCTTCCGTAGGCCCCCGGCCTGGCAAGCACTTAGGGGGGTGCCCACGTCGTCGGAGGCGTGGGATCCCCGAAGGTTATTTTAACTTGTAAGGGACTGGAGTCCTAGGGAGTTGAATTTTCCTCCCACCTGGGCATATTCCCGGTGCAGCAGGGGAACTTGCTGGTGTCGGTGGTGATCCCGCCGTCATGGGTATACCCCACCGGGGCAGCTCCCCTAAGTTAGGGATAATTTTGTCATGAGTGTTGATATTTTAAATCCGGAGCTTCCCGGCTCCACCCCTTCCCAATCCCTAATCCCAACCCCAACCCCAATCCCAACCTCCCCTTCAATCCCATTAACCCCTTCAGTCCTTCCCAACCCAACCCTTTCCAATACAGATTTCCCCCCTATAAGAGAGAGTTTTTGGCATAGAGAGACGGTGGATTGTCCCCGGTTCCTAGTCATGGAGAAGAATGATGGTGATTTTTTAACGATTAGTCCATTTATCATATCCAAGGTTATTTATGGTTTAATTGGAAGAACGAAAATGGTTAAAAGAATGCAAGGGATGATTTTGATAGAGACAGTTTCGAATGCACAGTCGAAACGACTCTTAGAAGTTACCCGATTTGGCGAATTTGATGTTAAAGTGTATCCTCATATGACACTTAACATATCTAAGGGAGTAGTGTACTGTCGAGACTTCCTTAACTGCAGTCTAGATGAGATCAAGCAGGGTTTGAAACATGAGGGTGTTGTTGAAGTAAGAAGGATTAAAAGTAGAAGAAACGGGGAACTTGTCGATACCCCCAATCACATTCTTACTTTTAGCACACCTAAGTTACCGAAAACTATTACTGCAGCTTTTTATTCCTTAAGTGTGAGACCCTATATACCTCCACCTATCCGCTGTTACAAATGCCAATCATTTGGTCATGTGTCGTCTGCTTGTAACAAGACTGAAATATGTATATGTGGTAACCCTCCGCATAGAGGTGAAGCTTGTACCCAACCCTTCACTTGCCCTAATTGCAAGGGAAACCACTCAGCGATATCAAAGACTTGTCCAGTATTCCAACAAGAAATTAAGATACAGGAAATCAAGACCGTACACAGAGTTACCTATATCGAAGCAAAACGCATGTCTAATACCCTTGTAGTCCCTTCCCGTTCCTATGCCCAAGCTACTACTCCTTCAGAAGCGACAACACTTCGGTCGCTAATTCCTGAAATTAGAGGAATAATTAAAACTGAACTGGCTAAATTAACCAGTGCTCTTTCAATAAAAAGAACTGCTTCTCTAGAAACCACCACCAGTGATGATGAGACCTCAATTATTGTTCAAACACCTGCTCCTAAAACCAATAAACCCGTACATGCTTCAACAAGTAAAGAACCCGAAATAAACACGATAAATGAAAGTACAAAGGATAAAAGAAAACTCTCCCAAATTAACAGTAAGTCAGAAGATGAGAGATCTGGTATAGACTGTAGTCTAGATCATGTTGATCAAGCGATTATAAAAAAAATCACAAAAAAGAAAAAAGGCTGGCCGAAAGGTAAGCCTCGTAAGAGCCCATAACTATTACATCTTAACAACCTTTTACGATGGATAATACATTTATCATACAATGGAATTGCCGTGGATACCTAAATAAGCTGAGTTCAATTGATTTACTAATCTCAAACTATAGTCCCGACTTTATTTGTATACAAGAAACCAAATTTAATCATGTCCATAATTATAAACTCAAAAATTATAATACAATACGAAAAGATGTCACAGATGGAGAACGTGCTCATGGAGGCGTTGCCATATTCGGGAAAGAAAATATGTCGTATAATGTCTTAACGCTTAACACCGAATTGCAGGCCGTTGCAATACGCACTTTACATCCTAAACCTGTGACTATTTGCAACGTATATTTTCCAAGCGTACCGTGGAATATTGAAGATTTCGAGGATTTGCTCAACCAGTTACCTCATCCATATGTGATCTGCGGGGACTTTAACGCACACAGTCTTACTTGGGGGTCCAATAAAAACGACCTTCAGGGCAGAGCTGTTGAGAGTCTGATTGACAGACTAGATATATGCCTTTTAAATAACGGTAACCCAACACATCTCGATATCTCCACTGGACAGTTTAGCGCTATAGATTTGACATTGTGCACTCCCACTCTATCTACTACATTAGACTTCTCTACTGACTCTGACCTACATTTCAGCGACCACTATCCTATTGTCATCAATAAGATTAACTCTGGACACCTTCCCACGGCAATTCCACAAAGATGGATTTTATCAAAAGCTGACTGGGATGCATATAAAGAATTCGTTGATGCATCGATTTCCTCCTTAGATACAGAATCAACGATGTCTGATATCACCAGCATTATAGCAGAGGCGGCATCAAAATATGTGCCAAAAACAAAAGGTACTTGTTATAAGCGAATAGTTCCGTGGTGGAATGAACAGATACGATCTGTCATTGTCGAAAAGAAACGCGCACTTACTCTCCTAAAAAGAAACTCAACCATCGACAACTTAATTAAATTTAAAAAAGCTCGTGCAATATGTCGCAAAACTATTCAGGAAGCAAAAAGGAAGTCTTGGCGCGATTACGTGTCCACTATGTCCGCCTCTGCTGATGTTGGTGAAGTATGGAAAAGAGTACGAGCCATCGCTGGAAACCGTAGTTCTTTTAACATCACTGTAAATAAAGATGATCAAATTATAACCGATCAACACGAAGTAGCTAATCACCTAGCACAGCACTTTGCGCAGTTATGTAACTTAGAACATGCTGAAACTAATACAGAAGAAATTCTAGATTTTCATACGAACGAAGAATTAGTCTACAACTGCCCCTTCAGTATTGAAGAATTAAATGAGGCTCTCGAAAAAAGCAGCAACACGGCTCCAGGCAGTGATGGTATCGTGAATGCATTCCTTCAGCATTTATCTGAGAATGCAAAAATGAGCTTGTTAAATGCGTACAATAACGTATGGACAACTGGTATCCTACCAGAGTCCTGGAAAGAAGCTACCATAGTTCCTATACTGAAACCAGGCAAAACACCAACAAACCCGTCAAGCTTCAGACCAATATCCCTTACAAGTTGCATATGCAAATTAATGGAAAGGATGGTTACAAAAAGACTTTCATGGTTACTTGAATCTAAACAACTGTTGAGCAAATACCAATTCGGTTTTCGCAAAGACCATTCTACGACTGATGCATTAATATACATTGAAAATGCCATCCAAGGGAGTTTTCTTACGGGCCTTCACTTAACAGCGGTTTTTATAGACCTTAAAAGTGCATTCGATACTGCTAGGCACAGTACAATACTAGAACAGTTACATAAATGGAACATAAAAGGATATTTACCTAAGTTCATCAAATCCTTTCTAGAAAATCGCATTATTAGAGTCAGAGTCGGTAACGTTATGTCAGAAAATCATGAGATTAAAAACGGAACACCTCAAGGTTCCTCACTAAGCGCCACTCTGTTTCTAATAGCGATACAAGGACTGCTGGCATCCATTGACAGAACTGTTCGATACTGTGCCTATGCAGATGATATTGTCATATTTGATTTTGAAAACTCCTTCAATAATATTGACGTAAATTTGCAAAATGCACTTACCAAGTTATCCTCGGAGGCTTCCAACAGAGGTTTTCAAATCTCCATTGAGAAAACAGTTTCGCTGCACTTTTGTCGCAAACGAAGTACCTGTCGACGACAACATTCTTTTCAATTAAACTCGATACCTGTAAGAAATGTTGATAATATATGTTATTTAGGCCTAATACTCGACTCTAAGCTTACCTGGACACTACACATTAACAACTTGAAAGCTCGCTGTAATAATGTTCTAAACATACTCAGATGTCTATCCAATATAAATTGGGGATCTGACTGTCAGACACTGTTGATGTTATACAAATCTATGGTTCTATCCCGTATAGACTATGGCAGTGTTATATATTCATCTGCCAAACCATCTCGTCTGCGTGTTTTAGATTCTGTACATAACACTGCAATTCGTTGTATAACAGGAGCCTTTGTTACCAGTCCAGCGGAAAGTTTATATGTGGAATCGGGTTTGAAACCCCTTTGGCTACGACGCAAAAAGTTACTACTAAATTACCGTGTCACAGCATTATCTCGCAGACACAATCACATTCGAGCATATTTTCTCAATAATGCTCTCTTAGACCACTATGAAGCGAAAAACACACATACAAGACCAGCAACTGTCAGATC
This sequence comes from Agrypnus murinus, assembly GCA_929113105.1. Classification (NCBI taxonomy): domain Eukaryota; kingdom Metazoa; phylum Arthropoda; class Insecta; order Coleoptera; family Elateridae; genus Agrypnus; species Agrypnus murinus. The sequence goes on from OV816024.1 coordinate 190,383,653, forward strand.
TATTTTCGCCTCTAGGGCATGGGAAATACCTGAATCAGGTTTCTATGAAAACACCTTCCCTGAAATTGGTCCATGGACTACTCCATCACTAAACATCCGCCTTGATCTTCAGAAATACAGCAAAACTGAAACAGCTAATAGTGTTATTAAAACGGAATTTCTAAATATTCTTCAAACATATGGATCATGTAAAGTACTGTATACGGATGGATCTAAGACTGAGACGGGAGCTGGATGTGCCGTAGTCGATGGTAATAACCTATATAGTTGGTCACTCACGAACATTAGTAGTGTATTTACTTGCGAAATGTACGCTTTATTTCAAGCCTTATTGATGTGCCGCGAGTCAACATCGGTCACTCAAATAATTTGCACTGACTCTATGTCTTCCTTGTTAGCCATAAGTAGAAAATTCAATAGTGACGCAATAATACAAGATATACATTCATTACTAGCTACTCTAGTCAGTGAAGGTAAATATGTCGCTTGGATTTGGATACCAAGTCACATAGGCATCCCCGGAAACGAGAAAGCGGACGAAGCTGCAAAGTTGGCAGCGGCTCGACCCCGGAACGATGTTGATGTGATTTGGCCAAAAGACATCAAACTATATATAAGGCACAAGTCGGAACTTCGCTGGCAAGCCGAGTGGGATACCAAAAACACCGCTTTGAAACAGATAAGAACTAGTGTGAAGCTGCAACCACAAGAAACTATACTTACCCGTAAAGAACAAGCGACACTTTGTCGGCTAAGAATAGGTCACACTTGTTTAACTTCGACCTTTCTGCTAACAGAAGGAAATAGACCTAATTGTCCCACGTGCGTTACTCCACTCACGGTCCAGCATATTCTTATAGAATGTCGAGAATACACTAATCAGAGAACCGCTTGTGATTTATCTGACAGTTTAAAAGAAATATTGAGCAATAGCAAAGAAAATATTTTAAAATTATTAAAATACCTGAGATGTACCAATTTAATTTCTAAATTGTGAAACTACGTAGTCTGTGATAAAGCTATTAACTGTGATATTTTTATATATTTAAATTATGTTTATTTATTTACACAACTTATTTTAACATGTTTTATTTATTTTACATATTTATATACCTGTTACCGTCTTATTAGTGTTTTGTGTCGTATTCTATTACATATTTTAGTTCATGTAAGTCGTGTATACTGTTGTACCTGTTCATTAGTTATATTTATATGTTATTGCACCGTGCTTTTACTGATCATATACAACAGCAATTTGCATAGCAAGAGCGACAAATGACCCTAGCAGTCGAGTCGCTTACTTATAAAAAAAAAAAAAAAAAAAAATAATAATAATAATAATAATAATAATAATAATAATAATAATAATAATAATAATAATAATAATAATAATAATAATAATAATAATAATAATAATAATAATAATAATAATAATAATAATAATAATAATAATAATAATAATAATAATAATAATAACAACTCCGCCAGGGCGGGATGCTGACTGCTTTACTTGTTGTGGCTTTCTTCATCTCGCACCTGCCTGTCCCAAGCCAGGATAAAGGAGGAGGGACCTATCTTCTAACTTCACTTTGTTTCAACTTGTCTTGGGTGAAGCTCTGTTTTACTTTCCTATCAGTCTCCCTTGGCTAACACTTGAATCTTCAGGCCCCGATGCTATTAGGAAACGAGGGCTAGGGGACCTCTTCAACTTCCTCTTCTCTATTATAAACTATATACATCGACTATGGCGAGTTTGCGGCTTATGATTTGGCAGTGGCATACAGGCTTTAGAAACAGAAGATAATAAAACGGCGAGGAAATGGACTTATTTGAATTCTAATATGATGCAAAGTAAAGAGGATAAGAATTTGTTACTAATTCAGGGGAAACCGGATTCCCCAGATTCGGCAGGTGTTGGGGCTGGTCAGCCAGGGCCCCCCCGGTCGTCATCAAGCAGCTGGTTTGAGAGGAACGAAAAGAATGAACAAAGGCTAGAAAAGACCCCCAATGAAGAGGAATGGATGAGAAAGATAGATTGGGATTGTAACGACATTTTTGGTAAGAGAGGGTCAGTCTTAAGAACCCCTCCTTCAGAAAATATAGAAATAATAAATAAAGAAAATAAAGAGAAACAAGTATATGAATATATATATGATGACGACGTCTTTCATGCAGACGATTTAGAACATCAAAACGAAGGACCAGACAAAAGAAAAAGAGTGGAAACTCCTCCAGAAGATGGACGAAAGACAGATACAAGAGAAAAGAAAATGAAGCCGACAGAGGGTATTACAGAAATCTCGAACAAACGGGACCTGCAAGCAGCAGATCCTAAGAAGAGACTTTTGAAATTCAATAAATATTTGTTGGAAGTTAAACAAAATATCGATAAGTTGGTCAAAGAGGTGGACAGCTCTTATAGAATAAAAGGGGAAGTGCGAACGATAACAGACACATTAGTGCAAAGTATGGAACGACTCCTAGACACAAATATTCAACAAATAATTGAACAAACTACTGCATTGATCGATGCAGGATCCAAAAGCCCTAAAAAAGTTTCTACGGGTCCAAAGATGGACATAGAAACGCAATGCAAAGCAACGCAAACCATGATTGATAATGTGTTATACGAAATTCCGAATGAAGTAGACGCGGATACTTACCTAGACATCAAAGATCTAGAATGGCATGAAGACGTGTATAAAAAAACCACAATAGCAATTAATAATCCTTTTCGAACAAGTACAGACGGAGATCAAATATATATTATAGATCCTGCCACAGACCTAAACGAAGGACTTGTGAGAAGACTGTTTGAATACCATCCGGAACTAAAATTGATACTGGATAATGAAAAGTCCAAGAATGGAGAAATTATGTGCCTACAGAAAACGAGTTCACTAAGCAAAGTAGGAAGTGAAACGGAGAGCTGTACTACTCAAACGACCTATGTGGTCACTATGGAATACGGAGACATAGACGAAAGTGAATTACAGTATAAGAACTACAATTTATTAAAAAAATTAAAAGAAATTTTAGTTAAAAAGGGAACCGTGCTAATTACTATGGCTATGCCCGAAAAGCATAACTTAAGCAACATAAGAAAAATGCTTGAATGTGCATTACATAACACAAAAATGGAAGCTATAATACTCACCACGAAAAGAAAAATGGAAGAATCTAAAGGGGAAAATGAGATATACCCTAGAAAAGATAACACCGACGAGCAATGGCGTACTGTAGGCAAGAAAAGAAAGCAAAGACAGACAAGAACCATCTTGGACATCAAATCTACAGGAACAGAAACGACTGACTATGAAAAGACTCTCAAGATGCTGAAAGCCAACATAGATATAAGTACGCTGGGAGTAACAGTCGAAAACATTAAAAAAGTAGGCAACGGAAACATTCGGCTTACCATAAAGGAAGACAAAGAAGGAGCAGCAAAGAATTTCAAAGAAATCGCAAATGAGAAATTCAAAGAAGAAGCGGTGGTCACAGAAGCGACAATGAAGAAAAAAGTTATCCTAATCAGAGATATAGATGCAGTTACTACTGAAGGCGAAATTATGGATGCATTAGCCAGCGAGATTAAAACGAATACGGACAGGCAAAACATAAAACTGCATACACTAAAAGTTACCAAAGACGGATATACTAAAGTTGCAACTGTTGGCATGCCTATCGAAGCGGCCTTCGAGATTATACGTAAGAGCAGAATTAAAATAGGATGGACGCGCTGTAGAATTGAGGAAATAATAACCCCTACACGATGCGGTAATTGTCTTTTCCATGGACACAAAACATCCGAGTGTAAGAAGGGAAAAATGGATAAGAAGAACACGTGCCTAAGATGTGGACAAAATGGACACATTCTAAAGAACTGTGTAAACCAAGCTAGGTGTTATGAATGTAATAGTGAAGAACACCAGGCTGCAACAATGTCATGCCCTAAGTACAAGCAACTGGTACTACAACTACGCAAAAACAGAGTAAAAGGACAACAAAGCAAGAATATACGCGAGACTGATAGCAGGTCCCCAACAAATAACAATAATGGTAAAAATTCTGCAAATTAATACTATGCGCGCTTACGCGGCTATGGACATGATGTACAAAAAGGCAAACGAAACGCAAATTGATTTAGTTATTGTGGGTGAACCTACCAAAAAGGTCGTCGAAAGTAAACGATGGTTAACGGACAAACGAAAAGATGTTGCAATTACAACGTTTAGCAATAACATACAGATCATAGATTACAGCGCTGAGGAGGGATTCTTATGGGTCAAAACTAATGGATGTGTAATATATGGATGCTACATCTCTCCAAATATCGACATAGTTCAGTTCGAAGAACTCATAAATAATATTGACACAGATATAAGAAAACATAGTGCAGACAAAATAATACTATGTGGGGACGTAAATTCTAAGTCATGGCTGTGGGGATCTCCTAGACAAGATAGGAGGGGTGAAATATTAATAGAATGGTTAACCTCAATGGGATGGTCAATTGCGAACAGGGGAAACACCCCTACATTCGTAAAAGGAAACATGAAATCTCATGTAGATGTGACATTTCACTCGGCAGCAATGAATGGCCAAATTGACAACTGGAAAGTACATACCGACGAATCACTGAGTGATCACCAATATATAGTGTTCACAATAAGCAGTGAGATCCGCCAAACTGACAACAGAAACGGCCAAGCCAAACGTAAAAGATGGAGTATCAACAACAGTCGTATGGATAAGTACAAAGAGAAGTTGTCAACACTAATGCAGCACGCGCTAGAGTCGGAGCCTTCTCCCGAGAAAATTATAGAAATTATAACTAACGCAAGTAATGAAACTTTTCCCCAAGCAACAGGCGGACATGGCAAAAGAAGGGGGATTTACTGGTGGAACGAGGAAATTCAACAACTACGAAAAGAATGCCTGAAAAAGCGAAGAATCATGACCAGAACGAACGCAAAGGCTAACGCGACCCAAGAAGAGAAAGAAAGAATGCAATTCGAATATTCGAATCAGAAACAAATACTAGTAAGAACAATAAAAAGAACTAAACAGGAAGCCTGGAAAAAACTGTGCGACGAACTAAATCAAAATATTTGGGGCGACGCTTATAAAATAGCAGCCAAAAAGCTAAGACTATTCCCTATCACCAAATTAACGGAAGAAGCCCAATTTGAAATAGCCAAGTCACTATTCCCTACCGCACCAGAAGCGGTTTGGACACACACAGAAATAAACAATAACGACTACGAGGAGTTTACAATCGATGAATTGCTATCTGCGACTAAAAGAATGAAGAAGAAAACTGCCCCTGGCCCGGATGGCATAACCGCCGAGTTAATTGGACCAGCCATAATGTTACACCCAGAATACTGCTTGGCTGCGTATAATAAAATCTTAAGATCTGGACTTATCCCCACTGAGTGGAAAAACGCGCAGCTCACACTAATAGAGAAACCTAAAAAGAACCCAGATGACACGACCACATACCGACCCCTGTGCCTACTCAATACAGCGGGGAAAATTCTTGAAAGAATGGTATATACCAGATTAGAACACGAGATTGAAAGCAAGGGCGGACTTTCGATAAACCAACACGGATTCCGAACAGGGCATTCCACGATCGGAGCTATGGTTGAAATTCAAAAGATCGCAGACAATTCTCATACAAAAAAATACGGCAGTGAAAGGTACTGCGCTATGATTGCTGTCGACATACGAAATGCCTTTAATTCCATACCCTGGACGGGAATAGTAAAAGAGCTGGAACGAAGACAAATCAGTCCATACTTAATACGTCTAATCAAAAATTATTTTAATAACCGGACCTTGACGGTAGCTAATAACCACAAGATGACATTATCCAGCGGAGTTCCACAGGGGTCGGTGTTAGGGCCACTTTTGTGGAATATTTATTATGATCCGTTGCTAGATCTAAAAGTACCAAGGAATGTAACACTAGTGGCATATGCCGACGACTTGGCCATCATAGCACAAGCGAAGTCCAAACTTGAATTGGAAACCAAACTTAACACAACGTTAATAAGGGTAAAAAGATGGTTAAAGAACAACGGCCTATCAATCGCCCCGGAAAAAACAGTTGCCTTAATCCTAACAGGCAGAAATAAACTTAAAACTTTAGATTTATATATAGATGATCATCGTATTGACGTCGCTAAAAACATTAAGTATTTGGGCCTGCACTTTGACCATAATATGAGAATGACCTCGCACATCTCCAACATTGCCAAAAAGGCTGAAAAATCCGCCCAAGCAATGAAAGGCATCATGACAAATATACGAGGGCCTACCTACAGCAAAAGAAAACTACTGCTTAGTGTAGTCTACTCAAAAATATTGTACGGTGCGCCCATCTGGCGAAAAGCAGCACGAAAAAAGAAGTACACAGACATCCTCAATAAAGTACAAAGAAGAGCGATATTAGGAGTGTGCTCAGGCTACCGCACTATATCAACGGAAGCATTACAGGTTATAGCAGGCTCTCCTCCTATAGACCTGCTGGCAGAGGAAAGATGTACATTATACAATCTCCAAGAGAATGCATCCAAAAAAGAAGCTCGTATAGAAACGATACGAAAATGGGAAGAGAGATGGGCTCGACTAACCGATAAAGCCCAATGGACCAAGATGCTAATCACCAACATCACAACATGGTATAACAGGAGACACGGAGAACTTGATTACTATTTAACGCAAATACTCTCCGGACATGGATGTTTTGGTAGTTACCTCAAAAGAATGCACATACGAGACACTGATACCTGTGCATACTGCGACAACCAAGACAGCCCAGAACATACTGTATTTGAATGTCAGCGATGGATACGCGAAAGACAAGAAATAAATACCATAGTAGAAGAACCTCTGACACCGGAAAATCTCATTGACAATATGTTAAAATCTGAGGCAAACTGGAATGAAATTAGTAAAAGACTTAGAAAAATCATGATAACCAAAGAACGAGATGGTAGGATAAGATAACACTGTGATATATAAATGCTTTAATCTACTCTATCATTAACTGTTGTATTGTTGAATTTAATTCTAGTCATTTTTTAGTCTGATAAATTTTATTTTTCCTTTAATATTTACAAGTAACAATATATCGTACTATACCTTAAATGTAATAATACACTGAATTAATTATACTTAACTAATAATCTTCATAAACTAGATAATGTAATACTTAAAAAAAAAAAAAAAAAGCAATGTACATAACTATATACATAACGACTGCAATATTCCGCGAACGCTGTCACGAAGTAATGCTATGCAGTTCCGTGACAGCGGTTTCAGAAGCCCACTTGGCCAGATACGGTCAACGGCAATTAAAAAAAAAAAAAAAAAATAATAATAATAATAATAATAATAATAATAATAATAATAATAATAATAATAATAATAATAATAATAATAATAATAATAATAATAATAATAATAATAATAATAATAATAATAATAATAATAATAATAATAATAATAATAATAATAATAATAATAATAATAATAATAATAATAATAATAATAATAATAATAATAATAATAATAATAATAATAATAATAATAATAATAATAATAATAATAATAATAATAATAATAATAATAATAATAATAATAATAATAATAATAATAATAATAATAATAATAATAATAATAATAATAATAATAATAATAATAATAATAATAATAATAATAATAATAATAATTGACATAGCCGCCGACAAACTAATACCATGGATGCAAAAGGCAGTCATCCTCGCAACAGCATCTATAGTTAGACATGTCCTCAACAGTTAGCTATACAAACCTTGATCTATAGATCCGGTTGTATAGTATGCACCACAAGATGTGTGAATTAAAAAAAAAAAAAAAAAAACCCGCTAGACCAGTGGAAGTAGGCAGGCGTATGCGCTGGACAAGAGAATTAAATATTAATCTAATACGCGCATACTATAAAGCGAGTAGGAATGAAGTAGATCTTACGCAGTATAGAAGAATAATGGCTGAAATATGGAGAGAAGAACATCCTGAATTACCATTACCTGACCAAAGACTATCTGATCAAGTACGATCGATACTTCGAAGACATGCTCTTTCGGATGCAGAATTAACAAGCATTAAGGAAGAAGTAGCAAGAGAACTTGGTGAAATGAATGATGACAACGATCATATTACTGAAGAACAAAATGATACTACTCAAGATTTGATACATGAGGAAGAACAGCAAGTAGAACTTATACAGGTAGGAAGTATGGAATCACAAATTAAAGAAGAATTACATAAACAATACACGTTATGGAAAGATATTGCGCCCAACAACAGGGAAAAAATAACTAAAGTTAAGTTAAATCAGAATGTGAAAGAAATCATAAACCATATGAATACAATATTGGAAGAATTTTTGGAAAAAAGCGAGAATTTGGAAGAAACCCATTTATTAGTTTACTGTGCAGCCAAGACTACAATGGTTTTAACGGGGCTGAAGACACCACCCAAAAAACCGGTTAATAACAACAATAAAGTAATGAACTGGAAGCAACGCATATAAAACAAAATTAAACATTTCAGAAGAATAATAGGACCAATCCAAACGTTCCTTAAACAAAACAATACAAGAAACACAAACCTAAAACAAAAAATAAAACAGCTAGCCAAGCAAGCTGATATAAAACCTACAGACCCAAGATATCAACAAAAACTTGGACTATATTTAGATACCTTGAAACAAAAAATCGCGGTGTTAGGTACTAAACTTAGAACTTATAATAAAAATGTAAGACGAAACAAAGAAAACAAAATGTTTTACGAAAATCAAAAAGGATTCTATGCATACTTAGAAAGAAAGCAGAAAGATGAAGAAGAAAAACCCCCGGAAAGTAAGGCCATGGAAGAATTTTGGAAAAATATATGGTCAAAAAGTGTTGAACATGATAAAAAAGCCTATTGGATAGAACAAGAACGGGATAATACAAACTGGCTGCCAATGGAGAACATAGGCTTAGCTGAAGAGGACATCGCAGCAGTAATAAATAAATGCTCAAATTGGAAGGCACCTGGTCCATATGGAATTCAGAATTTCTGGTGGAAGCGACTTAAATGCACACACAAAATACTAGTTAAACAAATACAAGAAATAATAGAAGATCCCCAAAAAACGCCACAGTTTCTCACAGAGGGAAGCACAACTATGATACCAAAGAGTGAGGACACTATACAACCGAAAAACTATCGTCCTATCACGTGTCTTCCCACACTGTATAAAATAATTACTGCGGTTGTAAAGAATAAAATTGAAGATCATCTGCATACACACAGCGTAATAGCAGAAGAGCAACTAGGGTGCAAAATAGGTTCAAAGGGTTGTAAGGAGTTGTTAATTATAGATACCGTAGTTACAAACCAAGCAAGGGTAAAGAAGAGAAACTTATCGATGGCTTGGGTTGACTATCGTAAAGCTTTCGATTCTGTACCTCATTCTACTAGAAACACTAAAAATGTATAAAATCAATGACAAGGTTATTAAACTTTTGCAACATCTTATGGTTACCTGGAGAACCAAACTAAAAGTGAATGTTAATAACATCAGTTACACCACAGAACAAGTTCCAATACGCAGAGGTATTTTTCAAGGCGATAGCCTTAGTCCAACATGGTTTTGCTTAGCACTTAACCCGTTAAGCAATATGCTAAAACGCAGCTCTTACGGATATAAGATCGACAGAGGCGATACAAAAATATGTCATTCGTTCTATATGGATGACCTAAAACTATACGCCAGCAATAATCAACAATTAAAAAGCGAATTAGAACTAGTAGCTAATTTCAGCAAATCCATAAAAATGGAACTAGGTACCGAAAAATGTGCCGTATTAAACATAAGGCGAGGAAAAGTTGAAGAACAAGAAGACATGGTACTAAGAGATGAAACACAAATAAATTCTATAAGCAAAGACAACCCCTACAAGTACCTCGGCATGCAGCAAGCACTAAACATTAATGATGATGAGATGAGAAAGACCACAAAGGAAAACTTATTTAGAAGAGTAAAAAGGATATTGGGAAGTCAACTTAATGCAAAAAACAAGATACTGGCCATTAATTCATGGGCCATCCCTGTATTTACATACACAATAGGGGTACTAAAATGGTCTAAAACGGAAGTAGAAGACACGGATAGAAGTATTAGAAAACTACTTACCCAATTTCGATGTCATCACCCTAGATCGTCTAATTTCAGGCTGTATCTTCCTAGGTCACAGCATGGAAGAGGGTTACGGAACCTAAAGATAGCACAGATACAGCAGATATCAAAATTGCGAGAATATTTTTACAATAAAAATTCGCCTTTACACAGAGTAATAACTGCTGTTGATAATTACTCGGCACTAAAATTAGCAGAACGAGATCTAAACATAGGAAATGCATCTCTCGCGCACTTAAAAGAAGAATGGAAGAGAAAACCGTTGCACGGCAAATTTGCGGAAATGATAGACAGCGAGAAGGTAGATAAGATCTCATCCGCTTTATATCTCACCAAACCTGCACTTATTGGAGAAACCGAAGGAAGCATCTTAGCGATCCAAGATCAGGTGATATCAACGCGAGTATATCTGAGAAACATAGTAAATCAGAACGTTGAAAATATTCAGTGCAGAATATGCAATCAAAAGCCGGAAACAATCTCGCACATAATAGGATCATGCAGCCAACTAGCGCCAACAGAATATACCAAGCGCCATAACAATATTGCAAATATCATACACTTAACAATATGCCAGAAACTAGGGCTAATAACTGATAGTAAGCCATACTATAAACATTACGCTGAGTCAGTTATAGACTCGAAAAATTACAAAATCTATTGGGATACCCAAATAAGAACTGATCGAGAAGTACCCCACAATAAACCCGACATTACAGTATTCTACAAACAAGACAAAACAGCAGATATAATTGACATATCAGTGCCACTTGATGAAAATGTCGGAAAGAAATATTTGGAAAAAATGAGCAAGTACCAAGATCTTGCCGTAGAAATAAAAAGGGTACATCAAGTAAAAACAGTAAGAATAATACCCTTAGTAATATCTGCAAACGGTTTAGTCCACATCAAATTTAAGGAAAACCTTCGAAAGCTGCAAATTAATGAAAATCTGTAGTGACTGCACAAAGGTCAGCTATACTATCTACATGTCACATCGTGCGTAAATACTTACCGCAAGAATGGTAATCTTGGTTACATACCCGATTACCTGTTTATCACCAGTAAAACTGTGAATTAAAAAAAAAAAAAAATAATAATAATAATAATAAAATTGTCTGGCCAGGCTCTAACTGCTACCGTAAGACTCACTCAGGCATGGTAGACGGTACAGCCAGCGACCTAAGTCAAGTAGCTCGTCGTACCAGCTATAAGAGCTATGATCATATGATCAACATGACACTTTATGGCCAGGCAGCGCAACCATGAAAACGTTTACGTCAGTAATGGTTCGGTGGGGCTCCGTTGCTGAATGTCATGAGTAGGCCGCTTCTTTTAGTACACCCCACAAGCTGGCAGTAGTTCTAAAATGCGCCACACCAATTATGAGTCAAAGAATACAAAGAGAAGCCGGACCAGATTTTAGTGATGACGACCGCAATGATAACAGGAATATTGAAAACCAGAACTTAAGAGCTGAAGATGGTTACAGAACACCAATACCGTCACCTGATAGCAGTGTTTCCCAAACTAATCAGTCCGGGACCGCCCTATCAGGCCTTCTCAGGCGGAGAATTAGATGGTCAGATGACATGAATACCGCCATCATAAAGGCGTATATGTACGCAACCCGCGCCGAATATATCGGAATCGGTTATCGGCAGGAAATGCACAAAATCTTTATCGAACAATATCCAGAATATAACTACTTGACCGAACAAAACATCGCAGATCGTAGAACCGCGATATACCGCAACAAACTTCTATCCGAGGTAATCATAGATCGAATCAGAGCTGAAACACAGAGACAAATAGCAAACGAAGAAAACTTGAACATCAGCAACGCTGTCTCAGATTATGTACGCACTTTTACTTTTGAATTTTTAAGCTGTATGCCCCATTTGACCATGCTCCATGCATCGATTACAACCGTGGGCACTTTACTACTATCGTTGGCGTAGCTTCTTTCTTACTTTGGTCGAAACTTGTACAATTTGCATAAGCAAAATTTCATAACCTAGCTTTTTCTAAATTGCGTTAGGTTCTTCAAAGATAGTTGGTTTGTGTAAATGATGCACTAAACACATTGAAAAGAATCCATTTCTTTATAATGGTTTCGCACTGTAATCAATAGTCCACTCAATTTAGAAGAAATTTTCATGAACAACGGAAAGTTGAGATAAGTCCATGGATTTTTGCATAGACCTTCCTTATGGGTTTTAAATAATGCCTCTAAAAGTCACCACCTGTACGTGGTGTGCTCAAAGAGACAATGAGGGAAAACCACACTCCCTAACGGATTGTATCGTTTTTCTCGGAAACTATTTGGTTTATCGAGATGAAGGCGGTTAGGTAAAATGTAAGTTAGATATGCTATGCAGGCTTCTTTTCCACTACATTCGGCAGAAGTCAGGCTTGAAGAAGGGTGTCAAGGCAACTGCTAAAATTGTCTTGGTAATGTGGCAAAAGCTCGGATCCCAACACAAAGATTGATGCCATTGAAAGAAAGCTGCAGAAGTTGTACGGTGAGTATGTGCTCCTAAAGAAGAACATTCCTTAACGAGATATATAGTAGCTATTCTCGTAAAATTATTTTTTTACATAATTACTTCATTTATTACTTATTGCTTTAATTATGCTTTTGGTATGAATACTTATGGGACGAACCTTATTTGACGTATCAAGCAAAGATGCACTGGAGACATCAGTCATCTTTTATTTTAACATCTCTTCCGCAAAATCCATCGGGCGGTATTATCGTTATTCCTGGTGCCAGCCGGATTTCGTATTGGTAAGTTAATTTTTAGAAGAGTACACTGTATGTATACTACTATCGCATCCAAAAGTTCTGAGCCCTAAGTTTGAATGTGTATAGCAAAAAACTAACCGCTCAAATTAATTCAAACGAAAACAGTTATATAGACAATTTATTTTTGTATAAAATAGTAAATTTGTAAAATTATCTAATTTTAGGTTTTTGAATTTTTACGAATTATGTTACAAAAAGTCCATTTAGTTACAAAAGTTTTGACGTGTCTTTAATAATTAATCTTTCAATAACTAACTACTAGAAAAATTTAATGTAATTTTATATATGAATGCTGTATGTAAATATGAGGAAATTTTTGCAATTTGGTATCTGTATTATTTCTCAAGTTATTCTATGAAATAGAGGATAATGCATTCTAGTCTTCTAGTGCTTTACCAAGACCTTTTTTTACAAAAAATAGAATTTTTTAATAAAACAGTTACGTTAAGAAAGTTTGGAAATATTCACGAATTAATTAATAAATTGTTCTTTAAACAATTATTTATTAATTAATTCGTGAATATTTTTAAAATTTTCGAATCTCTTCGAAACCAAAATCTTATATGCAAACAAAGTAAATTAAAGCGTTTACTGTCTCCAGCCTTACTTTGTGGAACTCCATAATCATGAAATATAATATAAATACAAAGATTAGTTCAAGTTTCACAAGTTTTATTAATATCTTAACCTGACAATATTGTTTCGACACTTTGTGTCATTATCAAAGGTAGATAAGATTGATAAACAAACACGTTGCTAAGGATGAATACATACAAAAAATAGGTAACTAAATACAAAACATAACAAAAACTAAATATCTAACACTTCTAATAAAGGAGAATTACTAAGCTCAGTTTGTTCATTCATTAAAGGTACTGTGCGTTTATGTCTGTATATTTCAAAATCTTCTAAAATGTCTAATTTGTGTTTGTTGTTGCAAAAATGTAAGAATTTAATGTTGTTTTGAGGTGTCATTGGGTGGTTCTGTTCCAAAATGTGTTTGGCATAATTCGATTTTTCTGGATGTTTAAGTCTATAAGAGCGTACGTGCTCTTTGTATCTTATGTCGAAATTTCTAAGTGTTTGGCCAATATAAATCGAGTTACAAAAAGAACAATTCAAACGGTAAATGCCGGATTTCATGATATCTTGTGTTTTGTCTTTAGCATTGAATAAAAATGAAAAGGTGTTGGTGTTAGTTTTATAGGTTATTTTGTAACTGGTGGTTTTTCTTAGTATAGTTGCAATTTGTTCTGATATCTTGCCAAAGTATGGTATTGATATGTAGTGTGTCTTGTATTTGAGTGTCAATTGGAAATATTCTTTTGATAGCTAACCTATAATCTTTTTGTTGAATTAAAGTGTCAATCATATTATGGTTATAATGGTTTGCATGTGCTAATTGTTTGATGATTGAAATTTCTTTATCAAAATGTGATCGTTTCATTGGAGTAGTTAAAGCTCGGTGTACTAAAGATCTATAAGCCGCTAGTTTATGCATTTTATGATGACATAAATCGTTAGGTATAGTGACGTCTGTGCTTGTGGGTTTTCTGTATATGGAAAAACCAAATTCATTGTTTGTATTAATTGTAATAGTTAAATCTAAAAAATTAATAGCTCTATTTTGTTCTGTTTCTAGCGTAAACGTGATGTTTGTGTGAAGACTGTTAATAAGAATTAAAAACTCATTGATAACCTCAAAAGAACTGTCAAAACAAGCTAAAATGTCATCAACGTAACGAAACCAAAAAATAATGTGTTTAGAAAGATCTAATTCAAATATTCGATCTTCCAAATTATCCATAAATATGTTCATAAAAAAATTAAATTAAGTAAATTAAGATTTCAAAAAAAGGCGAACACCCTGTTCGTATATGTTTGTTTGTTTGTGTTTGGGCGAGATCAGGATGGCGGAGCATCCGTCGTACCTCATGGCACCGATTGCTATGATCATTTGGCGACCCTACTAGAATTTAGCCGAATCTGGGGGAATTCCACCCCCAGTAGGGATCTTTATCGTGCCAAACATCGCATTGACACGGGACCTACAGTTTTACTTCCTCTCCGAAAAGAAGGCATGTTTTAAATTTTTCTCCGCTATGAAAAATTGCCAGTTCGGCCGGGGATCGAACCTGCGATCTTTGGATTATGAAGCAAACATGCAAACCACTAATCCACCGAGACTGGCTGTTCGTATATGTTGGATACAAAATTGCCAATACGAAACCTTTTATCCGGCTAGCACCAGGAATAACGATTAATAGCGCCTGATAAGTTTTGTCAAAGAAATTCTATGGTAAACGATGACTGGACCATGATCGCGTCCGGCTCTCAACGAATTTGTTTTAACTACTTCATGACGAATACGACACTACAAAAAGTTACGTCCGAAAGTTCTTGTAATACTGGTGCAAATTGCTGATCTATGTATGACATAATTTATTTTTTCGAGGTACTAAAAGACATTTGGACATTTTGGTAGAAATTGACGTAAACTTTATTTTACCTAACCGCCTTCATCTCAATAAACCTAATAGTTTCCAAGAAAAACTACAAAAACCGTTAGATGGCGTGGTTTAATCTCATTATCTCTTCGAGCTCACTACCTACAGGTAGTGACTTTTACGGGATTATTTAACAACTGGACTACAATGGCTGTTGACGAAAATCCGCCACAAGTAATCCGTCCGGAATTGGTCAGGATTAGACCATTTTGCCTTTGAACTTTAAACAAAACTAATCTCAAAAGATCTCACAAACATTTCAACAGATGTTTACTTTTGAAATGTTTTTATTTACAAAACTTGAATGAAATAGAAAATCACGTTTGATGTTATAGTTTTTCCCAACAGATGTAGTAGGACTGGGATTGCTTTTCGAGAGAATTACTAGTTTAAAGTTGATCAAAGTAAGAATATAATTTTTAAAAAATTACTTTGCATAAAAAGACACTTCAGCATCTGTCAATGAGAAAACAAAAATTTTCGCAATTATAATTTAGAATATTTGCTTTTTAATATGTATTTTGTTCCGTTCGGAAGCTAGAGCCGTTCCCTAGAGCACTGCAGCCAGTTTGCTTATTGTGCCTCTCCCGTGATTAGATGATCTATTCCAGTATTTTTGCTCCCAGTATTATCTTGTACCGGTCTTGACTGATTGGGTTCTATATTCTTTTGTGTCAAGTTCTCCAGTATAGTTTGTCTTTTGCGATCCATTATTTCACACTCACATAATAGGTGTTGTATTGTTGTACGATTTCCTTCCGGATAGCCTGCAATTGGGGACTCATTATACAATCCCATATTGTACAGGTATTTTTTAACAGGTGCACGCCCTGTTAAGTATCCTGCCACTATTCTCAACTGATTTCTAGTTAGTGTTAATAGTTTTTCAGTTTTGTTTTGTCACGGTGTCTCTATGAAAGCTTAGCGTGTTCTTGGCCTGGTGTTGGTTCTGGACCAAGGTATGGAGTTGATGATAGCCTTCTAGTCAGTTCATCAGCTTTTTCGTTGTTCGTGATTCTACAATGTCCTGGCACCCAAATGAGCTTTATATCACAATTTACTTTAAAGTCATCTGTAAATCGTCTTTTAAAGAATGATATTTTTTGGGTAATTCAGTTGTGCTCTTTTGATTTGTGTTTAAGATGGTATTAGTAATGGGCCAATATTGCCAGATGTGTCTATTTCATATTTTACCTTTTTTAAATATATAGTTACTTAGTGAATCCGTATTTTTACCTATATCACCTTTTTTCTATTCTCATTATCCGACGGTTTGAATCCAGAAGTAGTTATTTGTATAATTATTAACCATATTCAAAAACATATATTTTCAGAGTTTTCTCTTTTCATTTATTATTTTCAAATCTTTAAGGGCAGTGTATTGTAGAAAAAGAAAAATCATTAAAAAGCAACAGGTAAGATAGAGAAGAAATAATAATCATTATGTACGACTGCATTTTAAAGTACCGACGGTACTGTACCGTTTATAACGTAGTTTTGAGGTTCAAGATTTCGTAGTTCATTATAATAAAAGTATAGTAAAATAAAGTAGTTACTTCAATTTACTGTTATAATAAAATACCTGTACGTCAGCTGAAGCAATAGCAAAACAGTACTATAACATATTCAGTTTTCCAATGGTAACTATATATTACACGTCCAATTTTCTTCTGCCAAGAAAAGATGTCAAATTTATAAACCGAATTTTTCCGGTAATTTTATCTACGATCATAGAAAACCGACTACTTTTTACACTGATTTTCGTGTAAAACGTTAACGTTTATTGAACTAGCGTTATAAAACTTTTATTGCACGCTAATGTCAACAATATATTGCTGTGTTATTTGCAGGTAGAAATGTTAAATAGGTAATTTGGGTTGCCTATCTTTCAGGCGTTCGTAATTGAATCTTTGTTAAAAGGTTTATTTAATAGTTTCAGAAGTACGGTTGAAGCTAGCTATATACAGGAATTAAGTTAAATACATCCTGGGGCCGGCGGTAGACGAGTGGTGTCAGTGCATCACTCGTGTTCCAAGGGTCGTGGGTTCGAATCCCACTTGGTGCGGCGGGATTTTTCTAATTGGAAAATTCCACCACCTCAACTATGGATGTATGTCTTCGTGTTGCATGTTAGATGGGGGACAGATGACCTTAGCTGTTGGTTCCCCCGTAGTGTAGGCGTGAAAAAAAAATACATCCTCTTCGCGATAATTTCTTGTTAAAGTTGCATTTCATGCAAGATTATTTAACGATCCGATCTATTCATTACATAACCTCAATTTTTGAAAATAATTTTCAAAATGGGTTTCTTTAGAGGAATAATTTATTCATATTATGTTAACATGCATAAAAAGTTTTATATTTCAACAAAAGGATACTATTTAAGGGTGTATATATTTTAATAATGTTGTTTGTTTTTATGTAATTTGTATTGTGAAAAACAAGGAGTAATCTCCAGAACGTATTGAGAGGAGGGCGTGTTGTTTGCATAATTATTAACCTATAAAAAACATGCATTTCAATAATTTAGAAAAATAAAGTAAGGTTACAAATTTTTGAATAGAAGAAATTTGTGCATATAAATGGATATACCTTACCTGTTTGTCGATATATCAAGAAAATAATAATTTATTGAATTGATTTGGATAATTTTACAACTTATAGAACTTATTAGTTTGGAAAATATTTCAAGAAGAATTAATTTTCTGCAAACTTGCAATTTTGAAATCTCGCCACCAGTCAAGAGGTTGGTTGTGGATATTATAGCGGTATTTTTTTCACGGGACCAATTTTAAGAAAGTGTCGAGTGTGCGGAAAAATCGTAAGTGACATTAATTCGAATTTTATACTGGCCAGTAAAATATATCATTTCGGACAAATATTTTATTAAAGAAAAGAATAAAACGTAACCTTTGAGAGAACTTAACATATTTGTTTAAATATTAAAAAAATAAGAATTTAGAAAATTTGCTACATTGATTTTTATTTAAATTATTTTGTTTAGTAGTTTAGTTATAAGGTACATAAAAAAATGACGTAGAAATCCCTAACATAACATAAATAATGTAACAAGCCGTTACTTCTGTTCTTTATACATTCTGGTAAACAAATGTCCCGTTGTAGGGAGTTTAGTCAGAAGTAGCAAACAATACTTTCTGAGGAGTTGACATTACTATATACTTATTTATTTGCTTGGTGGAATGTAAGAAAAATTATTAATAAATGGTTTTGTTATCTTATTACTCTTTTTTATTTTGATTATGACTTTATTTATATTGGTTATTATGATGACTATCAACAGAAATCCACAACTAGTGATATAGAGACATGAAACTCTTGCAGGGCGTGGTTTATAGGTTCTTTAAGCAGGAAGTATCATATCCAATAGGCATCAGTTTACATATCACTTACCTTTGTTTTAGCAAGTACAAAAGCTTATTTAAATCTTTGATACAAATAAATAGAATTAAATCTCAGAGAAATTAAACATTTATATTCAGCTGACAGAACTACTCACAAATTACTACAACGTTGTTCAGGGAGATAGAAAATTCTTAAAGGTACCTCAGCCGGCTGTAACAAGCTAATAATAACACCTCTTCACTATCGGTTTCTCAAATGGGTTCTATTTTCATAATATCTTAATTCAATAGTAGAGCTGTGTTATTAAGTTTAATACTAAATCTTAGTTTTTCTTTAAAATTTTATATAAATTATATCTTTTAAAAAGGTAATTAAATTTTTTATGATTACAATTTTATAGGTATTTTATCCAAAATCCCTATCCAATATAGGACACTATGTCTGAACAGGTACTTTATTCAATCAAAACAAGTCACTGTAATTGCCACTTACTTGAAAGGTAACCACCAATGAAGGATAGGTTATTATAAGAACATGATTATTTCTTACTGATGTCGATTCGATTAATTCCCAGCAGCTATGATAGTGAATAACGTTTTCTTGCACTCATTACAACCAATAATAATAAGCTTTCCAGAACTCTTCAAAATTTTATAACCAGAAAGAATTGTACCCTGACGTAAGGAAGGGTCTGACAGTTTTCACTCTGGTAAAGTTGTTTTGACAACTTTTTAATTACATACAAATTTCCAAGTATTTTTGCTTGGCTTAAACAGTAACAATTTTCTTTATTGATGATCAGTAGTTATCAATTAATTAATAACTTTCTTGAACACAGTATGGCGATAGCTCTTTTAGTACTATCCGTAGTTAATTATTTAATAACTTCTTTTTTTGAACTAACTTGTAAGACAGCTCACAACCTTTACAATTATTATGAACAAATTCAAAACTTCTTGCAATATTAGCAAAGAAAACTTCAAGACTTTCTTAATTGTTCTGAAGGGAAGAAATTTTTCCTTTAAAAACTTTTTTTCTCTCATCCTTCTTTTTTTTCTTCTTAGCAACCAACCAAACAAAAACAAACGATAGTACTTCAGCTACTCCCTTTTCTTTCTGGACCTTTTCTTGTAAATGCAACTTTTGAAATATTGAAAACCCTGCCAACCTGTCTTTCTCTCCTTAGGTTTTCTTTTCTTCGGCAGATGTAATATGATTGGTGTAAGCTTTGCTAACGAGTACTCTTCTTGTCTACCACTATCCACAGCAACACCATTTGCCTTCGAATAATCTTGATCATTACTAGATACAGTAATCCATTTTGGTAATTCTTCAAAGGTAAGATTGTACCATCTGCGCTGCCTTTGTTTGACTATTGCTGTAAACATGAATAGTAACACATAATCCCTAGGATTAAGTTTGATATAAACATGAAAGGTAATACCATTAAGTTTAAGCACCGCTTTTTTCTTGTTTGCTGCTTTGAATTGCTGAACTCTTTCAGCTGTAGAGAGCACCTGTCTTATTTCGTTACCGACCACACGATATCCCAGGAATAGCGAGCACCACAAAACTAAGTAGCACCCCAACGAATTCATTATAACAAATAAATACACTGATATTCGTTTAAACAACACCAGCAGAAACAACGCACCGTCGGTGTAAATGACATTTAGTTATTGTGCAGTTTTACCAACCCGCAATTTTTTCATGGTTACCAATCCATTTTCTCCGCCAGTGGCGTCGGCGGTATTGTCACAATAAAATAAAAGGCTGATTAGTAGTTTTGTTAATTGTTTATTTATTATTTATGTGTGCAGAAATAAAAATTGTGTTTCTATCGATATATTTAAATTTTATTTATTGTTCATGTTTCTTCCTTGTGTGGAAATAATTTGTGATTTGCAGAGTGTTACAATTTTCCCAGCCCGGGTGTTAGTATTACAGGTGGACCCACTGATATTGGAAATTGGTAAGGTTGATGTATTACAAATTTAAGAGATATTTGTCGATTGCTTTACTGAAACTAAAGTTGGAGCTAGTGACGGGGCAAAAATTTGTTATGTAAAAAAATTTTGTAGTGATATACGGTTGTATTGTGGTTTTGTTTTATTAAAGTGTATACCACTGCAATATGTATGATACATGATTTATGTATATTTTATAAATTGGTTGCTAAACAACTTAACACGTAAAAATGAAAGAACGCTGATATATGTACATGACATAATCCAGAAATTTGAAAAAATATCGATATAATATGATCGTAGATAAAACGTTGTAAGATACAGGTGTAAAAAGTTTCTTCATTGAATTCACTCTTTTAAAACACTCGCTCGTACCTTGCTCGTGCTTTAAACCGTTCGTAAAATAAAGAATAGCTTTTTACACTTGTATCTTAAATATCTATTATAGACTCGCCCTTTTTATAGACCTTGCTTGCTCATAAAGTCGTACATTATGTACTATTTACGTGAATAGGTATTATTATTGTCATTATGTCGTTATTATTATTCCACTTTGTATTCCTATTTTTGTTTCGATTTAAATTAAACAACTGTAGGGATAACGAGGAATAAAGATATGATTTGTTTCTTTATTTAACTTGCTACTTGTAGTAGTCCTTCCTTCTCTCCAGTAGTCGAACCTTAATGTAAAAATGTTTATAAGTAATTTTGAAAACATGTTTACATAAAATATATCCATAAAAAGTTTTTGTGAAGAGAAATAATGAACAAACTATTCGTAATAGAAATATCCCCAACAAAAAAGGTAATTATCATTAAATTTGCATACATATTAAACTAACAAATAAGCTTTGACCTATTAATTGTTATGACATGACATGATTAAATAAGCATTGTAAAAATTCCACTTTATAATTAATTAAATGGAATAGTTATTTATGTAGTAACAATTATACTAAATGAGTACTTACCTATTACATTTATTTTTTAATTATAAAGAAAGTTATTAATGGATTATTCTGATAAATTTCAAGACTTTCTAATAATCGATCATTACTAAATAAATAGTAATTCCGAACCTCAACATTTATATATAGAACAAAAGGGAAATAATAATTAGTCAAGACGATAGTGTACTGCCAGAGTGCTGTTTGGTTTTATGAAACGATTTCGCGAAGGAAATAAGTGGTCACATATAACTGTAGTTTAAAAAAGTGGTATAGGTTGGATATAAATATAGACCTGTTAGTAACGTTACTAGTGACGACAGCAGAGATTCGCATTTAAACTCAGTAAAACATAAAAAATGTTGAGAAGCGCAACAATATTTGTGACCATAACATTTCTGCATTCATGGCAAGCAACCGCACAACCAACTGGTAAATAATCTAGTAAATCAAGATTCTTCAATAATTACATTCAAATAGTTTGGATCAATAATAGGTTTTATGTTGATTTTTAGGATGTTCAATAACTTTTCCCAAACCAGATGACCGAAATCAGCCTATCATATTGGTTAATCATAAGAAGAAATACAATCTCTTTGTTCCTGAAAATGGCAAAGCCAACTTGAAATCTGGGGAGACTATAGAGTTGTTTTGTCCGAATACCAAAAATACTTTGACACAAAGTAAGTATTCTAATAAGAACAAAAAATTACTTGTTTTGCTTATTGTAATTTAAATTCCGCTGCTACCTATTTTTAAATAAAAGTATATGAAATTTTAATGGTAACCTTCACCGTGACAGTGTTATACTGAAATTTAGATCGTACCCTAAATGTTTACATATAAATGTTTTAACGAAATGCTTTAATTGTTGTTAACATTATTACTGCTTCAACAGAAAAAGTATTATGTAATTATTAGAAACAGGATTTCCATGCAATTTCTTTCTCGCAAAGATTGTCGATATCCAAGGTCATCCATCATAAACAATACAGAACTACTATCCATTTTTTTTCTAGAGTCTTCTGACTTTGAAAGCGTATTGCTCGGGAACTACTGAACCGAATTAAATATTCTAAAAACGAGCAAATAGCAAATGCATTTCTACATACTACAGTAAAATATCATATATCTAACTGATATACTTTTGTTTTTATCGGACGATACGCAATAAAAGGTACCCATTTTTAGGGACAATTTCATTGAAAGTAAGTTCATTAATTTTTTTCTCAGAAAGTAAGTATCATATATCTGTGAGATTTTTGTATGGGTTAGAAAGAAACCTTGCGGTTCTTATGCTATCAATTTTCAGACAAAAAAGCGATTTATTTAAGATTTATGTGAAAAAATAGCGAACTATGCGTTCTTATTTATTAATAGAGATAGCGTAAAATTTTTTTCGCTAAATCAAAACTTTTCATGTGTAGACATTATTTTTTTCAAAAAAATGTTCCTAATTTTAATAATAAAAATGCGGAAACAAAAAAACGATTTTTGATGACAGGCGGTTTCGACAAAAAACGGTTTTTTTGTTATTACACTTTTATTGTTAAAATTCGAAACATATTTTTAAAGAAAATAATGTCTACATATAAAAAGTGTTAATTTAGCGAAAAAAGTTTGACGCTATCTCCATTAATAAACAAGAACGCATAGTTCGCTATTTTTTCATATATATCTTAAATAAAACACTTCTTTGTCCGGGGATAACTAAATTAATAGGATAACAACCGCAAAGTTTCTTTCTAACTCCTACAAAAATCTCATAGATATATGAGATATACTTTCTGAGGAAAAAAAAATTTAACTCACTCTCAATGAAATTGTCCCTAAAAATGGGTACCTTGTATTATGTATCGTCCGATAAAAATAAAAGTATACCAGTTAGAAATATAATATTTTACAGTAGTATGTAGAAATTAATTTACTATTTGCTCGTTTTTAAAATATTTAATTCGGTCCAGTAGTTCCCGAGTAATATGCTTTCGAAGTCAGAGGACTCTAGAAAAAAAATGGATAGTAATCGGTAGCATTGAGTCATTGATCTATTAGGAAAGTATTGTTTTTTAACAATGTGTAAAAGCAAGTAAACCATATAGGTAGTCAATTCAACAGTTTTACTCATTTATGTAATCGACTGAGACACTTGCATAATTGAAGGAATTTTTAACAGATCAAGTGTAAATTGATAACTATCTCTTGATTCCGCTATCTTATTTCCGCTATTATCATAAATATCACAGTTCAATTCACGTTAATTTGTTGTCAATGGAGTATTATAGCTTCATGAGTTGGATCCCAGAGCCTAGAAATAATTTGCCGGTTCGAGGCTCAAACTCATGCCGACCCAGAATATGTGTAATTCTTCACTGTCAATGATTTTGCTTCATTATTTGCATTTACCTAGTATCCAGATTCATTTAACCTTTGGAGCCCGAAGCTTTTTTAGTGATTCCGCACCCGAAGCGGGGTGCAAAATATACCCCACCTTTAACTGCATTTAGAGCTTGTTTGTGTGGTTTGAAAGTTTATGGATTAATTATTTAGGAACTCTTAACGAAACCATAATCTATTTAGAACACAATTTTATTTAAATTGAAAAAGATTACGAAAAGTACAAAAAAATCATTAACTACAATATTAACCTTAGCATTTGTTGCAACACTTTTTACAGAATCTGCGACTTTTTCTGTCCGTACCCCTTGGATAAAAGTATGCAACGTCTTTGTTTCTTTTTTTTCTGGAGTATGTGGATTATCACTCACCTGTGGCACTAATAAATTCATTCGAAAAAAACATGAAAACGATTTTATTTTGTTTTTTTTATTTCCATGACATTTCTAAAAAGGTAAATGAGGATACCTTAAGTGGATAATTCCCTATCGTTGAAAATGTAAAAGATACCACAAAAAACATAGGTTGGGGTGCACTTGCACCCCGCTTCGGGCTCGAAAGGTTAAATATATATTTAAGTAACGTACTTGACAGTCGTATTCAAAAAAGGGAATCATCAGATGCATATTTATCCGATTTCTGGCATTGTAATCAGTAGCTAAGAAACCTTATCTTAGTTCCGGCATAATTTATTTTTTTTATTATTTTATTATTCAATTAAAAAGTACTTTGCATTGTATTACCGTATCCAATACCTGTGGATGATACAAAAATATTATCTTTTTGTGACAAATTAAAATAATATCCTTCATTTGCTTAAACAATAAATTACGTATTAAACTAAAGACTAGCAATCAATGAATTAGAGGAAACCGATAATCCCTGGTTTTCTTATCAACAAACTTATGTAATATTTCTTAATGCGTCTTATAATATTGACAATAAAAAGAGATATCTTTATTTATTGCCTAGCAAATAACTTTTGGAAGAAAGTTTTCGTAGACATCTACATACTCCACTTTTGAAACGCATCATTAAACTTAGAATCGAGAAGCGTTCAAGAAAGATCAAGTCACTTTATAATAACTGTCCACAGTTTGACCACATCTGTCCATTAGAAGTATTCTTTTGTCTACTGAAGGTTGATTATTACTCGAGCCAGAACTGTCAAACTGTATGCTGTAGTTCATCCTCTTTTGATTTGGGACGAAACGTCTGTCAATTGCTTGCTCACCAAAAACATTTATTTCCTTGTCAAGAGTTAATTGCTATGTAAAAATAAAAATTTGATAAATTTTATTCAATGTCCTTTGCATGCTATTTTTACAGTACCTACATAAAATCTATCAGAGTAAGTTATTCACCTTTTGTCTACAGCGATCCTTACGTTGTAAATCAAGTTTAGAATTGTTTATGCCGCTGAGCTCTTAATTAAAAATACAGTTTTTTGTAAAATTCCTGAAACACGTCGATTTTGCGATTTGTATATCAAAATAATTTTCCAACATTCATTTGTTTTTAAGTGATGTTAAATGGCAAACTTTTTTCCGTGATTTGGTTAAATCCTTCAATTGTCTAAATGACAATAGAAAAATTTTCATACCTTACAAAAAAAAAACTTTCAAGAAATATATCACTGAATGTTTAGAAACACTTTTATTTGAATGCAAAAAAGAAACTTTCATTCAAATTAACAATCAAATAAACAATAACAAATAAACGGCACAATAAATCAAAGATTTGAATATGAAAACAACTTCAGGTATCAAAATAAATGCTCAAAATTCCATCAACTCACTTCTTGACAATAAGCAAGTCTATCCACAGCATGAGGGGTTTGGTACAAGAACCGTACAAGTCATTTTGTGCGTTGCGTTGTTTGGATTAAAAAGGGCACAGTAAACTTCAGAAATTAACTGAAGTATAATAGTTATTTATGTATTAAGGGCATAAAGAAGCTTTTATGGCCAGAAGCGTTATTTCTAAACCGAGGCGTCAGCCGAGGGCTAGGAAAAGGCTGTAGGGCCATAAAAGCAAGTTATGCCCGAAATGCATACACTATTTTATGCACAGATTGTTATTATCTCAAATCTATTATTGTGTAAAAAATATAATTAAATGAGTACGTAGGTTACATCAAGCCGCTGTACGTATACTTATGTGCTTATATACGAAGTACGTTACTATAGTTACTATCTAAAATACTTAATTTCAGCTTATTTTCATTGGTGATAAGTTTACAAATTATATTAAGAACCAATCAAGTTCTACAAATACAGCTCTGACATTTAATTGACGTTTCATTATTGCCCGTCGGATCATAAAGAGGCCCTTGGGGCATAAAGAGACAGTTATGTTTAGATAAATCTAGCAATAATAGTCTAATTATAATGCATCTGTGCATAAACATTTTTATGATCTAGTGCTAACTTGAATACATTTGGTAGACAGACAGTACATATTTTTTAGGGGGGAAGGTATGAATTTAAAAATAGTTACTGAACTTAATATAGTGATGTTTATACAAAATGTACCATAACTAACGACAAATTGCGATATAATCACAGTTTCTGATCACGTTGGTGGTAATAACAGTAGGTACATGTACCCGAGATTTTTTTTATTTTTTAACATTTTGGTTTTACTTTGCAAACTTACATAATATATAGGCACACGACCTTTACCTATGGTTGTTCAAAATTTTATTTTTTTCATATTCGTAAAATTAAACAGTTTTCTGCATTTTCTAAAAATTGAGAATGTTGTACATGTACAGTTATTGCATCAAATACCTGAATCCGCTTAAGGCATTATGAATAACATCTTCAGCAATTCTTTGAATTCCTGTTTAATACAATTTTTTTGATTTTCGTAGTTTTCTGGTGAAGTAGAATAACTTTTGATTTTAAATGGCCCCTTGAAAGATAATCGGGGCCCATGTCTACCGATCCACCTTGAAGGAAAACAATGATGAACAATGACATAATATGGTGTTGCGCCATCTAATTAATACTAAAGGGCATTATTTGGCACATCTGGAGCATCTTGGTTTGTCAAGTATTAAAAGGATAACTCTTTTTCTCCACTAATATGTGTAGATACTGAATTCTGATGTGATTTTCTGCTTCAACTCTTCAATTTTCTTTGAATTGTAAAAAGAATGTCAAATACAGCGAATACTATGAATAAGTGAATAACCGACACCTATTCGCATTTGTTTCTTAAAACGACGTTGTTTATCTTTTTTGGATACTAATAATAAAGTTAGTTTATCCAACACCTCTAAATAAAAAGGACGCTATCTTGATGTTTTTAAATAAAGTTTACTCACTTGTGGGTACAAAAACTTTTTACCCACTGTAGAACAGTGATTGGCTGCTATTGTATGCAGATAGCAACTATTCATCAGCTTATGTTGCATAATATTATTAGAATCCAGTCATCGAGCTAGATTATCAAATTTATTACCGTCAAAAACTAGAAACTAAACCATACATTGTAAATTTAATACTTAAACTTAAATAACGAGATGTTGAATAAAACGTTGTATGGTTAAAGATATTATTCATTCAAAAAATTTACTAAATAACTATAACAATAGGATTCTAAGTACATACTTTATTTCTCAAAAAAATTATTTTGTAAGGTAGTAAGATTTTTATATACTGTCATTTATACAAGTAAAGAATTTATCATATCACGGAAAAAATTAGAGGTTGAGAAAAAATCACTTAAAAACAACTAAATCTCGAAAACGAATTTTGATATAAAAATGCCCATCTTTAAAACAAGAAAATAGACATATTTCAGAATTTTTACGAAAAAATGTTACTGCACAGAATTTGTGCTTCACTACACAAGTAGTAATTCGGTGCCTCGCCTTGCTTATACTCATTCAAGCAAAATTGATCCGATTTCAAATCTGTTCGCCAAATTATTCTAGAGGGCAGGGTTTTTGAGTAATACGCATTTAAAGTTTTGCAAAGTTTGTATTCCAATATAATGTACACAATATGATACATGTACCCTTGTACAGTTACCTCATGAAAAACACATTTCTTTCTGGTTTTCTACTGTACTTAACTGGAGGAACATCCTTGTTTAGTGTCCAGCAATAATCTGCAAGCATTTTGGGCCTCATCATCCTTGGTAGCGCTTTTCCATTGTAGCTATACCCTGATGTAAGCGTTCACCATGTTCGTTACTGACATCTCCAGGATTTTGTGGAAGAAAGTCCAAATGTGACCACTAAAATAGATTTTCAGCTACATATTGCATACACGGGATCTGTAGTTTTTAATAAGTTCCCTAACAGTTCTTGGTAGTTCTCGGCCTGCTTATTTTCTAGGAAGCTTTTCACAATTTTCGGAAATGATCGAATGCAGCTGCCTCAGGCTCTTTCAGTCGTTGTTCAAATTGCGGATTCTTCATAAATTTTCTTATTTGTGGTCCAACAAATATCTCTTCTTTGGTTTTTGCGTCACTTATTCTAGGAAACTTGCTCTTCAGAACAAGAAAACCTTCGCCATTACCATCCATTGCTTTTACGAAGTTGTACATCAAACTAAGTTTGATATGCAATAGTGTAAGGTACACTTTTGTGCGTTCACAAGAGACTGACAAATGACATTTTTATCTCAAGGTATTAGATTTTTTCTCTTTGGCCACTGCTTCTTTACCAAGTCATTTTTCTCTAGCCCAACAGTCCCATTCACAAAAAAAGAAACAGAACTTTATGTTGTATCTAAGCTTATTACTATTATTATAAATATCATTTTAACAAGTCCAGAAAACAAACTGTATACTAGGTTGTTTTGAACAAAATGTATAGCTGCTTTAAAACGAAAACGTCAGTCGCAAAGACTTGCCTTACAGGCTAAGTTTCAGAATCAGCACACAAAAATACATAAGAATCAGTTAAAGTTATCCATTTAACAAAATTACTATCGACACGTATTATTTTTGAAAAAATTGTCAGATTTTGGCCTTTTCTGGTTAACCTGAACATAATAAGTAAATATACAGTGCAAACATGTCAGTCAAGTATGCATTTCAAGGTACTAACTATGTATCACTCTACACTGTTCATGTGCTCAAGGAAAGTCGATACAAGTTTTAACCTTTTACGTATTGGCAGGGAAAAGATAAGGAGCAGAATTTTTGTAAAAAGTGTACTTTGGGGTAATGTGGTGCAAAAATTTTCAAGACCGACATTAAATTGTAAATTAAGGTTGTGTGAAAAAACATAATTTTGATAGACAAATGTGATTAAACTGTTGATATAGGCTACACTATGGAAATTGCAATTGGGTGTTATCAGATAAGAATTTTTCATATCTTACATTTGAGCCTGATATTAGCGTTGAGTAGTCAAAGCAAAACTTTTGATAAAAAAAATTTTGGCAAATTTTTGATTTATGACATTTAAAACATTTTTTGCTAGGTAATTGTGCACAGAATCTGTGTAAACGAATTGTTTAGGCTTTATTAGCAAATTTCAGATACATCATTTGAAAAATTAAATACATTCTCTTGATATGTAACTGCTCACTATTAGTTTCCTTAGTCTCAATAAAGTCAGATATCTTCTGGCACAGATCTACCTTTAACTTTCTCCAATAAACTTGCATAATATATACATTTTAAAAAATATGTAGGCAAAATGTATAAAAATGGAAGGGGAAACCTATTCCCATTCATAAAATATTGTATAATTTAGTAATAAGTAATAAATTAAGTAAAATTAATCGACATTAACTCTGAATTACTCTTTATTAGCCCTTTTAAACTAATTTATGTTTTAGGTAAAACTAACTTCACGACAGCAACTTGTACGAGTCAAGAAAATCTGAAAATAAAAAACCTAAATTACCGATTTAATGAGTTGCAATGTAGTTCACCTCCCAAAGCAAGCATTACACCTACGAACACAGCATGTGGAAATAATCGTGGAAAAATTGTTCATATTGGGTATAAATTACCCAATGATAATTGGATTACAATCATTCAAGCCTGTTATGATGAAAATGAAGGGAACGCTCTTTACGCTGAACATACTATATACGGACAAGCCATTAAATGTAAGTTATTAAATTTAATACTTATGTATACAAAAAATAATAATAAATTGCAAACTTACAGATGCATCTACACAACAATATCGTCCATCGTTTTCCGAAACGGGTGTTACAAAAAACCTCAAAGCCGATGATGCTTACAAACAAACCAATCAGAAAAAGATATTCACTCAAGTTTTGGGATCAGAAAGCTTAGCAAACAAATACTTATACAAAAACTCGTATCTGGATCGTGGACATCTTGCACCGGACGCTGACTTTCTTTTTCCCGGTCTACAGTTCGCAACGTACTTTTTTATAAATACTTGCCCACAATGGGAAAATTTAAATAGAGGAAATTGGTTAGCTATCGAGAATATGGTGCGAAAAGTTGCTGAAAGATATCAGAAACCTCTAAGGATAATTACGGGCTCGCACGGCGTCCTGTCGCTACCTGACGTAAATAACAACCTTCAAAATATTTTCTTAGATTCTCGAGGGAAACTGCCTATACCTAAATTTCTTTGGAAAATTATTTATAACGAAGGTAGTAAAGAAGCTATTGCATTGGTTGCTGTTAATGATCCTTTTATAAAGGAAATGAAAAAGGAAGAATTATTATGTCCCGATATATGCAGTCAGTATGGGTGGGATTCCAATAAATGGAAAAATATTGCTAAGGGTTATGTATACTGTTGTGATGTTAAACTATTGCAAAAAACTTTTCAAACCATTCCTTCGCTTAATATAAGAGGAATTTTAAAAGCTTCAATATAATTTGGATTTTAAAAGATGTTATAGTTACTTAACAAGTTATTTTGTTTTATACATGTACCTACTGATGTATGTAGATATTGTAGATTCTACTGTTTTACATTAAAAATGTAGAAAAAATTAAAAGAAATTAAAAAATTATCAAAAAGCTATTTATGTTTAATTTATAGAAGGTGGTGCCTAGTTTATAGACATTTCTTCAGTATGATGTATATTTTTGTAATGTACAATTAATTATTATGCATTATAAGATTTCTTATGATTTTCTTTTAAAAGAACCTTTGGGAAAACAATGTTAAAAATAGAAAATTAGTACGATGATGATAAATGTATGAATAAAATAAAGTTAATGAAATATATAGGAAGTCATAAAGAAAACAGCTAAATTATTTAAATATACTCGTATAGATTGGTAGTGCACTCTAGCTATATGTGAATCTTTATAAGGGTATATTTGAAAGCTACCGTTTAGATGATAGAAATTAATATTGGTTATCCCAAGACGAAGAACTCAAAAAACAAGATATTTTAAAAAACAAAAATATATAGCCGTAATTCCAGGTAATAACTCTAAAGTTAGTGAAAATGCTATACGGTAGATGGTCGCCTTGAGACGAAAAGAAGAGAAATACCTACTTAAAAAATTTCTTGAAATAGCTATGATAATTTTTGTTTACCCTAAATTATGACACATGGGTTCAAAGAACTACCTTCAAATATTTTTTTCGAAATAAATGGTTACACATTCACGCAATTTGGAATATATAGTGCTATTTATTTACTGTGCAATATACCTAAGCAAATGGTATAAAATAGCATGCTGTATAACTGGTTGCCTATATGTGCACAATACTTTTACTTGATTATTTTCAAATGCAATATAGAGTATATTTCACATATTGCTTTTTAATTTAATAGCAGTGTATATAGTGTATATGGGGAGTTTAATACGATTGCGATCTAGATTGATACTGGTAAAATATAATAAAATCAAAAGAATTCGCACTGATTAAGCCGGTACGGCAAAATTTACGAACAGAAAATTAACAATAATCCTACAATGTAGAACACGTAAACATCTATTGTTGCCTAACCAAGTCTAACTCTCCTGTACGTATATTATAAATTTAGTAATGACTGTCCCTTGACACCAAGACTTCACAAATTATCTTTTGCTGTAATCCACTCGCAAATATATAACAGTTAATTCTTCTACCATCTCACAGTATCTGCTTTTGTAGCACATTTTTATTTATAAAATTGAGCTTCATGTAAATAATATTTTGCAAAGATTCTATCATATTTGAAAAAAATGTACTGGATAAAGTGTTGGGAAAGACATTGATCTTTATTATTGGCAGATAATACATTACTTTTACTAACTTTTATAGGTTACGTCAGTAGAGCAGTTGGTAGATCCCTTTTTGAGGCGGATAGACGAAGCGAATACGTCAGTGGAAATAAAGAAAATGAAAGCTTCCAATCTGAATTTAGATATAGCACATAACAGAGTAGTACTCTAGATAGTGTTAAATAGTAGAACCTTGGATGACAACTAAGATATTTCTGTTTGAGGTAGTTGGAACCGTGTTATGTAAAGCTGTCAATTATGTAATTCTAAGCTCGAGAGATATTGTGCTTCTAATAATTCTTTGTATCAATTGAAGAGACATCGTCTCACTACCTTGTTGTATTCTACTTCTATTCTTGTACCTAACTATTCTGTATTACGGTAGTCCAAGAATGTGCGGAAGAAAAACAAAGTCAAAAACCTTATGCTCTCACCCCCTAGGAATATTGTACATCGAAAAAAGTTTTCATGTCATCGAGAAAACACTTTTTCGTAGATTTGGTATAGAATCCTGGAAATTCAATACTTTTCAACCGGACTACTCTGTTCCTCTTCAGAAATGTCGAAAAAATGTCACCCGATAATTTATTTATTAGAAGTTATATAACAATTAAACTTTTTATAATAAGTATTTTTACAGATCCGCAAGAAAATCCATAAATGGAAGAAACACGGAAAATCGTTAAAAAATATTTATTACTATTTTTATGTAAAAGATATTGATAAATAAATTTTATTGGATGTCATTCTCTAAAAAATAGAAAAATATAGATTTTCTAGGATTCTACACCAAAACTACATGTTTTTTTTTTCCTATATGTATAAATACATAGGAAAATTTCGTTCGATTTCAAAATAAATATATAGGGGTATTTTTTCTGTGTAGAAAAATCCTAGGGGGTGAGAGCATAAGATTTTCGACTTTTTGGACCGCCCTATTCTGTATGCAAAATTAATTATGTATAAATTAAAGTTTTGATGTTTTTTAAATTTTGTATTTTAGGACATCGCAAAAGTAGATGTGAATCCAAATCTGATCTCAGGATATAGTATACGTATATGTCTTGCATCCTCTGGATTTTAATTTATTCAACAAAACAGAATAACTTTCAAATTTTTTACATTGTCTCAAAACATAAACTTTCAGATAAACCCCAAGAAATTCGAGATTTTTTAAACACGAAAGTGCACTTAGAATCAATAGTTTAACCGTTTCAGCAGTTACTCTGAATAGCCTCACTTGGTTTGAAATCTCAGCTTGCAGATTGATAGTGTTTGTAACTTCAATTTTATATTCTAGAGCAGCGTTTCCCAACCGCCGGTCCGTCAGAAGTTTTTACCGCAGAACAGTATTTTTCAAGATTTCTCTGAAAGAATTTTTTTAATTCGTGTTATCCTGGAGCAAACGTAGGGTAAAATAGTATATCGGAGTTGACCAAAAGACAAATCTGACTAAATTTAGACAGAGATGTGGTGGGGTAGTATCCAGTAACAGGTAAAAAGCAACATCTCCATGTTTAGAATTTTTAAGCAGGTTTGGCGCACACAGGTCTAGGCATACGGGCATCGAAAGAATTTCTGTCTTGCGTCCCCGAATAACGCGAACGATCAAAATCCAAGTTACGAGGGGCCGCAAAACTTGCTTCGATCCAGACCGTTTTTTGTGTGTCGATGCGGTGGGTAGTTCCAGTCTTAGATTTAAAGTCTTGACCGTAGTACCCTAATCCTTTTACCGGAAAAGTTCTTTGCTAACACTCTTTCGGAAGCAGGAGCGAGGGGTGACATGGGGTTTTTGGGGGCGATCGAACATGTGTTAGCGGCATTCGATGTCATGCGGCCTGCTACGAGTGGTGCATTTATTGGTTTTTCTTACCTCTGCTCTAGGGAGCTTCGTCCGTTTCCGAGAGGTGGTATCTCGGAAACTATAGGAGCCAAGACGACATCTTGACGGGCAATCTCAAACTGTTTCCCGTTCAAATGCCGTGCGAAACCATAAGAAAGAAATTACAGCGGAAAAACTCGAGGTTTTTTTTATTTGCTTTTCACTCGAGAATGAAGTGCAAACCACTTCTGGAAGTCTTATATGATTGGCTCCTGGCCGCTCCTGTCCCCCACTCGCCAGCGTTTTCGATTATATCTCTGCTCCCTGTAGAGATATCTTGTTCTGGTTTTGAACGATGGACCGTCCTATGTGTCTAGAACCCGGTTATGGTCTTCGGCGCCACACCGCTTCCTGCGATCGTTTCTCGACGTTCGATTAGCAAAA
The DNA here is from genome assembly GCA_929113105.1 of Agrypnus murinus. Classification (NCBI taxonomy): domain Eukaryota; kingdom Metazoa; phylum Arthropoda; class Insecta; order Coleoptera; family Elateridae; genus Agrypnus; species Agrypnus murinus. The sequence goes on from OV816024.1 coordinate 190,418,324, forward strand.
AGGGAAAAACTCCGGCCTCTCGGTACCCACCAATTTCGGGCCAGTCCCCATTTTGGTCGTTCGAGATTTGGTAAGCGGATGAAGTACGAAAACCGACTTTTGTTATTATAAAGAATGGATATTTATTTATTTTAGACTGTTCTTGTACAGTGTAAAAATAAATTTATTATTATAAGATTTATTTGCAAAATGTTTTTTTTTATTTTTTACCTTACCGGTCCAAGCAAGCAAATGCTACATCGTTTGGCGGTCCGCGAATGAAAAAGGTTGGGAACCGCTGTTCTAGAGCATCAATACATTAATTCTAATACCGTGAGATCATTTAAATTTAAAATTAATGTAGGCGGGAATTTTTTTATACGTTTGGCGATCCTGCCAATTGACTCGCTGTGTAAATTAGAGGTTATGCAATTTTATGTTCTAGATTAAACATTTTGGAGCGTCACTTTGACAATTCAAATCAAACTGTGAATTGAACAGTTAGTGTTGCCAATCTAATTTAAAAATCACAGCCAACTTTAATTATAAATTCAAATGATCTCGTGTTATGTCCCATACTGAAAGAGGAAATCTGTTTCTGCCTATCTAGATGCAATTTACATTTATAAGTATGATGTGGAAAGAAAAGTTACAGACATTGATTAACACTATACAAATACAATTATTTGCTGAAATACAGATGCGTTAATTATACAGGCTGCGGAGAAAGTCCCGGAACGGTCAAATATCTCGAGAAATGCACGTAAGATTAAAAAAACAAAAAACACGTCTTAAATATTTTTCAAAAAGCCATCCAATGATACCACACTCAATCTCCCACCACCACCCCCAGGGGCGAGGGGGAGCAACTTTGAAATTTTAAATAGGAACTCCCATTTTTTTATTGCAGATTCGGATTCTCCATTAAAAAGTAAGTGAGTTTTCAATTACGATCGTTCTCTGTCACCATACCCCCGCATCATAAGGAGAGTTATTCTTTCTCTTTCTGAAAGAGACATAGCGAAAAATTATTTTTTATTATCCACTTCTACGTGTCATTTTTTGATAACTACGAAAAATCGTTATTTTTACGATTACGACACCATCTATCGAAAATCGATAGAAATTTGTCAGATAAAACTAACTTACTTTTTAATGGAGAATCGTTAATCGAGTAACGTTATCCATTTTTATAGTAACTGCAAAATAATTACCTAAACTATTATTGTAATCGGCTTTTAATAGTATATTACATGTTGAGTTGGTAAAGGATATCTCTACAAGCCAAGCGATAATTTTGTTGATAGTTTGACCTCGACGCACCGTCTCGGTCAAGCAATATCGCGAGGCGTGGAAATTTTACCAACGAAACATGTATACTATTTTATTCACAATAATTAGACTTAAGATCATTAAAATAAAAAGTAATTTTAAATTTAAAAAAAATTTATAAACTGTCATAATTTCAATCAGAGCCATCTAGCGACCAAAAGAGATTTTAAGTAAGGTTTCATTCTTAGCCGCTAGATGGCGATGTATGCGCCCAGTATTTTAAAATTAGAAATTAATTAATTCCATTGTAATTATTAAATATAAAATACGGAAAAATAAAAATAAAACTAATATTAAATAAAAAATATGTTTTTAGCGTTAAATATATTTATATATTTATTTAATAATATATATTAATTTAAATCGGATAAAACGTCCTGTTTTAAATTATTCAAAAAAAAAAGTTGGCCATAACTTTACATGTCAGTTTTACAGACATGTAAAGGAAATTGTTAACCACTTTGGTGTTGCTATAGCAATAGCTTACTTTCCAAGGTTTTTACAACATATGAAATGTACATATTGCAATATGATTGTGAATAAAAAATCTTTTACATGCACATCTAGGAAGGTTTTCATTTCTGAATACCTTATAATTACTCTCGTGTGAAATAATATCGAATACCGTTTGAAACAAATTTTGTTGTGTTTCAAAGATCTTAATAATAATCGGATCTGATTTTGATGTTACGATAACATATGATAAGTTAGTTGTTTTGGGTTTTTGTCTAAGTGAAGACATATTAAACAGGTTTCGAATTGAGGTACATAAGTCCAAAGCATGCCTCAAACTCCGAAGCTACACAAACCGAGAATATATCCACAAACATGGAATAAATAGTCCCACAGTACATTTTTTACGTTTTATAGAAATCCTGACCAGGAATGAACCTAAATTGAAAAGGGTACCACAACTGATCCACATAGATCACCGAGTTAATACGTAATGCGACGACTAACATACACTTGTAAAAACCAAAAAGTTAGTAAATGGGAAGTTATCTCAGGGACACTTTCTAGCAGCAGTTGAAGCGTGACGTCAGTGGTGACATACGAGTTATATGTACCTATACTAATTTGGTGATAACACAATATTTTCCATGAAGCATCTAACACCATAAGTAAAACACGTTGACTGAAGTATAATTTAATAATCTAGGAAACGGGCGTTTCAATAAAAAATCAGTTTATTATAAGTAACAAAATTTACCAAACTTTAAGTAAATAAAGAACGAAGCTATAAAATAATATCTAATAAGCCGAAAGTATTTCTTAGAACAGCGACCTAACTATAAATAAACTGGATTTAATTCACTTTACTGCTTTTTACTTAGTATTTTTTGTAATTTAAATGTTCTAAATGTTCTTATGAAACCATACCTTTCTTTAATAAGATTTTTATTTATTTATTATTCATTTCTTATGTACATATATTTCCTTACCATTTTAACAAACTCGAGAGGTGTTCTTAGAGAATTTAATCATGTTGAGGCAGATTCAGCCGTTAATTGTAAAACAACTCCCCATTTGCAAAGCTTTAGAAAACAGACGCTGATCCATTTACAAGATTTCGATATTATAATTCTAAAACCAACAATAATCTAGGTGACCAACCATCCCGTTTTGACCAGGACGGGTTTTAGTATTTTCATTCTGATTTCTAAAAGTCTGTGCCCAATTTTTAGATGTTCCTTCCTATTTTTTCTGATCGGGTTCTACATTCCAGCTTTTAAATTGTACTTAAATAGCGAAATGAACGTAGCTAATTGAAAAGTTAGTTTGGCAAAATTGCATACTCAGTTGAACTCAACTCGGCATAAATATAATAGACCAAGAGCCAGCAACGTATTTCGAGTTGTCATTTCAACAGTCGTGAAAGTTTGGGTACTAAATCTTATATACCTGCTGAACACTAAAAGTGAATTCTGGCAGCCCCCTGCGGCCGGGTTATACCCCCCCAACATTACTAAGAGGGTGAAAAATAAGATTCTCTCTCTAACCCGCAGGCCGCTATATAACTGTCTCGCTCGCACTAACATGTAAACCTACATATACCTACTTTATTTATTGTGTCAAAATTCAAGACTTTTAAAATAACACAAATGTCACTTTTTTAAATCAACATTTACAGCGTTTGGCAACATTTAGAAGGGGAGAAAATGTTCTGGCAATATTTTTTATAAATAAAGAATACTATCGAAAGTAACCTACTGAAATTTCATGACTGTTACTTTAAATAAATTGAATCTTATTTCTCACCTTCTTAGTAATTTTGGGGTAGTATCCCGACCGCAGGGGACTGCCAGAATCGACTTTTAGTGTTCAGCAGGTACATAAGATTTAGTACGCAAATTTTCACGACTGTTGAAATGATAACTCGAAATACGTTGCTGGCTCTCCGTCTATAAGCATTTTTTACTTTTTCATTTTTTTTCTATCTGACATCATTTTTGATGAAGAAAATGATAAACTTTCAAAAATGGCAAATTGTTGTCCTCAATTTTGCTCAAAATTGAAGCACTCTAGGAAAAAAACGCAGTGGACAAAATTTACGTATTCTTTGACTAAGAATGCGATGTCGTTAAAATATATTGCTTTTTCTAATTTTTTTCAACTTTTAATTTTTTTTTGGAACTGGATACGTGTTTGTCCTGTTTTAGGGGTCAAATATAATTTTTTTTTCATATAGGAGCCTGTGACATTCGATGGTAGAGGTTTCAAGCTTTAAAATGATCCCTCGCTGGCTTTTCTAAGTTGCGCCAATTTTTGGACCTAGCCAGTGGTTGAGTTCAGAAAGAATGACCAAGCTATAAAACGTTAGAAGTAGCGTGGAGAAATCTTAACAGAGTTGTAATCAGTATGGACGTCATTTCTGATCGGTGCATGCCATAGCACAGTCTGTTTCTTGTAAACATAACATTGGAAATTCAGCAAAATTTGATCATTTTCCTCTTAAATTTGTATACTTGCAAATGTAAGCAGAGGCAGAATCAGCTTAAAGAATTAATTATGAAGAAAATCAACAAAATACTTAAAAAGTTATTGAGTTAATATAGAAAAGTTTAAAGTTATACATGGAATTGTCTTACAGTTACGGTCTTACGGAGCTGACTAATAATAAGAAATCGCAAGGTTAAATCCCACGGTCGTATAGTTTTTGTTTAATTGTAGTACTTACTAATTGTTATTTATTATTGTAATAATAATTAAAATAAAGTTCTAAAATTATATTTAATTAGTAATACAATTAAAAATGGGGGTGGTACATGGCACTGGTACTTCTTGGTATTAATATAAATTTAGAGTTTATATTTAAAGTCTATGGTATGTCTAGCCTAGATGGTGTGTGCAAATTGAAGATGATTAGCCTCGATTGATGAGAGCAAATAAGCTTAAAACAGCTGTATCAGTGTATCATCTACAATTTGTACACTATCATTCGTTTATAGGAATAGTCTGCGAGATTATTTTTTAATTATGAATACAAATAATTCTTAAAACAATTTCTTTTTCTGTTAAAAGGTTTAACTATTTTATAATAGTATTCTATTGAAAGAATCGAACTCATATTTTTACTTATTAATATTGTCCTCAAATATTAAAATGAATTCATGGAGATTTAAAAAGGTAAAAATAATTCTTGGAACAGTTTATTTTTCTGTTAAAAGGTTTAACTATTTTGTAGTAGTATTCTATTGAAAGAATTTAACCCACATTGCCCTGCAATATTAAAACGAATTCCTTAATTTAAAAAGGTGAAATTAAATAATTCTTGTAACTGTTTTATAGTAGTATTCTATTGAAAAAACTTAACCTCATTTTTATAATATTAAAATGAATTCGTGAAAATTTAAATAGGGGGAAATCATTTTTAGAACACTTTCTTTTTCTATTAAAAGGTTTAACTATTTTAATATAGTAGTTTAGTTTAGTATTATAATAGTAGCAAGGGCATACCCACCGAGAGGCAAGTAGTTGTCCCCCTAGAAGAAAAGGAAAAAAGAATAAAGCCCTCTTCAAATTGATGCGTATGTGTGGAGAGGCGTAATGCGAATCAGTACACATTTTTTAGCGACCAATTTATAAAAACAGTTTTGCAATAGTTTTGAGTTTATTTTGTAAGAAGTCGTCGTGGTTAACTTTGCCCTCCTTTCTCGAAACTAATATGAGTTGCCCCTCTCTAGTTCAGATCCTGGGTACACTTTAGGCGCTAGATGTCACAGTTTTAAAAAAGAAGAATTAGAGATGCGACTTCGAAAAAAATATTCGAATCCGAACCAAACCCGTATTCGAAACTCAATTCAAATATATAAATCCGAATTTTATCCGATATAGGATTTTTATCCAACGTCCGATTTCCCTCCGATATTCAAATTTTATTCGATATCTTCACTCTTTTTCTACGGAATTTTATTTCATATCCGATTCCTTTCCGATATCTAAATTTTATCCGACATCTGAATTTTTATCAGATCTTCAAAATTTCTAGGATATTCGAATTTTTTCCGACAATTTTATACTTCGTCAAGTTAAAGAAGAGGTTGGAGAATATTCACGACTGGACCCGAAAGAATACCCAAATCGCGATTGCCCGGCTGAATGTATGATGTGCTAGCTCAAGAAAAATTTCAACCTGGAAGTCTGGTTTGGTTATACAATTATAAAAACATCGTCGCTTATTGCCAAAGCTACAGCGTAACTAGGAGGATCCATACCGTATGAAGAAGCGAATAAATGACTTGATTGACTAGAATGAATGACTTACAAAAGAAAGCGAAAAATTGCTCTTTCCATGGCATGCTTGAAAATCAGCGTTAACGACTGATTAAAACAAATCAAACATAAATGTTAAATTTCTTGTTCCCTTTACTTAAAGAGATTTTTTAATTATATAATATTCTAATTTAAAGATCTGGATTAGCGGTTGAAGAGCTGTAATGACGGTGCTCTCCTAGATTGTCCAACCGCGACGACTGTAGTGCAACGCGCACTGCAGTATCTATCGCAAATCTGTAAATGGAAATGAAATCTACACCACTAAAGAAAATAAAGTGGTTTGCAATTTATATAGAAAGGGCAACCTGTAAAAGTTTAAATTATGCATTAAATGCGATTGCCTTACTACCTTAATTACGTTTCTTGTAATATAACCAAGAATTGTGCTTTGTTAAGTTTTACATAGAAATAAATGTTTTAAGTTGTTTACCGACTATGGAACTTAAGAAAATTGCATGAAAAAGTCTTTTCTTTATTGTTCAAGTTCTAAAGTAAACAGTCACACCCCAGCAGGAAAGCGGAGCGGTACCTTCGTCATTTTAGTAAAACTTAATTTTCCCGTATTAGCCCTCGTACAAAAGAAAACTTTTTTTCCCCGAGAGATATTATAGACAGTTAAATTGAGTTCCAGGCATGGCAGCGGTTTTTATTAAATCAAACGACAACTCTTAATATTTCACGCAACTTTTATCTTTAGCTTAAGCATTTACTCGCTAAACGAATTGGAGCGTGGTATTTAACTACCGCCGTTATGTCATCCAATCGGCGCGGCGAACAGGATAATTGAATTACACGCCGCCGCTACCGCGATACATTACACATAAAGATTTGTTTTAAAGGCCCTCGGAATGGTGCGATTGCATTTTTAAGTGTATATGGGCCAATAAGATGCCCATAAAACGCGCACACATTTCAATTATGCACGCGGACGTTCCAGTAAAGCGCCGGAGATTTGAAGCTCTTCCACCCGTAATATAGTTATGAGGCATTATATTTTAATTCTCTGCATACCCTGCAAAGTTAACAGCGGCAAAGAATAGTATGAAAATTAAATGATATGGCCGTCTCGGAGGAGGCAATTTTAAACACTTCTGTTGTCATAAAAGATGCGAGAAAGAACCATTCCGCGACTTTGAGAAAGAGGAGACGTGGGACTCCGTTTCGAGAGTTAAATAAAATAACATTTCTATGAGACTACGAGTTGGAAGGCGTTATGAGACTAGAGGGACATTACGACACTCGCGCGGGACACACAAATAATAAATATTATAATACAGATGGCGGGCAGCGTGTCTTCCGTCCCAGCACGATAATGCAACACATTGTTATACACGTCGCTTTGATGACAGTTTTGCTTCTTAGAAAAAGTTTTATCACCGTTTTGGGAGTCGGTGCTTCGACGGCACGATTATGCATGCTGTAGTGCTAATGTCCGCCGACAAGAGATAGGAGCCGAAGAGGAGCGCCAGAACAACAGAATGCTGTCGGTGAGGAGATATGGGCAACAATCCGCGCATTGCAGGTCGCTCCGGGATTCACCCCGTTAGAACTGGACTTGTTCTTCATAATTAACGTTATATCCCTCGACGAAAAGACATTTTGCATTAAAACAAACTCGATCTCGGACTAACTGAAACACATGGCTTCATTAAACTCGAGTTTTAATTCATTTTCAGAGGGAGTACTTTTCACGGAGCTGCTGAAGGGTCAAATACATATTGTGTTATAAATGGCCTCTCCACGAAGTTTAAATAAATCACACCTTACTCGTTGGTGCCGTAACTTTTCGGCGGAGGTGGTTGCATACAAGGGGTTGGTTACCCAGCCGACCTAATGTTCGTTATACGCAAGGAAGATGCGCCGGTCGTAATAAATATACATATAAATTAGGGACAGGACATATACCTATATGAATGTTAAAATAAGTTTCAAATTGTCAACGACGCAAGTTGAGTCCCTGGAGACGAGAATATAGGGGCCAGGACTAATTCCGGTGCAGCGTGCGAGGCAATCTAGCTACTGCGGACGGGAGCCTAAATTCATTAGCAAACCCAGAAAAATTGTCTACCCGCTTGGCTTGATATGAAGTTGGAGGTTGGGGGATCTCGCTCGTATATAGCAAACTTTTTTGCGATGTAATTTCTTCCTTTATTAGTCATGCACCTTGCTTATCAACTACTTTGTTTAATTAGGGCGAACCCCTCGTAACAAAAAGACAAACTACCACATCTATCACATTCTTTTGTTCGTTCTTAGATGCAACTTCTTATGCATTTGTTGGGAAATTTCCGTCCAACATCTTATTTAAGTACTTTTAAATTCTACGGACCCTAGTATAGTTAATCAAGCAAATTTGTAAAATGTTGATGCTTGTCCTCCCCTTGAACTTCTGAAACTTTAGCCAACCAATATTACCCCATATACGTAATATTAGATTACAAACCCTTACTCATGAAACTTTAGACTTTTACAAATTATTTAAAAATTAATCTACAATAATCCAATAACACAAAAATATTATAAATTAATCATTAATACGAAAGATACGAATTTTGCATCACATCCAACAATATGAAATACCAAACTGTAAACGGTTAGGCATATAATTTCTCGGCAAACCTCGAAATTAAATCAGAATTATGTATGTCATAAAGCGCGAAATTAAAGGGTGGAATTAAAGGGTGGAGTTAGTTGAGGTGTCGCTTACGAGAAGACAATGACGTTGACAAGCACATGTCGGTCCTTTTGCATTACTCACGAGATTATCACAAATTTAAATGTAACGGTTGCTCTGCTCTTAAGAGACTGTACCGTATGCAAGGTTAATTCACATCATCCGCAGTTTGTTAGTTGTTCTACAGGCGCTTTCTCACTTTATTCTTAGAAAAAGTTAGCTGAAAACGTGAAAAGCTTCATCCAAACCAAATACTATGTGGGGTTATTTGCAGAAGTTATTGAGAAAAACTCAATAAGGCAGGTTATGCTGGAACAGTTTTCCCCTTCTAGTAACGAAAACAAGATCAGTCAGCAGAACACTGTGAATGAAACTTTAATCTTGAAACTTGCCTTTTAAACCCGGTTTTAAAGGACAGCTAGAAAATCCATTTGTCTGAAAAAACCTGTATTTGGCGCATCGAATTTAATTAATTTGATTCATTCATCATTTATTAAACAAATTAATTTCATTAATAATCAACATCTAATGGAGTACGCTTTTGAACGAAATCTGTTGATAATTTCTAATCTAGTAATCTTTGTATTTCAGTAATGTCTAATAGTGTGTGACTACCTTTATTTGCGTTAAAAAAATTATTTTTGTACGACCATGCTATTTCGGATTGTTTACCATACTTGGTTTTAGAACAGTAGGTTATATTTACTGGTTGCTAAGCAAAAACGCGTCGGTAAGTAATTACTTACCGTTCAGTTCTGTCAAAAACAGAACGGTAAGTAAATTATATGTAATTTATAAAATAAATGCATGATCTTTAGATGTCTCTTTCGCGAGAAATCATTTATTTTCTAAATAATTGGACTATTTAAAAAAATGTATGTTGTTTATTTAAATTTGCTCAGGCCTCTTCAATATCCCATTTATATTCGTTTTCAGATTCACTCATTCTCACGAGTTTGACAAATATCGTGACATTCAAAAATAATAGTAATTACAAACGTATCCATGGTAACGACAAAACCTACTTAATGTTTGGTGGATATACAGGGCAAAAATAAATTATCTTAAATATATTTTTTTCGGGGATATTTCCTTAGATAATACCTTTGTATTCATAATGGTCGTACAAAAAATAGTATAAGCATCTCAAACAGTAAGGAGTTTACCGATCTCCTCCAATATTGGCGACTTCGCTTCGCTCAGTCGCCATACATTGTCGTCGATCGGTAAACTGTCCTTACTGTTCTTGATACTTAATATACTATTGTGCTTTAAAATTAAAATTGAATGCACGTGAATTATTGTCGAGGTAAGTGACTGAAGTTATGTATGAAACAATTATATGATTTTTTATTCTTTATCAATTCTCTTTTATTGATTTTCTTAATTATTATCTTAATTATTAATAATATTAATTATTATCTTATTTATTTTTATTATAGATAAGATAAAGTTTTAGTTTGAAATTTATAAATATATCTTTTAAACGAGATCAAGATGGCTTCATTTAGGTGGCTAATTTCGAACTCACACGAAAAACAAAGATGGATTTTGGATTTATTCTTTCCAATCTTTTACCGAACAATACCCTATAGCGCTTTTTAAATATAAACTAAACTATGGTAAATTTGGGTTTTGTATATACAGTGCTATTGAATTAATATGCAATATACTCTATTACTCTGTCTATACTGCATTTGAAAATAATCAAGTAAAAGCATTAGGTTAAATTGGTTGTTATACAAAATACACCTTTGCATCTTTTATTTTACAATAAATGTTATTTATAATTTACATCTGTATTTTTTGTTAAATTCAATAAGTGTTAAATTATCTCCAAGTGAAATAAAAGGTTGGAATACAAGTAACAGAAAGCACTTACAAAACTGTAAAGGAAAAGGAAGACAAACGGAATAATTTGAAATTAAATAATTCATATACATCACAAGTTGCATTCCAACTGTTGGAATGCAACAGTTAATACCATCCAAGGTTAATACATTTCTTCGTAACATTATATAGTGTTGGCTTAATGTTAACTACACACGCGAGCCACCTGCTCTCATTCCAAGAACCTCTACTCAGCACATCATGCGATCGGCCTACGCTAGAATGCAGCTGCTTGCCGCACAAGGAAATAACAACGGATACGCGGAACGCCGGGCCTACAGCTTCGCGTTAATATGCTAATGTCTTCTGAAATATACAGTATATAAACCCGGCTGTTTCAAGTTGCAATTCCGTCTTTCCAACGACTCTAACGAATCAACAACTTAAAGCAGACCTGGCAAGAATTTTTTATTTAATTAATTGTAGGGGATCTAGAATCTGGTGTCCAGGGGCACTGATTATCTGATCCTTTCCGCTTAGTATTAGAGGTCTAGAATCTGGTGTTCAAAGGCACTGGTTACCTGATCCCTAATGTGTTTAGTGGTAGTAATTTAGGAGCCTAGAATCTGGTGTCCAGGGGCACTGATTACCTAGTTTCCTAAGGCTTAGTTGTAGGACATAGTGCTAGTACAGGGTCGTTTAGATCACCCTCATGTTCAATGTTAGTTTTAGAAGGACCTAATATACTTATGTTTGTAACTCAATGTTTTGTAATTTGTTGTTTAGTATATAATTAATTGTGGTCTGTGTTTACTTCCTATCTCTACCTTTGACTACGACCCTCAGTCACGAAAACCCCACATGGCAGTAGTAATAAATGAGCTAATTAAAAGTACCAGATCAACAACAAAACAGCTACATAGGATTTATAGGATACCATAGATTGCAACAAGTAAAAATAGAAGTTTTGCTGTACGCCGATGATATAGCGGTGATAGCAAATTTCGAAAGAAAAATGCTTGAAACAAAAAAGTTGGAAAATATACGGCCAAAAGAAATCGAGTATTTAAAAATGGAAATAAATACGAAAAAATAAGGTAACGGTAATAAATGACAAAAAGAACAAAGATACAATCAAGGAAATAGAGTTAGAGTTAGTAACAACATATGAATATCTCGGAAACACTATTACGGAGGATGGAAACATGGAACTAGACCTAGCAAATAGGGCGAAAAAACCAAACAAACTGTATTACTACCAATAACTAAACAAAATACTACTAGGAACGAGAGAATTGAATTAAGAAACGAAACTAAGGATGTATAATACAATAGTAATCTCGGCAATATTATATGCTAGTGAAAATTGGACAATACAAAAAGAACATATTATACTCTAACAAACAAATGAAGGATCTAGGTCGCCGCGTGATCACCACCTGGTAAACACATAAAATCCAAGATCAGATTTTAAGCAACACTGATATAATGATTCGCTGATACCGTATGCAAGTTAGCCCTCGTGATTTCGGCGACCTAGATCCTTCATTTGTTTGTTAGAGTATAGTAACGTAAACGAAATCAAGATATAAAGTATCAGAGAAACATATCGAGAAGGCAAAAGTGGGATAGAATAAGAAATGAAACAATACGGGAAACGATCGAACAAGAATCAACACTGAATCAAATAACAAAACGCCAATTGAATTGGTATGGAAGCTGATGAGCAGGGGTTCCCAAAGAGCGGACCGCGGGCCAAATGCAGCCTGAAACCCCAAAAATGCGGCCCACGATGTCAGATCCTCCGCGATTTAGAATTCATAAAGATAATTTAAAAAATAAATAAACTTTCTCATATTATTATTAAAAATTACTCAGTTAAAAAATACTAAATTTTATATGTAATATATTTTGTTATTATATAGATTGTATAATGTATATATTTTATTGTCTTAACGGTCGCCCTCAGCTGATTAGGCTGATTAGCTGATAAGTATTAATAAGTCCAAATTGAGATCAAATTTAACTGATGAACATTTAGAATCGGTGTTAAGAATACATTCAACCGACTTAGAACCAAGACTCAATGATATTATTAAAAGAAAACAACAACTGCACAAGTCACACTTCTGATTGGAGGAATTTATTATTGTTTTTTTTTATTTGAAATTATTTAGTTATTTTTGTTTAATTATTTTTGAAATGTGTTAATAAACATTTTGTAATAAAAAGTAATTATTGTCATAAATACAGAACGATTATGTTATAAAATTAGTATAAATCTTTCTGTTGTGTCTAACTTATTTTTCGATTTGAACGTATTTTTTCATAAAACTTTTTTTTGGCCCGCCAAAATATTTTGGAATTTACAATTTGGCCCACCTAGGTAAAACTTTGGGAACCCCTGCTAATGAGGATGAAACCTAACATAATAGCAAGGAAAGTACCATTGATTTCATAATGATCTAGGACAGCAAGACTAATATGATATTTTATTCTTTTTTTCATTGTAAATGTATAGAATAATAGTTATTTATGGTACAAGTGAGTTATTTATGGTACAAGTGAGTTAAGTAAGATATTATCCACGAACGAACAGGCCCGAGAGTGTTAATTTTTCTGAGTGGATAATATCCTTAATTCACGCGTGCCATACAAAATCTTATTCAATTTTGACAGTATAAAGTGACATTATGAACTCCATAGTAACCCTTATAAGCAGTCTATTATTCACTAGTGAATTAAAACCGTTTTAATTCACTAGTGAGTTAAAAATTATTTCACTAGAGAAATAAAAAAACCTTTAACGAAGAACAATTATTTTTATTTAAAATAAATATTACAATTACTGACACCACTGAAATGTACACCATATGCACTATTAATGGGCAAATTTATATCTTGATTTGACACTGATGTTGATACGGAAGTACATGCTTCCGAATTTGAATGCGATCTCTCCTGAATGATTGATGTTGACGCGGAAGTACATGCTTCCGAATTTGAGGACGATCTCTCCTGAATGATTGTTGAATGGTTTATGATTTTCCTTGAAATTTCAATTTTATTATTAAGGGAATCTTCTATGTATTCTTCTACAACACTATTTGAACGCCAACCGCCGTGTCTCTTTACAACTGCTAAATCTGCCCCAGAGTCTGCCAGTAAAGTTGCACTCGAATGTCTAATGCCCGTATATTGTTGTGGATTTTGGAGACCAAGAAATCGTGTAATTTTTTCGGGAAATTTTGAAATAGTATTTATTCCTACAGGTTGTACTGTGCACTTTTTGTTTTTGTAATTGATGAACAACCGTTTGTGTAAAATACTGTCAGGTCGTAATTTTCTGTACTTCCGGAAAACGTCAATTGCACAAATAGAGTTACTTCCATTGATGATAGTAAATGTTCTGGGCTTATAAGTCTTCGTGTCAGGAATATTGATCACAATTACGTTGCCTCTGTCATCAACATGATCAACTGACATAGCAACCAATTCACCAACTCTACAGCCTCCAAAAACTCCCACAATTAGAACGACTTTTTGCAGCAAATATTCATCATTGGAAGCAGTATCCAAGAACCTTTCCATTTCTTCGAATGTGAACACCTTAGATTTCTTTGATCTGTGCCCTACAGATTGTTGTTTTAGAAAAGCAGACACCTGATGAAATCTACAACAGTTATCTAATAGTTCAAAACTCATAAATAAAATCAACTTCACAAACCTGCTTCTGCCAATATTTTTTTTCACGGATAACATTTTCTTCAATTGAGAGTAATATGCCCACAAGGACGAAGATTTCGCATTTTTGGATCGTTCAGAAATATAAGCCAAAATTATTCTTTCGTCTACTCCCCTTGCATCCTTCCGCTTCCTCCATTGAATGACCAATTCAGGCACAATACCTGGTTTTCCTCTTTATCATCACAGATTCCGACCACTTTTTGAATATTTTTACATACACTTGACAATTCTCGCACTTTTGCGAAAAATTAAACAACTCATTGTCATGGAAATTTAATTCGCAACCTACTTACATGATTTCTCTAGACCGTTCAGTGTGATTTCTATTTTTTTGGTAGATACATTTCGTCAAAATTGAATAAAAAAATATATAAAACACGTGAATTAAACCAGTTTATTTGCTCGAAGAATTAATCCACTCGCGCTAACGCGCTCGTAGAATTAAACATTCTTCTCGCAAATAAACAATGGTTTAATTCACTTTTTGTATAATAATAAAAAGTAGCATTATATTAGCCTTGCTGTCCTAGATCATTATGAAACCAATAGTACATGAAGCAAGAAATAACACAAAAAAGAAGGAAAAATGACCACGAAAAAGTTAATTCAGCAAATAATAGAGGAGGGAAAGAGAAGAGGAAGAAAGCCGAAGGATATGAAAGATATGACGGAAAAAATAGGATAGCATGGAAGAGATGGGTAGATGGAAATAACCCAAATCCGACGCCCGGAAAGGCAAATGAAACGAGAGAAAGAAAGAAATAAATGAATGGTTAAACGGCTAGCGCATTTTGATCATTTATGTCGTAAATTTAAAAGCTTGATATGATTATTTTCAAATACAATATAGCCAGTGTATTGCATTTTAATCTAATAGCACTGTACTTATTTGAAATGAACTATGAACATCAGAAACTCGAATTACCTCTATTCAAGAACATTAGCGGTACATGTTTCAGTGCATGAGCTTCGTTACAAAAGTTAGGTTTTTATGCATGTACCAAACCATAACATCCATCTCCTATAGAGCAAGTGCTAGGTCTAGCAAAAAAACTCTCAAAAAGCTGTGTTTATTAATAATTTTTGCCGAACTTTTTAAAGCCTATGGCCTTGATGGAGTCGTCTAACCTCTTGATTGCAATATAAAACCGAAGTCCTGGAAGCGTCTTAAAATTTATATTGTAGAAGTAGGTTTTATCATTCATTATGATGCAAGCATAACAACTCCTAGCTGTACAGAATTGTATTCAACTGTTGTGGGTGTACCACACCATGATTAAATTGAGCGAAGCTAACTGCTCGTTTCTTTTTGTAACGCTTACGGTTATTTTCTTTTTTCGCTTTTTAACTGAAGAAGCTGCTGTTTTGCATTTTTTGACTACTTTCTTGCTAACTTGGTGGGGTGTCTTTTGAACGTCAGCAGAACCGTTTTCCCCCAAATTTCTTTTGCTAGCACCTGGCGGCCTGGTAAATTTGCTTCCATTCTGCTAATGATTCTATTAGTCGTTGTTCTAATAGTTCTTGAAGTCGCCAAAAGGAATATTCTCACTGGTCTTGCTATGTTTAACTGCTAACTTTTTATATCTAGATTTTTTATAAATGTTTTAAAATCAAAATTATGGAGAGTTAATATTCTTCTGTAAAGCTTTCTAGATAAACAAAATGAAGACCGGTCCCCAAATTAAATTTTATGCTAATAATCTATCACCGTCGCACCCATCTTGGGAGTTAAGTGTTGAATTGAACCAAAAAAGCCGCGTCCTATTCTAATCTAGAAAGAACGGAATAAAATCGTCACAATTTTAACAACTTGCCCTAACGGCCATATTAATTATTTTTTATTGCCTGTCCACTTTTTAATCGTTTAATTGGTTATAAGCACCAGCACTTCATTGTACCCGCTGTAAGCTTTGCTACTAACTTTACAGTCAGCAATATATCTAAGGTTCAACCGCAGTGATTATTGTCTTCCACCATTAAGTTCCTCGTCTTGGACATACTGTTTCCAATGTTATTATTTCAGAAGCTCTGTTGCTTTTCCCAAACAAACACAAAATTTAATGGCATGCCGTTTTCCTTCAATTCATATACTATCATAAACTGTAGCTGTAAGAAAATTTTACAAACACTAGACAAATGCTTACTTTGCTAATAATCTCAAGTTGTGTATGTGTGAATTTCGCTGCCTATGGCACAGGAACGTAATGAATTCAATCTAGGTCTTTATATAATTGCCCTGGTATAACAAATATAGAGTAGATTATCATAACGCTGTAATTTCCGTACTGGTGTACCATAAAATGTGGAAACTTAAATATTAAAATTAGATCTAGAATTCATAAAAACAAAAAGACAACAAATGCCAACGTTCAAAAATGTGGCGTCATAATTCAAGCCCGCTTTCCACTTTTCCAATTCCCAATACTCGATATTCTCATATTCATATTGATATTATAGGTCCGCTTCCACCATCTAGAGGTTACACATACTGCCTTACCATGATAGATCGTTTTTCTAGATGGCCTGACGCCATTCCTATATCTGATATAACAGCTAAAACAGTTGCTAAAGCCTTTTATGAAAATTGGATTGCACGTTTCGGAACTCCTGAAAAAATTACCACAGACCAAGGAAGACAGTACGAATCTTCTCTTTTCGCATCTTTAAATAAATTGCTTGGAGTTACCCGAATTCGAACTACGTCATAGCATACCAAGCAATGGTAAAATAGAACGCTGGCACCGTTCCCTAAAAAATGCTCTAAAGTGTCATCTTTTAAACCGGTGGACTGAAAAACTTCCTACCGTACTACTAGGTCTTCGAACTAGTATATCTGATTTACAAACTTGTCCCGCTGAAATGGTCTATGGTACGGTTATTTGTTACCTGCTGAATTTCTGGAATCTTCTCCTGGCATCGAACAACCGGATATACATACATTTATTACAAACTTACGCCAGAATATAAATAATCTCAAACCTACTCAAACAATCTTACATGGGAAACAACCAACATTCATACATCCTGATCTCAAATGTACAAAATTTGTTTTCGTTCGACATGATGCTGTATGCAAACCACTTCAACCACCTTATGACGTCCCCTTTGAGGTAATCGAACGCTTTCCAAAATATTACTCCTTAAAAATTAAAGACAAGCTTAAAAACATTTCAATTGATCGCTTGAAGCCTGCTTTTATACTGAATGATAATCCAACCTTTGAAAATCTACCATTACCTAATAGTGTAAGATCAGAAAAGCTTTCAAGGATTTCAAATTCAGTTACATCCCCGCTTGTTCTTCCATTCACTCCAAAGCCACCTCAAATAACTAGAAGTGGCAGGACAGTAAAATTTCCTACTAAATATACACTTTAACGTTGACACTGGAGGGGGAGTACTGTAGTTGCCGTACTGGTGTACCATAAAATGTAATATAATAAATCAATGTATGTGTGGAAACTTAAATATTAAAATTACATCTAGGATTCATAAAAACATAAAGGAAAAAATGTCAATTAAATAAAAAACTAATAGTTGTAATATAATTTTGTTAAGATTAATAAGATATTAATGTATACTGAGCATTAAATAAATGTGTACTATCTTGTTCTTAATTTGTTATTATCAACAACGCTGTTGAAGTGTTAATAGAGGCGCCCGAAGGCTTTAAGCAAATATTAAGATTTTGAGGTATTGCAAAAGCCGTTTTACATTCTCGACCATGCCCGAAACATTCTATCCAAATTTTATTCCTCCATAGGAAGTATCAATTGAGCGTTTGGTTATTTGGTGTTTGGCAAAGTCTATTTAGGAATCTGTGATACTAGACATTTCGCAGCTAGATAGCGGCTTGATAGATCAGTTTTCTTTCAGTCAAGACGACTGAATGTTGCAACTTTTATATTTCTTATTTTTAAACCAGATATTTAGAAAATAAAGCAGAAGTAGGTGGAGTTTGCTCATATTTTAGAGAATTACTAAATTTGAATTGGAAGGTATTAACCCAAGCCACAGCATATTTAAAAAGTTATACTTTTACTGGTCAGCGGCAAACTTAAAATGATATGTTGGACGACAACCTTAAAAGTTACAAGTTATACTTGCAAATCGTAAGCAATGTAAAAAGTTGACGTTTATACAGTAAAACTTCGTGTCAAGTCACCATATTGAAGGCATAGAGACCATATCGGACGTATCATAAACTTTCATGATTGGTACAGTAGCAGCCAAAAAAATGGAAACACCAGCATTACTCAAGTTAACGCTTGTTTACAATCTTATACACTGTAAATGGGGGTTGAGTGGTATAAGTTATTTAAAGGTTATTAAAATGTCAGAAGCTCTTGGAAGCAACTGACAAATATACTTAAAAAGTAATAAAACATCAGCAATCTTGATTTTAACTCGATGTATCCATAGCAAAAAAATCGGCGTTTCCATTTTTTTGGACGCCACTGTATCTTCAGTCATGACCAATTAATATGGTAAATGTTTTTAATCTATCAAAAACGTTGTGTTGTGAACGTTCTATTCGTTTGTGTTGTGGGCGTTTTATTATTAGATAATAATCGTTACAGTTCCGATCGTGCAAAGAAAATTGCATGCAACGCCTACGTCAAAAATGTCTTGCGGCAGTATTTTTTCTTCCTAACTCATGTGACAAAACTTATTTTTACAAACTTGTTACATAAATAACTATTATTAATTAGGAAATATGCCAGGGATTATTTGAAATTGATAGCATAAACACTTAACTCACATAGGTGTGAAGTCATTATCTAAAGGAAACTCTGGAAGGAAGAGGAATCGGAAGATCTAAAAAGTAAAATAACTCCTGATCACTAATAAAACAGTTTTATAATTTGTTTTGACATTTAGAAATTACCAACTTAGATTGAAGAATCTTCGAGAAGTTGTACTATTAACTAACTTTGGATTTAGTGACAATTACGTCATTCCCTAAGCAACACCAGTTGTCTTCTTGTCTATTTCGCAATTAGATTACATAATAAGGCTGGATAAGTTTGATGATGCTAACAATGCGAAATTACATTCTCTGGTACATAAAAAGGGTGTTGGCACAAGTCATTTGACTTGTGGGGTATGGTAGTCAGATATACCCAACACAAAATTTTATACCGTTAGGTACCTCTATGTAAGCAAAGTAAGTAGATTATATAGATATTATTTAGAGAAGTTTACATTTTCGCAAGTATATAGCGATAACAATTTTTCGCCACTTTACTATAGATTTTCTAATTTTCAATTAAAAAAAGAATAATGTGTGTATCTAGATATTTATATTGGAAGATTTTGTATGTGTTTGTTTCCGTCTAATCTGTTTCATAAAATCTCAACTTAAAGCGTAACCTTTTAAATAAGTTCAGAAAAGGATTTAATGTCCCAACTGCACTAATATAAGAAAAAATTCTAAACTATAGAAAAATAATCTATTAAAAATGAAGGAGATGCTTACAACATTATAATCCATAAAGTAGCTTCTTTTAATCCGGAAAATCCCTCCCGAAGGGTATAATAATCTGCGTCCGTCGTTGCGAATTCAGTGGAAGCCGCGAAAACTTGCACTTAGCTCATTGCCGTTGACATTGTGTCTCACGTCACGAATCTGAGTGACAGGGAATTTCAAATGCCTCATATTTCTTGGCTGGCTGAGAATTGCTTGTGTGTTGCGAATGCATAATTGGCACTTGAAAATTGTGGAACAGAACCTGGATCGTAATCTAGAGTTTGTTTGGTCTTTCTGACAAGTGTCAAGACTTTCACATGATATATGAGAAAAATAAGGAATTACGTTGAACGCGCCATCCTCAGGGAGAAAAGCTAACAGGATACATGATTAATGAATGTTGTATTACAGGATCTCATTACTTATGCATGTATGCTACTGGAATCAATTCGACCGATCGAACAACTTACGAATGCTCAGAGAGGGTGAACGGTTGCTATTAAACTTTTATGCGGCAAATGCGTTTTTGTAAAATGGGGGATTCTTTTTTAATTGAAGAAGCCCAAACGTATTAATCACCGCTTTTAACCTCACACACATATTGCATTATGTATCACCTAAACGCACACATTTACCAGACTCCATTTAATGTACTCTAACTAAACGCTTGTCGCTGAAAAAACTCGTAAAGGTACCGATGTTGAAATTATGTCCCATGTGATTTATTGTTCAGATTTAAAAAACACATATACAAGAAATAGTTTAATCAAACAACTGCTATTGTAAAATACAAGAGTCAAAAGCACAATATTTTGTAACTGAAAATTTTAAAATGATATAAAAAGAGACAAAAATAGTTAGTTTTTTGAGACTAGTGTGACCCTTAAAATGTTTTCTTGCTAAGAAAATATTGCATCTATTCTAACGAAAATGAAAATAAATTCTAATTATAATTATTATCAAACCAGCATGGGAATACTTTCGCATACAGTACCAAATACCATGTACTCCTAAGGCTTTTTTCTCGTTTGGAAGCTTTTCAGAAATAAAAATTAAGAAAATGTTCAATCATTTCATGTTTTCGTTCATTATATAAAATTCCTCTGATAGATAGGAATCAAAAAATGTTAGGTTTAAACTTTAAACCGTCACCATATTTGGTTGCTACCATATCTATTAAAATATAACTGGTTACTTGGGTAGAAGCTACTTTTATTTATCGTTCAAACATACGTGAGTAGAACGCTGTCGCATCAAAACTCCTAGAATTTTGCCTATTTTGTATGTCCGAAAAAATTAGTCTGGTCTTTTTATCGTTGGACTTATATAGAATAGGGTGAATTGAACTGTAAACTAACTGCGGTTTTAGTAAAGTACTACGGTTGAGCATAGTTTCGAAAATAGTTTCTGTTACGCAGTCAGTAGACACTAACACTTTAACTCATCTCTATTCCGACAATAGTAAAAAATAAAGTAAACAGTGTCCTGTTTTTTGACTAAATAACAAATGTGAATTTCCTTCCTGACAGCAAATGCAGTATTACTAAAGTATAGGCAGGACCTATTTTTAACTGAGTTGGGCCCTAGGCTCAGCTAGCAAATTTTGGGCCCCGTATTCGAGTGAAAGGACTACCAACCAGGTGTAAAAAAGAAATAAAATAAAAAGTATAATATTTAAAAACAAAACTAAACAACTTCTCAAATTGCCCTGGTGAAGGAACTAATACCATAACACATTTTAACATTTTAAGAATTTAATTTGTTCCTTTAATTTTTTATTTATTTTATTTTTTTTTATTGGTAACCGTAAATACTTTTACTGTTCCCAAAAAATATACAGCATATTATATCTCCTCTCGAGGAAAAAAACGCACCACTTGAAAATGCACCAAAAATACCAAAATTTCAAAGCGTCATAACTCGGCTAATTTTGAACAAAAATGGATGAACCTTTGCGTGCTGAAAAGTTGGAAGTGTCTACTTTAAGGGCGTGTGTTACGTTTAAGTCTTTCCGTTCCCCGCGACACCCCCTCGCAAATTTCAAACTTTTACAGCTTGTACGGTGTACCAAAGAACTCGTGGACCCAATCGACTGCCAAGGCAATAAAGTTCAGTCCTTTTTTTGTAAATTCTTTCAAATTTCGAGACTACGATAATTTGGCGCGAAGTTATTAATTTTTTAAATTTATCTTGTTTATTGTTTCCAGCCTTATTTTGTGGAACTCCATAATCATGAAATAAATAAAGATTATTAAAAGTTTCACAGTTTTATTAAAATATACCTGACAATATTGTTTCGACAGCTATGCTGTCATTATCAAAGGTAATATAATTATAAGCAAACACATCGCTAAGGTAGATACAAAATAGGTAACTAGATAAAATAATAATAATAAAAATTAATAATAAAAAAATCATAATTAAACATCCAATACTTCCAGTAACGGAGAATTACTGAGCTCAAGTTGTTCATTCATTAAAGGTACCCTGAGTTTGTGTTTGTATATCTCAAAGGCTTCTAAAATGTCTAATTTGCGTTTGTTATTACAAAAATGTAGGAATTTAATATTATTTTGAGGAGTCATTGTGTGATTTTGTTCTAAAAGGTGTTTGGCGTAATTCGATTTTTCAGGATGTTTATTTTTGTAATGACGTACGTGTTCTTTATATCTTATGTCAAAATTTCGAAGTGTTTGTCCAATATATACCGAACTACAAAAAGAACAATTTAAACGGTAAATGCCCGATTTCATGATATCATGTGTTCTGTCTTTAGCATTAAATAAAAATGAAAAAGTGTTAGTGTTGGTTTTAAATGTTATTTTATAATTGTTGGTTTTTCTTAGTATATGTGCAATTTTTTCAGACACTTGCACATCGGGTAACGGTAGTGTCGGCGGTTACACGTTAAAAAATAAACGTTACTAGAAAAAATGTTTTTATTAATTAAAAACATTTGTCGACATTTTTCAAAATTTTTTGAATTTGGAAAAGAAAAGGTTCAAACTCAATCGATAATAATGTCGCTGGCAGAAGAGGAAAAACACTCGATAAAATGCAGGGTGAATTTCAGAAATTCATAACTTCACGCCAAATCATCGTAGGCACTCGAAGTTTTGAAAATTTTACAGAAAAAGGACTGAACTTTATTGTCCTGGCAGTCGGTTTTTTTGGTCCACGATTTTTTTGGTACATCGTACAAGCTGCTAACGTTTGACATTTTTCGAATCTATTTTTTTTCTTCGGGGGTGGCAAGAGGCGGAAAGGCTTAAACGTAACAATCGCTCGCACGATCTTAAACTAGCACTTTAACACGCAAGGGTTCATCTATTTTCGTCCAAAATCCGCCAAGTTGTGACGATTGAACGGTGAGATTTTGGTATTTTTGGTGCGTTTTCAAGTGGAGCATTTTTTCCCTCGAGAGTACATATATTATACATAAATAGTATGATTTTTCTCCTATCCTGTATTTGAAACGAAAGCGGTGTCGCAGGAATTAAACAAACAAATACATAAACGTCAACCAACTCAACAAAAGTGCAGTGGAAACACTGAAATGAGATTTCGGAGCCGAAATCCAAGATTTCGTACCAGTGGAAACGTAGTACCGTGAGATCATTTAAATTTAAAATTAAAGTAGGCGGGAATTTTTTATACGTTTGGCGATCCTGCCAATTGACTCGCTGTGTAAATTAGAGGTTATGCAATTTTATGTTCTAGATTAAACATTTTGGAGCGTCACTTTGACAATTCAAATCAAACTGTGAAGTGAACAGTTAGTGTTGCCAATCTTATTTAAAAATCACAGCCAACTTTAATTATAAATTCAATGATCTCGTGGTATTACTAGAACTTCTGTCACGTGCAGTGAGTTGCACGCGTGATTTCTTTTGTGCATTTTTATGATTTTATTGATTTTATGTTTTCCAATTCGTGCCCCTCTTGCCGTTGGGCCCTATGCACGCGCCTAATGCGCCTAATGGTAATATAGGCACTGAGTTTAGGTCAAAATTGCTGCAGCGTGTATTTTTTTGTTTTTAACTTTCCAACAGAAACTGGCGTGTGTCTCTTAAACATCAAAATTTCTTTAAATTTGTAAACATCGATTTCCGATTTCGGGTGGTAAAGTGGCTGGCTTTACGCACCGACCGCCTATTATTGCCCCAGGAAATAAAATTCCCAGGTACCCATTTTCACAGACCGAGTCGACCTGGAAACCTTACACGTTGTCCTGCGTGGGCGACCAATGCAATGTGGCGAAGCGGACGACACGGGTTAAGCGAGCGAATGGCGGTGCGGACGAAGCGAATTGAGAGTGTCTACGTAGCACATTTTTGTAATCGCGAATCGAGCGAGAAAAAAATAAAAAACAGAACTACGATACCCTAGTCTGGTAAAATTGGGCTGGTGAAATAGACGCAAAATTTGAATGTCGAGAATATATTTTTAAAATTACGTTATCGGTGAAAAGGTCTTCAACAAATATTGTTTATTTGGAGAGGATAAAAGGACCCCGCATAATCCTTATGGAAAATAGCTTTCACCATATATTGCTCTGAAACTGCACTGAAAGAGAGTTTTCGATGTGTAGATCAAAAGTGTCAATAAGCGCACAGCCCAGAAAATTATAGTTTGTGAATTACAGTCGTTTCAAGCTGAATAATGCAAGAATTGTCTACTCAAATGGCTGTAATTAGATATCTATAATTTTTTGGTGTATACCAAAGTTTCAAGAATTTTGACCCAGCGCCATTTCCCATAAGGATTGAGCAGGTTTCAATTTAAAAATTGCCAACTTCAAACTGCTCTAATTCGAAGATTGTATAATTTTTTTAGAGTTTCTGTCCAGTAACACATTTGATCTACACATTAGGAACTACAATTTACCAAAGTTTCAAGAATTCTAGCCAAGATCCATTTTCCATAAGGATTCCACCGGGTGCGAAAATTGCCAACTTCAATAGGCTGTAAATCTAAAACTATAATTTTGTGGACTTTTTGTCCAGTGGCACTTTTGATCTACACATCGAAAGCTATCTTTCACAAAACGTTTCAAAGCAATCTGGTGAAAGCCATTTTCCATAAGGATTCTGTGGGGTCCTTTGGAAAACTTCACCATTTGTATAAGATATTAACAAATTGTTCAAATTTATTTCAGATTATTTCAAAATTAATAATTTTATTATTAGTTTTTCAACAGTAAAAACACAAGAGCTTTTTTTTATCGGATAAATTTCTTTTTGTAACGAAATAATTTTGCAAATCAGTAATTTTACGAGAAAAACTGACATGGCAAAATTACTAATGGAAAAATTTTGAGTTAAAAAGAAATTTATCCTTAAAAGAAAAGCTCGAGTGTTTTTTGGCAAGATAAATTAACGACTGAATATATGAATGAACAACAACAATAATTATTTTTATTGATACAATTAAATTATTTGAATGAACAGTTATTAAATACACAATTGTTATAAATTGTTTGGTTTGGTGTACTGATTTCAAAATTTTCTTCTCTGTACCTATCAAGTATCAACAATACTTAATAATTATAACTGACAGGGCAGACATTAAAGTGACGTAAGCGTACTAGATGTAGTCTGGTTATGAGGGACAGGCGTTTTTATCGGTGATAAAAAAGGATGCACCTTTGTTATCGCTGTCAAAATGACAAAACTGTCATCATTAAATGACACATTTTATATAGGAGTTAATTTATCCTTGTAAAATTAAATTCAATCTAACAAAATATTAACTGTTATGCCGACAATTCAGATGTGGCTAACGCGGTGAAGGCGGAAATATCAAATAACTTGATCGCGCCAACCGCTCAAAATCCGCATCTAGCGATGTTACGGGCAATGCAACATCACGTAGGACACCTGCATTGTTTGCTTGATGTAGATAAATTCGCGCCGGCCGCTCCGCTCGCTTCTCTCGCAAGTAGCCGCTCACAGCGTGTTAGATATTTTGAAAATTCCAATGTATTATCCCTGGGATTCGAACCCAGGACATTTAAGATTGGTAGTCAAGTGCCATACCGACTGATCTACCATGGTTTCTCGATCTCGGTCCGGGGATAGAGAAGAAAAATAAAGTTGTCGACGGAATTCGTTAAGTAACAATGTTTAATAAGTAATCAAATACTTACGTTTGTTTTGTTTTATACTTTGTGCTGCTGAATTATTTTGTATGTGAGGTTAGACATTGTTCGAAAAAGACTTTACTACTTCGGATCTCCAAACAGGAAAGGTCTGCTTTAATAATGTTTGCGATCTCTAATAAAATATAACGTTGTCATTCTTGCTACTGATAAGACTGACGTTATAGTTATCTTGGATCAACATCAGTACTGTGATAATCACCAGTGCCTTGGATAATTTGTAGTATCCAAGGCAACAAATGTAAACAAGAACCAGAAATAATTTATAAACCAAAGAGTCAAAACATTCATTATTTGGTCTTTAACAGTAAAAGAACAAAGCTTATATACCATAATCCTTCTTTTACTCGACGTAATACAGAAGATACAACATGTGGCGACCGCCGACTTCAAGTGAACACGCAACAATCTGTTAAGAAATTTACCCATATAATCATAGCATA
This sequence comes from Agrypnus murinus, assembly GCA_929113105.1. NCBI lineage: Eukaryota > Metazoa > Arthropoda > Insecta > Coleoptera > Elateridae > Agrypnus > Agrypnus murinus. Next base: position 190,444,734 of record OV816024.1, read on the forward strand.
TTGCAAGATACATCGCCATTTTTGCTCTCGCTTGGGTCCTACTCGAAGCCAAATCCCGTTACCGGATACTGATAAATAAGCTTAAAAACACGTAATTTCCTTCATTTCCATATAATGAGCTTACATAGTGGTCGCTCAAGGTCAGTAACAAGACATATGTCATTAATATGTCTAATATTCCAACAGTCAATTTTCCAACTTTTAACACAGACGTAGAATTATTATATTTTAGCTTAGTAGAACGTTATTTTCAGATTAATCACATAATAACACAAAATCAGAAATTCGATTTAGTAATTTTGCATCTCCCAGATAATGTTTTACAGAGTTGCCGATCACTGGTAATGCATCCGCCTGTTCAAAACGCATTATCATCCTTATTCCTTGTAAGAAGATACACTAAAAACCCTTTTACTAGCATAAACGCTTTACTGTCCAAATCAACTCTAAACCAATCTGCTTTTGAGCTGTATCATAGTTTGACCCAATGTGGTTACCTACAGTTATCAGAAATCTTTAGAAAAGAATAAATTTTTTCGAAACTTTCAACCGAATTGCAGTTAGTAGCTTCGCAATTCGATGATAACCTCAGCATTGAGGATTACTGTGAAAGCATAGATGATCTACAAAATTTACAAGAATCAAAATTGATAAATACAAAAATTAAAAATTTGATAGAAACGGTCGTTGATCTTAACGAAAGGTTATGTCAACATCTATTCGTTCACACGCATTCGAAAAACCACAAACACACGTTGCTTTTATCATCGGTAGTTTGGCAACCGCGCCAGAAATTGCATTCGAATATATCACTTTTCAAAAAACTTGTAAGGCCGTATCTGGTACTTACGCCAAAACAGCTTCAAACAAAATTTTAACCTCAAATTCAACCACCAACTGCACAAATTTTATCATAGCACGCGATTACAATCCGAATTCAGGTTCAATTAACCTGCACAATCATCATCCAATAGCACCTCCTCATTCATTATATAACACTACACAGATTCTCCACAATTCATTCGGCACTCATTCCTCTCCAGCAACAGCAATCCCACCGAATCATTTACTTTTTTGATCATCCCTCATCTCATCTTCATTCACCGCAGTTTTTCAGCATTTGTCTGAATCAGAACCGACATCATTTAACACTCATAACATGGAGATGTCGTAATACTGTTGCCACTCGGTTTCTTGGAACCACGAACTGAGACCTAATGGTGGTGCCATGTTCACTTCGGATCAGCGTCCTGCTGTCGTTGTAATTCTTCCGGCAACCAATTGTCGTTGACGATGGTAGTTTTTAATACTTGGCAAACCTTCTCTTCTAAACGAGAGCAATGATGGCAGTCCGTCGGATAGCTGGTGATGTGGCACCTTGCGATGTGGCCTTACAGGATTACGGAATTGCAGGAGTTATTTCAACGCGGCATAGCCCGTCCTCAACAGAAACTTCCTTCCGTACAAGTATTTCCTGGTCACACAATGATCCCTTTCGGTTTTCGACAAAACCTTGCTAAAATAGCCGACGACCTTTTCTTGTTCGTCCTGTATCTGAGAGAGTACACCCCCAAAGACCAGGTAACTTGCATCTGTGTCGAGTATGAATTTCCGATCCGTCCGTGGATAACTATAATATTGGTGGTGTTGTCAGGGCACGCTTCAACTGTTGGAAAGTTGTTTCGCACTGCCCGATCCAAACATACTCACGCCCATCTTCCGTTAATCTTGTCAGCGGCTTCGTTATATTGGCAAACTCAGGAACGAAACGCCTATAGTAGAAACATAACCCGAGAAAACTACGGACATGGTGTTTGTCTCTCGGTGTCGGCTACTCTTGGACTGCTTGGATTTTATCGGAGTCGGCTGCCATTCTGTGAACGTGTCCGAACTATTTTACTTCCTTTCGGAATATGTGGCACTTTTTCGGGCTTAATTTCAGATTGGCTCCAAGTAGTCGTCGGAACACTTCCTCTAGATTTTTCAGATGTTCGTTAAATGATTTTCCGACTACAATCACATCGATGAAATTGTTAGTGATATCCGATACCAGCACTTCATGATCACGCTCTTCACTTTGAATTGATTCACCTGTCACTGTACGGAGTTGAGTAGTTGTCGGTAACAGCTTCATACTTGTTATGCATCCTGCGCATGGGCGTATAATGGATTTTGTCGCCCTGTGTTAATAAGTATGGGAACAGTTCGGTTAGCAATTTTCCCATCTACGAACAAATTGCTGTTGCGATTCTTCGATGTTGCGGCATGGATGATTATCTCCACTCAAGGTCACCGTTCGCCCCCTTTCGTCGACCCCCTATAGTTTTCCGACGTCTGGATTTCGCTTGGTTTAGGGCAACTGCAGTCCCAGTAACGGAGTTCTCGAACTTCTTGAAGATTCTTCTTACTTCTTCTTCTTTCTTCTGAAGAACTCTCAGTACGAACTCCTCTAGGCGATCTTTGAAGCCTTCTTCTGCTTCCGCAACGGTTTGAATACGCCCGTGGCCTCGGGACGCGCTGGCATTCTCCAAGAATTCTTTAAAAACTTTTTCTTCCAACGTTTTGACATTGTCCTGCAATTCTTCTTTAAGTCTTCTGGAACTTTCTAGAACTTTCCAGTAATCCTTCCTTTAACATTCTAGAATATTCTTCAGAACTTTCCAGTAATTCTTCTTTAAGTATTCTAGAATTTTTAAACACTTTTTCTTCCTGTGCTTTAGTATTTTCCATTAGCTTTCTAGAATTCTCTTTCATTTTACTTAACAACGCATTAGTGTCAATTGCGACTCCATGCATTTCAAAGCAGAAAGTTTCGGGGTCTTCGTTATGTTTTAGAAACCATTCTCGTTCCAAGTCTCGCTCCTCTAGTTCCCTCCTTGTTCCCCCCAAGGTTGCCACTTTGAGTTAATTTAACAATTTCGTCGCCATTCTAATTGTTTGTTGGGAATTGCTTTTAACACTATTCTCACAGCACTTTATTATGTGATTTGATTTATTTATTTTAACCCGGCACCTAAAACAACTGTAACATTATTTCTATATAATACTAAAAATGCTGTTTTAATCGTCTATTAACAAAGGGAAATATTTACATTAGCACTAATTACAAACATTATAATTATAAAGTGTGATGAACTTAAGTAGATTATTTAATAGTATATTAAAGAACAAGTTTTATACGACATGATTTATTGCACGAATGCTAGTTTAAAAAACGACCGCGTAGCGGGAGTTTTTTAAAGCATGAGTGCAATAAATGTCTTATAAAACGATTTCTTTATACTATTTTTTGTACTTTACACCTCTTTTTTACTAATTTTATCCGTTTTAAAATAAAAATTCGCACTTTTAAAATTTGGGGAATTTTATCGTGGTTGGTACCAACAATCGATAAATGTCAAATTTTGACATTTGAAAATTCAAATTTTAATTTAACAATGATTTCAATGACATTTCATTTGTCATGGTTCATGACTGACAACCTCGAAAAACTAAATTACACTAGTTCTAATTCAAAACTCAAATGAGTTAGTTCAGCACTACTTTCGGTTCTGAATGAGCCTTGATATAAACGCAAAGTACAAAAAGACTATTTACAATATTATTATCTTTAACATTTATCTTTACTACACATTTATGGTCAACTAATGATGCGCGTATTCATTTAACTCGTCTACTAATTACTAATTCCCTGCGCGGAACCTTATATACCGTATCCAGGATTGCTAGAACGCACTAGAATTATTCTCGTGAATAATGAGTCATACATATTGACAAGCGGGTTCTGGAATACTGTAGAAAGCTAGTGTATTGTGTTACGTTCAGCTGCTGATGAGTCATACATTCAGCTGCTGATGAGTTATACATTCCGTGTCCATCTAGAATGTTTACCGGCAGTGTATAGGGGTTAATCTCGTTTATTATAGTATTATTTAAAAAATTAACTTTTACTTTAAATTACAATATTAATTATTCCACCAAATCTACATTAACTTTGATTATTGAATTGTCGTCGGCGAATTGTCGATCAATTAACTGAATAAAGCAAAATATATCTATAGTGCCCTTTGTATGTTTTGCAATTATTTAGTTCGTGTTTTAAAATGCTTTTACAATAAGAAAGTCTCCCCAGTCCAATACTGGATTGATTATTTGTTTGTGGTTGCTAAAGGAGAGATATATAAGAAGTCTGTGAAAATAATGTTTGTAGTTACAATAATAGTTGACAGTTTATTAGAGTTTTTTGGTATAATTTTTGTCAAATACAATTAAAGAGAAACTCCTAATTCAATACTTATCTACTAAAAGTAAAACCTTCCAATATTATTAGTGCAAAGGCACAATCCTGTTCTTTCCAAAAAAATCGGTTATAAACCGTATTTCGTCATACGTAATTTTCAGTACCAGTGAAAAGTCCAACTTTCTAGTAGATCCAGAATGAAATATTGTACAGCCATTTATCGAGATAAAAATGTGGAATTTTATTAAATCTGTAAGTAGATAGTAATATGTTCACAAAAACGTCAAAACCCAGTGTGGACTTAGAATATCGGATCTCTATCGATAGTTCTTATTTAGAGGTGGGACTTTCGAAGGAATCTTGTAACGTTATCTGTAAATGTCTAATTTTACAAACCCATACCATTAAACTATAAAGATCTTGTGTTTGGTTGTTTTTGATCTACAACACATCCTACCAGCGACAGTAATTATATCGAAGGAAACTGTTTAATCAGCTACCAATGTAAAGGAAGGGGAGAATACACCCGGACTTCAACAGTTCGTATGAAGAAATTGTCATTCTGACGGTAATCACCTTGTCACTGAGAGGTAGAGTACCCGCCCGAAAAGGGAATGGTTCGATTCCCAGTCGGGGTGATAATTTTTCTATATGGATTTGTATTCAGAATATGATTTATCTGTGCTATTTTCTTATAAAAGGACAAGGAGTTTCGAACATATTACACAATCTAAGAATACGAAGTATGTGGTAACAGGAAAAAAATTTCGATTAACACAGATTTAACAAGACTAACTTCAAACATTTACCTACCATTTTAAATTTTTGTATATACTATAGGCGTTAAAATTAATGTATACGAAATTAACAAAGTTTACTCCTGCAGTTACACGAATAACGTACTAACTTTAATTAAATTCGAATACCTTCATTGCTGTTTTAGTAATAATGGACGTTAAGAAAAACGTTTTGGTTAATTTAATTTCCAAAAGTACACATAATCTCGCAAGTTGAAATAAAGTCGGTTTACATTAGGTAATCAACAAAAATTAAACCGTCGCTATGCATTTTAAAACGAAGTAAAGGGTACACATAATCTTAATATTATTAGCAACATATTTCAAAGAAATTGCACTACATTTACGAAAAGCAGGAAATTTCTTTACTAGGTAGTGCACCTTAAAAATGGAGGCAATAAAATGTTAATTTAACTGTACTCATTTTATAAATATTTATTATGTAAATGCAAACACTAAGCAGCAGAGGACGCCTAAAATGTTAACATTGTCTTCGTTAATGCTCTTAAACAAATTCAGCAATTAAGCGCGTAATTAGCTTACATCTCCTAAGAAGTGATCCTATTGCGCCTGAAAGTTCGTCAGGCGGATCGCGTTGCATTGAATATTTAGCCTGTTCTGAACTTTCAGCGTGTTTTCAGCAGATGAGTGACACGGCTTGCTAAGCTCTGGGAATTTCGGTTAGCTACGTTCGTTAAGCAAATTACATTAAGACGGGTAATTTAAGAGAGGGAGATAATTTTTATTAAAATTAAATCACAGGCTTTCAGCACTTGCTTTAACCCAATTTATTCTCGCTATATAAAATTGTATTATACACTGCATCGTTAAACATAACCATTTAAGTGTGATGTTTCTCAAATTGCTTCGTTTAGATGTTACTTGGGTTGGGCGTTAATTAACGCATTTGGGAGTTTTATTTTTTTATGAAAAAACAAAAAGGGAACATGCTGTATTCGCTAATGCTTCTAATTAAAAATTAGAAAACCATTCTACGTCGTGTGTAAACTCATAATTAATCGTAATGAAACAGAACCGTATATTATGAAAAACCTTTTTTAAAACAGCTGAAAAGCTTTGAATAAATAACTCGACTTGCGAGATACTGCTTGAATAAAGTAGAATTTTTGAAATATACCTTTCATTTACGTTTTATATATTTTTCTAAGCTTCTGCTGTCTAATGTCAGTAACTCGAAAATGACAAGATGCAACTGAAAAATGACTATATGTATCAATTATAAATCAAATAGCAAAAATCAAAAAACCCTACTAATATGTATTCATGAGGATACTGAAAATGTGGCGAATCAACATCATACTGCGCTATTCGGGGATAACCTTTGAGTATGAGAAAAATGTAAAAAAATCTCTTAAAGATATGTCTTAAAGATATGAAGGTTTTAATAATGGATTGGAAATTTTTATTATTAAGCAATTCTAAATATTATTTCAACAATTTAAAAAAAATCATATGTAAAAATAGGAATAACTTTTATTTTAACATTTTCCTAATGCTCATAGAGGGTGCTCCTTAATAGTGAGTGTATTATGGTGTTGATTCGCCATTATTTCAGCATCCCTATATAAAATTTTCCCATTTCGTAAAATTCCAGGTATAACTTCGATAGAGCAGGAGATACTTGATACTGACCCTTAGGTCAATATCAAGCCTGTGTAGCATAACTAAAACAGAAAATTCTCAAAGTTTTTCCACATTTAAAAAAAAGTGCGTCGTGGGCTAACTAACCACAACAGTAACGCTGTTGTAACTGAAGGAATTAAAAAAAATGCTCGACAGCTGACACCCTCATTCTGAACTGATAAAGTAACATTTTTGTCAGTATTTATTAAGGGACATCGCATAGACAGCTAAACAACTCTTCTTAAAACGAACGAAAACAGATAATAACTGTAATCAATTTGTTTCAAATTTTACATGGCGGAAAAGTAAAGTGTGTTCGATAAGCTACGCATGTTTATTTGCCAATTAATATAATCATTTCTAAGGTTCTGAATCATGTTTTATGGTTATATTTAAAGTATTATTTCACATGACCAATTTTTTTTGTAAAAAAATATGCGTAACTTCAAGAGAAAGGTTCTTAAAGCCACTGGGAAAAGTAAAGCCGACTATAGCGTGTTAACGTTAGTTTAAGTAAGTGATGAAAACCTTTTTTTCGTTAATATTAACCCTTTTTCTAAGCAAGAGATATCTCTCTCAACCACTCAGATTCTTGGTAAAGCTCTCCGTTCCAAACAAAGTTCCAGCAGTCATATTTTGTAATAATACACTCCTCAACAAAAGCGTTTATTTCTTTCTCTATAGTTTGCACAGGTACCAATATGACTGCGTATTGCTATCTGCGTATTAGGCACCCTTAATGCTTCGATCAAAAGTGTACTGAATAAATCAATAAGTTGATAAGTGTTATTGAACAATTTATGACCCTGATCGTTTCTACCTTGCCTGATTTAATTACTTCTAAAAAGAACATGTTTTGCAACTTTGGAGCGAAATAACGGGTGGGTTTAAAGTCATAAGAATTACTAGATTATTCAGAACGAAATACAGTATAATATTTAAATCCAAAATAATAGACAACTCTAATCAATAACTAAATATTTTAGGGAATGTGTGTGTGTTGTTACAGTTTTGGCATAGAAAACATAGTCCTCAGCTCATGTTTTGAGCTTGTCCCCCTGAACTGACTGAAAGAACTGAGTTCACCGAAAGAATCTTCTATGGTTTTACGTTGGGGAAGATTTGTTGGGTTATGGTATTTTAGAACAAAAGGGATATCCGAAAATCGGATATCGGCAACTATTTAGCGTAATGCAAAGACACACAGACTGCCCAAGAAAACGTAATTACGGTTTGAATGGTATTTGTGAATAAATTGAATTAGAAAATTAGTTAAACATTGATTTTTATAAACTTCTTGATTGATAACTAGACCACTTTCTTTGGAAAAGGTCAAAAGTACCTTTTTTAGAAACTACCATATAAAGTATTACTTTTTTTCTCAAGCTTGCTCTGTGCATTTTGAATTTAACTTCTGGCAGTGTTCTAGAAGAGTCGGCTGTTTAATAAATACTATTTCCGGGCATTAAGGAATAGTATATTGTACAACTAGTTATGAAAGTCATACTTTTTCACGAATATGCAGTTTTGATTAATGAGGATGAAGCCCGAGTTTATCAAGCAGACGAGATCCCTCGAAAATGCTTAAAACTGAAAAGAGGATTTTTGAAACAAGACACTTCAATTTTGATGAATGATGCCAAATAATGACTGTTACTATACACGAATGACAAGCATAGCATAGAGTTGCGGCCGAAAAGATTTCAACGGTAATTTATTAAGTTAGCACATACCTATTTCTGATATTCACATCGAATGAGTCAGGCTTGTATGCCATTTATGACATGACAATGTCATCCGACAACCTTTCACATACCACACGCAAAAATCTCTGTAGTCAATATCGTACTTCAAATGATGACATTTTGTTTCCTACGTTGCATTTTCGCAATAAAGTTTGTGTATTTTTCTAAAACAGAAAAAGTCATGAAGCAATCTTGAAGTTGCATCTTCTGTTTTTTAAACACTTTTTGTCTTTGTATTTTAAATTAAATTAAATTTTTTTTAATTTTTAAAAAAATTGTTTTTTTGCGTGTTTAGTATTTTTAACGCATTGTGAGTGCCATGGGCGTTCTTAAAATTTAAAATCGATTTTCTAGAAAACTATCAGGAAGCGACTACATGTTAATGAGGAAAATATGTTCTAAATCATTACAGCTACCCCCATTATGGAGTTTCTAGTTATATTAGTTACACCCTGTATATTCACTTTTTCTGAATATTGGTTTCGACAGTTGATGGCCCAGTGGGGATATGTACCTAATAGGAATTGAATGAAATTATTCCTTCTCATCCGGAGACGCGAATTCGATTAGAAATTACAGAAAATAAAAATTTATTAAATTAAATTTATTAAATAAATTATACAAGTAAAAATGGAAATTGATAGCGATTCCGTTGAATCGTTTGGAATATCTTGTACGCCACCTGATATAAAGGTGTCGGCTAATAATGCAACTTTAGAATTGTTGCCCCCTAAATCAAGAGAAGTGTACGAGAATAGTTATAGACGATTCATGGAATTGCGTGAGGTACAGAAAGTGTCGTCATTTTTGGAAATTGTGATTATTGCATACATATCTTGCTGATTTATCAACTAAAGTTAAACCATCTACTTTGTGGGGACATTATTCAATGTTAAAAGCAACTTTAAATGTGAAAAATGACATTGATATTAAGAGCTATTCTAAACTTATTTGATACTTGAAAAGAAAATTTCGCGGCTATCGGTCAAAAAAATTAAACACATTAACGAAAGGACAAATTAGTCAAATCCTTTCTGAAGCTCCAGATAAGAAATATTTAATGTAAAGGTAACAAAGCCGATGTTAATTAGTGGTCTTTTAGTTTTATGCATGTCTTAATTATTTTTAGGCCGCTCTCATTTTTGGTATAGTAGGGGCACTACGACGCGATGAACTTTCAAAACTGACGCTTCAAGACATTAATGATCACAGGTCCACAAATTGAAAAAGAAAATTGGCGCGAATAAACTCACCTGTTCTATATGTATTTTGGGCTGCTAAACACGAATCCGTTAACCTTTTGCTTCAGCACGTCAGGATTTCCCGTCAATCGCCAAAAAAAGAGAGATAAAAATCGATTTTTTCCACATTTTGTAACTTGTTACGGGGAAAATCAATAAAATGCTCATTATCCATACTCAGAAACCGTCAGACACAACCGAAAAACCTTAAAACTACTAACCATGGAACCACAAATCTCAAATCAAAAGATTCGAGACCCATAAACCTTGAAATAGCACTTTATATTTATAAATTCTTCCTCTAACTTCAAACTCGCTCTTTACCGAACCCAGGAATAACCAACGTGGAGGTGGCGAGAAACTACTTCTTCTTTTTTTTGCTTTTTTACTTTTTTTTGTTTTTTCTTAAATTTTTTGTCTTTTAATGTTTTTGTCCAATTTTATTACACTCTTATTACTAACTTTTTTTTATTTTATATTACTCTTTTATTTGTTTACTCTATGTTTTTAGAATAACGTGTCTTCTTCGATTCAAAAGATCTACGTACAGCTTTTATGGACAATTATAGTATCCCGTTTTAAACCTTAGCAATAGTTCGCTAGCATGTTTTTATCCCAAACTCCTTGGTACCGCCTCTCAACATCTTTAAGATCTTGATGTGATCTTTCACCCTGTTCTTCACTTAAATCACCTAAGTTCTCAGGAAAGTATTCAACATGAGAGTCCAGAAAATGTAACTTTAAATTCATCAAACAATTCATGTTTTTAAAAGAGGTTACCATTCTTTCAACAATGTTTTTGTATTCTGGATTTTTCCTATTGCCTAAAAAGTGTACATACCTCTCTGTAACTTTTCCAGTCATTTTTTTCTCTTTGAGTCATAATGTCTTCATAATCTTCATCTTTAAAAAGAGCTCTGATTTGTGGACCATCGAACACTTCTTTTATTTTTGCCTCAGAGAGGTTTGGAAATTTTTGTAAGAGGTACCTGAATGCATTTCTGTCTTGCGTTTTCATGGCTTTTACCAATTGTTTAATTAAACCCAACTTAATGTGAAGTGGCGGAAGTAGTATTCTTTCTACTGGTAATAAACGTTTTTTTATAATATTTTTCGATCCTATCTCTAAATTGTTTCTAGAAGGCCAAACTTTTTTCACATAATGGTCTTTACGTGCCCGACTGTGCCACTCACATAAAAAGACATGGGTATTTGGTAAAACCACTTTGATATCCCAGTACAATTGTTATAATTTTTAAATCTCCACATAATAACCATTTATGCTTATCATATTGTAATTTGATCAAAACCACTTGCAGACTTTCATATTCTTCCTTTAGGACTGTGGAATGTGCTACTGGAATAGGAGCGTACTTGTTGCCATTATGCAATAAAACAGCTTTAAAACTTCTTGTATGAATCAAGAAGAAGTCGCCAATCATCTGCATTGTATTCAATACTAATAACACAATAATAAAAATTAATCGGCCTTTATGTGCTGCAATTCAGTTCAACAATTTGTACAATAACTTTTAATGTTAATCATTCATAAATATATACATCTCGTTGTATATATTTAAATACCGTTATGAATAAAGAAAAAAATATGTTCGAAGTAGTTTTCTGTTGAATTTATAAAAAAGTTTAATAAACATTCAACAGTAGGTTATTTTGTTCTAAGCAGTCCCTCATGAAGTTTCGTAGTTAAAGGCGGTTGGAGCAAAAATAGTATGTTTAATTCGTACAAAGAATTCGTTTTTGGGACTCATAACATTGCCGGACTCAACTATGCGTCGTCCAGCAACTTTCTTATTCGTCCCAAAAATATGCATTTTTGTACTAATTAAACAAACAACCATTTCAAGTCTAGCAACAAATGTCAAAAGTTCTACTTTTAATAGGGTTTGTATAAAAAAGGTTTCATCAGAAAATAAATGTCGATTATCTTGCATAAATCCTAATATCAATGCCAAAAAATCAAACATTAAATCTATATCTACTAGTAACAATGTGTGGAAAAATTAACGTTTAAAGAGTTTAATATTATGTTTTTTTAAACAAACCTAAAAAGCACCTTCAGATTCAGGTCACTTGACATTTGCTTAAACTTGTTTTTGGATTTTCCTGAATGTACAATAAAACGTTTAGCTAGTCGTCTACACTGCAACCCCGTGGGAAACTATCGCGATTTTCTAGATTTTCAGGTATTTTAAAAAATTAGGAAAAAAAATTGCTTGAACTTATTCATGACGTTACTAACCGTTTAATGAGAAATATTTTCTCTTTCGGAATGGTTATTGTTAAAAGATTATTCTGCAGCTAGGCGCGAGGTGCAGTAATTATTACCTTAAATTAACAATCTTCGACTTTTTCTTCATTTGTTAGATACATTCTTACTGAAAATTAGTTTTTTCACCAACCGCATGAATATAACACTGTATTATTTTGTATAAAAGGTAGACCATTTAGTTTACAAAGTTCAAATTGGTGCTAGTCAGAATCAAAATGACATTAGTCAAAATCAAATTGACAATATCAATTTCAAACAGGCATTAATCGAAAGCAAATTAACAATAATCAAAATCTTATTGGCGTTAGTCAATTTCAAATTGACAATAAACAAATCAAATTGGCCCTAGGCAGTATCGTATTGGCAATATCAATTTAAAATGGCAATAAACAAAACCAAATTGGCACTAGTCAATTTTGAGTTGACATTAAACAAAATCATATTGGCGTTAAATAAAATGCAATTGGCGAAAACATTTTCAATAATTAATTGAGATAAGTAACGTTAAGTTTTAAACAAAATTTTCTTAAAAATTAATATCTTGCATATCCAATGCAGAAGGAATAAATCTTTGGGTATGTGCAATGAATAATGCACAATTAGCAACAGCAATCTTACCAACATTGGTGACGGTTCTATTTCCTCTGCCGTAAGACCCATCTTTTTTGGCAGTGTATTTATATAGTTTAATATTTAAAATAAATATACAATATTTATGACCACTCTCTTTATAAAGTATATTTCAAATTAAATGAATTTTACTGCTTTCTCCACCCTGATGTTTAGGCAACACTTCAACCACGCCGTTTCTAAACTGTGATTTCTGCTACTGGAATTCACTGATCTTTTGTCTGATGGTACAGTAGACAATACTATCTTGTTCTTTATTCTATGTTTCAGCCTGGAAAAGAAAACATGAGATTTCCTTTATTTAAATGAGATATTTCATTCTTGTCTATTCCTTTAGCATTATTGACCTTGTACAATTCACATTTCTAAAAATTGATTTTTAGTGCAACCAAATTCTTATCAGACTTGCTTTTTATCTTACAACTATTCTAACAAGGACATTTTTCTGTGACTGCTCAAATAGTTCAGTTAAGGAACAATCTTTTGCAATAATATTTAAAGGGTGTTTGGTTAACTACCCTCGACAGAGTGTCGGAGATAATTGCAATTAGATAAATTTAAATTCAGTGGTTGAAGTCTGAATTATTCTCCAGTGGAGGATTCCGTTCCAGCTAACTTTATCATATTTTTCTTTGTCAGCCCCCACGTCCTTGGGGGTTGCACTGTTGGATGATCTATTGATGGTTTCTGAACAATTATCACTATCGTTCACCGTGGGTGATACTACATAGTAGCTGCTACATGTCTTCCAGACCACACGACGTTCACCCATAAAACTGGCTATCTTCTACCCTATCCTTGTTTCATTGGAAACAGGGCAATGGATGAAGCTGTCAGGTTAAGTGTGTGGTAGAGAAATTCGTGAGAATTCTCGACGGTTACTCATACCGATCAGGGGGAGCCCTGGTATATGATACCGGTGTGGGTGGATTCGCATCTCGCCTTGGATAAGGTCATTTATGGTCACTGACGGAACCCGCTGTTTGACCGAGGTCATTTATGGTCACCAAAGGAACCCGCTGTTTGGCTGAATCTTAAGTGAGAAGAAGCGAAGTGAGGTTTAACCCGCTTTTGGCATATGGGAAACTGCATGCCGCCAGGTAAATGTGCTTAGGAGCTATCCCGAGCACCCTTTGATCCGGACTGCAGCCGGGTACAGTGATTGGGAGAAGCTCTGAAAGCCATTACACTTAAGGAGAGTTGAAGCAAATACATAGCCTCTCACAATCAAGACAACTTCACCTTAACGGGTACACACTGGCAGTCTATAACGAGTAGACTTAAACGAAGCTCTGTCGAGGGCCCACCAAGCCTATATATTGGTAGGTCGGGGTGGCAAAACCATTAAAAAACCAAGTCCCGCTACAATTGAGGTTGGATTCGATCGGAAAGGGGGCCGGCGGCGGGTGAGCACGTGTTAAGTCGATCGCTCCGGTACTAGCCTGGATAGCTAGTAGAGGGTGGATAGGCAACCTCGCTTCGACCAGTGAGCTGACTGGGAGCAATTGCTATGCAATTCGCGCGCTGATTGAGCGTATCTCAATTTAATTTCTCATTGGAAGGAACGTGGAGGTATGTTCACACGGGGACTCCAAGTAAAACATTCAGATAATCTCTGTCTTCCAGCCTGCTACCATCTGGGTCTACCGTGCTTTCTAGGAATAGTGTCAGATAAATGCTTAGATCTTAATTTTGTAATGGAATGACATATAAAGAGAAAGACTATTAAGCACACCGAACATAAATATTAAATTTATAATTATTGTTTTCAACCTTCTATTATTTAATTCATTATTATATTACTATTTTAACAATTAGACCATTAATAAATACAAAGGTCAATTGTGTAACATTAACTTACTTGTAAACTCCAGGACAGCTGTCTGAGGGGGAACCGTATTTGGATAAATGGGAATCGTTGAATTGTTTTATTCGGGAATCAATAAATATTTAAAATTAATGGTTTTCTTTTATTGAATTAGAAATATTTAAAGTCACTGAGAAAAGACGTCTCACATTGTCACGAACGGTGTTCTCTAATCTCTACATACGATATTCGGTTTGGGTCACACGAACCCGATCAGCACCAGCCAAGATATTATTTAGCTGTTCAGCCATGTCTGCTTTTACTCCTGCCTTTAATACAGACCATGCTTGTTCAATAGGATTGAACATAGGGCTATACGGACTTAGTCGTAAAAGTGTGTGATGCTCAAATTCGTCCTGTGCAAAAACCCCTTCAATAGTGGAGTGGCATGGAGCATTATCAACGACTAACGCAACTCCAGTTTGGTAAATGTTTTGCGCTCTTCTTAAACACTGTCTCACAAATTCGTTCCCTTCCGGCTTCTTGAAAGAACCACTTCTAAGTTCGGGATGAATTAGCGAAATGTTTCCAATGCACCCTATTAGGTGAGTATTCGCCCCTCTGCAACCTACAGATATACTTGTGCAGTAGCCAGTCTCGGTGGATTAGTGGTTTGCATGTTTGCTTCATAATCCAAAGATCGCAGGTTCGATCCCCGGCCGAGCTGGTTATTTTTCATAGCGGAGAAAAATTAAAAACATGCCTTCTTCTCGGATAGGAAGTAAAACTGTAGGTCCCGTGTCAATGCGATGTTTGGCACGATAAAGATCCCTACTGGGGTGTGGAATTCCCCCAGATTCGGCTAAATTCTAGTAGGGTTGGCCAAATGATCATAGCAATCGGTGCCATGAGGTACGAAGGATGCTCCGCCATCCTGATTCCTCGCCCAAAAACAAACAAACAAACAAACTTGTGCAGTAACTTCCTTTTTTTGAACGTCCCACAATATGAACAAATTAAAGTTCGTTTCGTCCATGTATAATTGTATATGGTAGATGTATTTTGTGCTTTAACATTCAATAAATTTCCAGTATAATTACGCCTTCTTGTTTTCACTTCAGTAATATTTGCGTTTTCAGGTTCTCTACAAACTGCCTTTAGAGTAAACATAAGTCCATCCAGATGCTGTCGAACGGATTTCTTGAAAACTTCCCGTATTTTTTCGGTCAGTTCTTTAAGAGTAGTTAAGAGTAGTTTATTTTCTTTGACTGAATGTTCCATGAATTGACAGTGTTCATCAGTTATTTTTACTCTATATCTACCTCCTCGCTGCTTTTCTGGTTGTTCTTGATTGTTAACCCATCGATACGCAGTTCTTTTTGGCATCCCCAGTACATTTGTAAGATTACGCCAGTCACCATTAGCATTATACAAAGCACAAATCTTCAGATTTTCAGCAGTATCCTTTTTTATAAAAGGAATCTTACCTCGAGATCATTTGAATTTATAATTAAAGTTGGCTGTGATTTTTAAATTAGATTGGCAAAACTAACTGTTCACTTCACAGTTTGATTTGAATTGTCAAAGTGACGCTCCAAAATGTTTAATCTAGAACATAAAATTGCATAACCTCTAATTTACACAGCGAGTCAATTGGCAGGATCGCCAAACGTATAAAAAAATTCCCGCCTACTTTAATTTTAAATTTAAATGATCTCACGGTATATGAATATTATAATCTATCATAATAAATCGAGAACTCACAATAACCTAACACAAATTAGACAATGACTGAGGCATAAACAATCCAATTGTTTCACAGCAACTTGATTTTGCTTCGAGCCATTATGATATTGTTTGGTGCCCAGTTAATTTGCTTTCGTGTCAATTTGATTTCGTTTATTGCCATATGGAAATTGATTTTGCCAATATGATATTGACTAGGGCCAATTTGATTTTGTTTATTGTCAATTTGAAATTGACTAACCACAATAAGATTTTGATTATTGTCAATTTGCTTTCGATTAATGGCAGCTTAAAATTAATATTGTACAATTTGATTTTGACTAATGTCATTTTGATTCTGATTAGCGCCAATTTGAACTTGAAAAGGTATAGAACAAAAAGTAAAGGTAATGTATGACGTATTTTCCGCGGTGTTATCGGTGTTATTGAAATTCGACGTTTCTATTAAAATCGTGGATACTGTTCGGAACGACGACACACACAAAAACCAATCCTAACCTCTTTTTATTTAAGGTAAACGCTCAGTGATATGCATTTACCATTCTTCATAAGTTCTTGGAATTCTCGATGAAACGGCAGTGAAGATTACACATTTGTGAGTATTTCTTAATGCTATTAATATTAAAATTGCATCTTTTTACCAGTATTAAAATTGCAGTAAATAAAAGTTAGCTTTACCATCATGTGGTCTGCAGGATTGCCAGATTTGTTTTAGTAGTTTGCGGGACACTTAAAAACCTAATAATAAAATTCATAATTTTTCGCTTTAATTCAATTTATAATAATAAAATTTATAATGCTTGAATCAATAGGCATTTACGAAAATTCACGGATGTGTACCGATGCACCGAAAGCTTTCGAGAATTCTCCACCGTGAATATGACTAACTTGTTAGGGATATGTTCTGACTGTTGTGTACAAAGAGACTTAAACACTATCGAAAAACATTTTTCTACTCTTACATATAAATCATCAGTTTTCTTCACGTTTGACTCAACTAAACAATAGCCAATTCCAGCAAGCTATACGGATATAATTTCATATTCACACCTGCCTGGATAGAAAAACAACCAATCAAAGATCTTCATTTGCTCATTTGTAATTTATCTATTGACAACGCCTGTCATAACAATAGAAGTAAGTAAAATCCAAATTTGCTCATTTTAATAATACTTAAAGCATTTTACAAATACCACGATTTGTGAGATTGTAGGTTTAGCAAATGTATTTTATAATTAAAAAATAAATATTAAATCGATTTAATAAGTACAACCTATTTTTAAATAAGTGTATAGTAGTATATACGCTTTTGCTAATGTGTTTCCATTGATCAGTCAGGAGAAGCGAGGGGCTACTTAGTAAACTAAAGTCGTTGTCGCCGTAGGTTCGATACCATCTTCGAGATAACTTTTTAATTTTTTTCAAACTAAAATTTAAATTAATTTTCTCTTCGAGAATTTTCAATTTTTGCAAAATCCTAATAAGTCTCTTTAAAACTGTACAATTACAGGGAGATTTTACAAACCATGTTTTAAAAGCACGGGTTAATCACTATATTCAATTTCTCAATGAGACGTACCATTTATTTTTTATTGTTTTGCTTAGACAAGGAAAAAATATACTGTACAATTTGAGTGGAATGCCCATATCGCCCTCGAAAGATTGAGGCACTCTACCTTCGCACCGTGCCTTAAACTTCGTCCTCTTGCGATATGGGCATCAAGCTTCATTTCCACTCACATTGTACAAACTACTATTAGATACCGTACAATGCAATTTCCGTAAACGACTAAAGTCTTCATTCTACTATTCTATTAACCGTCAGTATTAAATATTATTATGTAGTGTAGATACGTCCAATCTAAAAAGAGAAATGTTACACACAGATATAACTACAGTTTTGATTTCATTAACTATTATTCTATGTAACAATTTTACAGTCTCGTGTAAACTTTTTTATGCAGGATTGTGAAGTAGATTCTTTACCACAGAATTGAAACTATCTTGAATGTTGGGGGTTGTTTTTATCAGATGATATCAGTAGAATAAAGTACAAGTGTGTGCGATTATGCCTCGTAGAAATAATGTATTTAGCCTGAATTTTCAAATTTGCTGATGTATGAAAGTATGTAAATAATGTTTGTTAGTATAAGCATGATAAGGAGGCGTAAAAAAGGTAATTTTAAGTAATTAAGTAAATTTTAATTATGTAATAGTTGTGTAAAGATGGGTGTTTAATCGACATTCAATGGTGACCTTATTTTGCAATGAGAACATGAATGCAATATACCAATGGATATGAAATTTTTTAAGCTACCATTTTATCTAATTCGTTTAAAAAAATACCTAAAATTTATATATATAATAATTTGGTTATGTTATAAATCAATTGTCAAAATTCAATTGATTCATTGAGAATTTTCAGTAGATTTCTTTTGTTTGCAAAAAGGGTATAAAAAAGCGACTATTTTTGTAACAAATTCTCTTTCATTTATTAACTTTGAACCAATGCACACCTGTTGAGGGCAAAAAATTAAATTTTAAGGTTATGTTGTGAGTTTAAAAAAATGTAAACAAACATGATGTCGTAATTTTTAAGTTATAATTTTTGTTAAAAAAGTTTTTGTTATTCATCAAAGTTCAATGAATGCAAGTGTTTTTAATAATAACATCATATAATTACAGTAATAACAAGTGCATTAAATTTTTTTATGACTTAAAGAAAAGAAATTGAATCTTTTTACTGATAATTGAATTATCAATCTTTGTTACGTTAGGATGTTCGAATGAAATTTGAAATATAAACATTCAAATCTATGGACTTACCACAATTTATACAAGCAAGTGGATTTTAATTTCGATCTATTAAAGCCATTTGTTTGGATATAATTAAAAGAAGTATTTGACCTTCTTCCTTCATTTTATTGTACAACCATATGGAAGCAGAGAATTGCTGATTTATAACGATACAATTGGCACACTCTTGGCGCCAAATACTTGAATATTTAAAAAGTGAGGTATTTAAATTTAGTTTATTTAATTTTAGTAATTTAAGAATTCTGTTGATGCCAGAAATATTACTCCTCAGATAAAAAGCATTTGAATTTTTTGGGATTGACATTTCAAAGTTTATTTTCTTTTATTTTAAATTTTTGTTTGTGTTCTTAATTAAATAAATTTCTGTCATTTTAAATTAGAAAGATTTATTTGTATTTATAACATTTTACTATTGTTCCTAGATTTCCAGTCTATTGACTTGCGGGACATTTTGGTTATATCGCAGAACGCGGGACAGAAGCATTAAAAACGGGACAATCCCGCAGAATCCAGAACGTCTGGCAACGCTGGTGGTCTGTTCTAAATAGTCCTCTCTCGGAGTTTGCTAGTTAAAATTGGTTGGAAAAAAATAGTATGTTTAATTCTTAAAGAAGTGCATTTTGAGACTCATAAGAATGCCAGACTCAGGCAATTTTTTTATTTGTCCTAAAAACATGCATTTTTTGTAGTAATTAAACAAATGATCTTGTTATTTCGTTGACTTCAATATTGTTTATAAAAATTCAAAACTGGTGCTTCGGATGAAACCATTTTACCACTTCATTTTTCTAAACTGCTATATTGAGATCTGCTATATTTTTTGTAGCGGGCCAAGATATTTTAATACTAGTCGAACCATCAAATTTGTTTATTTACAATTGATTACAGTAATTCTGAATTTGTTATCTCAATCAACGTATTCTAAATAAATAGAACATCGAGAAAATAAAGTAAGCAAGTGTTACTTTAAATAACTAAATACTAACAGATTATCGTTTAAAATTTTTAATGTCAGTATAAATTTCTCGCATGTGGAATACTTGAAATAATTAAACAGCTTTAGAATTAAAGATATAATAAATTTAACAACCCCTTGCTTCGAATGTGTTTCTCAGATGAATTCAGAGTAAACCAACTTAAATATGTAACAAATTGGAATGGGGTAGTGATGAAGCAGTCATCGAGAGGTTTGACAGGTCCTCGAACACAGGCATATGGCGTTGCAACATACATTAGCAAGTTGCATATCACATGCAGCCTGGGGTGAAGCGCTGCATGAAACATGTAGAACGAGGGGGTTGCACCGCCCCATCGATATGTAATGTATGCTGCACCCACTCTAGCTCTATAATTTATGCAAACTATCGTATTGCACGTTAATTAAAAAAATTGTGTCAAGTTAATTTGAAGTAAAATGCTGGTGTATGTACACTGTGACCGAAATTAATAACTTTTAAGTTTATTTTGTCAAGAATAAATTAGTTAAAATAATTTAAAAAATGAAATGATTGTTAAGTTGATATCAACAATTAAAATAAATACATAAAAGTAACGAAGTGTTACATGGATAAATCCCAAGAGCTCAACAGTTTCTAACTAAAATACTATTTTCCATTTAAATGATCAGAGACTTTAACTCAACTCTAGCATGAACGAAATAATTAGTTATTTTGCATAAACTAAAATGCAATTTAAATTTAGCATTTAGAACCGTAAAACCTGTAGAACCCTGTATTAAAGGGACCTAGGATACATGGGTGGAACTTACGTATAGGGTGCAATGACAAATAGGAACATTATTCACGCAGTAGGAAACTGAATGATCTTTGACAAATAATTATATTCGTTCTGGAACGGATTATTATCAAACAAGTGTTTGTTTAGGTTTGTTTGTATTCCGATGGAAAGATTAAAATGAAACCAAGCAGAAGACTTTATAAATAAGCACTGTGCAAACATTAGTCAGCCACTGGTCAAGTACAATACGATTACCGAACGAAAGAATTATTTGATCCAGCCCCGTTATAAATTTAACAAGAACGAACAGGGTAGCGGGTGAAAAGCAAACAGGCGGGTTCTTTGGTTGAGAGGAGGACCATGCCAAAATAATGAAAATAAAATTGTCCGTCATTAAACAGAGAATATAAAGCGATTTTATTCTGCGTTTCTGACGACCTAAGAAAACTTTTAAGTTTTCAACGGTTTGCTTTAAGGGAATTGAAATCGATTTAAGTAATGTATTTAAAATTGATTTGCTGAAAAGTTTAGAATTTGGTTTTATACTTATAAAAATGTAAGAGAACAGGATGTAGTGACCCTTTTGTTTTTAAAGTAGTCAGATGTTCCTTAGTACTTCTCAATTAACTCAGATTAGGATATTGTAGTGAATTATCTCAAGACGGACAAGCTTTTTGTTACAAAATAAAAATTTCTTCAACACTCGAAATACATCGTAATAAAATAAGTTATCAGGTGTAGTATACCATTAAGACTTCCCACGACCAATCATTCGACTTGTGAAGTCCAGGGAAGCCGACTGAGGTGTCACAAGTCTGGGGAGCCAACATTTTTGTATAATTCTTGGTGGGTAAGATAGTAGTAGTAGTAGTGAATAGTTTGATTGCGCTTCTGTAATAATTTGGAGTCGAAAGATACTGCGATGATATGGATCATCTATTTGAAAATTTCATGAGTTTACGATATAGTAAAAATAATCAATAGGCTACGATAGGTATCGGGTTTAGTCAGATAGCATTTATATAATTATTCATGCAACAAATGAAAGGATGTACATGCTAGGACAGTAGTTGTATTCATGCTAAAGACTACATGCTTGATTATAGATAGTTTTATCAAGTAAAAATAGAAAATAGGACCATAATAGGTGTCGATAATATTTAACCTAACTTTATTAAAAAGGATATTTTATAAAAAGGAATATCATTTAATTTGATTGTTTTGTAACTAAAACATGATGTATGTAACCCATGTTACATGTTTAGGGATGGTCTTTCCATTTCTTTAGAAGATTTTTATCTTTTCTTAAATTTTATGTGTCGATGAGGGACCGTCGATAGCATTTTCATTATCCTAGCAAGCGGAACCAGCTTCGGGTTTCTATTTCGTTGGAAATATGAAGAATAGGTCATTATTATGATGTATATTGTAGTACATATAACTCACTAATTCCTGTAATTAAAGGGTTTGTTTTAATTATTAAGTAAAATCAGCTGTTTTGGATATGTTGGAAGTTTTTCAAATTTTGATTTTAATAGAACATTTTTCACCGTTGTTTGAATACAAGCACTTGGAGGACTGTATGCTAGACAAGTATGAGTAGAATTTGATTTCATTTATGTTGATATTTGTGTAGGATCTTGTATAGTATCGCTGAACTCCTAAAACGAGCAGACAGATTTTTCATTTGAGTTTTTCTTTTATTGTAAATATTTTCCTATGTAAATTTTATATGTATGAGTTACCTAGTGTAGCTATGTGTTCATTTCTTGTAAAGGTGTAGCTGGAGTTAATGAGTCTTCTGTGTAATTAAGTTTTAATGAGATTTTTTGACCGTTGGTTGTTTTTGTGAATTTTCTCAGTTAATGTTAATGTTAGACTATAAGTGTCTTATGTTGTTTTAATCGGTATTTTGCCAGCTACATTTCTGTCTTTTTAGATTTAAGATTAGTGCTAACTATGAACACATGTTTTTCGTTAGTGACATCACGAATGTAGTGATTAGATTTTGTTTGAGGAATTTTGTCATAGTCGCCAATTGTTTTGGTAAAACATATAAAAAGGTCATGAAAAATTAACAAATTCAGTCGATAAAACGCATTGGTAGAATCCACGTCGACTCGTGCAAGAATTTGCTAAAATAAGGTAAGGTTAAGTTATAACCACATGTTTTGATAAAACATACGTCGAATGTAAACAAAGCATTTATGGAATAGTTTACCTGTTTATAAAATAAAGAAGAAATATTTCCACATACAAACAATTATTTGGGATTGTAAATATTATTATAAACAAATAAAGAAGATCTATTTATTGGTTTGAAAAATCGATTCATTTGGAAGATCGATCAGCTGTCTATTGGAAACAGTTGGTATTACCAACAATGCAAGTGGAATAAATCAAAATAAATTTTAAAAAGGATCCGGATACAAGGTATTTCAAAGGTGAAAGATTTTGTTCACATAAAGAACTTTAAAATTATAAAGACAATATTTGTTTAAATCTAGAATTTGATTTTTCTCACTTTGGATTGTTTTTAAATAACAATTAAACAATTTTGAATTTATTTATTATCAAAGATAATTCAATTTAGTTTAATAAATTCATTTAGCATCTAATTAGCATCTAATCTAATTAGCATATAATTATTTTATTGACTGATAAATTCATTTTATTGACTGATAAATTTATTGTATGTTAGTTTGTTGAAGTGGATACCAGTTTCAACCCCTATTGTCAGGTTGTAACTAAGACCTAAAACATTTGAGCAAACTTTAGGAAGATCTTCCTAATTTTGAATTTCTTTTGGTTAAACATTTGTGTTGTGTGTTTATTTTGAATTTTGATTTTCGTTTTAACCACAATAAAAATAAAAGTCTGTGTTTGAATTAATTCATGTTTTTATTTGATGTTCATACAAGTATCCATTGTTCTTATCTTCATACAGAGTTTATGTTCCTGTCGTTTAGCTGCAGAAGTCCAAATGCTTTGGTTCATCGCAATACATTAGATCAGAAGGATTATCAATAAATATCTAAGGGGTCTTGGGGAGTGCGGGTAAGTTCAAAATCAATATGCAAAACAAAATAATTAAAAGAAGTGCTAGTTTCATTATGCTTTTTTGTTAAAAAAGTTAACTTTCATAATCAATATGTAAAAAAAATAATTACGAATGTATGCAACTGTTTTGAGGTTAACACTTTCACACACACGACAAAATCTTGCAGCACGTGTTTTTGTTTGCACTTTCGACCAAATTTTATCGGTTTAGAAAATTCGATGTACTGCGCATCTACATGCGGAATAGGGTGGTCCAACAAAAAAGCAAAGTCGGAAATCTTATGCTCTCACCCCCTAGGATTATTGTATATCGAAAAAAAAGTACCCCTATTTTTTTATTTTGAAATCGGACAATGTTTAGGGGTGCCTGAAAGCCCTTAAAGTTTCCCATGTATTTTATATGGGAAAAAACCACTTTTTCATTGATTTGGCATAGAATTTTAGAAAATCAATATTTTTCAACGGGACTACTCTGTTTCTCTTCAGAAGTGTTCAGAGAATGACATCCAATAATTTATTTATCGAAATATTTTATATTAAAAAATAGTAATAAATATTTTTTAACGATTTTGCTGTTTCTTTCATTAATGTGTTTTTTTGCTGGTCTATAAAAAATAGTTAATATAAAAATTTTAACAAATAAATTATTGTATGTCATTCTCTGAACATTTCTGAAGAGAAACAGAGTAGTCCGGTTGAAAAATTTTCATTTTCTAGGATTCTATAGCAAATCTACGAAAACGTGTTTTTTCCCATATAAAATACATGGGAAACTTTAAGGGCTCTGAGGCACCCCTAAACATCGACTGATTTCAAAATAAAAAAATAGGGCTACTATTTTTTTCGATATACAATAATCCTAGGGGGCGAGAGCATAAGATTTCCGACTTTGCTTTTTTGTTGGACCTCCCTAAATTGTGCAACCTTCAAAACGCGTCACCTCTATTCTTACACGTGGCAGAACGCAACGAATTCAATTTTTCTAAAATTATTTTGACGTATGAAGCAAATATTTCCTCTGTCATTCTAATGTTTTCAAAGTATAATTGACTTCTGATCTTGTTTGCAATGTTTCCAAGGTATAGCTGTTTTTTTCATAAACGAAAGTTTTATTTTCTTTACTTTTTCCGGTTACGATCAAATGCAATGAGTAACCAAAGGCATCATTCAATTAGTAATTCTTTTCTTTACAGAATTCTTCAATATCCTTATTGTAACAAATGAGTTCTATAAAGGCTTTTGGAGAGTAAAGACGTGCGGCGGTTTGCTTCACTGTGATTATACGAGTGCGAGGTTATATTTGTTGACCCCCGGGTCAACAAATATAAATAGCTCTGCTATTTAACGATAAGTGTGAGTAAAACCTAGAAATTTATTCAATGTTAAATAAAATCAATATCGAATAAATTAACAAGAAAACAGGACCGGTCTCGTAAAGAACCCCGCACAAATCTGATGGGAATTGGCTCCCGGTCAAATTGGCTGAAATTTGGATATGTTGTTCGTTTCGACATCTTGAGCAAAAGTCTCAATGGACACAAAGCTCAATTTTGCGTATTTCGGCTCCTACGGAGCTCCAAAGCTCCACGGATTTAACATTATTTACTACTTAAAAAGGTAATCTTTTCAAAAGTTTAGTATTTGCTGCGTTAAAAAGAGTACCCTCTTATGTTTTCGAGGTCGAGGCATTCAAATCTAATGCCAATATAATAATATTGACAGTTGACAGCTGTCAACTAGCTGTCAAACGACAAGCAATAATCAAAATTGATAAAATCCACATGTAAATATATGTTTTTGAGGTTGCTGAGTTCAAAACTGATGTTAAAAAATCGATATTGACAGTTGACAGCTGTCAAAATAACTGCCAAACAGAATGTAACAATCAAAGTTGATAAAATTAATATGTAAACACATGTTTTTAAGGTTGCTCAATTCAAATCTGTTGTCAAAAAGACGATATTGACAGTTGACAGTTGTCAACTAGCTGTCAAACAACAAGCAATAATCAAAACTAATAAAATCCACATGTAAATATATGATTCTGAGATCGCTAAATTCAAAACTGAAGGTAAAAAAAACGATATTTTAAAAACAACTGAAGCATGCTTGCTGCCACTTAATTATTACTCTATCTTGACACATTATCATGCACAGTAAATATTTAATTAACGATAGTACTCAACTGTCAATATCGTCTTTTTGGCATCAGATTTGAATTAAGCAACCTTAAAGACATATGCTTACATGTCAATTTTATCAATTTCGATTGTTACATGCTGTTTGACAGCTGTCAACTGTCAATATCGATTTTTTAACATCAGTTTTGAACTCAGCAACCTCAAAAACATATATTTACATGTGGATTTTATCAATTTTGATTATTGCTTGTTGTTTGACAGCTAGTTGACAGCTGTCAACTGTCAATATTATTATATTGGCATTAGATTTGAATGCAGCGACCTCGAAAACATAAGAGGGTACTTTTTTTTAACGCAGCAAATACTAAACTTTTGAAAAGATTACCTTTTTAAGTAGTAAATAATGTTAAATCCGTGGGGCTTTGGAGCTCCGTAGGAGCCGAAATACGCAAAATTGAGCTTTGTGCCCATTGAGACTTTTGCTCAGGATGCCGAAACGAACAACATATCCAAATTTCAGCCAATTTGACCGAGAGCAAATTCCCATAAGATTTGTGCGGGGTTCTTTGTTTGCCTAACGGCGAACTATGAATACTTTAATTAATATTTGGAATGAGCGAGAACCTTAACCAAATCAATCTAAATAACATGTTTTTCAATCAACATGGACAGTATCCGCAAGTCATGCAAATGCAAAATTTTCAAAATCAATAATTTCAAACTAATTTGCCCTTGGAATGCCAAACATTCTGACTGGGGTTCCAGATGTATTACGCCCAAAGGCCGAAATCTACTACGCCTCATAACAAACAAAAGCTTTTCGCATTTGTCGACTGGTCAACCAACATACTGGCCAACCGACCAAAACAAACTCCCAGATTTGTTAGATTTCTTTGTCATCAATGGCATTGCAACTAATTACTTCCATATTGAACGTAATTGGGACCTTTCATCTGATCATTCTCCAGTAATCCTCACCCTTAGTACTCACATTATTATAAAAACAAATTCACCCAGACTTGTTTCTCCAAAAACTGATTGGACTAGCTTCCAACAATACACCGAAGATAAGTTAACCCTGAACGTTATACTAAAAGAACCTAGAGACATAGATAATGCTGTACAATGCTTTACTAATACAATACAAGAAGCAGCTTGGATAAGTACACCAACACCAACCTCAAATAAACAAGAAGTTACTAACATACCGCTAGAGATTCGACAGCAGATTGCGCAGAAAAGACGTGCCAGACGCATATGGCAAAGAACTCACAATCCTGTTGATAAAAATACATACAACAGGTATACAAGATTACTTAAAACTACACTACAAGATTTAAGAAATTCCACATTCGAAACATACATTACGTCACTGTCGAGAGAAGACCACCAGTGTGGAAAGCTGCAAAGAAACTCAAAAGACCTACAAATCATATACCACCATTAAGGAATCAAGATGGAACCTGGGCAAGAACGGATCAGGAGAATGCAAATACTTTTGCAGAGCATTTAGCTAAAATTTTTAGTCCTCCAGAACTCAACCCTAACATCAATACTGAGAATATCAATAATTTCTTAGATGCACCATGTCCAATGATCCTTCCAATCAAACCGTTGACACCATCTGAAATAAAACAAGTAATCAACAATTGCAA
This sequence comes from Agrypnus murinus, assembly GCA_929113105.1. Lineage (NCBI taxonomy): Eukaryota > Metazoa > Arthropoda > Insecta > Coleoptera > Elateridae > Agrypnus > Agrypnus murinus. The sequence continues at coordinate 190,472,284 of OV816024.1, forward strand.
TGCTCACAAAGCTCCTGGATTTGATCTTATAACAGGCCAGATTCTTAAGAAACTACCCAAACAAGCAATAACAATATTAACTACTATTTACAATAGTATGATAAGACTGACCTATTTCCCCATTTCTTGGAAATTTGCCCAGATCATATTAGTACCTAAACCTGGTAAACCACCAAATTCAACTTCTTCATATCGCCCTATAAGCCTGCTTCCTCAGCTATCCAAAATATTTGAAAGATTGCTACTTAAGAGACTGGAGGCTGAAATTAACCTGAATGAGATACTACCTAAACATCAATTTGGATTCCGAGAACGACACTCCACAATTCGTCAGTGTCACAGAATTATTAACGAGATAATAAAAAGTCTTGAAGAAAAAGTCTCTAAAAAGAAAAGGTTTGCGTTGCTGCATTTTTAGATATTACTCAAGCTTTTGACCGTGTTTGGCATCTAGGTCTATTATTTAAGCTAAAAAAAGTCCTCCCTACCTACTATTATCGTATCCTAAAGTCCTATCTCAGCGATCGCTTTTTTCAAACTAAGTTTAATAACGATGTTTCCACAATCCACCAAATTGAGTCAGGAGTGCCACAGGGTAGTGTCCTAGGACCATTCCTGTATCTTGTATTTACGGCGGACATACCAACCACAGATAGCACAACCATAGCAACATTTGCAGACGACACTGCGATCCTGTCAATTGACAATGATCCTCAACTAGCTGCCGATCGTGTGCACACTCATCTAGACAGACTTGAAGAATGGCTCAATTCCTGGTGTATCAAAGTAAACGCCGCTAAGTCAACACAGATAAATTTCAAAACTAGACAAGTCGACTGTCCAAATGTCTCTATCAATAATACTCAACTACCTGTCCAAACTGAGGTCAAATACTTAGGGCTAATACTGGATTGTAAACTTACATGGCGGCCACACTTAATTTCCAAAAAGAATCACATAAACTACAAGGTTCGACAAATGTATTGGCTACTCGGTCGTAACTCTAAATTGAAAATAGAAAATAAAATACTTCAATATAAATGTATCATCAAACCCATCTGGACATATGGGATTCAGCTGTGGGGTTGTACAAAGGCCTCAAATTCCAAAATTATACAACGGCTGCAGTCCAAAATTCTACACATGATTCTAAATGCGCCTTGGTTTGTAAGCAATAAAACCATTCACGATGACTTAGTCATCCCTACAGTCGAAGAAGAAATCCAACGACTCAGCACCACTTACTTTCGCAATCTCCCAGGGTATCACAATGTGGAGGTTAACCAACTAATGAATGAACTTGCCGTACACAGAAGACTGAAGAGGAAACGCCCCACTACAAAACTAAATTACTAGAGTGTTGCTTATGTTACCTTTATCATATATAAATTAAATACGGAGTGTGGTCACTGGATCACTTCTCCCCTCATGTTGTACTAGTTATCCTATTTACTAAATGTTCTAAAAGAACAGATTGTAAATTTCTTAAACAAAAAAAATTGTAAAAAATAGGAGACATAATATTAGGGTTTGAAACAAGATGCATGTAAAACTGAATTGAGCGTGAAGCGATCCTACATTCTGTATAATTCTATAACGATAATTTAACAATTCTTATAAGTCACTTGTACTGTTATGTTATTTCGACTTATTGTTAATATTGCGAACATTCGTTGTTTATTCCAATTCTGTATAGTGGCGTAACTACGTAAGATTGCGCGCCCTTGCGAGACTTACGTTTGCGCTCTTCATACAGGATGGCTGATTTTGTATTGTCCAGGTTATATCTGCTCAAATATTAAAGATAGAGAAAAAAGTTAAATAAGAGACTTGTTTAGCATAACCTGATCTATAAAATAGCCCAAAAAACTCTTTTTATGGCCTACTTATTTTCGGGCAAAATATCCCACTTTAATTTTTTTAAATGGAACGTGTTGTATTTTTTGCGGAATAAAGTTCCAAATAAGTTTCTTTTTACAATGATATTTACTCTTCGATTGCGAATGGAACAGGATGTTCCATTTAAAACTTGTAAGTTGGATATTTTTCCGGAAAATAAGTTGGCTACGAAAAAAATTGTTTTGTGCTATTTTATAGATCAGGTTATGCTAAACAAGTCTCTCATTTAACTTTTTCCTCTACTTTTAAAATTTCAGCATATATAACCTGAACAACGAGAAATCAGACACCTTGTATACAATTACACATAAGTAACTTTGCTTAATATATTCAATAATTAATCATAACTCATTACCTTAGAATAGTCCTTAGAATTTGTTTTACCACCAATGCTTATTGTTTTAAAATTTCTATTCCCAACGAAATAAAATTTCACAAAAGCAGCGCTTTCACATCCCCCCCTGCACCGCGCGGTCACGGGGGCGGTATTTACGCCACGGAATTCTGTATTAATGCTGTTGAGCAGTCAATTAAAATAATTAAGTGCTTCTTTGATTGAATACTTTGAGCAAGAGAGTACTAATAAAGAATATGATAAACGACTATGCAGAATAATTAAAGGACTTAAGAAAGTTTTAAATGTTATAGATAATTTTAATGGTAGTTGGCAGCTGAAACCTCCGTAAAAATTCCAAAAAGTTAAACGAGATTACCTTGCTTATTATCTAGTAAATACTTTATAATATACTTAGTTACATAAATATTAGGTATTTATACAATTATTGTACATCAACAAATCAATAACCCAGAAAACTATAAGCATAGGTACCTTTTCACATTAAAGTTAATGGGTGCGTCCAACACACCGCTGGAAATACAGCACTGCAGCAGCTTTCACAGCCGTCTTAGATTTAAAAAACCACTGAAGCAATAAAATCGTTTGAAATACATTATCGCTTTATACATACAAAACTCTTGAAGATCTGTCAAGTAACACTAGACTACTGATTTACTGAATATCAATAATTAAAAACCAATTTTGACAGTAGATAAGAGATATGATAAAAAACTAAAAATTTTAAACAGTGATTTTCAAATATAAGACTGCTGTGAAAGTTGCTACAATGCTTTATTTCCAGCGGTGTGTTGGACCCCATCACTGTTAGTTCTTTTTGATCGGGATGTAAATGACAGATACGTTTAACCTCACTTCTTAAAATGATTGTTAGTATTGACAACGTTGCAGCAATGTACAACTTTTGTTTTACCTGACGTAACTGCACACTGCTATCGTAAAAATCTTGTATCTCAGAATTAGAAATAATAGTGATGCCCAATTTAATTGTTAGTTTTTGAGCATGTATACTGTAGTTCTTGCTGATGTGTGTTGGTGTCTCCAGGGTAGGTTTTGAATTCTCATCTAATATTCTTAATCTTAAGTTAATGATTAATCTTTACATTCGATGGTACTCTAATTAATGGTAAAGCTTTGTTACAATTTCTTTATGACAAATACCTTCTTCGAAAAATAATTTTACCAATGTTTCTGTTTCTTGGGAAAACTGTTTTGGCATTTTAATAAGAACTCACATTATAGACACAAAAGCTGACGCATTAAAAACGTTTCAAACCGTCAAAATTACATACTAAATGAATAAACTTTAGACTTCGATCTTAGTAGCCAAAATATTTGTAGAGTGAGACAACACTAAGTAGACAAAGAAAATTGAGCGTATTCGTTTTACTTTTTCCAGCAAATCCTTTTTCGTTTAATAGTACAGTAAAGAACGAGTTTCATAAGGCAAGATTATTGCGCGAGTCCAAATAAAAGATGAGCTCGTTAGTTTTGATCAGGGTGACAAAACCTTTTCTTGTTTGGTCAGTTTAATCTTCAATTTAAAGAAAAAAGCAAATAGATGTTCGATCACGGAAGCGAGATGCTGCAAAATCGCTTCTTCGGGGTAGTCAACCGGACACTTCTGCTAGGATGGATTAAGACCAACAAAGATATTCTTGAAGTACAAGTATTTCTCTGGAAATCCTGTAAATTTCATCTGGATGTTATATAACGGACGCGAAATACTAACGAATTAAACTTAATTAGGTCATTAACTCCAGTCGTGTCAGGATTTGTTTATAGGCCTATAAGAGGTTTCGTGCTCCCTACACTGTCTACTTCCACATTTTTCATAAATTAATCATATGTTCGATGACGGTCAATACATTTGGGGTCACCGCTTGGACAACCACCTTTATTATTTTTTTCTGAAAAAGTGGTACATTTTAGAACAAAATTGTATTAGTCCAGGCGACAGGAAAATTGGTATATGGGAAAAGTCACAAGACTTGATAACAGCAATTTTTTTTAGTATGTAGAGGGGTGTGTGGTGAGTCTACATTCAAGTTTTCGTATAAATCGGAGGCTGCGAAGTGTCCGCCATCTTGGAACAAGAGGTTAAAGAATTTTTTCAATTTATCTCGTTAATCGTAGGTCTGAGGAAAAAAGTAATTCATAATGTTTTTGTCGGAAATTCGATTCTCTACAACTTCCTCACTACACTTCTTTGTGAGATGTTTGTACTAAAAAAGTTATAAACAAATAACCGTAAAAATCTAGGGGTTGCAAATATTTGTGGTGAAATAACTATTGCATTTTTGATCGTACGAGCAAAATAAATAAACAAACAAACAAACAAACAAACAATTAAATAAATAAATAAATAAATAAAATGTATTTGTAGATGTACTTCTCTAGCGATTCAAATTTTGGTCGACGGGTGGGAGAATAGCACTGGGTGCCTTTAACTACTCGAGGCGAACTGCACAGGCGCACGAAAGTCGTAGAATACAGCATGACTGCCATCCACTCAGGTTAATGCTTCTCTTACAAATTCTTCGTGCTCCTCTTTCAATGCTTCTTTGGAGCAAACATTTTACTCCTCTCTCCTGCACAACGCAAACTTCACTTTCCCGTAAAGAAGTTTCGCACACGAAACAGACCCTCATCTTAACAGCTTTCGACTAAGCTAGACAAAACCGACTGACCCATGGGCCTGACCTGAGTGGATGGCACTCATGGTGTATTCTACGACTTTCATGCGCCTGTGCAGTTCGCCTCGAGTGACTAAAGGCACAGGACCATTCTCCCACCCATCGATCAGAATTTGAATCGCTAGAGAAGTACACCTACTAATACATTCTATGTAATTATTATCGAATCATTGTTTAATTGCGTATAGATCAATATGCATATGTTCAATAAATTTGATATTATATGTCATGGGTAAACTTTCAACTCCTGCCTTCCACTATACCAAAGAACGTGATAAAGAAATAAGTATATCAAAATTCCGGTCTTTACATTGTGTACAAGAAAGGTAAGAATAATTTTAGGTAACCCCTTTCACCCTGTATATCGCGACGGACGTTTCGGAAGTGCGCGGTAGAGTCACTACATCTAGTAACCTAGACCGCGCTGGTCGATCAGAGTACCGCAAAACGCCGCCATATTGGGGCAGAGAAAGGCGATCTTTATTCATGAACAAATTAAAATCACATTTTACGTATTTGATATTAGAGATTTTAAGGGTGTTTATTTAAATTGTTTTAATTCTTAACTACACACAGTTTAAAATTGGTAAAATAATGTGGCTGATGAGTAAGCAGTGAAAATATTTTGCTTTTATTAAATTGTTTTATTTCAGAGTTATTACTCAGTAACATATTTTGCACGTTTTATCAAACGGGGCCGACCAAGGATATTTTTAACTTCAAACTGTCAACTGATAGATTTTTTGTAAAGAATCTCGACAACCTATTCCACTAAAGTCTTCGCGAATGTATACATACATTCAGGCAATAACATTTTTGTGTTAAATAAATTTATAGAAGTAAGAGCTAGCTATTCTGGAACGTGAAAGCAATGCATAATCAGAAGCAAGACTCCATATTACTAGTGAATTACAACTTGTACCTATGTACCAGGGTCCTATCGAGATTAATTATGCAAAGGTAAAAGATCTTCAAGCCCTTTGTGAAGTATTATTCAAAAACCATAGATTTTTGGATTGAAGAATATTCCATGCACTGCACATAGTTACAAATAATACAAATTTTGGCCTTCCAGTTAGTTATTGGTTCTCCTTAAGTATAAAGCACACTGATCCGGCCGGAATCGGCCAGCATCGAAGCGGAAAAATGCCGATGAATGATATACTTGCTTCTATATGAGAGCGTGCACACTTGACCGGCAGGAATCAGCCATCAATTTGCATCCTTCGGCAGGCCGGGAGGTATTGCTCTGGAGAGCAATCATCGGCAAAAATCCTTTCCGAGCCGATGCGAGCCGGGTCAGTGTGCTTATCACCTCCGGAAATTTAGAAATTAGTACAATTTAAATGTTGGTTCTTTTACATGCTATAGGCTTATTATAAGAAATATTGTTACAATAAATTATTAAAGTTTGCATTTGCATCCTATACTATATTAATTTATTTAGAAACACTTCAATAACTTTAACACTAATTAATATTAATTCGCTTCTAATAACAATCATTGTGCTGTGATATAAAAATAACTGCTTTTATGTTAATATATTGTTTATTGGACAAAAATGTATTTAAGTAACATTGTTTATTATTATAAAACGAACTAACTGAATTTTACTATTGTATGACCCTAATAAAGTGCATAATCGGTGTGACAGTTTTAAGAAACCAAGTTTTAGGGAGATTGTTATCAATATTTTTATTTCAGTTAGGTAATAACAAATCTTGTTCAAAGCTCGTCTCTATATTTTAAACAATACCAATAAACCGTTTATCATGAACATATGTACTTAGTCACCTCCCCGGAATTCTCCGTCGGCAAAAACTCGGGACTAGTGCGTGCTTATGAGACCCGGCTTCGGAATTTTTCCGTACGGATGCTGATCGATGCTGGCCGATTCCGGCCGGATCAGTGTGCTTTATGCTTTAAGGTTTTAGTTTTTTATAAATGCTGTTTTTGACATCAACCCTACAATTGCAATTTATATTTATTAAAAATTTAAAGAGAAATACAAAAAATTCTTCGATTTGTTAATCATCAGTTTATTTGTCAAATTAAGGTCCGTCTTTTCACCTCCTTGTAACTTTATCTGGCATTTGTCATGGATACAATTGTAGAAACAATTATAACCATAGAAATTAACTTTCGCATAAATTTATGAGGAAGTGAAAAGACCAGTCCTAAATTACATAATTTTGTCAAACTTCGTGTTTTTAAATTGGCATTAGTGCAAATGGATCCAACCAGTCAGCGTCAATTCCCGCGTTTTCCGAACTCTTATAAGTAATATAGAGTGACTAGTTTCCGGTAGAGTCACTGCATTTAGTTACCTAGGCCAGCTGGTCGACCAGAGTACCGCAAACCGCCGCCCATATTGGGGCAAACGAAGCACGAAATTGTTCATTATTTGTACTGTATTGAATTTAATCAAATCCACTTTTGCTTTAAAAGGTTTTTTTTATTCTGAAAGATCAAACCTCTAATATGTCAAACACATAAAACGTGGTTTTAATTTGTCCATTATTAAAAATCACCCTTCTCTGCCCCAATATGGCGGCGGTTTGCGTTACTCTGATCGACCAGCTGGCCTAGGTGACTAGATGCAGTGACTCTAGTGCCCGGGAGTCTTTAGTGCCACCTTGTTCACAATTAAAACATTAACTAACTAAGTTGGTATTATATGTAAGAATAATCGTTACAAATTTTTGCGTATTTTTCACTGCTGGTTCATCCTTTTCTGTTATGAAGTTTCAGGTACTATTTTCCCCCTATAGTTGAGCATTTGCTTAGTTTTAAATTATCTGTTGATAGTTTTTAAATAATTATAAGTATGCTATTGATTACAAGTTTTTAATTTTATGTTTAGTTATAATTTTAATTTACTTTTATTTTTATATCTGGAACATCTAGAATCTATATATTGACCAGTGCAACAACTCATTTTTCTAATTTATTTGGTTAATTTTAACCAAATTCTGTGAGTGTGTTCTAAATTCGATGGTTTTTATTTATTGTCTTTGTGTGTCTATGTCTTTGTCTTTCTATAAATCAAATAATTAACTGTGAAGTAAATCAGAACACTAGAACAAGGTAATTTCAATTGTTTCGCCAAGGCAATGTGGGTCGATTTTACTAGTTAATGCTTTTAAAAAGCAAATTGCAATGAAAAGATCTTGTGTACATATACATGGTAGCGGAAAGTGTCATTGCCGTTCTCAAGAGATAGCCGCGCTCCTGTTTTCTCTCTCGGCCGAGAATCATTTTTCGCTCTTAATTTACAAATAGCTATTATGACACAAGTAATGACGTGCTAAAAATATAAATATATAAATAAGAACAAGTAATGAATAACAGTTATACATCTGAAAAGTGCGATTATATTAAAATTGTCGTTTTAAATGACATTACAATTTTGATTGGACATTGATACCGCAGGGATTAAGCAGGCAAAAATCTGAAATAAAAAATGTATGAATATATGCAAGTTCATTTTCTAACTAGGTTTAAATAAAATTATGTACCAACATCGTACGACCTTTCTAAACAAAATTGATCGTACTTACGTCAGTTATGTTTGAAATTAACATTCATTATCAATTCATCGTTCGTTAGTGGGAGAGCGCCCCAACTGCGATATGATAGCTGCCGGTCTGAATCATTGGATGAAGTTAAGTCCCGAAGGGGCCGTTACCGGTCCAGACCCCGTCTCTTTCACACTAAACTTAAATTGGATACTGGTCACTTTCTATAATTCAACTCCTATATCCCATAACTTAACAGCCAATTGCTCATATGTAGCTTGCACCTGCACTACTTGATAGAACCACCAAATCTATACATTTAGTTAAATATTAATCAATAATTTTCAGCAAAATTGTTAAAATTTATTTAGACTACACAGTACTACCACGTTGTAGAAGTATGTATATGCTTATATAGTGAGAGTGAGGATGTTAGGAATTTTTGTTTTTGAACAACGGTATTATAATAAATTAACAGTTACTTAGAATAGCAAACACTCCTCTGCACTTTTTATTTTTTTATTTATTGAAAAATACTCCTTGAAATTATTAAGTTTTGATCCACAACTCCTAGAAATATATTCAAGGATTTCCAATGTTTGTTTAGTTTAGAATCTAATTCTAACTACTAACATAAATTATAAAGAAACGTGAATTATATTTCTATGCACGGTTGTTGCTGCATATAAATTTTTAAAAATATTTTATTATAATAACCTTCGAATATAGCGTAAGGTAAATACTGAACGGCAATAAGACATGGCTGCTATTATATGTGCGATGCATACCTACAATAATGTCTGTAATGAGAGTAAGTGCATTCTTAGTGTTATTTTTATGCTTATTTTGCTCATTAGTAGAGGCTTCTTGTTGTAAGAAAGAAGTACCGAACGATAATGAAAGATCGTGTTCGCTTGGAAGTATTGTAACATTACTAAACAGAGTTTTCTATGGAAACTGTAAAGCAGACTAAGCCGACGGACGGCTAGTTTATCGTCTTGCAAAAAAGCTGAAACACTAACTAATGGGTTGCATAGGTAAAGATAATAGTTTGTAATCTATTTATTATCAATTTAAATAAGGCTGCTTTTGATTGTGATTACGGACAATTGTAGAAATTCTCTGTTAAATTGTTTTACGATGCTCTGTATTAGTCTGTGTGATATACTATTTAAATGATGGATTAGAAGAGGATTTATGGATTGAGCCAGGATAAGCTAAATAAATGAGCACACCTAGTTTTATAGTGTGAGGTAATAATTACCATGTCTATCAGATGTTACTTATTTGAGCTCGTCACCATAAATTAATAATATTTCATGCGTCTGTTTTATTTGCCTTTTTTCATAACATCAATGCAATAGTAACTGTTAAATGTAAGATAAAATGTTGTGTTATTAAATTAATTATTTTTGCCAGAAATAAAATGTTAAAGATTTAAGGGTTTACAGGTTTTTAATACCCTTATCCATTTCTCAATTTCAAGTGCAATTTACTACAGGCGAATAAGAAGAAAGCTTTTTCTTAGAGTTAAGCAGCACTAAAAAAAGTTTTTCAAAACATAATCTAAAAAATGTGATAACTAGTTAAGTATTTACAGGGTAAATATGTAGTACACAATGCAAAATATCTACAAGCTTATTTTTATAAATCATCCGTGCAAGAATCGTAGCATTGACGTTATAATAATTATTATTTATTTACCCAAATGGGTTTACCCAACATAACATAATATAGTGCAAACACAATTAATCTTCCTTTATTTAAATCGACACCATTATTTCTACACCAGTTGCTTAAAGTATCAATACTCGATTGGAGAAATAAGCAAGTCTTCAGAATTGGTTTAGTTTTAACATTAGTTTTTCACATTTGATTTTCATGGGAAGGTCCATTAATAAAGATTAGAAAAAGTAGAGGGTCTACATTTGAGCCCTAAGGCGCACCAGAAGTGGGGATGAAGAACTGGCATTAAAGAACATTCATTACGAATTAACAATATTCAATGTGCGATAGGCTTCACTTAAAGTTAAATATGAAAAAAATTAACAAGATTCCGTGAGAAACCTATGCCTATGATTCTTGAATAGTGTATGTATCGATTTGATCGAACACTTTCTGAAAATATGTATAAATGACGTTCACTTGTTCTTTGGAATTAACAAGGTCGGCAACGAATTGGGCAAAGCAAGCTAAGTTCGTTTCTGGGCAATATGTAGACATATAATAATGTTGTGGAGGTGATAAAGACTATTTTATATACTATGAATAATGTAAGTGGAGCAAAACGTTTTCAAATATTTTAAAAAGTTACACAATATCGAGATCGGCCTGTAATTGGTAATTTGCGATGGATCACCTTTTTAGCGCAATGGTTGATCGTACCTTTTTCTAGCTATCAGAGTATGTCAACATACGCAGAATTAGATTAAATAGGAAATGCAGCGGTTTAGCAAGAACAGAAGAACAATCTTTTAATAGAAGTAATGTCATATTCTAAAATGTGCTTAGAGTTGTCAATTCTGGTAGGTATATGATTAATCTGTGAGATGTCATGGTTTATTTGGGATCTGATTTAATACATACATTGGAAAAGTATTGCAGCAATTCCACCAACTAATTCAGTCCCATTGTCAAAATATTGTATACTCAAACACTTAACTTGTACCTTAATAAATCGTTTTTAAACAACTTTTATGTAACTATAAATTGGTACAATAATAAGAAATAACACATATTGTATGTGAAGAATTACAAGTTGTTATTTTTATCCCTTTGACACTTAAATACTCTAGTAACATTACATATATAAGGTTCGTTTGTTTTCTAATTTGGAACCGTAAAGGATTAAGTGATATAATACGATTCTAATTAAGGCCGTCGTCTGTAGTTGAAGTTAAGGACTCTGCACATTGCAACACGGTTTGACAACATGTTAAGCTACAAACGAGAGCTTAACGTAGGCACATATCAAAATTAAAGTAGTTTGAAGATAAACTGTCAAAAATTGTTTGGTATTCAGATTCGTATTCAGCGCCCCCAAAAACATAAAGATACACATTTTGAAGCAAAAATATTGAAAAACAATAAAGTTGTGCCGAGAAAACTCTGGAAAGCCATCAAACAATAAAATTAAATAAAAATACCTATTTATTAAAACTTCTAACAGTTTTATGCACGTATAGGCACGGTTTAAATTAAAAAAAAAATATTTTTCCACTTATTTTTGCATCATTTTCTAACGTTTTAGGGGATGCGCAAAAAAAATTCTTTTATGGTCACCCTAATTTTTTTTTTTTTTTTCCTTTAAACACCTGTGTGGTGCTTTGCATTAAAACTGATCAAAGCTGATCAACCATTAATTTTTATCTAATAAATCTTAAACTAAATACTTATAAGCTAGAGTTCATCCACTAATGTTCTGTAGTTTGTTCTGGTTGAAACTATACTAAACATTCTCACTCGCGCACAATGCTCTGCTTTTACCCAAAACACTACACAAGCTCAAATGGTTTTGTCCTCTTCAATCTTCGGACGAGATCTTGATTGTCCAGCAGCTGAAGAGCTTCTGCATTGATATGATTATGTAGCCTGGCTTCATGCCTGCTAGCAAACCTTTTAATGTCGTCTTGAACAGTTGGAATGCCAAGGTCCCGATGAAGGTCACTATTACAGACGTACCATGGAGCCTTGACCATATTACGCAGAACCTTGTTTTGGAAGGACTGAATGGGCTTAATGTTACTAGCTTTGGTACAACCCCAGAGCTGTATACCATATAACCATATCGGCTTCAAGATCTGGTTATAGATTAGGATTTTGTTATTTAGTGCCAACTTTGAATTTTTTCCAAGGAGCCAATAATATTGTTTATATTTTAGACCAAGTTCAGTTCTTTTCTTCTTTACATGCTCTTTCCATCGGAGCTTAGCGTCTAGCGTCATGCCAAGGTACTTGGCATTGTTCGAGTATGGTACTAAAGTACCATTTATATCTAGTGGCTGTATATCAACTAGTCTTTTGTTCGTAAAGATTACATGGATAGATTTGAGCTCGTTCAGCTTGATCTTCCACTGTTTTGTCCACTCTAGTACTGTATCACTAGCTGTTTGTAGTTTACTGGTGGACACATCCTGTTCCTGACCTATTGCGAGTAGTGCCGTATCATCTGCAAAAGTTGCAATTTTAACATCGCCCAAATGCGGAATATCACTGGTGTATAGCAGGTAGAGGATAGGCCCTAGGACACTACCTTGAGGTACACCTGCGTTAATTTTTTTTAGTTCCGAGTATTCATCTTCTTGTTTAATTCTGAAGTTTCTATCCGATATGTACGAGGAGAGAACTTCCACAAATTGTTTTGGAAGCATTTTGTTCAGTTTGTGAATAAGCCCTTCATGCCAGACTTTATCAAAAGCCTGGGCCACATCAAGGAAGACTGCTGAGCAGACTTGCTTTTCTTCGAGAGCTTTTTCGATGACATCTGAAATTCGATGCACTTGATCTATGGTGGAATGTTTCTGTCTGAAGCCAAACTGGTAATCTGGAATCAGCCTATTGTTCTCTATTAAAGGTCTCAGTCTTTTAAGAAGTAATTTTTCGAAGAGCTTTGAAATAATAGGAAGCAGAGAAATAGGCCTGTAAGACTTCACATCGTTGGGTGGCTTACCCGGTTTAGGCAGCATAATCACTTCTGCGACTTTCCAAATTGTAGGCACGTGCTTTAGTCGGAATGATGCGTTGAAGAGGTACGTAAGCATCACAATACCTCTTCTAGGCAGTTGTTTCATAACTTGGCCAGTGATGAGATCAAATCCTGGTGCTTTTCTAGCGTTTAGATTAGTCTTAATCTCATTAGCTACTTCCTTCGGAGTAACAGGAGGGATTTCTTCGTACAGTAGATTATTAACCTCTTCCAAGGCAGTGTTAGCTTTAAATTCATTGGGTTTGAAGATTTCAGTTAAATGATCAGCAAATAATTCTGCTTTTTGCTTATTATCTCTTGCCCAAGGCCCAGCATCCTTCCTTATAGGGGGAATTGATGTTACAGACCTCTTGATCTTATTGGTTGCTTTCCATAGAGAGTACTCTGTTTCCTCGTCCGCAGTTAAATTTTGTAGATAGGAGCTGATTGAATCTTCTTTGAGTTTTTGAATTTCTCTCTTGAGTTTTTGTGATTTGTTATTCAAGATGGTTTTGTCCGACGGATCTCTTGACTGCTGCCATCTTCTTCTAGCTTTTCTTTTTTCTGTTACCAGTATTCTGATTTCGATCGGATAATTAACCCCTTTAGATATATGGGTAATTTCCTTGGTATTGTTAAAAGCAGCTGTCTGAATTATTTTAACAAAATTCTCAGCTTCTTGTTCCAGTTCCTGAATTGTTTTCAAACTAATCTTAAGGTGAATATTTTCTTGAAGGTCGATTCTGAACCTCTCCCAGTCAGTAGTTTTATTTACGAGCGTGGGGCGGGCTTCTTTTTTAATTATCCTTTCACTCAGTGTTAATATAACTGCTGAATGGTCGGAATCTAAGTCCAGATTTTCTTCAACATCTATGAAATTGGGTGAAACCTTCTTGGTAATAAAGAAATCTAGCAAATCAGGGATTTTGTTGGGATCTGTAGGCCAGTACGTGGGCTTACCTGAGGAGTGGAGGTTGCATCCAAGTTTCCTCGTGGCTTTTCTCAGTTCACTGCCTTTTGTTGTGGTTAATCTCGATCCCCATTCCACATGTTTGGCGTTGTAATCACCACCCAAAATGAAACGTTCGCCAAGATGTTGTAGGATCGTTTTATAGTCAGCATTTTTTAAATTGTGCCTTGGAGGACAGTAAATTGCACCTATTTTTAAATTTTGTTTCGTGGACTTAATACATACCATAGTAAGCTGGAATTCTATCCTTTGTAGATGACATTCTTCGTAGTGGTTAATTGATTCTTTGACTAATACAGCACTACCGCCTTTAGCTTGATTGTCGGGGTGAATAGTGTGGTATAATCTATATCCTCTTATTTTTAGGTAGGATTGAGCAGTCAAATGCGTTTCTGAAATCAGGCACACATCTATGTACTGGGTATGAAGGAAGACTTCAAGTTCCTGTTTTCTCTTTAGGATGCCATTGGCATTCCATGTAGCTATTCTTAAGTCTTGTTGGTCCATGGATTACTTCTTTTTGGGAATAGCACCAGTACTCCTGGCTTCTAACCTGTCGAGTCTCACATTGACTCTGTCCAGCATCTTCATCATATTCTGCATCATTTGCATCATAGATGGTTCGGTTTTAGGATTGGTAGAGTTAGGTTCTTCCTGTTTCGACTTACTTGCTTGTGCATATGAGACACCTTCCTTCAATTTAGCAGGCGCGAATGTCCTTGCTATAGGAGTTGGTTTTCTAGTTTTAGTAACGTTATCTCTCCGCTTTTGCAACTCTTTGGCGATTACACACCCTCTATAGTTGGCGGGATGTGCCTCAGAGCAGTTAGAACACTTGGCTGGACCATTCCCAGTCTTGGTACATTCTGCTGTTAGATGATTCCCTGCACATTTAACGCAGGTGGGGGTTCGTTGGCAGTAATGGTCACCCTAATGCACATACATGTGTATTGTATGCAACAACTTTTAATGTATATTTAGTCGGTGAACGCGATTTTATAAACTATGGTGGATTATGAGCAACATTAAGCAAACCAGTATCCCACTTATAAAACTTTTACCTGCATGCTGTTTTTTTAATACAAATAAGTAGAAAAAGGATGCATGCACTAACAGAACTAAGGAGCATACGTATACGCTTGCGTTGTCATAATATAAAGAGCATGGGTTATAGGGAAATAAGAGTTTTAGGAAATTTGTACATTCACGATAATCCCTTACGGTTCTGAACAAAAAAAAACACAAGTAACTAACGCCTTGGACCTACAAAATTGTTAGTGATACACAATCGATTGACATTTCATATTGTACACCTATATTTAATATGTGCAGCCACCGGGAGAAAATAGTTACAAGAAAAGTTACAAAATTTGTTAGTTATTTATAATATACTTTTAAAAATAGGAATAATATATGAAAAATAGGTATTTTGGAAGATAAAGTTTCTTAAATAGAAATTAAAAGATTTGTCAAATATCACAATGTATAAAACCCAAATATTCTAAGGATGACAAACCTATGTACTTACTAATTGGCAGAATTATAGATATTTACACACCCCAGAAAAGAAAAACAATTTAACATCCAACAGAAATTCGTGAAATTTTAATGTACAAATGAATACTTAGAAAGCAATTTGGAAGTACAGGTTTAACAAAGTAGATGAAATGATCTAAGCTTGTCATCTTATCTGGTAATTCAGAATACAATTATGGCGAACTTAATAAACTGATTAGCATGCAGATCCGGAGTACGGCGGCTTAGCGTCTAAGGAACTACTTAATCAAGCGAATTATGGGAAATCTTAGCACAATGTCAGGTGAAGTGTTCTAATTAATATGCTCGCGGAGCTAAGGTACCTTAATTCAGTTATGAAATATTAAGCAAGTCAAGCCCGAATTAGCGAGCTGTCATCGGTGGTATGTGTATAATACATGCGCCGTCCGCACGCATCGATGATTAATAACCTTATGAATGTATTTATTCGCCAAACTACTCATTTATGCGCGTTCATTAAGTGAATTTCTTTGTTTATGGAAATGCTGAGGAGAACCCTCATAGTTTGACCGCAACTAAACGTGCAGAAGCTTTCACGCAAATAACCCTCATTTGAAGAAGTAGCATAAGCTGAATATTTAAATATTAACTGGAGTCGGTTTTCATTACTTTTACCTTCAAGGGTGGAAAAACTTTCTATTAATTTTTTATTTCTCGACGACTACTAATTTATATTATTTGAGAAGCTAAATATGAAGTATCTAAAAGAAAACATTGAGGTCTAATTTTATACCCCTAAATGTAGTACCAATTCGAAATGTACGTTTTCTTCGACTTTTCTCCATACATTTTTCACATATAAAAAGAACTTCAATAAAGTAAACTGAAAGTATAGCAATAATATGTTTCCATTTTGTTTATATTATTTAAGTTGTATATATAAAAAGAATTTCGGCATTATTATTGTTATTTCTTAATATATGAGTCAGATATATGTATATGAATTATGTATGCAAAATGATTCATGAAAATTACTCTAGGTGCATACAATAACTCGTTAGTGGAAAAACAATTAATGTCATAAATACGTTGAAACAAATTACGCAACATAACAGTATTAATAATCATTTTGGTCTATTATCATTAAAGCTTTTGGTGCAGCTAATTGCATAGGCAGTAATATTGAACGCCAGTTAGACAAATGACATAGCAATTGATGCAATTGGGTGCCGTTAAATAAGATTATCGTTGTTATTAATTGAGTATGATGGGTAGCTCCATAGGGGCAAACCATAAACTACATGTTTGACCCCTTTACATTCTGCGTTTGTGCATGTTCGATATAAAAATGTCAAAGGCATCTTTGATTAATTGCTTTCAAAATTTATGTTATTGCAAAAGCGATTACTATATTGTCATTATTGTGGCACACTTGTTACTAACCCGAAATGATATAAAATAGTCTCGATAGAATGAGTCACACGCAGACAAATTTCGACATATAAATAATCGCAATTTCAGTAGCACTCATTGAAATTTTCCCTATCCAAGACATCCTTAAAAATCTCAATGAAATTGGTGATGGAAATAATTCATTCAAAAATATATTTCAGTGTTGAAAATACCTGCAAAAGAAAAAGCAGGAAATTCTTTAGTAGAAACTCTTTAAGTTTACAAATTTGATACATTAGCTAATTAAAAACCGATTATATTAAGCAGCCACGCATTTAAGCAAGCTGTACAAGGCGGGTAATATCCTCAACGGAGCCATCACAAGAAGCGTCGGCTCTTGGGCGCTGCAGCTCAAGCCGCTCATTACCACGGGTCGCGGATCCTGTTTCAATTAGAATGATCGAGAGCTCCGGAGTCTCGTTACTGCCCTTTACACTTCATCACCAATGATGATGGATAACGGGTACACCATGTATCAAGAAGTTTTAATATAACGAATACTTTTTGTTGCATTTTTTGCATGAATAAGAGGGCGAAAGTGAGCATTCAAAAGTTTGAATAATTAATTTAATATTGTAAAATATTGTAAAATATAATCAATCTCTATAATGTCTATTTTTGGTTTTGAATAACGGATTAGACTGTGATATTGGGGTAATTAAAGACAAATTTCTGAAAATTTTATACGTAAACGCCACCAGGGCCGTGCCTACCTGGTGGTGCAAGTGGTTCGGGGAACCGGGCGCCAATACTCCAAAGACGCTCAATAAATTTTAGTTTTATTTTTGCAAAATGCACTATTTTGCCAATGCCGTACATAACAATTTGTTATTACACACACCGAAACTACGTGTACGCTGCCCCTACTTTATGTGGTAAATTATTTTATTATTATAGATGCTCTTTGTGGGGGGTTGGAAGATATGTTTTCTTTTCGCGAATACAAAAACGCCGCTCTCCGGACGGTGCGTAGACCACAGCAAGTACGACAAAAAACAGGCCCTTATCTGTTAATAAAAACTTCGCTTTGTTTTACTTTGCCGAACGTGCACTGTCGGTCGGTTTCCAGTGCCATCTTTATACATGGGTCAACTTAAAGAGGTCCCTTAGTTCAAAGAAAGAATTTGTTATTTGGTAATAAAAAATATTGTTAATTGTTAATTCACTTAATTAAAAAGATAATTAAAAATAAAGAATATTACACATAAAAAATAATAACATATTTCATAAAACAATGTGGCTAACTTCAATTTGAAATCATTAATTAAAAATGTTATGAAAATTAGTGTTTTAAAATTGTCTACAAATATCGCGCGAAAACTTGCTTCATTTTGTACTAGAAATGTCTAGACCTAGAGTCCAGAGTATGCGAACAGCCCGAATCAGCTGTTACTTTTCTTCAAAGATTTGCGAGGCTGTCGCCAGGAAACAAAAAATTTCGAAACGAAAAATTCTATGTTCTCCTATTTACTTCAAACTTTCATGGATGATTCTTTAACCCATAAAGGGCTAATTGTCCAACGAAGGCATCACTTATTTGATTACCTATGTGTATCAAGGTGGTAAAAGTCAAATGCTAACTTTGTCATGGCGGTTCCAGTAATTCATGCTGTTCTCAAAGTTAAGTCAAGGAAACTACTAAAAAATGGCACCTCCTATGGTTTTCAGCGTTTTTGATTGATTCATAATGCCACCCCACCATAAGCTGCATATCTTCAGAATCTATGATAAATTTTGTTCAGATACACCTACATTTGTGCACTGGGTTCGGGTTGTCTGGGAGATCTACCCCAGAATGTACCGTGCATTCTAAAACTACAACAAAATCTTCTTTCTTCTCTATTTCGACAAATATGGCTTCAAACTGTGAAGTGTTATAAGCCATTCGGAGCGTCCCAACGAAAATTACACCATGGTGTATGTGGTTCTTGGCTTTTGACATAATATGGAAGCTAAATAGTGGCGAGAAGAGCTTTTTGGTAAATGATCCAGTAAACTACCTTAACTCTAGGGGTAAACATAACATATTATACATTTTCAGAATCTACTCGCCTAGGAGAATAACTTACTTTTATACACCACTTTAATCCAAGCACTCCTTGAAAAGTTAGGATAAGTGATCTTCCTTTGCAGTACGAACTTTAGGTTAAAATTAGATTTAGGTTAAAATTAAAATTAGGTTAGATTTGTTAAAAGATTTGTTAAAGTATTCAATAAAGATTGTAGAATTGCGGCCTAAATCGTTACTTACTGGTACCTAACCCCCTGACGTCAAGTTGTTACTCGGAGGAGATTATGTTGTCTTAATATAAGACAACCAAGCAATTTTAATCCAATTAGGTCTATTTACATACTACGTACAAATTGCAATGAGACAAATAGCTGCATAACGAATGGTCTTTAGAGAGCATTTCTTTTGCCACCTTAAGTTCTTTGTAACGTTCTCATGGATTTTATCCGGATTCCCAAGTTCGACAAATTCCTCTTTGTCAAATTTGAATTCTTTCGGATTTTTCTTCGTTTTGGCAGTCATTTAAGTAAATATCGCTTTTATTAGAGTCATATTCAGGTATTTATCTATACAGAACACATATTCATTATGCACATCCTTCAATAAGCTCATTAGATTGATCACTTCACCAACATCAACCTTTCTCGAAGGATTGTGGATTCCTTTCATGAACCCATTGGACGAACGGATAATCTTTTGCTGCCTCTAGCTGTTTCATCAT